>CM038671.1:7872756-8472756 GCA_021605145.1 Aegilops bicornis | reverse complement strand
GGCATGCAAGGACTTTGTCGAGCTTAAGCATGTCGAGGTGCGGGAGTACTTGCAACAAGTAAAGGAAAATGAGGATTAGAACCGCCGGATGATGGCGGTTACTTTTGCCTACTTAGAACGAACCTAAATTTTGCACTTTCATTTCTTCTGATCTTTGTGTTTCCTTGGTTAACTAACATCCAGGCTATGTTCTCATCTGTGCAAAACCGCACGGATGCACCATCAATGGGACCCGCACGACCACCTTCTGGAGAACCCCCATACGTGCCCATGATCGAAGAATGGGTGGCACTAGGCAGTGGTACTCCGGTTAGTACATTTGCCTAACTATTCACCAACTAGTTCTCGTTGATTCAACACTATCATATTTACCCTTACAATATCTTTTCAAACATGTAGGGAACCAGTGGATCATCAGTTTTTCCAGCTGGTGTTGATGGCTCGACTCCTGCTTTAGAGAGCCTAGTCACTCCACTCTGGTATGGTGGTACTGGTCTTGGCGGTGCTCACGGCGATGATCCCAGTCTAGGCTGAACGATGATGTTTTCCATGTCTTGCAATGCTTTCCATGTTCCATACTTCTTAGCGTTCTGACAGGGTTTCCTATAGCGTGTTCCGAAACTCCACAAAATGTTGAGCCTTCGTCTACACCGCGCTTATAAACATTGGCATGGTCTCCCTCGTCCGTCAGGCCTCCGGCACCACCTCTGCTTCGCTACCTTCTCCCCGATGTGCTGCCCCTCCTATAATCTTCTTTCCGGCATCGCCATGGAGCCCGCTGCACCGATGAACGCCTCGGCCACTGGCTCCACCACCATCACAACCGCAGGCACAGACGACGCCGGTTGCTCACCTCCTCATCACACTGTAACTGGCATCTCCATCCGCAAGAGGGAGCGTATGAGGTGAATTCTTCATTAAATTTTTTCTTATTTTTTTCTTTTGCTAAAACGCGTGCATTTTATTTGTTAAAATAAGTTAGATCTATGATGGTAAGAAATTATAGTTAGTTGCTAATTGTTAAAATGCTAGTTAGAAGCAAATTTTTTATTTGTTAAAATACTAGCTAGAAGCAAATTGATTATTAGTTAAAATAATTAAGTTAGATATGATGCTTGCATGATGTTAATTTGTTTGCAATATTGATAAAAGTAAGTTAGTAGAAAATGCTACTTATATATAGTTGTTAATTGTCAGAAAGTTAGCTAGATATATACAACTACTAATTAGTGTAAAAAATTCCGGGCATGACACTGTATTGGAATGGGCCATGTCATGTTGAGTCCTCCAGGACGACAACACTCGCAGTACCGCTTATAGCGAGGATGCGAATCCGCCTTCGCCGGCCTCTAGCCCCGACACTTCATCGAGGCCATGGGAAGGTAGAAGGAGCCCTCGGAGACAGACTCAGAGTTGAAGTCTTCTGAGTCAGAGAAGGAGGAGGACAACAATTAAGAGGATGCCTAGCGCAGCGATTGTGACCAGTCGACGGTCATCGACAAAAGTCCTCTCCCGGATGATGGCCCAGAGGAAGCATCGAAGAAGAAGGACTAGAGTACTCTATCTATCTTTAGTTTGATGGTCCGACTTGCCGAACCCTAGTTTGTTTAATGCTATTTTGGTTGTAGGAAGACATGTTTCGTATATATCGATGTATGGATGCAATGGTTTCTATGTTTATATGTGTAGCTAGTACTTTCGACGAAACGCTACGAGTAGCCTCTGCTAAACCCTTCAGAAAATTGAGTAGTGTGTCCAAAAGATATAACATAAACATCAACATTTAGAAGTAGCATATCGAATCACTTAAGATTTAATAGTGTGATAAAAAATCACATGTCTACCTTACGCAGATCAACAAATAATTATTTTCCAAACTTATTTGTTTTTTAGTTGGACTTGTTTTTCAATTTTTTTGTGTGATGTACAGGCGCAATGGGATTGTGTCGAAGTATGTAGTATGTGTTGGAAGTATGTATTTGCGAAGTTCTATATTTTCTGATTAGATCCCTCTGGGAGAAAAGGGGGGAAATTCCATAAGGAGTACACCTTTATTTTACGGGCTATCCGCTTTTGTCCACACAAAAGCTGACATAATGCTGGCTAAAAAACTATGCAGTTCATTTTTTTTACGTGCAGTGCACTTTTTCATTGACACACCGTAGTATCCCTCTTACGACAAGTCACTGCGTTGGCGCGTGCAGCCAAAAAAATGGATGTAGTTCACTAATTTCTGCCCTTGTAGTCTATACTCATTAATGAAGAAGTCAAAAAAATTGAAAAAATAAGTTGCAGTACACTGACCATGTAATACGCCAATAAAAAAGTTAGTGAAAGACATAAAAAGGTCATGTAGTTCAGTTCGACTTATGTCATGGTTCACTTTCCACATGGAAAAATCTGAAAATTTTCCAAAAGTTCTTGTAAGCCAGAATACTCCCACAACCAGAAGATGGGGTGAAGGGGAGCTACCAGGTGCCACACGGAAGGCTCACGCGGCCACCCTTAGGTGCACGGTGGTTACGCGTGGGGGCCCCTTATGTCAGTTGGGGCTCTACTTTTACCACAGGAAACCAACAAAATTAATAATATCAACTTAAACTTTTAAACCCGATTGGAGTTACGGGCCTTCGAACATTTAAGAAACGGTGATCCGCCCCAGAAAATTGTTGAACATCGCAGCCAGCCATGTGACGGATACTGAACTGAAACTAAAGATTGGCCTTATATGGAAAATTGGTGACCACAGGAATTGTTTGTCTGTTTGAGGCACACAAGTTTAATGTTTGAACTATCTCAATAAGAGATTTTGTGTGATTCCTACATCCCAGACAAGGAGCATGACAGGAGTACGAGTTAGATCCGGGCTGAGTCCCTCGTGGACTAGAATTAGGACTTTAGGACATGTATTGATTTATTTATTTTCTTGCAAGGAAAACCTAGATAAGTACTTTTCTTGTATGGGTATTCGAGCTGCCTCATATATTGGTAACGCACGATTGAGCAACACCAATTGAACCAATCAATAAATTACACTTTTGTGTTCATCTATCTTTATCTCCTACCCTTGTGTCATGCTTCTGTTCCTTCATAAGTCCTGTTTGGTGGAAGATTGAGGATCCAGGATGCCCCAGGGGTGACTGAGTTGACCTAGAGCAGTGCTTAGCCACTGCTAGCCTGATGGGGTCCCTCTAGAGCGAGTGGTGTTTTCATTCTTCAAAAGCGCCCGCATGATGTCTTGCATAGAGATCTTCTTCGACGTGAGTTGCAGTGCATCACCTGTGGCATTCATGGTACACGGTGACATTCTCATGTGCGAATAGATCCAAGGGCTCTAGATGAGCCTAATCCTCTACCAGCAGCTTCTTTATTAGCCAAGGAGGTCGTGGGAACGTACAGTAATGAAATCGGTGAAGAATCATGTCCGATATGAGCCTTTTCGAGCTTGTCAGGAAGTGATATAAGCACTGTGCATCGTTGAATGATCTAGACTACTCCTGTGCTAAAACGGTCGTCTTTTTTTCAAACGAACTCGGAATTTGAAGTTCTTGGGCTCGCTTTTCATCCAAATCCCAGGTCTACTGCCTGGAAGTCCTCCGTACAGAACAAAGGAAAGTAATGAAAACTAAATAAAACCACAAACTATGGAATGGTCATAATGAAAAGAGTGGAAACTAGAAAACATGCATAATGGACTTGTATTTAGATCTATGGCACATTGTATATGGACATAACACACAATAAATGAGCTCCAAAATTGCGTAAAATATAGTGAGTCGGTGTCCATCGTCCCCACGACCTTGCCCGCGGCAAGAAAAAACTGAGGGCAAGGCTTGCCTGAGCGCTTCCGGCAACGACGAGGTGCCAGCCAATCCGGCTGGTGCGAAGACGAAATGTGAAGACACTGGATGCCCGAGCCATTGTCCCGGTAGTGGCGGCTCCCAAGCACTGGCATGTCAGCTTTTTACAACGGGACATCAGGACCCCACGCCAAACCGTCGATGGCTTTCGAGACCGCACAAACGGATATTGCAGGAGGAAACTGAAGAATACAACATCTGCACCATCATGTTGATAGATGTTTGCCCGACGGTAGGTGCCAACGGTCATGTATATAATCCTAACAATATCACGGGTTGTGTACGTAGAGGCAATCATATATATCGTGCAATGCTGATGCAAGTATGCACAAGGAATTAGACAGGTTTGGGCCCTCATTGGTGGAGGTAATACTCTACTCATGTGGGGTATTCTTGCCTTGTTGTAGGTTTCCATATGAGAGAGTTCAACCCCCAGTTTGGTGCCCACCTCCTGGCTTATATAGCCGGATCCGGCTTGCATTCTCCCATTCGTGCTCCCACTTCATCCTACGGCTGTGTTTTTTTTTCCTTTCTAATCTAATCATCTCCCCCCTCCCCCCTCCCCTGATTTTAAGAAGGTGGGGCCGGGCCTTATTTTTGTTCCAATCAAATCAAGCCACATACGCGGAAGCACGGATGGACGCACACGCGGGGAGCAGGAAAGTCTCGTCCTATATAGTGTGCTATGAGGGGTGCCTTAACGGGCTGGTAATAAATGTTATTGATGACCATAACAACGACCGACTGTTCTTGGCTTTTACTACCAGTAATTGTCATATTTAACTCTATATACCACTGCTGGATAATGACAGCACTAGAACCATCATGGAGATCGTGGGTATACTAGGGCGTAGCCGACTGCAGGGCATCCGTCTGCGCCTGTCATGGTGATGACCGACTGTTGATACTTGTTCGCCAGGGGTGTAGGATCTGATTGTGCGCGCTTGGTGTGTTGGAGAAGAAGCCCCTGTCCTTTGATATATTGGGCTGTAACTTCAGTGGGCTTAGTGTGTTATCCCTTGTCTGTTTCTCTCTTGCACCATATCGTTGATGCGCTTGAGCTAGCCCTTGGCTGGGCCATTATGTATCCGTTAAATTGGAACAGTTAAATTAATTTTCTCACAAAATATTTATATTCAAATTTCTATGTGCATAACAAAAAATGGGAATCAAATATATTGTTTTAATAAAGAAAAATGTGTATTGAACATTCTTATCATTTCATGCCAAATATATATAGGTTCATTCAAATATATGTGTTTTTTGTTGGATTCAGTCACAGTTTGGTATTTAATTAAGATACATTACGAGGGTTTTATAGACCTAGCCAAGGTTAAGATGCAACACTAACAAGTACATCAGCTACCATTGTTTTCCTCCTTTCTCTTTTTTTAACATAGTTGTGACATAGCACGTACTACTAGCTTGAAGTTGACCTGATTAGGGCATTAAATTCATGTATGTAAGTATGATATTGCGATCTTTGACTTAGAAACTTGGGCGGAATCTGGCCGGCACCGTGTACGTCGATCGAGTCCACTCCATGTGGGGTCTTTAAAGCATTCGGAATCTGGAGGCTGGGCTCATCATGTCATACACTTGTAATTAAGCCGTCAAGGGACAGCTAATTGCCGTGTAAAATTGACCTTTTTTTACTGGTGTTTAATATTCACCTTGGAATTCGTTGGTGTCATGTCTTCTCCTCCTTGGGCATATCTTTGTCAGGCTTACTACTGCCTAGATAACATATCCCCATTGGGTCATACGATGCCCATACCTACGAACTCATACGATGCACATTACATATCCTGCAACTCATACGCCACAGCCGCAGCTTAGACGTCCTTCCCTCTACAAGACCTGGTTAGCACGAGACCGCACGATCTATATCCAATGGTCCATAAGTTTGGTGCACCACGCACGGTGGCTACCAAATCCTCACTCTTACCGAGTTCGGAAGAAGGCTACCGAATTAAATACTACTCCCTCCATAAACAATTATAAGACGTTCTAACTCTTTTCTAATTCAGATATGCATATAGACCCATTTTAGCGTATTTGTTAACTCATTCAATTCGGATGTAGTCCATATTGAACTATCTAAAATGTCTTACACTTGTTCACGGATGGAGTACTGTGTTAAAAGTAATTAACAACCTGCTTGCTGGCTTGCTTGCCTCTCACTTTGCCAACAGAGAACTAGCTAGCTAGCTAGACCACAAGAACAGTTCATGTAACATTGAGTCTTTGGTCTCTCAAGATAATAAAATCAAAAGGATATATAAATTTAATAGGAAGGGCTAAAAGTCATAATCCGAGTAGCCTGATCGATCAAAATTTCTCCCATGGGCACTATGCAGCCTGGGCGTACGTCGTCGTTGTGATCGATGCATGGCAAGTAGGGTCACTTTATTTCTGCTTGCCACTAGCTGACCTGCTCGCCGATAAGGTCGAGGCCGACGACGAGGAAGGTGACGCCCTGGAAGAGCAGGAAGTAGAAGTGCAGCCCCTGCGCCGAGAGCAGGCTGCGCGTCGCGGCGATGAGGAGGAGGAAGGCGAGAGCCAGCTCCTTCTTGAAGATCCTGTTGGGTGGCTTGGCCTTACTGGTCTTCTTGATCGCGGCCGCCAGTGATGTGACCTCCTCTGCCTCGGCCTTCAGTTGCAGGTCCTTGTTGTCAAGTTGGTGTGTCTTGGCCCATGCCTCCAGCCCAGCCTCGGAGACTCCACGCACGAGCCTGGGGGCGGACCTGGTGGCGGTGTCGGTCTCCTCGGCCATCGCGAAGATGTCGGACTCCGACGAGGTTCTGCCGGCCTTCTTCGTGACGACCCACTCGTAGGAGCTGCCCAGCTGGAACAGCCCCGACACCATGGCGTTGAACTTGGTCACGGACATGGTGTTCTCGAAGAGGAGGTATGGGATGACAAAAGGGAAGGACTTGGGCGCCGGCAGGATGTTGAGCACTGACATGATCATGGGCACGTAGCAGATGACCCAGATCGGCAGCTCCGCCTCCGGCACGAACATGGTGAGCGGCAGGATGACGCAGAAGAGCGTGAAGGAGTAGAAGGGCAGGATGAGCTTCCTGAGGAGGAAGAAGAGCATCACCAGGTTGGCCTTCTTCCACAGCGGGATCTGCATGCAATTAAATAAACATACAAGGACCTAGTCAGCAGCAGATCTCTATGTGAGTGTGACTATTAATTAATCAAACAATTAAATCACCTTGGACTTGATGATGGCTGGGAGGCAGAGGCGGAAGAGCTGCATGGGGCCGGAGTGCCACCGGTGCTGCTGCTTCCGGTAGGCCTGGTACGACTCCGGTAGCTCACACAGCACCTACACAAATACACACACATATATTGGCTTCACTCTTCCTTTTTTTGGACTTAGCTACGTACTATGTGTCAAATACGCTATTACATTTTGGGACAAAGGAAGTAGTATAATTTACCTTGACATCGTTGAGGTAGATGAACTTCCATCCCTGGAGATGGGCGCGCACGGCGATGTCCATGTCCTCCACGGTGGTGCGCTCCATCCAGCCGCCCGAGTCCTCGAGGGCCTCAATGCGCCACACGCCGGCGGTGCCATTGAAGCCGAAGAAGTTGAGGTAGATGCCGTTGACCTGCTGCTCGACCTCGAAATGGAAGCACAGGTTGATGTTCTGCAGCCGGGTCAGCAGGTTCTCGTCCTTGTTCACGAAGCTCCAACGCGCCTGCACCAGCCCAAGCTCTGGGTTCCCCTACAAACAAATATCTATCCATCATTCCATCTACACATGTAAACTCAAAGCGAATTTATTAGTAGTTCTACAAGTAGTATGTGCTAGACTAGCAAACAAGTGATCTAAAACGTCTTGTATTTGTTTACAGATGTACTACTAGCTAGGTCAACAGCCGAATCTGAGATGCATGAGCGTAAAAGTTAGTCCTGCTAGCTAAGTAGTAGATCTCTCTTAATTTTGTCATGCTTATCGACGGAGTTAACGTTAAGCAATGCATAGATAGTCGAGTTAATTAGTAGTACTACTAATTAAAGTAGAAAAAAACCTTGAAGTGTGGGACGGTGAGCTTGAGGAAGTCTGGGTTGGGCTGGAAGTCGGCGTCGAAGATGGCGACGAACTCGTAGTCCTTGACGTACTCGCAGCTCATGGCGGACTTGAGGTTGCCGGCCTTGTACCCGGTGCGCGACAGCCGGTGGCGGTAGATGATGTTCACCCCCCTCTGGCTCCACTTGGTCACCTCCGCCCTGATGAGCATCTGGCACGTCTCGTCGTCTGAGTCGTCCAGCACCTGGACCAGCATGCGATCCCGCGGCCAGTCGATCTGGCACACGTGGGAGATCGACGTCTCGTACACCTGCACGTCGGTTTCATCATCATCAACTCCGATCCATGGTGCATTAAAACGTAAGTAGAAAAAATATAGCATCAAGCGGATACAAAGCATGCATGCATGATGTACATGTCGAGAAACTAACTATCACGTACCTCTTTCTCGTTGCACATGGGCATCTGCAGGAGCACCATGGGGAAGTAGGCGCCGAGATCATCGCCGTCCTCGAGGTCATCGTCGTCGGCGTATTTGCTGCCACGTTTGTTTGCGGCGGCCTTGAGGCCGGGTTTGATGCCGCAGAGCTTGATCCAGAAGCAGCCGAGGCAGAGGAGGATGCGGTCGATGGACTGCACCATGAAGAGGACGATGCAGAAGCCGGAGAGCTTCTCTATAGCCCACGCGATGTAGTCGATGCGGAAGGCGAGCCACGCCACGTACGCGCGGTGCAGCCACCCCTGGATCTCCTGCTGCTCCGGCATGCGGAGGCCGTCCGGCAGGTGGCGGAGGTTCTCCGGGAGGTGCCGGAGGTTCTCCGGCAGGTGGCGGAGGTGCTCCGGCAAGTTCTGCAGGTGCTCGGGGAGCTGGCGGAGGTAGTGCTCCGGCAGGTCCCGAGGGAAGTAGTGCCACCCTTTGAGGTAGGCGGCCGTCTCGAAGGCGAGCATGGCGAGCGAGAGGAGCAGGAACGCACGGAGGAAGCCGAGCATGTGGCGGCCGCGCCCGGAGGCCTCGGCGTCGGGCTCCGCGTCGGCGTCGCGGCTCCGGCGGACGCGGCGGTTGACGGCGCCCAGGAGGCCCCAGAAGCCGCCGGCGAGCCAGGCGACGCAGCCGACGGCGCGATGCGCGCGCAGGAGGAGCACCCACTTGAACTGCTTGGCGTTCTTGCTGCGCCGCGCCTTCTCGGAGCTGTCCATGCCGGGGCCGTCGATCTCCAGCAGGGAGTAGGGGTTGTCCATCTTGACCACCACCGGCGTGCCGTGCTCCTCCTTGTCGCCCCACCACGACGACGCCATGGCTGCTTGCTCAGATCACTAGCTAAGTGAACAAAGCGTAGCTCGCTTGCTCGATGGATCGATCTTTCAGCTCCAAGATCTTGGAAGCGCAGCCCAGGTTAGTGATACGATGTGTTCTTGGAAGCGCAGCCGCTAAGCTCGGTTCCAACAACACAGCATGTGAGGTAGGTTGCTTCACCCCACGGCACCGCCTCCGTCTTGGCCCCTGATCCAAGATCTTGGCCGCTCGGAATGATACACTTATTACTCACCTATGTCTACATATGAGCATAGTACATTTAGTTTCTAAGAATTTGTCGCAAGATTACATACAATCTAGCAGAGGTTATATCGAAGAACAAATTAAACAAACTGTGCACAAGTAACGTACCTTGTAACCTGATGAGTGGCTCTGGCTCTGGTGTCTAGATCCGCTCACTTGAGTGGCTAGCTTGATTCAGTAGAGATAGAGTGGAGCTGTAGTACTGAGCAGAGTGTAACCAACCACAAGCTCCGGACTCTAGACTCCAGAGTGAGGCTCCCGGTAGGCACCCCACTTGGAGGGTTTTATAGACCTTGCCAAGTTTGAGATGCAACACTCGATCATTAACAAGTACATACTAGTAGCATAGCTCCACAGCGCGTACGTACTAGTACTAGCTTAGAGTTGACCTTATTGCGGCATTAAATTCAAGCATGGTGGTGTGATCTTGACTTCAAAACTTCAAGTGTGGAACCGGGGAATCTGCCCGGCATCGTGTGCGTCGATCGATCGACTCCATGTGGGGTCTTTAAATGCATTGGGAATCTGGATCATGTGTACACACTACTACTAATTGAGCTCACTCTCTGAATTTAGCCGTTTAGTATTCACATTAAGAAGCTTCCTTGGAATTTGCTGCTCTTCTTTTTTCAGCCTGGAATTTGTCGGTGTCATGTGTTCTCCTGCTTGGGCTGCTCTCTCTTTGTCGGCAAGCTGGGCTCGACTCGATCGAATCGTGGTTAGCTCAGGCTTAACACTGCCTAGATCGCAAAATAGGATTCCGTCCCTCTTTATAAATAAATTAAACGAAACCGACACATTACAGGGGTGGAGAATTTTTTTTTGGCAGGGACAGTGGAGGATTTAGTGTCAAAAAACACCGGCCGAGCGGTCAATCCGATACAAGGAACTAAGAGGAACAACTAATCAAGTGTACTAACAAACAACCGCACACAAAAAAAAAAGTGCAAAGCGAAGCGCTGATCGACACCATCGAACCCCTAACACGCTAATCGGTAATGTTGGTATAGTAACTGCGACGCCCAAGAGAGGAACATGGTGTGGCCATGAGGAACACGTCTATCTATTTTGCGCTTCAAAAAGGATAGACCGTCGTGGCATCATCCATCCATCGACCAAGAGGTGATATGTTTTAAATGTATCTATAACTTTCGCTAGTGTAATCATCAGTTGACATGGGTGATATTGCACCGCGGTCCACCCACTAGTAGAAAACGGACCTAATATGAGACACATTAGTGCCGGTTTGGTTTCGAGCCGGCACTAATGTGTCCATTAGTGCCGGTTCCAACGGCTAGCCGGCCGTCCTCATTAGTACCGATTCGTGGCGGACCTTTAGTACCGGTTCGTGCCACGAACCGATACTAAAGAGGGTGGTGGCAGGGTGTTGTCAGTCTGGGGCCCGTCCAGCACCGTTAGTACCGGTTCGTGGCACGAACCGGTACTAAAGGTCGACGCACATAAACCCTTCATCCACCCGAGCCACTCTGCTCTTCCCCTTTCCCCTCACTTCTCCTCTGTTCTTCGCCTTTCCCCTCGAGCTCCTCACAAATTTTGCCCAAAATTTGTCAAGATTTGAAGGCCCCCATCCATTCAAATGATCACAAAGGTTAGCAACTTTGTCCTTTCAACTCTCATTGCTAGATTAGCTCTTGCAATGCTTTGTATAGTGATTAATTTGGGAGGAATTATATTTGCTAGTATTTGATTTATATGCAATTTGAGGTCAAAAATAACACTTAGTTTGCATATGTAGGTGTGGTTTACTTGTGCCTTCTAAATCTCCGTCAGTAACCACCGTCGATCGCCTGCACCGTCTCTGTCCCGACACCACCTTGTGGTGAGGCTCTTGTTCATGAATGTTTTACATTACCAAATTGATATTTGTGTGATTTGGATATATAGTTACTCGTATAATTATCTTACCCGTACGTTGTTTGTTATACATAGTGCCATGGTTTTGATATCCGTCCCTGTCGGCCCTCGTCCTTGTTATGATTCAGATGTGGTATATTCTCTTTTAAAACTAGTTGTTGCATTTCGTGTTTATGACAAATTATGCCCATCAAGTTGACATAGATATTTTTATCTAGGAGGTATGTAAACCGAAATTCCAACCGACCCTATTGTCGAGAGGTTAAATTTAGTTGAAAGAGAAAGCAGTATTTGAAAGAAAAATTGAAAAGAATTGAGGGGGAGAAGATGGAATTGGATTTGCATGTTGCCGATGTCGTTGATGATCACAAGATCAAGATGGAGAAAATGAGGTTGAAGATTAGAAAGATTAGAAAATATGCCATTGATAGTGTGGCTTGGTATCATTATACTGTTGGATCAATTATTACCTTAGTTGCGATCTTCATCGCATTTGTTGTTGCATGTAAATTCTTTAGCTAAAGAGTTATTTGTATGTTGCATTTAATTAAGTGTTGTATATGAACTTTATGTATGAACTTGTATTAATTTGGTCTATTTGGTGTTGTGTAATGAAGATGAGCCGACAATGGATGTATGATGACCGATGCTCGCACGTTCATTAATGGCGTGCATACTTTTCTGCGGGCCGCTGAGGCAAACAAGCGGGCGGATGGTTTTATGCCTTGTCCATGTGCTGGCTGTAAGAATGGTCACAGTTACTCTACGTCAAGAACCATTCACGTCCACCTATTTGAGTCCGGTTTCATGCCCCACTATAATGTTTGGACCAAGCACGGAGAAAGAGGGGTTATGATGGAAGGCAATGAAGAAGAAGAGGACGGCGACGGCTATCCTGGCCATGGGTTCCCTGAATACGATGATACAACAATGGGGGAAGAAGCTGAGCCGGCAATGCGGGAAAAAGCTGAAGAAGAGGCATCAGATGAGCCCGCTGATGATCTAGGTCGGGCCATTGCCGATGCAAAGAGAAACTGCGCAAGTGATCTGGAGAGGACGAAGTTGTAGCGCATGTTAGAGGATCACAAGAAATTGTTGTACCCGAATTGCGAAGTTGACAAAAAAAAGTTGGGCACCACACTTGAATTGCTGCAATGGAAGGCAGAGAATGGTGTATCTGACAAGGGATTTGGAAAGTTGCTGGTAATGATAAAGAATATGCTTCCAAAGGACAACGAATTGCCCGAGAGTACGTATGAAGCAAAGAAGGTTGTCTGCCCTCTAGGGTTAGAGGTGCAAAAGATACATGCATGCCCTAATGACTGCATCCTCTACCGCGGTGAGTACGAGGATTTGAACGCTTGCCCGGTATGCGGTGCATTGCGTTATAAGATCAGTCGCGATGACCCTGGTGATGTCGAGATGGCGCCCGGAAGAAGATTCCTGCCAAGGTGATGTGGTATGCTCCTATAATACCACGGTTGAAACGTTGTTCCAAAACAAAGATCATGCAATGGCGATGCGGTGGCACGCAGAAGACCGTAAGAAAGACTGAAAGTTGAGCTTACCCGCTGTCGGTTCGCAGTAGTGAAAAATCGAGCGAAAGTACCGGGAGGAGTTTGCAGGTGACCCAAGGAACGTATGGTTTGGTCTAAGCGCAGATGGCATTAATCTTTTTGGGGAGCAGAGCAGCAACCATAGCACGTGGCCTGTGACTCTATGTTTGTATAACCTTCCTTCTTGGTTGTGCATGAAGCGGAAGTTCATTATGATGCCAGTGCTCATCCAAGGCCCTAAGCAACCCGGCAACGACATTGATGTGTACCTAAGGCCATTAGTTGAAGAACTATTACAACTGTGGAATGGAACAGGTGTACGTGCGTGGGATGAGCACGGACAGGAAGAATTTGACCTAAAGGCGTTGCTGTTCGTGACCATCAATGATTGGCCTGCTCTCAGTAACCTTTCAGGACAGACAAACAAGGGATACCGCGGATGCACGCACTGTTTGGATGATACCGACAATATATATTTGGATAGTTGTAGGAAGAATCTGTACCTGGGACATCGTCGATTTCTTCCGACAAGGCATCCCGTAAGAAAGAAAGGCAAGCATTTCAAAGGTGAGGCGGATCAACGGACCAAGCCTCGCCACCGTACTGGTGCTGATGTACATGATATGGTAAAGGATTTGGAGGTAATCTTTGGAAAGGGTCCCTGGCGGAAAACCTGTTCAAGGACGCCGACGGACGCCGCACCCATGTGGAAGAAGAAATCTATATTTTGGGACCTGCCATATTGGAAAGACCTAGAGGTCCGCTCCGCAATCGACGTGATGCACGTGACGAAGAATCTTTGCGTGACCCTGCTTGGCTTTTTGGGCGTGTATGGGAAGACAAAAGATACACCAGAGGCACGGGAGGACCAGCAACGTATGCACGGAAAAGACGACATACATCAGGGTCAGGCCAGCTACGCTCTTACCAAAGAAGAGAAGGAAATCTTATTCGAATGCCTGCTCAGCATGAAGGTACCGTCTGGCTTCTCGTCGAATATAAAGGGAATAATAAATATGGCAGAGAAAAAGTTCCAGAACCTAAAGTCTCATGACTGCCACGTGATTATGACGCAACTCCTTCCGGTTGCACTGAGGGGGCTTCTACCGGAAAACGTTCGATTAGCCATTGTGAAGCTATGTGCATTCCTCAATGCAATCTCTCAGAAGGTAATCGATCCAGAAATCATACCAAGGTTACAGAATGATTTGGTGCAATGTCTTGTCAGTTTCGAGTTGGTGTTCCCACCATCCTTCTTCAACATCATGACGCACGCCCTAGTTCACCTTCTTGAAGAGATTAACATTTCGGGTCCTGTATTTCTACACAATATGTTCCCCTTTGAAAGGTTCATGGGAGTCTTGAAGAAATATGTTCATAACCGTGCTAGGCCAGAAGGAAGCATCTCGAAGGGCCATGAAAATGAGGAGGTCATTGAGTTTTGTATTGACTTCATTCCTGACCTTAAGCCGATTGGTGTTCCTGAATCACGGCATAAGGGCAGACTGGAAGGAAAAGGCACGCTAGGAGGGCATCAAATAATATGTATGGACGGGCATTCTCTCAGTGAAGCACACTACACAGTTCTACAGAATTCCGCCTTGGTGGCTCCGTATATGGAGGAACACAAGAATTTTCTACAGTCCAAACACCCGGAGAAGTCTGACGACTGGATTACACGCGAACAAACGAGGACTTTCGCTGGTTGGTTGCAGAAACGTGCCCTGAATGATGGCAATATTCAAGATGACCTGTACACGCTGTCCCAGTTACCATCTTCGAATATAATGACTTTCAAAGGGTACCAGATACATGGGAATACATTTTACACGATCGCCCAAGATAAGAAGAGCACCAACCAAAACAGTGGTGTCCGCTTTGATGCAACAACCAACACGGGAAAGGAAACATATTATGGTTACATAGAGGACATATGGGAACTTAACTATGGATCAGGTGATTTGAAGGTCCCTTTGTTTCGGTGCAAACGAGGACTTTGTAATTCTGTGCATGCTGCCTCGGCGGCTTTTGAGTAATATATTCAGATGGGGGCTCCCCGGTGATTCTAAAAAAAAGAATGAATCAACATATTCCACGACTCCCCTTTTTAATTGTTGAATTTCCTAAGATTTTTCCGTTATTCCAAATTTTTGGATTTATTTTGATATTCTTAATTTTTGTTTTAGATTGGTTTTGAGACTTCTGAAACTACTTTCAACTGATCCAAAGTATAGCTACAATGTGTTGTCAACGTAATCTCTGGAATGGAGGCAAAACTGATATAATTTTGATTTCAGAGAGAAAATCAACAAATAGGACAATAAATGAATTACTAAAATATTGCCTTCGCTAATATTAATTTCCCATCAACTAACGCATGATGTCAGCATTCCGCTGAGTACAAAAAACAGCAACACTCCACCAACCTTCAATTGCCCAAATTATGATTTTTCATTATACTATATATATCACAATTTTCTCCCTATCTTCAAGATACTATATAAATAGCAAATTCCATGGTGTCACTTCCCTTCTCACATTGTTAGACTAGCTTCTTAGTATGCGAGAAGAACATAAGAGGTACAAAAAGATCATGGGAAAAGGAGACAGCGGGAACATTGGAAAATATAATGATCATGAAATCCTATAATTTACCTAGCATTATTGGCCTTCACCACACAAGGGCTATGCAATTCTTTAGCATCATACTAGTCATGTGGTAGATGCTAGTTGTCTAGTTCATCGGCACTGGACGTCGGGCCAGCGGGAGTCTAACATAGTTGCTATAACATACATTGTTGTAAGCAACATGTTTAGACTCAAATGATAACCATATTATTTTGGTGTGTGTCAGCTATGATCTAGAGTATCTTGGACTAAAAGTCGTGTACCTACTAGTATCTTTGTACAATTACAATCACCGATTAATTTTCATTATCCAAATCATATGTTAATAGAATATTGTCGTCACGTCTAGACAGTTAATTGTCTGATAGCAATCATACGTATCTTTGATGTAATTTTTTTACACATAGTAGTACTCAATATCAATTGAAGATAAGTACATTACATGTGTTGGGAATAGCACACGCTTAATGATGATGTGAAACACGACATTGTAAATAAAGTTACTTCAACACCACCACCACGCACTAACTCAAGGATGATTGCTCAAACCATCGGTCCGATTCAAAATCTATTTTCTCTAAATCTGTCGCATTGAACTTTGAAACTAGATCTTTATGTTGGTATGTTTCGATGAAATTTATCACATCCAAATGTACCATGCCTAGAGTACCCAAGTAACCAACCATGTGGTACTTATGTTACATGTTGTTTACACAAAAGTTACCAGGGCATACAAAACAATTCACCCACCCTCCACCCGACATGCACCGGGTGAAAAAAAATTCCTAGATTCTCCTCATTTCAGAACTTCAAAAAGTTTTGTAGCTCAATCCTTCTGTCCAATTCAAAAGGTATTTTCATCATAATTTGTTCTAATTAGGGAGGAAACTACTGAATCCGAAAATCAATTGAAATACCGTACTCACCAGACGGACTATCCATGGAAGGAGGCAAGCAGAACCATGGCGACTTCACCGACATCTTGAATCGATGAAAACGACAATGCTGGCTGGTGGCAGTGCAATGTACGCTGCAATTTTTTTTGAGAAAAGGCATGCGTCCGAATTTATAAATAAAGCCACCAGCCAGTGTTCCAAACCAACCAACCAACCAAACTATCGAACACAACAACGTTCCCAGACGAGGAACAAAGCAAAGTCTAGAGTAGGAATTACAGGGCACCCAGGCCACCAACACGGCACGCAGGCCGGGGAGAGATAAGACGACCTAGCCAAAAACTAGTCAAAAGTAACGCAACCGTGACTACGCAACATGCTCCCGCCTGCATAAAGAAGACGTCGAGGCCCGAATTTTAGATATTAGAAGGTCGAAAGCATCCCGGTCCTCTGGCTTAGTCAATAATCTCCACTGCTACAGGAACATACAAGATTTAAATAAGCAGTCATCAGGTTTAGTAGGAAAAACTTGCTCAATAGTAAACTTGTGTTCTTGGTAGTCCACAAGTTCCAACATATCGCCCCAAGTCCTACCCAGAAGACGCTCTTTGTGGCACCCACCAAAGCATTAGCAAGGACCCAGAGCTTAGAGAAGGAAGATGGGTCCCAAGGAACCTGGAGCCATGGCTTGACACAACTACAAACCAACTTGGCCAGAACACAATGAAAAAATATATGATTCGTGTCCTCCAGGCTTCCACAAAGAGTGTAGAACTCCGAGCCCGGGCCATTCCTCTTACGAATTTGGTCTGCCGCAGGAAGACGGCCTTTGAAAGCTTGCCAAAGAAAGATCTTAACTTTAGGGGGAATACGAGCCCTCCAAACAGAGGTAAATCTGTTAGTGTGGGAGCCACAAATAAGTTTGGAATATAAAGACTTGACCGAAAAGCGTCCAGAGGAAGTGTGAGGCCAGACCGTGTCCGCAGGCTACAAGAGCATGGGGAAGAAATCAGTAAGCCGTTGCCACTCTTCTAACTCTATAGGAGACAGGGAGCACCGGAAGGCTAAGTCCCAATTATTATCCGAGAGCTCCGCGATGGAGATATTCGGGTTAGGGTCATAGGAAAGCAGAGCCCCCGAGGCCAACTGCATGATCCTATGCACATAAGCTCCATCAAAACCTTTTTCCAGAAGCACCTTTCTAAGGAAAGGCCAACTGACCATTTTGAGCACTCAGATCTAGTACCTCTAGTCTTGTTACGGAACAGCGAAGCCGACCATGCCGTTCCTGTGGACTCCAATCATGGGTCTGGTTGCGGTCAACAGGTTGGCGGCGACGGCCAAATGAGATAGTTTTCGCCGGCGTCCAGATGCATCTCCGACTAGGTCGGCGCAATCGACTGGCAGAGTCAACCGAGAAGCACCTGGTTGGACAAAAGGTGTGAACCCAAGCTCCCCCCGCTGTTGAACTGTAATTGTTCCCTGCGACTCTGCTTTCCCCATCTCTGAACAATTTTGGGACATAAATTAGTTTAATTTGGAAATTTTTATCAAAATAACCATATCAAAATAGATAGCTGAACCATTAGCCAGACCTTAGTTACCTTGCTTCACTGAAGTAAACTTACTATACTGAAAATGTACGTTTGGAAAATAACAGGTTACGTTTGGGCAGTGCACCACCGGACCGAATGCTGTGTCTTTCTCGAATGAGTGCATTGGAGCATTTGATTCGCAAGTACACAGAGTGTAATATGACCTCCACTTGGGCTGTGTTTCGATTCATTGGGTGAGGCGTACGACTTCTACTATTTGTATTATGGGGAGACCGGCTTCGGCATGCAGAGAGCGTATGTGGTTCCTCTGTTAGTACTGAGTTTTGTTTACATGCTTACATTTCAGGGAATGTGTACAACATAATCAGTAGCTTCTTCGGATTGGTTGACAAGGTGCCCTTCACGAAGAGGACTCTCAGGAACATATGTGGAAAGATAAAGCACGAGCAAGCAGAGGATGATGTCAGGAAGACTTTGGAGGTGTTTGCTGACATTGTTGCAGGTGATCCTGGCTTCACATATAGGGTTTTGGCTGACAGTACAAGTGTTGGGGAACGTAGTAATTTCAAAAAATTTCCTACGCACACGCAAGATCATGGTGATGCATAGCAATGAGAGGGGAGAGTGTTGTCTACGTACCCTCGTAGACTGAAGCGGAAGCTATCACAACGTAGAGGAAGTAGTCGTACGTTCTCCTCGCGATCCAACCGATCCCAACGCCGTTACTCCGGCGCCTCCGAGTTCTTGACACACGTACAGCTCGGTGACGCTCCTCAGGCTCTGATCCAGCAAAGCTCCGGGGAGAGAGAGTTCCGTCAGCACGATGGCGTGGTGACGATCTTGATGTTCTACCGACGCAGGGCTTCGCGTAAGCACCGCTACGATATGACCGAGGTGGAATATGGTGGAGGGGGGCACCGCACACGGCTAAGGAACGATCTCAAGGATCAACTTGTGTGGTCTAGGGTGCCCCCTGCCCCCGTCTATAAAGGAGCAAGGGGGAGGGCCGGCCGGCCCTAGGAGGCGCGCCAAGGGAGGGGGAGTCCTCCTCCTAGTGGGAGTAGGACTCCCCTTTCCTAGTCCAACTAGGAAGGAGGAAGGGGGAAGGAAAGAGAGGGAGAGGGAGAGGGAAAGGGGGGCCGCCCCCTCCTTGTCCTATTCGGACTCCCCATGGGGGGGGGCGCGCCACCTCCTGGTGCGGCCCTCTCTCTCCCTCTTGGCCCAATAAGGCCCATTACTTCCCGGGGGTTCCGTAACCCCTCCGCACTCCGTTTTCTCCGAAACTTCCGGAACCTTTCCGTGTCCGAATATAGCCGTCCAATATATCAATCTTTATGTCTCGACCATTTCGAGACTCCTCGTCATGTCCGTGATCACATCCGGGACTCCAAACTCCTTCGTACATCAAAATACACAAACTCATAATATAACCGCCATCGAAACCTTAAGCGCATGGACCCTACGGTTCGAGAACAATGTAGACATGACTGAGACACGCCTCCGTCAATAACCAATAGCGGACCTGGATGCCCATATTGGCTCCTACATATTCTACGAAGATCTTTATCGGTCAGACCGCATAACAACATACGTTGTCCCCTTTGTCATCGGTATGTTACTGCCTCGAGATTCGATCGTCGGTATCCAATACCTAGTTCAATCTCGCATCGGCAAGTCTCTTTACTCGCTTCGTAATACATCATCTCACAGCTAACTCATTAGTTGTAATGCTTGCAAGGCTTAGTGATGTGCATTACCGAGAGGGCCCAGAGATACCTCTCCGACAATCGGAGTGACAAATCCTAATCTCGAAATACGCCAACCCAACATCTGCCTTTGGAGACACCTGTAGTACTCCTTTATGATCACCCAGTTACGTTGTGACGTTTGGTAGTACCCAAAGTGTTTCTCCGGTAAACGGGAGTTGCATAATCTCATAGTTGCAGGAACATGTATAAGTCATGAAGAAAGCAATAGCAACATACTAAACGATCAAGTGCTAGGCTAACGGAATGGGTCATGTCAATCAGATCATTCTCCTAATGATGTGATCCCGTTAATCAAATGACAACTCATGTCTATGGTTAGGAAACATAACCATCTTCGATTAACGAGCTAGTCAACTAGAGGCATACTAGTGACACTCTGTTTGTCTATGTATTCACACATGTATTATGTTTCCGGTTAATACAATTCTAGCATGAATAATAAACATTTATCATGATATAAGGAAATAAATAATAACTTTATTATTGCCTCTAGGGCATATTTCCTTCAGTCTCCCACTTGCACTAGAGTCAATAATCTAGTTCACATCATCATGTGATTCAACACTAATATTCACATCTGTATGTGATTAACACCCATAGTTCACATCACACGTGACCAACACCCAAAGGGTTTACTAGAGTCAATAATCTAGTTCACATCGCTATGTGATTAACACCCAAAGAGTACTAAGGTATGATCATGTTTTGCTCGTGAGAGAAGCTTAGTCAACGGGTCTGTCACATTCAGAGCCGTATGTATTTTGCAAATATTCTATGTCTACAATGCTCGCACGGAGCTACTCTAGCTAATTGCTCCCACTTTCAATATGTATCCAGATTGAGACTTAGAGTCATCTGGATCAGTGTAAAAGCTTGCACCGATGTAACTCTTTACGACGGGCTCTTTTATCACCTCCATAATCGAGAAATATTTCCTTAGTCCTCACTAAGGATGTTCTTGACCAATGTCCAAAGTGATCTACTCCTAGATCACTATTGTACTCCTTGCCAAATTCAGAGCAAGGTATACAATAGGTCCGGTACATAGCATAGCATACTTTATAGAACCTATGATTGAGGCATAGGGATGACTTTCATTCTCTTTTCTATTTTCTGCCGTGGTCGGGATTTGAGTCTTACTCAATTTCACACCTTTGCAACACAGGCAAGAACTTTTCTTTGACTGTTCCATTTTGAACTACTTCAAAATCTTGACAAGGTATGTTCTTATTGAAAAAACTTATCAAGCGTCTTGATCTATCTCAATAGATCTTGATGCTCAATATGTAAGTAGCTTCACTGAGGTCCTTCTTTGAAAATCTCCTTTCAAATACTCCTTTATGCTTTGCAGAATAATTCTACATTATTTCCGATCAACAATATGTCATTCACATATACTTATCAGAAATGCTGTAGTGCTCCCACTCACTTTCTTGTAAATACAGGCTTCTCCAAAAGTCCGTATAAAACCATATGCTTTGATCACACTATCAAAGCGTTTATTCCAACTCCGAGATGCTTGCACCAGTCCATAGATGGATCGCTGAAGCTTGCACATTTTGTTAGCACCTTTAGGATTGACAAAATCTTCTGGTTGCATCATATACAACTCTTCTTTAAGAAAACCATTAAGGAATGCAGTTTTGACATCCATTTGCCAGATTTCATAAAATGTGGCAATTGCTAACATGATTCGGACAGACTTTTAAGCATCGATACGAATGAGAAAATCTCATTGTATTCAACATCTTGAACTTTGTCAAAAAACCTTTTCGACAAGTCTAGCTTTGTAGATAGTAACACTACTATCAGCGTCTGCCTTCCTCTTGAAGATCCATTTATTTAACATGGCTTGCTGATCATTGAGCAAGTCAATCAAAGTCCATACTTTGTTCTCATACATGGATCATATCTCAGATTTTATGGCCTCGAGCCATTTCGCGGAATCTGGGCTCATCATCGCTTCCTGATAGTTCGTAGGTTCATCATGGTCTAGTAACATGACTTCCAGAACATGATTACTACACCACTCTGGTGCGGATCTTACTCTGGAAGACCTACGAGGTTCTGTAGTAACTTGATCTGAAGTTTCATGATCAATATCATTAGCTTCCTCACTAATTGGTGTATTTGTCACAGGAACTGATTTCTGTGATGAACTACTTTCCAATAAGGATACAGGTACAGTTACCTCATCAAGTTCTACTTTCCTCCCACTCACTTCTTTCGAGAGAAACTCCTTCTCTAGAAAGGATCCATTTTTAGCAACGAATATCTTGCCTTCGGATCTGTGATAGAAGGTGTACCCAACTATTTCCTTTGGGTATTCTATGAAGACGCACTTCTCCGATTTGGGTTCGAGCTTATCAGGATGAAACTTTTTCACATAAGCATCGCAGCCCCAAACTTTAAGAAACGTCAACTTGGGTTTCTTGCTAAAGCACAGTTCATATGTTGTCGTCTCAACGGATTTAGATGGTGCCCTTTTAATGTGAATGCAGCTGTCTTTAATGCATAACCCCAAAACTATATTGGTAAATCTGTAAGAGACATCATAGATCGCACTATATCCAATAAAGTGCGGTTACGATGTTCGGACACACCATAACGTTGTGGTGTTCCAGGTGGCGTGAGCTGTGAAACTATTTCACATTGTTTTAATTGAAGACCAAACTCGTAACTCAAATATTCCTCTCCGCGATCAGATCGCAGAAACTTTATTTTCTTGTTACGATGATTTTCCACTTCACTCTAAAATTCTTTGAACCTTTCAACTATTTCAGACTTATGTTTCATCAAGTAGATATACCCATATCTGCTCAAATCATCTTGTGAAGGTCAGAAAATAACGATACTTGCCACGAGCCTTCATACTCATTGGTCTGCATACATCAATATGTATTATTTCCAATAAGTCGGTAGCTCGTTCCATTGTTCCGAAGAACGGAGTTTTAGTCATCTTGCCCAAAAGGCACGGTTCGCAAGCATCAAATGATTCATAACCAAGTGATTCCGAAAATCCATCTTTATGGAGTTTCTTCATGCGCTTTACACCGATATGACCCAAACGGTAGTGCCATAAATAAGTTGCACTATCATTATTAACTTTGCATCTTTTGGCCTCAATATTATGAATATGTGTATCACTACGATCGAGATCCAACAAACTATTTTCATTGGGTGTATGACCATTGAAGGTTTTATTCATGTAAACAGAATAACAATTATTCTCTGATTTCAAATGAATAACCGTATTGCAATAAACATGATCAAATCATATTCATGCTCAACGCAAAACACCAAATAACATTTATTTAGGTTTAACACTAATCCCGAAAATATAGGGAGTGTGCGATGATGATCATATCAATCTTGGAACTACTTCCAACACTCATCGTCACTTCCCCTTCAACTAGTCTCTGTTTATTCTGTAACTCCTGTTTCGAGTTACTAATCTCAGCAACCGAACAAGTATCAAATACTCAGGGGCTACTATAAACACTAGTAAGGCACACATCAATAACCTGTATATCAAATATACTCTTGTTCAATTTGCCATCCTTCTTATCCGCCAAATACTTGGGGTAGTTCCGCTTCCAGTGACCAGTTTCATTGCAGCAAAAGCACTTAGTCTCAGGCTTAGGTCCAGACTTGGGCTTCTTCACTCGAACAGCAACTTGCTTGCCGTTCTTCTTGAAGATCCCCTTCTTCCCTTTGCCCTTTTCCTTGAAACTAGTGGTCTTGTCAATCATCAACATTTGATGCTCTTTTCTTGATTTCTACCTTCGTCGATTTCAGCATCACGAAGAGCTTGGGAATTACTTTTGTCATCCCTTGCATATTATAGTTCATCACGAAGTTCTACTAACTTGGTGATGGTGACTAGAGAATTCTGTCAATCACTATCTTATCTGGAAGATTAACTCCCACTTGATTCAAGCGATTGAAGTACCTGCATAATCTGAGCACATGCTCACTAGTTGAGCGATTCTCCTCCATCTTTTAGCTATAGAACTTGTTGGAGACTTCATATCTCTCAACTCGGGTATTTGCTTGAAATATTAACTTCAATTCCTGGAACATCTCATATGGTCCATGACGCTCAAAACGCCTTTGAAGTCCCGATTCTAAGCCTTTAAGCATGGTGCACTAAATTATCAAGTAGTCATCATATTGAGCTAGCCAAACGCTCATAACGCCTGCATCTGCTCCTGCAATAGGTTTGTCACCTAGCGTGCATTAAGGACATAATTCTTCCAGGCAGCAATGAGGATAAACCTCAGATCACGGATCCAATCCGCATCATTGCTACTAACATTTTTCAATACAATTTTCTAGGAACACATATAAAAACATAGGGAAGCAACAACGCGAGCTATTGATCTACAATATAATCTGCAAAATACTACCAGGACTAAGTTCACGATAAATTAAAGTTCAATTAATCATATTACTTAAGAACTCCCACTTAGATAGACATCCCTCTAATCTTCTAAGTGATTACGTGATCCATATCAACTACACCATGTCCGATCGTCACGTGAGATGGAGTAGTTTCAACGGTGAACATCAATATGTTGATCATATCTACTATATGATTCACGCACGACCTTTCGGTCTCAGAGTACCGAGGCCAAATCTGCATATGCTAGGCTCGTCAATTATAACCTGAGTATTCTGCGTGTGCAAAACTGGCTTGCACCCATTGTAGATGGACGAGAGCTTATCACACACGATCATCACGTGGTGTCTCGGCACGACTAACTTTGGCAACGGTGCATACTCAGGGAGAACACTACTTGATAATTTTAGTGAGAGATCATCTTAAAATGCTACCGTCAATCAAAGCAAAATAAGATGCATAAAGGATAAACATCACATGCAATCAATATAAGTGATATGATATGGCCATCATCATCTTGTGCTTGTGATCTCCATCTCCGAAGCACCGTCGTGATCACCATCGTCACCGGCGCGACACCTTGATCTCCATCGTAGCATCATTGTCGTTACGCCATCTATTGCTTCTACGACTATCGCTACCGCTTAGTGATAAAGTAAAGCAATTACAGGGCGTTTGCATTTCATACAATAAAGCGACAACCATATGGCTCCTGCCAGTTGCCGATAACTCCGTTACAAAACATGATCATCTCATACAATAAAATATAGCATCATGCCTTGACCATATCACATCACAACATGCCCTGCAAAAGCAAGTTAGACGTCCTCTACTTTGTTGTTGCAAGTTTTACGTGGCTGCTACGGGCTTAAGCAAGAACCAGTCTCACCTACGCATCAAGACTACAACGATACTTCACAAATAGACTCCGCTTTAACCTTCTCAAGGACCGGCGTAGCCACACTCGGTTCAACTAAAGTGAGAGAGACAGACACCCGCCAGCCACCTTTAAGCACGAGTGCTCGTAACGGTGAAACCAGTCTCGCGTAAGCGTCTGGCGTAATGTCGGTCCGGGCCGCTTCATCTCACAATACCGCTGAACCAAAGTATGACATGCTGGTAGGCAGTATGACTTGTATCGCCCACAACTCACTTGTGTTCTACTCGTGCAAAACATCAAACCATAAAAACCTGGCTCGGATGCCACTGTTGGGGAACGTAGTAATTTCAAAAAATTTCCTACGCACACGCAAGATCATGGTGATGCATAGCAACGAGAGGGGAGAGTGTTGTCTACGTACCCTCGTAGACTGAAGCGGAAGCTATCACAACGTAGAGGAAGTAGTCGTACGTTCTCCTCGCGATCCAACCGATCCCAACGCCGTTACTCCGGTGCCTCCGAGTTCTTGACACACGTACAGCTCGGTGACGCTCCTCAGGCTCCGATCCAGCAAAGCTCCGGGGAGAGAGAGTTCCGTCAGCACGACGGCGTGGTGACGATCTTGATGTTCTACCGGCGCAGGCTTCGCCTAAGCACCGCTCTGATATGACCGAGGTGGAATATGGTGGAGGAGGGCACCGCACACGGCTAAGGAACGATCTCAAGGATCAACTTGTGTGTTCTAGGGTGCCCCCTGCCCCCGTGATATAAAGGAGCAAGGGGAAGGCCGGCCGCCCTAGGAGGCGCGCCAAGGGGGGAGTCCTCCTCCTAGTGGGAGTAGGACTCCCTTTCCTAGTCCAACTAGGAAGGAGGAAGGGGAAGGAAAGAGAGGAGAGGGAGAGGGAAGGGGCGCGCCTCCTTGTCCTATTCGACTCCCCATGGGGGCGCCACCTCCTGGTGCGGCCTCTCTCTCCCTCTTGGCCCAATAAGGCCCATTACTTCCCGGGGTTTGGTAACCCCTCCGGCACTCCGGTTTTCTCCGGAAACTTCCGGAACCTTTCCGTGTCCGAATATAGCCGTCAATATATCAATCTTTATGTCTCGACCATTTCGAGACTCCTCGTCATGTCCGTGATCACATCCGGGACTCCGAACTCCTTCGGTACATCAAAATACACAAACTCATAATATAACCGTCATCGAAACCTTAAGCGTGCGGACCCTACGGTTCGAGAACAATGTAGACATGACCGAGACACGTCTCCGGTCGATAACCAATAGCGGGACCTGGATGCCCATATTGGCTCCTACATATTCTACGAAGATCTTTATCGGTCAGACCGCATAACAACATACGTTGTTCTCTTTGTCATCGGTATGTTACTCGCCCGAGATTCGATCGTCGGTATCCAATACCTAGTTCAATCTCGTTACTGGCAAGTCTCTTTACTCGTTTCGTAATACATCATCTCACAGCTAACTCATTAGTTGTAATGCTTGCAAGGCTTAGTGATGTGCATTACCGAGAGGGCCCAGAGATACCGCTCCGACAATCGGAGTGACAAATCCTAATCTCGAAATACGCCAACCCAACATCTGCCTTTGGAGACACCTGTAGTACTCCTTTATGATCACCCAGTTACGTTGTGACGTTTGATAGTACCCAAAGTGTTCCTCCGGTAAACGGGAGTTGCCTAATCTCATAGTTGCAGGAACATGTATAAGTCATGAAGAAAGCAATAGCAACATACTAAGCGATCAAGTGCTAGGCTAACGGAATGGGTCATGTCAACCAGATCATTCTCCTAATGATGTGATCCCGTTAATCAAATGACAACTCATGTCTATGGTTAGGAAACATAACCATCTTCGATTAACGAGCTAGTCAAGTAGAGGCATAATAGTGACACTCTGTTTGTCTATGTATTCACACATGTATTATGTTTCCGGTTAATACAATTCTAGCATGAATAATAAACATTTATCATGATATAAGGAAATAAATAATAACTTTATTATTGCCTCTAGGGCATATTTCCTTCAACAAGCAAGGTGAATAACCTGATGTGGACCAACGGAAGCAGCCGATTGCAGTACCCGGCCTCAGGAAAAGAATATCCCGAAGTTTGTGTGTATCTTTCTCTCAAAAAAACTTTGAAACCTTCATATGTTCCATTTTCTTGGTCACTGCGACACCAAAATGGGCTGATTAGGAGGTTATGATTAGTGTCTGTGGGAAGGCTAGAGTAAAACAGTTTATTCTGTTTTAGAGATTCTGCTTTGGGGGGCAATGAAGATTTGGAGATATGATATGATTGTATACAATGTCAGACAGTCGAACTACTGAAAATTAGGCTGGGACAGTTTTCTCGTTTTTAGCTGACCGAGTAGTGGGTATACTAACTTGAGTGCTTCGGACAGTACATGATGGTTGTTATCAAAGGTTCAGTGCCCATGGCATTGGGAGGTACCCAAGAGCCTGCAGCCTACGGTGAGCTGGCGGAGGGCTGAACCCTGATGTGAACAAGAAGCTGAGCGCCGACATTGCTTCCATTCTGGAGTCAAAGCTGTCCATCCCCAAGTTCCCGCTTCTACCTCAAGTTCCAGGATTCTGGAGTCAAAGCTGTCCATCCCCAAGTTCCCCAAGTTCCCGCTTCTACTGCTCATTCATGGATCTTCATCAGGCATCATCATGTTCTCATTGCAATTCTGCTGTTTGTTAGACACATCCTGCACAAGAAACATGCTCAATGTTTGCATGCTTTTGCATCAAGAGTACATCATGTAAATGTCCATCTGTCATTTGAATACATAGTCGTCGTGTTAGCTCCCATAGTGGCTTCCTTTCTATGCTAGATGCTTATATGAACTCTAATTAACCTTTTTTCTTTACCATGCAGCGCTCGGATATTGGATGGAACTGATTGACCTTTCAGACGCGTCATATGGCGTGGAATCTTGTAAGAACTTCAGAGTTCGTATTATTCTGTCCATTGCCTGTTTAAGGAGAAACTGCTGCATTAAGATGTAATGTCAGTTTAATGGCCAGTGTTTATGACTGTAGGAGTCCTTGTGTGATCTAGTGGGTTTGATTTCGGACTTGCCATGGCAAGGGAATGTAGCAACTGTTTGGTTTGATTCGTAATCATGAAGCATTTTTGGTGTCCTCTGTGTTTGTGCTGGTTGTTGAGTTCCAGTGATTTGCTGCACGAACTAAAATTCAGGATTTGCATTTAAGTGCAATTCAGGCTTTTGATATGCAAATTTGTTTGATTGGATATTTGTTTTCCATGAAAGAGGTTAAGCACTCCAAAACATATACTCCATAAAGTGGGAGAGGACGATCATGGTCAAGGAACCAAATGTCATCTTTACAGAACTCTCTATTCCTAGCCTGCATCAATACGTACAGCCTCCAGAAAGAAAACATTCCTCTCTCCTCTGGCCCTGTTGAGAGTCGTACGTGGGTGTGTGTGCGAGGACGGAAGACACATTTATGAAGGGCAAGACTGGTGGTTGTTTGTTAGTACGTGAGCCGGGGACTACTCGTGTTGATTTTCTGCCACTATCCATTCATCCTTGATGATGCAGAGGCCGGGGGCACGCCTCCATTTAAAAAAAAAACATCGATTCATCCTCGATGGACTTGAGGATGGCGCGGTTCTCTCGCTGCGGGTAGAAATATTACAGGAGCATGGATACGTCCTTTCTTAACATGCAAGTAATTAGTCTATTTTCTAATCTTCGTCGTCAAGCTAGTGGATTAACTGTGCTATAGGGTACCATGCTGAAATACACAAGTCGAAATGTTGACTTTCATCATGACTTGGAGCCAGAAGACTTTTAGCTCCTCCACTACTCTTGACGCCTCCTATTTTCCTCCGTACTCTACTCAGTCTGTTTGATCAAGTGAATGTCGCATGCTTGATGTGGTAAGCCAGCGCTACTAGCCAGTATGTCAAATGAAGAGGGACAAAAATCGGGCAGATGGAGTGGTTTATATACCAGGGACAAACAATGCCACCGACCTGCGCTCGTCCATCAAGACGCATCCATCACCGAGAATCCACTGCACCATGCCGCCGAGATCCATCGTTGTGATGGGGCGGAACAGCCGCGGCGGCGCCGACGGGAGGAGAACATCTTTTCTTGTGGAGGAGTAAGGAGATACTCGATAATCATAGATGTGGTTTTTAGGTGCTAAAATTGATGACTAGTTATAGTGTAATGATTTAGAATTGAAAAATCAGGTAACGAGGAATGGCAAAGTAGATTGTCCACACATGGGTAAGAACTGTGGCTGCAACGGACTCCCGGCTATCAGAATTATGGGAGTTGCACTAGATCTCTTCAGGGAAAATATATGATAATAGCTTGTATTTATAGTTTTTGTCTCACATATGTACAATGGGAAAAACATTTTCTCTCTAATTACACCAGCATACATAATTTCCGGTCAAATCTATTACTATCCTAATTAGAGGCTCTCTGTAAATTACCACGTCAATAGGAGAAACCCAAATGCTAAGTGCCACATGTGTGGCACGAAGCACTCCGGCTCTGACGTTTTTCACAACTAAAGTGAGCCGGAAAAACGTCAAAAGAATGGATTGTACGTGTGACAAAAAATCTAAACTATTATAATCCGGATGCATCAAAAGAATGGATTGTACGTGTGATGGAGTCTTGTTTGATCAAAACTGTTATAATTCGGTCCGGCCAAATCAATGTCTTTTTTTTTGTTTTCTCCTAGGACCCTGATACACACGTGTGGTACGGACACATGACTACTCCGAAGATTTTATGGTAAATTTAGTGACGAGAGGATGGTAACTTTAGTTGTCAAGCATGGCAACTTTCTATTTGGATGGCAAATTTTAGTTTATTTTTTGGGTTTTTTTATTTTTAGATTAAACGAACGACTCCATGTGTCAAATAAAATATAATTCCTGTGACGTTGGCTTCCAACATTTGTTCTTCAGATCTCAAGTAAAAAAACACTGCATGTCACGTACGGCTCGAGCATTTGTTCTGAAAAAACATGAGCGCCATGTACGCATGCCTTTATAATTAGCGATTTGCACCTTACTTGCGCAAGCTACCAATTCTGGAGAACCAAATTGCAATAGGATCCTGCCTCATTATAGATCTATACAACACGCAATTGGGATGCTGGCGGCACAAACTGCTCGACGCACCATCATTGTCCCTGCACATGGTGCAAACATGCTGAGCCACTACTATGAAGTTGAAGGCCAAAGTAGGCGAACATCACCAATCTACGTACATGTTTTGTTGTCGAGGAAGCTATATTGATTATGTGATATTGCTGCTGGTTGTAGCTGGCCTCTAGGATCTCAGAAGGCTTGAAGGTAGAAGAATACTGTTGCCAAAGCATGGACTAACGGAAGCCATGGTGCAGTAGTAGCTAGGCTCGCTAGCCATGGGCATTGAGGATCAAACATAGCTGTTTGACAAGTGCATTCATGTCTATGTGGCCACCGCTACAATTGCTACACAGAGATAAGGACAACGCCGTAGAATGATATCCGTACATCGATGGGTTTTATGTGCTTTGTTTGGGATTCATGATCATGCCTAACGCATTAGGTGCTTATAGGTCGTGGAGCTTACAGGTTTTTTCTTTTTTCTTTGACTTGCTCCGCGATTCAATAGGGATAACCCCATAAGAGCAATATGCTTTAATAATGAAATACATGGGTTGTGCATGGTTCAAGCTTGAAACTAAGAGTGTTATTTACACTTCCGTATTGATTAATACTCAATATTATGCGTCATGTGCTCTGCACTATCAAAAGAAATTGCACATTGGCGCATACTTCAATGCACCAATGCACTGTCCACATTGCCATCCTTCAGGTCGGTGGCCATGGTTTTGTTAGCCTAAGTACAGACTAGCTAGTACCAGACTAAAGAAAAGAGTAGGATATCTGGCCGAAGAACACTAGTACGAGCAGACAGAGTGGTACTACTAGTGGAAGCTGGATGAATTGCTTGATTTGGCTTGTTTACAAGTGAAGGAGCCGGGTCCTTTTATAGGCCCGGGATGTGCACAGCACACACACGCACCATAATGTAGTACTTCTTGAGGTGTCGATTTGTATCCCTCTCTCGCACTAGCGTGAACCTAAACTAAGTATTGGCTGTCGCTCGGAAACCGAAAACCGGTGCACCTGGGCCTGACACTCGGCGTAGCACTTCTTCGTCATCAACGATCTATGCACCTGCATCATCATATGAGTCGATGATATGCAACATATAGTTGAGCAACAGAAAGAGACGGACTTGGAAAAATAGAAGCAACATATCATAAGCATAAATAACAAAGTTCATCGTACCCAAAATGCCCTAACTACAGTGATCTTCGCTAGTTGAGGAGGACGGTTTAATTACATCACAAATAAACTTTCGTCGTGCATAACTCAAAGTTTCGTCATTCAGAAAGTATGGACTAAACGGACATATTGTCATATATTGACAATCACTCCAACATGTCGTGCCATCCATCCAAGTCAGGGAGATAGTCCCCGAGCTTAGTGAAAGGCTTCAGGTCGAGACGCTGAGTGGCTACGCGTGTTCGGACGTCTTCCCGCGACATTTGCCCTTCCTGATCGTAGAACATCCCTGTTTTGTCGAGGACCTCCTTCATGATGATTTGGGCAAGTTCACACTGGATGTGATAGAACTCAGCTCGAAGTCGATGATCCGGGATACCTCCTACGTTCTTTGCCCATTGCAGAATATGGGCATCGCCGTATGTAGGTGGCATGCAAAGGTTCTGCCGATCCCGTCTGTACTCCAGCATGTGATGTAGGACATAGAATCCATCACTAAGAGTATCACTTGGTTGCTGGATGCAGCAGAAGTCGGTCTTATGTCTGAAGGCGGGCCTGTCGTTCGTTTTCTTTCTTGGTCTTCATCTCTCCACCCCGTACGCCATAGAAAAAGATAGCACTGTCCAGAACAGACTTGATGTGGGTGTAATCATTTTTGTCCATTTCTTCGACGAGTCTAAGTAAAGAGCGTGGGAGAATCGGGGGTAAAGGATGATGGGGACGGCGCGCTCGCCGCTGTGCAAAATAAGTACACATCAAATTAGCCTCCACCGTGTAAATTAATGATTGAAATCGAAGGAAGGATATCCGCGCGAATGACTTACAAGGGATGATAAGGCAAGAGAATCGTATTCTTGTCCTTATTGGCGACCATGAAATCGACGATGTAGTCCCTCGCATATTCACGGTGCTCTGGGCAGACTGCCAAGAAGCCCTCGTGCAAGAAGTACAGGTCAGCGACACAGATATTTGATATCTGCTCAATCCCGATGATGTAGTTCATGTACAAGGCAAAAAGGTGGACAAACGTAAAATCTAGCTTCTTCACGTGAAACATGTCGAAGAGGTAATCAAATCGAAGGAAGAACTTCTCCGCGGGTAATGTGTCGACGTACAACCTTTGTCGCGGCACGTTAACCACGTAGAGTGGGTATCCTGGATTTTCCGAGTCGATTAGGCTTTTCTCTCTCCGCAGCACATCGTCATGAAGTCTCCTTAGATCGCCGTGTATGGCATTTAACGCTGCCTTAGGTAGGATCAGATGACCGGGGATATGGTGTTTTGCCGCACCGGGATAGCTATACGGTCTTGAACCCAAGGCTGCAGAGGCGGCTGGATCATAGAAGCAGCTTTGTTGCTGCCTTTCCTCCCTCTCTTCCTATGCTTCTTTGGTACTGGAAGGTCGTCTATAATACGTTTAGCCTCTGGAGGCGGCAATTCTGGCACCGACTGATGACGCTTAAACCCTGAGTACCCATACTGCTGAGCCATCTATCCTCCGTCGTCATAGGCGCCAGTATTGAGATACTGTTGAGTGTCAACCTCATCCTCATCCTCATCCTCATCTATGGTGACGTCATTAGCGACTAATGGAGCCTCTTCCTCACCCCGTCCGCTATCACACGGCATGACAGGCGACGCTAATTGGGTAGGTGGGTTGTTGATGTTCATAACTTGCTGAGGATGCGTGGTCGTGGGTGTGCTCCCGACCGCCTCCAAACGAAGCAGACTCTTTGGCCGCAACAGGACCCACCCCTTGCAATCGCCAAGCCGCCGCAGGGTCTCGTCATCATCCCCCCTAGTACCAGAGGAGCCAAATTCTTGTTGCCCCGTTTGACACTAGCCACAGAATCCTTGAAGACGGCAGGGGGGATCGGCCGGCTGTGGAACAATTGTTCCTTCGGCTCCATTATCGTCGCCTTCTCCACGTCCACCTTCTGATTGCTGATGGTATACAATATGGTGCACGGGGTTACGTCAGCCTGCAAAGACATGTCTGCGACGTGAGACATCCGAAAGGCAATGGAAACGGGAGATTATACATTTATTGAAAAGGGCCGGTGTGACAGGTACCGTGAGGGCGTCGAGCTCACCCAAAGATGAAGCACCGCAGAGCACGTCCAATACGGAGGACGAGCTGCTATGAGCAGGTGCGGGAGCCGGTGCAGGAGCCGGTGCAGGAGCAGGTGCTGGTGCAGGTGCTGGTGCAACGCTAGTCGAGCTGCTCCTGAAGAAGTCGGCAAGGGGAAAGTCCGTTGCATCTTTATCTTGATTTGCCTGCTCCAACCGACGACAACCGGAACCAAGACACCACACGTAGGTGCCATCTCCCGTTTTGCAGCAGCTACCGCTGCTTTGGTTGTCTCACCTGACTTCTTCTCAACTGCAATCTCAACCTTCTTGTCGATGTTTTCTTCAGTTAACCTCCGTCTTTCCTTTCTCTCCTCGTGGTCTCACGGTAGTACTTCTTCCACGTGGCACTGTTTCCGACGCCGTGCACGCGTCCATACGACGGCCGAGTGTCCACCGGGAGTCTTTTCAATATGTTCAAGCCCCGGTTGAATGGGGTGTCCCACTTGGGCCTAGCTAACGCCTCAGACCGCGAGTCGCTTTCGGCCGCAATCCTGTGCTGATCTCTCTACAAAAGGAACAAGGATTGTTTACAAATATGACTAAACGTGCAGTCGAATTGACCAGAAACTAAAATTACCACTAGTCTCGAAAACCTTCTTGACTGGGTCCCAATGGTACCGGGCCTTCAGGATGTCACGCTCCTGCGGGACGGTGAACTCCGCCAAGGTGTCTGGGATGCCCAGACTTTCGCGTTCCGCATCCTCCTTGGCCCATATGGACCTCTTTCCCGCGTAACCACGACTTCCGAGGTGGTGGCACCCCATATTCCTCTCTTGAAGCCCCTTCATGTACTTCAACTTTTCTTTGGCAGCTTCGGCATCGCAAGCCGCCTTGAAAATTTCAAACTGCTCTTCCGTGATTGTCGGATTATCCTTTACAATCTCGGAGTAGGGTTCCTTTTTGTTGATAATCCGATGTTCCACCCATACTTTCCAGGCGGCCAACGCGTCGCTAAACTTGCTCATGGCGTGTTTGTTTATCTTCTTCATTGCCGGGTCTTTATCTGGATCAGTATATTTCTTTTCATCCCGGCCCGGGTCGAAGAACACCTGGTGCAGCTTCATTAGTAGGGAGGGCCTCATATTTTCTATCTTCTTTAGTTTTTCATCGTTGATGGTGGCGGTTGTCCGTACGATGCAGCCTATTTGATTGCCGTAGCACGATCACGCTTCTTCATGCTGTTTTGGCTCAAAAGTTTCATCGTTCACCTCCGTGACTTCCAGTCTAGTAGTGATGAGTTGGTTTGGGCGTCGACATCTCCTCTTCATTTTTGGTTCTATACCGGCTCCGCCAGTCTCGGCGCCGGTCTCGATGTCGGTCCCAGTCTCCGATGTGATAGGTGGCCCCAACAACAGCAACTACCGTTGATCGTCGGCAAGGTTCAAAAATTCGTCTGCCGCCAGGTAGACGTAGTCGCAATCACTAGAACCCTTTCCTTCATCGTTGCTAGCCATGTTTCCTAGGATTAAATCTAGTCAATTAATTCTAGACCTAATAAAATAAATAATGAAATAAAAAGGCCTATGTTTTGCAGGAACGTTGATTCCTTCCCCGTGCGGCAAATCCCGGGCACTGGATATGCCCTAGTTTCTAGCTCAAGTCATGCCGAAATTCATGGAAAATTTCGGCATGACCTTTGCTAAAAAGTGGACAAATCGAGCACCTGAAAGTTGCCAGAACGGAAATGAATCAACATTCCGGCAAAACATCGGCCACTCAGCTTCATTCCCTGGAAACAATAAAAGGACACTTGGGCACAATCGAACCACTTCAATGAAAAGATATAACATGACCACTTCAACAAAAAGATATAATCAACAATAATGGAATATGCAAATTAACATCAGTGACATATATCATATAACATCAATTCTGTTTTTTGTTTATAGCTAAATGCGTTAGCTACTCCCTCCATTTCTTGATATAAGGTGTATAGATTTTTGAGAAAAAAATCCAAAATATAAGGTGTACTGGGTTGCACCACTCGTTTGGATAACTGTTTCAGGGATTTGATTACATTTCCTTATATTAGGCAGGCTCCTCTATTTTCTCATATCAATTAGTCATGTGTAATCTCGCCCAAAACATGTGAAATTTTCCCACCACGTGTGTTCTTTAATTTCCGTGCCAAAAACTATACACCCTATATTTAGGAATGGAGGGAGTACTATTTTTGTTTATAACTAGTTAACCAAATTAACCTAAATTAACATCTACTTAGTTACCTAACCTAATTAACATCTACTTAGTTACCTAACCTACTTCCCTAACTAAAACACATCTAATTAACAGTACCACTACTGTCCTAACCTAATTAACATCTACTTAGTTACTGATGAGACCGTTGATACACTACTCGTGAGTTCTATAAAAAATGTCAAAGATGTATCGAACCAGATCACGTCAAGGATCCAACCCTGTATCAAGCTTAACCCAGACATGAGGGCAAGAGCAAGGAAAAATGGCAGAGGGTTGCTAGGTTCCGCGCCATCATCAGCTTCTAATATTGTATGTTCAGATTATCGGGGAGCTAGAAGCAAGGAAGGTGCGTCCGCTTCTGAACCAAAACCAGATGAGGTCAATCCCAATTTTAGAACACCTCCGCAATATATATTTGTTGGATCCTTCCTCGTTGAATTATGAATAAAGAGTCATTTTGATAATAAAGTGTCCAAGCTCAGGAGATGAAGATCGATCCAAGAAGCATCAGGACGCCGCACTAGTTGGTATTTGTAGTTGAGTTTAGGCTTCTAGCAATCAACGTTGCCGGATATTTAATTAGTATAAACGCCTTGATTAGTTTGAATACTCTAGAAGAGATAGAGTCCGTATCTGTTTTGTTAGCTGGAGTCGGTTTGGTCAGGTCTACGTCGCCTATAAAAGGGGCGGGCTACGGACGATGTTCGGGAGTTAGTTTATTTTGCCGAAGTTTAGTTGAATAAGAAAACACCAGAAAACGCCTACATGGGAGGCACCAAGATGAGTTACTGCGAATCCTAGGGATTCGATGCTGCTGTACATGCGCATAATCTTGTATTAGTTCTAGTGCAAGTATGTTTCTTTGGCTTCTTACATCTTGTTTGATCCGAAGATTCTCCTTCTACGTTTGTTCGTTTTTCTGCTACTGTTGCTGCTGTCGTTCATTATTGTCTTGCAAATACCGTGAAAGATCGGGGCCATCTACACGCGCGAATTAGTATCTCGCTAGTTCATGCTCCATCAAGTGGTATCAGAGCTAAGGTTGTTCACGGTATTGTGTTGATCAAGATATCGACCTCGGTCAACAAGGAAGACGAGGTTGCCGCTGATTCTCAGGAAATTGTACGTCCAGTGTACGCGGATGATATTCCTCAAAATATCCGGGATGGTTTTGACCACACATGCAACTACATCAAGCAATGTCATGATGCGCTCGGCAAAAGGATAGATATCCTGATCACTCGGTTCGATGGTTTGGCAGACATCATCAATATGCCGGCAACGAATTCTGCACCACCACAGACTGCCCCGGCTGCTCCACTGCGTTATGCACCAACGGCTCACGACGGACATGCCGGTGTGCATGATCGCCGTTTGGCGGCACCTCATGTTGGAGATGATGGTCTTGATGACGGCGTTGACCAGGCAGCGGGGTACGCTCCACGACCACGACACTATGAGCCTCGTCCTGAAACATCCGTTCGTGGTGGAGTACATGACCGAGTTGGTCAAGCTGTGCGTGTGCCTTTGGATGATGGGATTGGGCGCATAAAAATTTCAATCCCTTCGTTCTCCGGCAAATGCGAACCAGAAGGCTATTTGGAATGGGAGATGCGTGTTGATCAAATTTTTGATGCCCATCATTATAGCGAGGAGAAGAAATTTCAACTTGCTGGAATTGAGTTCACCGGTTACGCGCTAATTTGGTGGAATCAAATTTGTCGTTCAAGACATCGCCCGACGACTTGGCGAGGTATGAAAGAATTCATGAGGCGACGTTTTGTTCCTGAGCACTATAAGAGAGATATGTACAACAAGTTGCGGCGGCTCTCTCAAGGTAATATGAGTGTTGATGAATATTACAAGGAGATGGAATTGCTTATGATACGTACAGGGACAACGGAGGATCCGGAGGCGACCGTGGCACGTTTCTTTAACGGGCTAAATATCGAGGTGCAGGATCGTGTTGAGATGGTGGTCTACTACAACATACAAGATCTTGTGCACCAAGCTCTGCGTACGGAACAACAGATTAAGCGGCGCCAAATCAACACAGTTCCCAGTACCACTTTGAACACATGGCGACGCTCACAATATAAGAGTGAGGACGTCGGTCCTAGCTCCAGGGCGATATCATCAAATCGCTCTCATGGTTCCGTGCAGAAGGATGCTTCAAAATCAGGACTGTCGATGATTGATTCTAGTGCACAGTCGACCGGACGCACTAGTGACATAGAGTGTTTCAAGTGTGGAGGAAGGGGACATATGAAGCGTGAATGTTCTAATGAGAAAAGAGTGTTGCTCACGAGAGATGGCTATGCATCTGCTAGTGATGAAGAGGCAGTTTCTGACACTTCTAGTGAAAAATCTAAGGATGCTGAAAATGTGGTTGCGAGTTTTGAAGCTGCTGAGTCATATCCTTCACTAATGGTGCAACGAGTGCAAGAGGATCGTATTGAGAATAAGGGACAACGTTGGAATATTTTTCAAACTCAGTGCAAAGTCAATAACACCAATTGTAAATTGATTATAGATGGAGGAAGCTACACCAACGCAGTCAGCAAGGGATTGGTGGAAGCTTTGGGCTTACCTACATGGAAGCACCCTCAGCCACACCGTGTTGAGTGGATGTATCATACAGGGAAGCTGAAGGTTACTCATAAGGTCCGTGTTAATTTTTCTGTTGGCGATTGTCGGTGTCAAAACCGGCGGATCTCGGGTAGGGGGTCCCGAACTGTGCGTCTAGGCGGATGGTAACAGGAGACAAGGGACACGATGTTTTACCAAGGTTCGGGCCCTCTTGATGGAGGTAAAACCCTACGTCCTGCTAGATTAATATTGATGATGTGTGTTACAAGAGTGGATCTACCACGAGATCAAAGAGGCTAAACCCTAGAAGCTAGCCTTTGGTATGATTGTTGTTCGCCCCACGGACTAAAACCCTCCGGTTTATATAGACACCGGATAGGGTTAGGGTTACACAGAGTCGGTTACAATGGTAGGAGATCTACATATCCGGATCGCCAAGCTTGCCTTCCACGCCAAGGAAAGTCCCATCCGGACACGGGACGAAGTCTTCAATCTTCTATCTCCATAGTCTTGGAGTCCGCCGATGATGATAGTTCGCTATCCGGACACCCCTAGTCCGGAACTCCCTCAGTAGCCCTGAACCAGGCTTCAATGACGACGAGTCCGGCACGCATGTTGTCTTTGGCATTGCAAGGCGGGTTCTTCCTCCGAATAATTTATAGAAGATTGTGAACACCAGGATAGTGTCCGGCTCTGCAAAAATAAATTCCACATACCACCGTAGAGAGAATAATATTACACAAGATCAATCTGCTGACGTATTCTGTGGCGTGACGTCGCGCCACTTCCAAGCCTTTACTCAAATTGTTTTTATTGTTCCACCTCGGCGCGTTTAGCGAAGCGGTTTCCTTGGCACGTCTTGTCGGGCGTAGATCGTGTTCCCCTTATTCTGGGATTCCCATCAATACGGACGTGGGTAACCCAACCGCGCCATCGATTGTGACGCTTGAGGGATAAGCGAGTTTTACCAGGCCGGTGGGGACACATGTTTCTGTCCGCCCATATAAGGGGATAAAGATCCAACCCTTTTACCTGCGCCTTCTTCCTCCTTGGCTTATCCATCTCCGCGAACTCGAGCTCCAGCGCCCAAGTCCGCACTTCTCACCTCAACCTTCTCCAACTATGTCCGTAGCGGGAGGCAAGTGGATGGCCTCCTCCGTCACGGAGGGGCAGATCCAGAAGCTGCGCGGCGTCGGATATTTGTGCAGCTGCATCACACATCGGCTCCCCGACGAGGGAGAGCTCGTCCCCAACCCTAGGCCCCACGAGAGGGTAGTATTTCTTCCCCATTTCCTCCGCGGACTGGGCTTCCCACTTCATCCCTTTGTCCGGGGGCTCATGTTCTACTACGGCCTAGATTTCCATGATCTGGCCCCGAATTTCATCCTCAATATCTCGGCGTTTATCGTCGTGTGCGAGGCCTTCCTCTGCATCCAGCCCCACGTCGGCTTGTGGCTCAAGATCTTCAGTGTCAAGCCGAAGGTTGTGAAGGGCAGCCAAGCGGAGTGCGGAGGCTCCATGGTGGGCAGGATGTCCCACGTTACTTGGCTGGAGGGCACTTTCGTGGAAACCATCAAGCGGTGGCAATCGGGGTGGTTCTACATCACCGAGCCGCGTGACCCTGATTGGGTAGCGGCCCCCGAATTCAGATCTGGCATCCCCACACGGCTCACCTCCTGGAAAGAGAGTGGCCGGATTTGGGGGAATTCGGAGGAGCTGACCGGACTCCAAGCCTATATCCAGAGGCTGGTGGACAAGAAGCTCAAGCTCGTCAACGTAGTCCAGGTCATGCTCATCCGCCGGATTCTCCCGTGCCAGCGACGGGGCTTCAATATGTGGGAGTTTGATCTGGCGCAGCACCGCACTCGAGCGGGCTCTTCGACACTACGTACGAAGATGTCTGGAAGGTGCTGTTCAAGGGCGCCGAAGCTCCCGCATCCGCTACCGAAGATCGCGGATTCCACTCGCAGCGTCCAGCTGACGAGGTAAGTGACTTCACCACTTGTTTTCCATAGTTTGGCTCTATGCGGGATCAAATCTCCCTTTACCTTTGACAGGAACGGCTGGCGAAGGCCGAACGGATTATCTGCCCGGCCCCATTGCCAGAGGACCCAGCGGACGCCCGTCTAACGGGGCTGCTGGCTCCGACACCCCACGTGGTGCCGGAGAAGAAGGCCAAGAAGACGGCCACGGGGACTCGGAAGAGAACCCGATTTCAGGTGCTATCGGATGATGAATCCGAGGCCGACTCCTCCCACCAAGGCGAGGAGGAGAAGGAAAAAGCCTCTCCCCCAGCAGGGGAGGGAAGAAAAGGAAGGCCTCCCCAACAAGGGAAGCCGAAGGGTCCAAGAAGGGAAAAACTCTTCCCCCGGACTACTCCGCCAACGCCAGTGACGGCGATGAGGACTGGCCTCCAAGGGCCAAGCCCCAGGCGAGATCGTAAGTATCCAGACTCCCGAATAACTTCAGGGTTTTTCGTTTTCGCCACCTAATGTCTTTCTAATGCCGCATACAACCCTGCAGTCCGCCCAAGGATGATCTTCCCGTTTCGTCGAGCGGGTCCTTGGGTACATCGGAGATGGATTCCTTCCGACTGCCTCCACCCCGTGTCATGACGACGCCGAGGTGGGATCCCATAAAAGGACCCACCAGGAGGAGGAGGCCCCGGAGGTGTCACAGGACACCCTCCCGGACTGTGCACCGGACTCAGCCCCGGAGGCCATAGTGGCTCCGGAGTCCGGCGCGCGACCCCCTCGTAAGAAGGGCAAGACCGTGACGCCGGCTGCCTCCGTTCAACCAGAGGTGCCAGATAATTTGCTGGAGGCGCTCAACATCACCTCCATCAAAGAGGAACACCGTACTGTTATGAGTGCGGTGATTCAGAAGGTTCAGCTCGCCAAGAGCGGGCTGACCGAAGCCTGCAGTAGCCTTCTAACAGGCTTTGAGGTAAGAATTTAATATATGTAAAATGGTACCGCATATACAGTAGCCCCTGATGCTCGGTTCGGTGTTCGGAAAGAAAAGCCGGACTGAGGATCTTTAGAAAGATAAACGCAGGAGTCATAAAAAATATGTCAATATGGGATTGCAGGCTGTGCTGCTGACCTCCGCCGCACTGACTGCGGAGGTCAATAATTTGAAGAAAAACCTCGAGCGGTCCGAGAACGAGCTCGGTCATGCCAAGAAGCAGCTCGAGGAAAAAGAAGGTGAGTAATACCTTATGAAAATTGTACCTTACAGAAAAGGATTTGGTTGCAAGAAAAATGACAAGGATAACGTGGGTATTGTAGGGGCCACTAACGAGGTGGCGACCCTGAAGGAGGCAGTGGCTGCGGCCGAACGTAAGCGGCCGCGGAACGCACCGAGCGAGAGAAGCAGGAGGCGCGGGTGGCGGAGGTACAGCAAGAGCTCCAGGATCTCGTGAAAAAACATGAGAACTTGGAGCGTGACTCGAAGACTCAAGAGTGTGAGCTTGCAACGGCTCTTGAGAGTGCCAAAGCCGCTAAGGCCGAAGCCTACAAGGCCCTCCAGGAGATTGAGGAGGTGAAGAAAATAGCAGCGGGTAAGGCATTTTTCATGCAGAGTAAGCATGTGAGTGTTAATTACCTGTTGCTTACTCGAATTGAGCTCTCCGTATGCGTTCACAGATCTTCCTCGCAGCGTGTCCGATGCTGCCGCATTCTACCGGGCCGAGGAGGGAGCTCGAGGAGAAGGTCTTCTGGTCTCAAGATGTCGAGGCCGGACATCCGGCAGTGCTTTAGCGACCAGCTGAAGCAGCTGGTCGAGCTCCACAAGGCGGCTGAACAGGCCATGAAGGGCCTTATACGGCTGTGGCCTAAGGAGGCCATGCCTGGGAGCTACTTCGGCCTGGTGCGGCGGCTGGTGGATGCGTGCCCGTGGGTTGAAGTTATCAAGCATTCCGCTTGTATCGAGGGTGCCGTCGGGCCCTTGCCCACGCAAAGGTGCACTGGGGCAAGATGGATGCCCAGAAGCTCGTGACGGACCCGCCACCAGAGGGCAAGGAGCATCGCACGCCCGAGATGTATTATAAGAGTGTGCTGAAGGGCGCCCACACTATTGCGGGTGAGTGCCCCAAAGATGTAATATTTGAGTAGACTCATATTTTGTTATCCTGTGCGCTGAACACTTAGTTCATATGCGCTAAGCAATGCTTGCTAATTTAAAATATTACCTTCTGTGCGGCTGTTTATCAAATCTGAGAGATGGCAAGTCGACGGCTTCAGCCCCCATGCCACGAGTGCTGGGGTGTTCGGGATAAAATTGAGCGCTCTTGTTCCCATTTTGGGTCCATCTAGGGAGGCGCCAACACAGCGAACAAGGCAACCGGACTTATAATGCTTGAACACTCTCACTTAGCCATAGAATTCTATAATTTTAAATTTCGAAGCCCCTAGTCTTCGAAGGTCAATTTGGGGCGCTTATCCACGCCTTGGCCGGACAGTATCCGGCTCCTCGCTCTAAGCGGCATAAGTCTTTAAGGACTCGCAAAAAACCTCTCGAACAGCGACCGGTCTCTCGCCTCATCATGACGGTCAGTTTTAGCTTTCTCCACTGAGGCGTTAACCCAGCCGAACTAGGGCGGAATCGCGCAGTGGTTCTCCGGTGCTACCTTAGCCGATATAACGGAACGTAAGGTACCAAAACACGGAGCCGGGCAAACCCAACTATTGACCCAAGACATGATTCGGAGCCGATGCATATAGTGCAATAAGTTCGGGGTGCCGCACTTGTGAAAGTGTTCGGACTCATCACACCATAACGCGGGAAACATAAGCCCCTGGTGTATATTAGCCGTACCAAAGTGTACGGAGGCAACGTGTCGTGAATAAACATATGTATGAAAAAGAAATGCAACTATAAACAAAAAGATGCTGCATTGTTTTATTCAAAAAGTGCTGCTACGAATGCAGAACGATACAAATAGAGCGATAAGCAAGGTATGAGACTGTTAAACATGTCCCCCTCCAGGGGTAGGCTGCAGATTGGTGTATGAAAATGCTCGTAATGGAGACCACCTGTATATTCGTTGTAGCCTTTATCCTTCCCTGGCTGTTGCATCGTGAGTTCGGCAGGTCTGCTGCCGGACAGGGCTTCTGACAAACGGAGTCCTGTGGGTAAAAAGTAAAAGGTAAAAAAAGAAAAGGAACGACACACGTGAGAGCCCCCGTGTGGTTGAGCCGCAGATGGGTTTATCGTGGTCGTGCCCTCTCCCCATGCCCATGGTATCTTCAGAGCGTAATGGTGTATGCGAAGCGACCTGCTTTGACGCTTCCACGAGGCTGGGGTTGGGGCCGCCTTCACGCTGCGTGCTCTCAACGTGCCAGGTGGTCTTGTTGTAAGTTACTCCGGCGCTTAGCTGTGTCCGGCCGCTTAACGGCAGGACTCGAGAATTGCCTTAAGAGGCTGCCTTGCACTTCGCCGCGAGAGCCGCTGTATGTTCCTCCGCGGAGAGAACGTTCGGTGTTTCCGCTGACCGTAATGACTCCTCGAGGGCCTGGCATCTTGAGATTGAGGTATGCGTAGTGTGGCACCGCTGTTGAACTTTGCAACGCTGCACGTCCGAGCAAGGCATGATAGCCGCTATGAACGGGACTATGTCGAAGATTAACTCCTCGCCGGAAGTTATCCGGGATCCAAGACCACTTCCGGTGTAATTGAGCCTGTACAATTGGCTTCTACACCTGGTATGACGCCTTTGAAGGTCGTTTTGGTAGGTGTAATCCTTGAGGGGTCTATGCCCATTTTGCGCACTGTATCCTGGTAAAGCAGGTTCAGGCTGCTGCCGCCGTCAATCAGGACTCTGGTTAGGTGAAATCCATCGACGATTGGGTCTAAGACCAGTGCGGCAAATCCACCGTGGAGGATGCTGGTGGGGTGGTCTCTTCGGTCAAAAGTGATCGGGCAGGAGGACCATGGATTGAACTTCGGGGCAACTGGCTCCATCGCGTAGACATCCCTGAGCGCACGCTTCCGCTCCCTTTTGGGTATGTGTGTTGCGTATATCATGTTCACCGTCCACACCTGTGGGGGGAAACCCTTCTGTCCTCTATTGTTCGGCGGTTGGGTCTCGTCCTCGTCATCGCTATGCAGCCCCTTGTCATTGTTTTCGACAATTAACTTGCCTGCCTGCTTGAATACCCAACAGTCCCTGTTGGTGTGGTTAGCTGGCTTTTCGGGGGTGCCGTGTATCTGGCACAAGCGGTCGAGTATTCAGTCCAAATTGGACGGACCCGGAATAGTTTTTTTGAATGGCTTTTTCCGCTGACCGGGTTTAGAGCCTCTGAATCCGGCATTGACTGCCGTATCCTCAATATTGACTCCGTTAACGCGGTGTTTGTTTTTGTTACGACGCGTCCTGCCATTTCAGTCCTTGAAGTCCGGACTGCCAGAATTTTTGCTGAGGTTGTTGCTGCGTACTAGCCAGCTGTCCTCACCCGTGCAGAAGCGGGTCATGAGTGATGTGAGGGCTGCCATGGATTTCGGCTTTTCCTGTCCTAGGTGCCGGGCAAGCCACTCGTCACAGATGTTATGCTTGAAGGCCGCGAGGGCATCCGCATCTGGACAGTCGACGATTTAGTTTTTCTTGGTTAAGAACCGTGTCCGTAATTGTTCCGCCGATTCGTCTGGCTGCTGAATTATGTGGCTTAGGTCATCAGCGTCTAGTGGTCGCACATAAGTGCCCTGGAAGTTATCGAGGAATGCGGCTTCCAGGTCCTCCCAGCTCCCAATTGACTCTGCTGGCAAGCTGTTGAGCCAATGCCGGGCTGGTCCTTTAAGCTTGGGGGGAGGTATTTCATGGCGTGAAAATCGTCACCGCGGGCCATGTGGATGTGAAGGAGATAGTCTTCGATCCAAACCGCGGGGTCTGTTGTGCCATCATAGGATTCAATATTGACGGGTTTAAACCCTTCAGGGATTTGATGATCCATTACTTCGTCTGTGAAGCATAGTGGGTGTCTTGGCGCCTGCATCGGGCGATATCACGACGGAGCTCAAAAGAGCTTGGTCTGTTTTGTTCGGCCCGGCCGGACTTACTGTGTCCGGCGCGATGGTTGTCGTCACGTATCGTGGGGCGCCCACGCGATCCATAGATCGATCTTGATTGTCTTGCCTTGTCCTCTAATATATCTCGCAGGTCCGGAGCGTTCCCCTTTGGCCATGTGCTTTTTGAGCGATCCCGGGGTACGGTTCTAGTGAAGGGCCTAGAGGCCTCTCTGTCGCGACCACGGGGTGGTCGGTCAGCCGTCTTGTCTCCTGGTGATGCGGGTTCGTAGCCTCCTCCTCTAATCGGGGAGCAGCTTGCGCTTAGGGTTGCTTTTGAGGGGCGCTCGAGCTCATGCTCTTCGCCGCGAGGACTTCAGTCCATCCGTCGGCTAGCAGATCCTGATCAGCTCAAGCTGTTGCTGCTTTTTCTTGAGGCTGTTCGCCGTGGCTATAAGCCCGCGTCTAAAACGCTCTTGTTCGACGGGATCCTCGTGCACGATTTAATTCATTGTCGTCGAGGCTTGCTTCGTCTTCGGAGGGAGGCATATAATCCTCTACCTCTTCTTCCGCCGCCTCTCGTGAGGGCTGGCGTCTCCATCCTCCCGCGCTGGATCTTGCTCGAGTGGATTGTCTTCGCACTGTCCGGTATTGTTATCTCCGTGCCGGAATCTTCATTCTTGTTGTGGCGGGATTTAGAGCGGCGCCGCTGACGCCGGCGCTTGGCCTGCTTCTTGGAGGGGTCATCCTCCGTTGTTCCATCGCCATTCCCATCTTTTGGGATGTCCACCATGTATATGTTGTATGACGAGGTGGCCTCCAGTGCCCTGTAGGCGCTGGCTCTTGTTCGTCTCCGGCATCGTCGTCCATACCGTCGATGTCTTCGGAGTCGTAGTCTAGCATGTCGGTTAGATCGTCGACAGCGGCTACCAAGTGGGTGGTGGGTGGGCGTTGAATTTCTTCGTCGTCCGCATCCCAACTTTCCTGAACGTAATCCGGCCAGGGCTCTTCGGATAAAGAAAGAGACTTTAGTGAATTCAGGATATCGCCAAAGGGCGAGTGCTGAAAGATGTCCGCGGCAGTGAACTCCATGACGGGCGCCCAATCTGATTCGATTGGCAAGGGCGTGGAGGGTTTGGAGTCCGGAGAGGAGTCCGGCACCCTGGAGTCGAGGTCTTCGCAAAGGACAGGGATGGAGTTTGGCTCGATCGCCGTAGAGATTAAAGCCCCGAGGCGGTGTCCAACCACTCGCCCTCGATCGGGAATCCGCTCCGGATTAAGGGTCGGGCGGATTCGGTGCGGCCTCCGTGGCAATCGCTCGCTGCAGAGCTAGATCATGCCCATCGAGACAGTGCGGCGCGCTTTGGTTGCGGCTCGAATCCGTCAAGATCAAGTCTCCGCGGATATCGGTCGATAGTTTAAATCTTCCAAATCTGACTCGACGCCAGGGCGTAGCTTTCGATCTGCTCCAGATGGCTGCTTAATTGGCCCGCAGCAAAAGCCGCCGAACACGAAGATCTGTCCGGGAGAAAAGTCTCACCGACCGCTGCGTCGTTGTTGATGATCAAAGGAGCCATCGAGCCTATCGGTGACGGCATACGGAGGAACTCTCAATGAAAGCACCAATGTCGGTGTCAAAACCGCAGATCTCGGTAGGGGGTCCCGAACTGTGCGTCTAGGCGGATGGTAACAGGAGACAAGGGACACGATGTTTTACCCAGGTCCGGGCCCTCTTGATGGAGGTAAAACCTCACGCCCTGCTAGATTAATATTGATGATGTGTGTTACAAGAGTGGATCTACCACGAGATCAAAGAGGCTAAACCCTAGAAGCTAGCCTTTGGTATGATTGTTGTTCGCCCCACGGACTAAAACCCTCCGGTTTATATAGACACCGGATAGGGTTAGGGTTACACAGAGTCGGTTACAATGGTAGGAGATCTACATATCCAGACGCCAAGCTTGCCTTCCACGCCAAGGAAAGTCCCATCCGGACACGGGACGAAGTCTTCAATCTTCTATCTCCATAGTCTTGGAGTCCGGCCGATGATGATAGTTCGGCTATCCGGACACCCCCTAGTCCGGAACTCCCTCAGCGATTATAGTGATGTGGTTATCTGTGATGTCATGCCAATGAATGCATGTCACTTGTTATTCGGAAGACCTTGGCAGTACGATCATAATACTACACATGAAGGTCGGACCAACACATATTCATTTTGGGATGCTGGGAAGAGACGTGTGTTCCGACCAATGTTCGCCGACACAATTAAGGTGGATGGTTCTGTTTTATTAGACAAAGCTGTTACAAAGACTACCTCAAAACCGAGGACAGTTTCGATTCAAGAGGGAGGGGACGATGAGACCGTTGATACACTACTCGTGAGTCCTATAAAAAATGTCAAAGATGTATCGAACCAGATCACGTCAAGGATCCAACCCTGTATCAAGCTTAACCCAGACATGAGGGCAAGAGCAAGGAAAAATGGCAGAGGGTTGCTAGGTTCTTCGCCATCATCAGCTTCTAATATTGTATGTTCAGATTATTGGGGAGCTAGAAGCAAGGAAGGTGCGTCCGCTTCTGAACCAAAACCAGATGAGGTCAATCCCAATTTTAGAACACCTCCGCAATATATCTTTGTTGGATCTCTCCTCGTTGAATTATGAATAAAGAGTCCCTTTTGATAATAAAGTGTCCAAGCTCAGGAGATGAAGATCGATCCGAGAAGCATCAGGACGCCGCACTAGTTGGTATTTGTAGTTGAGTTTTGGCTTCTAGCGATCAACGTTGCCGGATATTTAATTAGTATAAACGCCTTGATTAGTTTGAATACGTAGAAGAGATAGAGTCCGTATCTGTTTTGTTAGCTGGAGTCGGTTTGGTCAGGTCTACGTCGCCTATAAAAGGGGCGGGCTACGGCCGATGTTCGGGAGTTAGTTTATTTTGCCGAAGTTTAGTTGAATAAGAAAACACCAGAAAACGCCTACATGGCAGGCACCAAGATGAGTTACTGCGAATCCTAGGGATTCGATGCTGCTGTACATGCGCATGATCTTGTATTAGTTCTAGTGCAAGTATTTTTCTTTGGCTTCTTACATCTCGTTTGATCCGAAGATTCTCCTTCTACGTTTGTTCGTTTTCTACCACTGTTGCTGCTGTCGTTCATTATTGTCTTGCAAATACCGTGAAAGATCGGGCCATCTACACGCGCGAATTAGTATCTCGCTAGTTCGTGCTTCATCAGTTACCTAACCTAGTTAGTTAACCAAATTAGTTAACCAAACATATAAAAACATCTAATTAACCTAGTTAGTAAACCAAATTAACTAGCTAGTTCACTTAATTACCTAACCTAGTTAGTTTACCTAAATTAAGCTAGCTAGTTCACTTAGTTCACTTAGTTAACCTAATGAACTAAATTCACCTAAGTTAATTGACTTAGAGGGAGGGGTGGGGGCTTACAGAGAGGAGGGACGACGAGTGAGCATGGGCGGCGAGGAGCGGACAAGGGTGACAGGGGTGACCAGGGAGCAGGGGCGACGAGCGAGCATGGGCGGTGAGGAGCGGACGAGGGTGGCTCCGCGGCCGCGCTGCGTCGGTGGCGGCGATGGCGTGTGGCTCTGGTGGCGGCGGCTCTGGCGGCGACGGAGGCATGGCGACGAGGAAGCAGGGGCGGTGAGGGAGAGGTTGGGGTCTGGCGAGAAGAATTGGGAATTGAGGGAAGGAGGGACGCCCGCGTAGGGGCAAGTTAAACTTAGTAGTAGCGCTTTTATAAAACACACGCTATAGCTACTTAGCTATAGCGCTTTTTGCAGGAACGCGCTACTACTATAGATAAGTTAGCTACACCACGTGTTGGGAAAACGCGCTTTTCTTAAAAACACGCTGCTGCTATTGCTTTCACTTTTTCTTTTTCTTTAATTTTCCTTCTCTTTTTTCCTTTCCCTTTTTTCTTTTCTTTTCTTTTTGTTAGTTGCGGCACTGTCGCCTTAAAACACGCTGCTACTACTTTGTTAGCAGTAGCACGGTTTGTAGAAGCGCACTGGTACTGTACCAAGCCTGGCAGCAACGGTTCTGGTCGTCATAGTAACAACATGTTTTATGGTGGAAGTGCTACTGCTATCTTTGTAGTAGTAGCGTGTTGTTTCGTCCCGCGCTATTGCTACGTAGCAGTAGCGCCTTGCTTTAACAAGCGCTACTGATAAGTCTCTTTGTATAAGTTTTTTCCTAGTATTGTTGGTATTTCCGTACATATGATGATTTTCTTCACTCTTTTGGTCCATTTCTCATGGAAACACCTTTAACAAAAGGATTTTGCAATTTCTTACATTCATTAGTCATTAGTGGTAATACCGAGGTTATTTTCTCGGAAAATCCAAAACTATCCGGTTTGAACTACGGTGTGCTGAGTGCAAAAATATCAGTCATCAGCAGCCTACATAATTCATCCTAGGAAGCATTTGGAAATCTCCTCTGCACCGCTTGCGACCACCTTACAGCCGGTCCTTCAAATAAGGAATTGGTAATACTTAATCCAGAGCAACCGCAGAGTTCCCCACAACTTGAAGTAGTCCTCACACCTCGTCTGCCATATTCTTGGGTTGGAGTTGTCGAGGCATGAAAGCTCCATACGCGGACCAAAGCCAGATTGATTAGAAGAATCGTGATGGAATTCACCAGATCTAGAAGTACAAGCAAAATTGATACATTCGCATGGTGGAAAGCAAATGCTGAAAATCAAAAGCAAATACTGAAAATCACCTTTTTGGTTTTAAAAATTCGGAAAACAAATCTAGATGTAAATATAGATTTGTTGCACATGTGTATAATTTTTCATGTTGAGATACTTTTGGATAGCAGTTCAAAAAAAAAAACTAATTCGTGGATCTTTTGCACATGCGTCGTTCTCTATTAAAATCCACTATTTTATTGTGTACCTCACATGTTAATGTGTTTTACCATGGAACTTTGCACACATGCAGAATACATCCTGGTATATGTGAAATGTTTTTCACTATTTTTTTGAAAGTTCAAAATTTTCAAGATGGGTTATGAACTTGCAACGCCTCATTATATGTATTAGATCTATGTAGTGTATACCATTATGCCTTGGTTCTTGTTCTAAAATAATAATCATCCCTTCCTTCTAGCAGGATGGGTTATCTCTCAGAAGGTTCTGCACCAGGAAAAGCAAGAGTTGAGTCCTTGAAAACGTCAGTGGACTACCCAACTCAACTAACTACGGGTGACAAAACTGGGACAGCTAGTGCTTTTTTCCCCTTGAAAGAGAAAAAGCAAGCGAATAGGGAGGCGTAGGAACTGGGCAAGGGACCGGATCCCTCGGCAGCCTTTGATACATATTGGTCCCCAGATGACCTTGATGATTATCAACCAAAGCATCCAAATTAAGTGTTGCTCCATCTTTGTCGGACGAGCTAATTGGGATTAATTGTCGCCTCTGCATCTGACTACTACAGGGGAGTAAGCCTTGCTCGTCTCTTCTTCCGTTAAGGTGAATCTCTCTTACACGTACGTTTAAGATCTACCTCTCATGCAAATTATGTGCTTTACAACGACAACAACAACAACAACAACAACAACAACAACAACAACAACAACAACAACAGAGCCTCTTCCGCGGAAGTGAGAGGAAAATTAGTAGCCATGCACATCTGTCAGCTCATGTGACAGGCATGATTAGTTCTACATATTGTTGCTATGGAATACGTGGCACATATATCATGGCTACATCTGAAAGTTGACGATATAGAAAAATGTATAAACCAGGAAGTATGTACACCAGCTATTAATTTACCGGCACCATATTTTCCCACGTGTTACTTCTAAATAGATTCCCTGGCAACCATCATGGTAATTAAGCGTATATGCATTGTACGTTCCATTTGTATATGGGCAATTTAATTCGACTGCCATGTGGTCATGTGTGTACTTCATTCTAAGGAAATGTATGTATGTATGTATGTATGTGCTTCGACCAATTTGTTTGTTTGTACTATGATAATCCTCGTGTGCCTTCAGTGGACCCTGAATTAAAAGAAATTATCAGTTCATCACAGCCACAACCCACTTGGCGCGGCAAAATTTTGGAACACTAGTCTTAGTGCTCGTACCCACTTGTACGAATGTCTTGCGCTACCACCTCGACGTCCTGCATAATATATGGTGGCCACCACCGCCGCTCCCTCCCTCCCTCCCCTCCCCGTTGCCCACCTCATCACCTTATTGCGCCTACCCCCAAAATGCCGCATTCACTACAGGCGCCCAGAAGAGATGAATCCCTAAGGTAAAAGGTTTATTATGATGTTGTTTGTGAATCATTTTCAATAAAGGGCGCTTTTATTAACTCATAATGTAGCATCAAGTGGATACAAAGAATAATGAGCGATACCCGGCCTCTGCATAGCTAAGATACACACAGCCTTAACGAAGAGTCTAGCTAAGTATATAGAAAAAACAACAAGTTGGCAACAGTAAAGCCATATGAGTCCAAAACTATGCCAATGTCGACGGAGGAGGTGGACCGTTCCGGAAAGTATGTTGCCACCCATGTTGGGTAAAAACCTCCCTGGCCACCCGCTCCAACCGCATACACACCGCCTTGAAGAACGATTGATACTACATTCGTTGTAGCGTAGACCACATACGAAGCCAGTGCGTACAACGGTAAATAACCTGCATAGAAGAAGAGGTTTTGCCATTAAATACACAATCGTTTCTACATAGCCAAAGCGACCATAATAAGGCGGACGCTCCCACCCGTATCAGCGTACTAAAAGTATTTGGTATTCCATCAAGCCAGTGACCATATATATTGGCAACACTTGTTGGTGGATACAAATTGGACGCTATTTGGATGACTGGCCATATAGAACGCGCGAACTTGCACTGGAAGAAGAGGTGTTTAATTGTCTCGTCATGAGTACAAAATCTACAGTTCTTACTTCCTTGCCAGTTGCGTCGAGCGAGGTTGTTTTTTGTTAGCACAACTCCTCTCCGAAGATACCACATGAAAATCTTATTTTTTAGTGGCATCTTTGATTTCCATATTAGTTTGTTATTATTCAACGGAACCTCTGAGTGCAAGAGTGCACGATACATAGAGTCAACTGTGTAGGATCCAGATGTAGTGAGATTCCAGCGAAACACATCCCTCCCTTGAGTCAAGTTAACCGAATCCAAACGGGATAGAAGATGTTGCCATGACGCAAGGCAGAGGCCAATCAAATCCCTCCTAAATGATACATTCGGCGGGGAGGAGCTGAGCACGTGCGCAAGAGTATCATTCTTATCGCGTACAATTCGGTACAAGGCCGGATACTCTTCCTGAAGAGTGGTGTTTCCTAGCCACCTGTCCTCCCAGAAACGTATTTCGAAGCCGTCCTTTATCGCGAATGATCCAAAGCGGAATACATGTTTCTTTACCGCCATCAGACCAGACAAAAAATGTGAGTCACCAGGTTTCCAATATGCCTGGGACAATGCTTTGTGGCCTAGATGCTTATCGCGCAACAGGGTTTGCCAAACACCATCCTCGGTAAGTAGCTTGAACAGCCATTTACTGAAGCATACTTTCCTTCTTGTTCTAAATAAGAAGAATACCTTGCTTCAAGCAGGGTTGTTATCTTTCAAAGGTTCTACAACAACAAAAGCAAGAGAGGAATCATCCAAAGCGCAACACTGATTATTATGGGTAACAAAGCAAGGACAGCTAGGTGCATTTTACATTCCCTGAAAAACGAAAAGCAATAGAAGCTTAGGGGGTAGGCAAGGGACCCGATCCCTCAGCAAACATTGATACATTGATCCCCAGATGAGATGACCAAGTTGCTTATTATCAAACAAAGCATCCAAATTAAGTGTTGCTCCATCTTTGTCTGACTCGTCTCTTCTTCTATTAAGTTAAGGTGAATCTCTCTTACACGTTTAACATCTGGAAATTATTTGCTCGCTCTACAAATTTAAGAGCAAATTGTGTTACCTTTGTCTTATATGTAAGAGATTATGCTTAAATATACTAGTAGAGTATTTTGTGCATCTACAGCCATAGAATTGTACGACATATTTATGTGAAGCATTGTGGGAGAATTACCAGCCAAGCGCATCAATTAGTACAATGACTCACGTGATTAGTTCTATAGGTTGTTGCTATGGAATGTGTGGTAGATATAGGAAAACTTATAAATCGTGGCTACATCCGAACGGTATAGATATTGGAAAGTGTATAAGCCAGGAAGTATGTATACATGAATTAATTTACTGGAACCATATTTTGCTAGTTTAATTCGACTGTCATGGTGAGTGTAATATTCTCTCCATCATTCTAAGGAAATGCATGTATGTACTTGAACTAATTTGTCTGTAATATGATGATCCTGGACAGTGTGCATTCAGTGCTCCCAGATGGCTGGAGTGGTGAGCCTATGGAACAATTGGGAGGTCCAAGCCCTGGTTCTTGTCAGTTTCCTGTTGCAAGTGTTCCTACTCTTGTGCGCGGGGATGCGTCAGCGGAATATATCCATTGTGTCAAGCACCCTCCTGTGGCTAGCATACCTGATGGCCGACTTCATCGCAATATACATCCTTGGCCACATGTCTTTGTGCAGCAAATCCCATGAGCACCTGCAACTGGTGGCATTCTGGGCGCCATTCCTGCTGGTCCACCTCGGTGGCCAGGACACCATCACCGCCTACTCCATGGAAGACAACCAGCTCTGGCCGCGCCACCTGCTCTCTCTTGTGGTGCAGACCCTGGGAGTAGCTTATGTCCTTTACAAGTATGTCGCCGGCAGCTGGGCCTTGGCCACAGCCGCCGTGCTGATATTTGTGACCGGTGTGCTCAAGTATGGGGAGAGAGTATGGGCGCTCAAGTCCTCCAACCTGGATAGCATCAGGAAATTCCTAGACGACGTTGAGAGGCCGAGGGTGTCCAAGGAGGCTAAACGAGAAGGAGACAGGCCTTACTGTCCGCGTGCACAATGGGCCCAAGGGGAGAGTTTGGGTTCTGAAGACGTACTGCAGGGAGCACACGACCTGTTCCCCATTTGCATGGGTCAGTTAGTGGATTATAAGTTCTGGCCATCCCAGTTGCAGAGTAGAGCCATAGAGCTATTTGCTGAAAGGGGCTGCTGGTATGAGTTGATTGAGATGCAGCTCTCCTTGATGCATGACGTCCTATACACCAAGGCAGCGGTGATCCACTCATGGTGCGGATGCTTCATCCGTGTCTTCTCATTATTTGCCACCATCACCACCTTCTTCTTGTTTCGAGCTAGTGTTGGGAAGATGAATGACCTGAACAGATTTGATGCCATTGTCACATACATCTTAATAGCTGGGGCTTTCGTCCTAGAGATGGTTGCACTGTTGGGGGCAATGGGATCAACATGGATGTGTGCTTTGCTGCGTGCTAGAAGATGGGATCGACTTCACAACATTTCCCTTTCTGTTCGACGTTTTGTCAAGGCAGCGGAAAGAAGTAGAAGATGGTTGGGCTCCATTGGGCAACATAAGTCGCTGATCTGGACAAGTGGAAAGGAGTACAAAGATGACCCGAGGAAGAGTCTAAGTAGAAGCACAACATGGTTGCTTGGATGCAAGGGCTTGTGGCGCAAGTTACACCTCTTCCTGTTCTCTAGATCATCAGTTGTGATATCAGCAAAGACGAAGCAGTTGGTGCAGGTAGAGATATCCAGAATGGTGAGCGCATGTGCAGGCCAAGAGGACATTATGTGGAGTTACAATGGTAACTGCATGTTGGAGCAATGGCCTGGATTTGAGGATCCCACCTCGCGCGTTGGCATTAATTTTGATGAAAAAATCCTTGTATGGTACTTTGCCACCAAAATGTTCTTCTCAGTGTCGTCATCTCATGTGGAAGTGGAAACAAGGCAGCAAGATGATTATGTTGCAGAGGCAATTGAGGCAGTGTCTAACTACATGATATTCCTCCTTGTTGAACGTCCCTACATGCTTCCTAGCCCTGTTCGCTCCGAATTGTATGCCAATTTTGAAGCAGCATATGTGGGGTTTAGTTTTGCTGACTTGAAGGTTCTAATTGAACACATCAAAAGGGAGATGGCGTGCATAAGAAAAGAGAAGGAGCACATAAAAAGGGAGAACGAGCGCATAATAAGGGAGGACGAGCGCAGAAGGATGGAGAAGGATCTCATAAGAGGGGAGGAGCTGCGCAAAACATTGGAGGTGGATCGCATAAGAATGGAGGAGGACCGCATAAGAATGGGGGATCTAGGCAAAAGAATAGGGAAGGCTCACATAAGACCAGAAGATCTCATAAGAATGAAGGATCTCATAAGAAGGGAGGAGGAGCGCATAAGAATGGAGGAGGAGCGCATTACGGAGGAGGAGGAGCGCATAAGAATGGAGGAGGAGCGCATTAGGGAGGAGGAGCGCATAAGAAGGGAGGAGGACCGCATAAGAACGGTGGAGGAGGACCGCAAAAGAAGGGAGGAGGCGGGCCCAATTGTGCATCCCATTAAAAGGATCGGGAACATAGGAATGGAGGGAGAGCGCATTAGAAGGGGAGGGGTGGGCATATATGTGCGGCCAAATACAGGGGCAAGGCGCATATGGGGGAGGGGGCCTTTAGAGAAATTGGAGCTTGAAAGGTCAGTACTTCCACCTACATTGCCGAAGCATGATAGCCCAGCACCTCCACCTACCATAACCCATGTGGCAGAGATGGGGGAGGAGCCCATAAGAAGGTGGGAGCTTTCGAGGATGCCGGAGCTTGAAAGGTCAGTACTTCCACCAACATTGCCGAAGCTTGAAAGCCCAACAGCACCACCTACCATAGCCCGTGTGGCGGAGATCGTGGGAAGGCTGCTAGACGTGATGGAGGTGCGGAGTGCGCTGGAGGTGCGTCAGGGGCTACTTGGCGTGTGGGTGGAGATGTTGTGCTATGCGGTGCAACACTGTAGCAGGGATTCCCACGCCAGGCAGCTCAACCGTGGAGGTGAGTTCATTACGGTCGTCTGGCTGGTATCAACTGCCATGTTCAATCGCTCCTACTATGGCACTGAGTTGTTTAAGAAGAGTGTGGAGGAGTTCTTGAGCTCAGCGCCCGATGTCGAGGACAAGAAGTCCGGATGGGGATGGCTACCTTTTTGCTGCCCCGCATTCATGAGGAGGGGGGAGACACCGCCACTGGTGACCCACGTTTGAGCACAAATAATTTTATTACTACAGTACATATATGCAAAGAAAAAATGACCTCCGGATTTATTTATTTATTCACATACCAATTTGTGATTTGTTTCTCCTGTATTCAATTCACTTTCCTGGACTCGATTGGCTCATTTGACCAACTACGTACATGTTTGTTTGTTTGTTATATATACTCCTGTCATGGAGCTGAGTCTCCTGTCCTTTGTGTTTAGTTTCATTTTTCCCTTCCTTCCTTCCTTTACAACAAGCAAGTGTATGATTGAATGCTATGTTCAACTAGTCACTTGCAATGTCAACTTCATGACAAGGGAAATTATTAAAAAGGAAAGAAGAGAAAACAGACCGGCAAGAATAATAGTGCAATGTAAGATAGACATCAATCATGTCAAGAAATGATAAAAGAGGAAACAAAATGAATTGATACGCCAAAGCCCAAGCCTACCAACATTCAATATCTCCACCCCTCCTCTCGAGCCAACCCTATCCCCCCTCCAGTCCTCATCTCAAGCAGGAACTGTGGTGGTGGCCGACTAACGACCAACTATGGTCGTGGCTCTGGCGCCTGACCTTCAACTATGGCTCCGGTCATCACATCAAGTAGTAATATTCTGCTTTATGTGGCCGTGCACCTTGTGTGATGTTTCAGAGCACCACACAATCGGAACAGGGACCAGGAGCTTGGTTCCGCCAAGGCTGGCACCATCCAATAGGTCGGCGGGACCTAGAACACTGGCCATCACTATAAAAAAAAGACACATCCGTGATATTTTGGACCGAACGAATTTTTTTCCTGTCATACATATGACACTTCTATGACGATAATTGTGACAAAACTCAGTATTATCATAGATGTGGTGGGCTCCTACTTCTAGGACAAAAAATCATGACAGAAAATGGGCTTTTCGTCCTGGGAGGGCCGGAGACGCAGCTGCATGACATTCTTTAGGCCGTCCATGACCAAAAAAACCGTGGTAGAAGCGAGGGGAGGAAAATTTCAGGGAGTTGCCGGTTATGGTGGGAGGTCGGGGGCCGAGCGATGCGCGTTTCTCTCATACACGTACGCGCGTCTGTGCGAGGTGTTGGCTCTAACTGAACCCGAGCGAGGCGTTGGGCTCTAACTGAACCCGAGCGATTGCACTGCAGGCTACGTGTTACTGAATCCGATTGGGCGATTCCTTCGCTACTGCTGCTAACTGAAGCCGATCGATTGGATGAACAGTGAGCATTGCGCGGGGGGGGGGGGGGGTTGGATGAACAGTGAGCGGTGGCGTTGCCTCTGGATGAACAGGACCCCGTGGGTTGGAGGGCTGGATAAACAGTAGACGGTGGAGGGGTGGCCGTGGAGGGGTGGTTGAACAGGACTCCGTGGTGTGGAGGGCTGGATGAACAGTAGACGATGGAGGGTGCCCGTGGAGGGGTGGTTGAACAGTAGCCGGTGGAGTAGCGCGCGGTGGAGGCTGGATGAACAGGAGCCCGTGGAGGCTGGAGGAGGTCGACGGTAGCCTGTGGAGGCTGGAGGAGGTCGACGGTGGAGATGAACAGTATCCCGTGGAGTCCCGTTTTGCAGTACGCCACACCCCTCCCGATGAACAGGACCCCGTTTCGACCGTAGCGCTCCAACACAAGTCTGTTTCGTCTGTGTTACGGTACGCGACACCCCTCCCGATCAGCAGGACCCCCGTTTCAACCGTAGGAGGTCTGTTTCGTCCGTTTTGCGGAATGCCACACCCCTCCCTATCAACAGGACCCCCGTTTCGACCGTAGGAGGTCCGTTTCCTCCGTTTTGTGGTACACCACACCCCTCCTGATCAACAGGACCCTGTTCCGAAGGTAGGAGGTCCGTTTCCTCCATTGTGCGGTACGCCAGGCCTCGTTTCCATCACCTGTTCCATCCAAGCCCTCCCTATGAACACGACCACGCATTCCATTCCGACCCAGCCGGTTGGCTCCCCAGGAACACGACGACAACGATGTTTCTCCGTTCCGACCCAGCCATGTACGTATGCGCGAGTAGGCGTTCGAGACCCTGCCCGTATGTACGAACGTGGCCGTATTTTCTTTCTTGCACCCTCGCCGCTGTAAGTACGTGTACATGCTACGTGCACGCCTCTACTACGACATGTGCACGCCTCTACATCCACCAGTATATATGTACGTACACGTTCGCGACCAGAATAACAACGCTACGTACGCTTCGACCAGGTGGGTCCCGACTGTCAGGCACTTCCTTGCGTGCGAAGATGTAGCTGGTGGGTCCCAGCAGTCAGGGGGCGAATCGTTTTTTTTGCCCGAACGCACTTCCTTACGTGCGAAGATGTAGCTGGTGGGTCCCAGCAGTCAGGGGGCGAATCGTTTTTTTTTGTCCGGACGCACTTCCTTGCGTGCAAAGGGTCGCTGGTGGGTCCCAGCGGTCAAGGGGCGAATCGTTTTGTTTTTTTTGCCCGGACGCACTTCCTTGCGTGCGAAGATGTAGTTGGTAGGTCCCAGCAGTCAGGGGGAAACGTTTTTTTCGCGAAATACAGTGGCCCGTCCGGTGGGTCCCAGCTGTCAGGTGGAGGAATAATTATTTTCCGCCTAATAAGGAGGCACTTCCTTGCTGCGGCCGTGGACCCAGCTGTCAGCCTCTCCACGTACAGTCCACATCCGATGGAAGTCGTTCCTTGACCATGTTGACCACGCCGCGCCGAGAGCACCAGGGCGGTGGACGACGGCGAGGCCTAGGAAGGGGACGACGCGGAGCCGGGGAAGACGCGGCAGTGGAAGCCCGCGTGGAGAGGAGTACGAGGGTTCACTGGTTCGGCTGCGGTGTGAGGCTGCCATCGCCGCAGGGCTTGGCCAGCGGTGGGAGTAGTACGGGGCGGTGAGGCCTCCGCGACATCACAGCCGGCCACGGGAGGCAGGAGCATGCGACACGATCGGCGCTGCTTTGGGCGGCTGGAGCAAGAAGACCAGAGGTTGAAGAAGCACTACGGCCGTTGGATGGACATCGTACGATCACTGCAGCTAGAATCATTTATATTGACTAAGTTGACAAAGCCCTTGGTACGCGTCAACTTAGTAGGCCCACAGCTCGGATTTGGCAGAGAACATATAGCCCATTTGCGATTTGTAAGAATGTACAACCCATTTTTTAATTCTAATGGAATTTACTACATCCCATTTACAGTTTGTTAAAAGTACAACCCAACTTCTAGCTAGGACAACAATTAATAATTTCAAACAACCGCTTAAAACAGAATTAAAAAAAATTCCCACATTTTGATGGGATCCGAAATATTTTTATCCGAAATTTCTAGTCAGGTTAAATATAATTTCAAAATAAAGTTGTATTACGTTAAAATCCAATCTAAATATTATGTATGCAACAAGTAATGAAATTAAAATTTTTAAATTCCAAAAATAATATATTTTTCAAACTAATTACGTGTTTGGTGCACAGTAATTGCCCAGTTATTATAATTATACCCCATTTATTATTTCTTAAAGTCCATTTTCATGTTAAGCCTAATGCATACCTCGTAGGAAACTTTGCAGCCCAGCGGGGCGGATAACAAGTTGACCCGGATATTGTGTACAACTGTCGGCCCAGTTGCATTGCTGATGTTAAAAAAAGGCATGTGTAGTACAGTACAACCTAACATGGTTACTCAGCCCACATTCAGCGATGCCGGAAAGGCCCAAACAAGGCTTCTGTACAACTTTTTGAAGTCACTGAGCTCAATTAATAACTTAACAAAAAAGTTAGATTACAGTGGAACCTAATTAAAAGCCGTCACGAGCAAATAAATAATTCAATGGGTCCCACTTGTGCGAGTGTGTGCGCGCGCGCGCGTGTGTGTGTGTGAGAGAGAGAGAGAGAGAGAGAGAGAGAGACCCATCGGTCGATGCTCGTAAATACATCTTTCAGCCATATGCATTGCTGATGCTGAGTAAAAACTTATATAGTTGACACAATCATATAGAACATCATAGTACATGGAACTTCCATACAGAAATTTCACGCAGGCGGCACAATCAGGATGGAAGCAGTGGATCGCTACGGGGAGGGCTATGTTGAAACCAACGAAGTCGTACATAATGGTTCATCGTCTTTATAAATGTCGGGGAAATATCTTGAATGTTGTGCAAAGAAAATGCATGCATAACACAATAAGTTCTGCTATCACATTAAGTTGACGTACAACCCTTTCTAAAAAAAGTTCAGGTACAAAACTAGAACAGGTCACAATCAAATGTACTGGCATATCAGTGCTTCAGACCTATAGCTCGGATTTAACTAGTACTATCTGACAAGATTCAGTTGTTACCTCAAATTAGAGCACATCCAGGCAGCCAGCCCTGCCTCTTCTCCCAAAGAAGCAAAGGGCCTCCGCCGCGCGATGGAGTAGGACCTGTGCTATCCATCGTTCCGAGCAACACGGGGAAAGTCTGACGTTGACTCCTGTAATGGACGTCGTCGACGGACCCTGGCACCAGCGGCGGCGGCAGGACTTCGATTGATGGATTGACCACTTCTTCGACATGTACTAACACTCAATACTGGTACATCCCTAACGTGGTCCGCGGCAGCCTTGGTGGCGACGAATAGTACAACCCCGGTTCCTGCACCGGTATCTCAACACCAATCACCTTCGGTATGGTGGACGGCTTCTTCATCCATGCCATAACCGTCAGAGCCCAGCTGTCTGGAGGAACAAACATACTTACGAGCTCACCTCCAAGGTCGTTGATAAGCTCGTTCATGGACTCGCTGTTCCAAGCACGCGAGGCATGCCGTGGAAGGTAAGCTTTGTTAAAAACTCAAGCTCAGAGGGCACCGAGCCCCATCCTGGGTGCCACCGATCAAAGCTCACCAGCGTGCCATCGCAGAACAAACGCCGGGAAGATTCGAACACACGACTGCAGTCGAAAGTTGTCCGGAACCTGACGAAGAAATCAGCCGGTGGCGGACAGACTTCGATGAGCAAGTCACTTATTTTGATGTCGTGCGCAATGCCAAGAGCTTTGACAAGGTCATCCGGCGAGACGGGAAGCCGGTCGCCGTTGATGGTTACCATCAGCACTTTGCCGGCAAACTGGTCATCAAGCGCCGCCATGCCACTGTTGAGCGATAGCACGCAGCGACCGAAGGCAGGACGGACCTTAGGATATCCGGCTCGAAGATCCGCGTTGACCGACGACATGATAGTACGCTTGAGTACAGGGAGTACAGGAGGGGGATTTGGGGGAACTGGAGTAGGAATCGAGATTTCAGAGGTGGGGGAGGGGCGGGAGACTGGGGATGAAATGGTAGCATGAATTTCGAGCACGCCAATATGTTTCTCGGCGCTAAGCGCATCTAAAACACCGGTGGCGCCCACATGTCGGCCTAAGAGTCCTTATTCTTTCTTTTTTGGAGAGCCCGGCCTTTTTTATTCAGGATCTTTTGAGAGCCCGGCCCGAGAGTCATAATTGACCTGTTTGGCATTGCGTTACTACTCAGCCCATATTCAACGACACCTCATTGGCCCAGACAAGTGTACATCATCGAAAAGACAGTGAGCTCAAATTATATAACTTGAAAAAAAAAGAGATACTCTGAACACTGGAGAATGGTGATGCCCTCATTTAGCCCACCAATAGTTCGAGACAAATAAACAGTTCGAAACAACGATATATACAACATTCAAACACTGACTAGTGACTACTACTGACATAAACAGCAAGACATGATAGTTCATAAGAAGTCTTGCTACACCACCAAAACACACCCATCTGCAGCGCTCAGACTCTCGTGATCCAGACGAGAATGACATTCTAAACATAAGCAACTATTACATAAAAAGAGTGACATAGACAAGGATGACCAAATGACAAGGAATATGCATAACAAAAGAAAGAACTACCCATCCAGAACCAGCAGCAAAGACAACAAAGTCATTCGAAGAGATGATCCAACACCATCATAATTTACAGCCCCACTTCAGCGACCAGTGATCCGGAGACACCAGTACTCCATCCTTTCGATGCAACAGCCCAATTACCTATCAACCTGAAGGCTTGAACCACATCACTGCCTGTCGTAATTGAGACATTCAAGGATCAAAGTTAATCCGGATGCCTTTGTCATTCTCACCTTCTTTTGGCTGCAGGCTGTATCGTTGACAATCAGGGGAGTTTGCTCCCGAACTCCTAGGGCTCACCGTGTAGACACAGTTTTCCATAGCAAACAGAGCCTCTCTGCCATCAAGGTCCTTGCCAACGGTGATCTCCTGGTTAATCGGATAATTGAGTTCGAGAAATAGAGAGTGTGAACCAAGGTTGTTTACCCGCCTCCAACTAAAAAATCCTAAAGGCCCCAACAAGCTGGTATCCTGCTCATAGACGTAGCAGCCACTGTCAGGATACTCACGTATTACACGGTGCTTGTATACACTCGGGTTTTTGCAATATAAGTTTTCCGGCTCATGTGTCCGAATGATCATCAGTCTTTTGCCGTCGTCTGATCGAGCGAGGAACCAGTTGTGCTTCCCTATTTTTGGCAAAGGTGGTGTGATTACAAAGGGCAGTAACTGTAGGGACACTGCATCATATCAAAAAGGACAGGCATTGTTAATGTAAGATCAGTATTGTTCAGAGTATGAGTAGGATAATGCAAGAAACAGCATTGATATGTCCCTGTTGGAACTGGGAGGAAAATACAGGGAAATGTATACTGGGTTCGAAAATATAGAAGTGCCATGCATGGTTATACTCATGTTATCTCGCAATCGATTATTCACAGGAAACTACCATGTCATGCATGTTATGTAATCATGTTCTGTCCTCACAAACAAATTCTTCAAGGTAACTAACAGACCATGCATCGTTATATACTCGTGTGTGGGCAGACATTTTGTGAGGATATTATTCTAGCCATTGATTGCTGAAGGGCGAACATAGGTATGTACACATGGTAAGCATTGCAGGATTTCACTACTTCCAAATATAGAGTTCTCCATATGCACATTTACTTCCCTAATGTATGGTTAGATGAAACCGACAGTGTGGTGCATGTTTCTACATCATGAAAATGAGGACACTAACATGGCCATTGATACACACTCATATTTAGTAGTAGTATATAGATTACTGTAAAATAAGGATAATATCCATATATTCCTAACCGTTTGATTATTCAGGGTACAAATTGGCTATAATGACATGGTCACAATCGCATGAATTAACTCATTCCAAATATAGCTGATTTACGACGTCTCTAATATATTGCCATAGTTCTACTCAAATTCTGCTCAAACAGGGATATGCCAATCATCACAAAAAGTTCAAACAGTGTCATGGCGTCATCATTAACATGAGAAGGAAACAACTTACACGCCGTCCACCAATACGTGGTGCCATCTGCTTTGTCGATCACGTAGATGATGCCATTGTGTTCAATAGCATCACAGAAGTGTGTATCAGCTTTGACGATGATCCACTGCGAGCCGAGTTGTCTCCAGCTAAAGAAGGCACCGGCGTAAAGATAGGCGAGTCCGCGGTCGAACAAGGCAATTAGCTTGAAGTCTGCGTAATTCGCATGTCATGTGGGCACTTGGCAGATTACAATCTTCTGCAAAACAAGGTCCGTCCAACTGACGTAGTAATCTAGATGACTTGGACAGCGATGGTAATACTCAATATAATCCAATGGAGGAAGGATAATCTCATGGGAGGTCTGGAAGTTCACGAGCACCAACTTTTTACCGTCTTCCCTGAAGGCAGCCATCCAGTGGGAGTTCATGCCGACCCAGTACATACCTGCCAAGAAGTTTCGGGCAATGATGATCGGATCGATGTCGAGGGAAATGATGTATGGCGACACACTACATACTTGCAAAGAAGTTTCGGCTAATGGAGATCGGATTGAAGTCGAGGGGCATCATTCACGCCTCCGTATCATGGTGAGCCAATCTCGCAAGACCAGATAGCAGCAAGCAGGGTGTCATGAAAAGCTTAGCCCTCGCTTCGACGATGGCCGTGTGCATGTTCCTCAAGCATGCAGCCAGCCGCAGGGCGGTCAACATATCCATACACGAACAACAGAGGTCGAGGATGTCACTGGGGAGATTGCTCCAATCGCGGCTCATATGGATGCTGCGCGGTTCGCGTTCGGCCATGGTGGAGAGATTGGAAGGGGGCTTGATTTACTGGGGAGAAGGATGTCGTTGCTGGAGCGGCTAACGAGGGAACAGTGGTACTGGGGTAGGCGAGTGGGGCGACGGTACACGGGGGCACAGTGAGATGGAGACAGAGACGGAGAAGGAGATAGAGATGGACTGGTGCTATGGGAGCGGAGAGGGAGACGAGGCGAGCGCCGATGTGCTGTACAGCCGCGGTGACAGACTGCACAGTGCACAGGGTGAGGCTGACTTTGGTAACCCGAACACGCCGCCTCGCCTGGACTAGTGTCAGGCGCAGGGTGTTGTCACTTCACTGTGAGGACCGGATGAATAGTATTTTGACTATCAAGTGTACCACAGTTGTACTACTACTACTAGTACTAGTACTACTAGTACTACTACTACTAGTAGTAGTAGTAGTAGTAGGAACATGAGTACTCCAGTATTGTATAGCGGAAATAGGTCTCCCGAGCTAGCATGCCTGTTCACTTCATCGTTCAGGTATCATCCATATTGCGAGCAGTGGTCGTTCTGGTGCATCAAGGACGGCATGCAGATCGTTCCACACTTGAGAATAGGAAAAATGGAAAGGTAGAACACGGCAGCAGAGGAAGAGAACGCTGGCTAACGAGGCGGGAGGGGATCGAGCAGGAAGTTAATGCTCCACGCCTAAAGGTTTTGGGAAAACCTGATTTTCATAAGGTGACTTATACTCACCTAAACGGAGGGAGTATTCCTTAACCAGAAAATGTTGTGTCTCCCACTCATGTGCTAAAAAAAAAGCTACGACACAATTTTTTATCTGTTCGCATAGGTCCCACCTATCAGGAAGGATGGGCACGTACACGAACAGGTACGACTCCTCAGTCTACCCGCATAGCCTTTTCGTTTAGTCTACCTAGCCGTCTAATCAACTGTCTGCACGCCACTTCTCCCATTTACTTCTCCATCGGGAACCGATTCGCCTCAGCTTCTTCACCTCCCCTTCGTCTTCATTTGCATCCAAACCCCACTGCGTTCACATTGTTTCAACCTCTTTAAATAATCATCTACTACTTCAATTAGACTAGCCATCTAATCCTAATTCTCCAAACCATAGCCCTCCGTTCCAGCGGTTCCAAATGGCGAAAGAGATCGAGATGCAGGTTTTTAGCGTCCAACATGTCCTCGTCGAAGGCTCGATGCGCATAGTTGCCACCGTCACCGTCCACCCAAGGGTTGTTCGGCAGTGGATCAACAATGTATCCAACTCCATCGAAAAGGTAGAGACGAGGGTCATCGGTCTCGACGCAGAGTACACGGAGCGTGCCCCTTGGAAGATCCAGTAGCGCCGTCCTTCAGCTGTGCCTCAAAGATGATGTTTTGGTGTACCACATCATACACTCGCCCTCCATACCAGGTTAGCTTAACGATTTCTTGTCTCGGGGGGACGTATACTTCTGTGGGGCAGCCATCGAAGGGGACAAACAGAAGCTAGAGCCGTACAACCTTGATTTGAAAAGCATCACTGACCTACAAACCAGAATCAAAATTCCTGTAGAAGATTGTGCTAAACAGACACCATCCCTATTCGACGTAGCAAATTTTGTGCTCGGTACAAATCTTCAGAAGGGTGACGAGACGGTGGCATTAAGGTCGTCTGGATGGGAGAATTATCCCTTGCCGTACGAGCAGATAAAATATGCTGCCCTCGATGCCCGTGTGAGTTTTGAGATAGCTGCAAGGTCCAAAGAGCTTGTTGCGAAGCCGTCTCCCACAAAGAATGAGAACAATAAGAAGAAGAAGAAGAAGAAGAAGAAGAAGAAGAAGAAGAAGAAGAAGAAGAAGAAGAAGAAGAAGAAGAAGAAGAAAACACTGCACCAGCAGGAGGGCGTTATGGATGGATGAACTAATTCCTCTCTTGTAAAAAAAATTATTCCCTCTCGGTGTATATTGATATAGATGAACTATTTCGATGGTGTGCGTGTCTTTGGAACAGAGTAGTAGCGTGGGTCTGCTTGACTATAAGGAACTATTTATCCGCATATATAGCTTTCTCTGCTACTCCTTCCAAAGGATCGGTATGCAGTGCATGTGTCCGTAGACATGACAGCTTGTCCATGGAAGTTCAACTACGGCGACCATCACGTTTCATCTCGCGATTCCCACGACGACTCTCCAACCCACGGCACCACGCCCCCCGACGTGCGCCTCACCCCTCTCGGCCGCACCACCCCTCTGCCTTTGTGTGCATGACATGTGGGCCACCTAAAATGTGGCGAGCATCAAGTTTCTACCACGGCATGTGATGGGGAGCTCTAAATTTGAATTTGAAACTTATAAAACGAATAAACTGGGAGAGAGGGAGTATATCGTAGGATGTGTCCCATACAAAATAAGTCCCCTGGTTTGTCACCGTGAAGATGCGGTTAGAAAGGAGCACAGCGTCTTCCTACTCGTACGGCAACAAATCGGCCGCAGACAGCATGGTCCGCCTTTGACCGCCATATGCAAGGTTCATGCTATCTTATTCAATCTCACCGTGGTTCCATCGTACCAATTCATGCGATGGCCCATTGCATGGCTGATCCCAATGTTGGACAAAGGTTCTACGTGAAAAGTGTCACCGTTGTAAATGTTGTGCAAATTGATGTTGGTACCCTCCCGTACATATGCAAGCCAATCTCCACTCGCACCGAGCCTAGCCTGTGAAACAGTGGGTAGGGGGAGAATTAGGAAATGGACACGGAAGTAGTCTTTAGAATGCATTTACTACGTGATCAAACTCATCTTACCTGCTCATCGGAGGAAATCCGAGTGCCCCTCAACGTCGGCATCTCAAGGGGCGTCAACTTGCAACTACGGCCACGCCACGCTGGAGAGACCCCCAAGGAAACATCCTTGTGTGTTCCACGGAACATCAAGATGCATTTGTATGAGTAGTTTATCTTGTGAGAGAAAAGGATGAACGAGGGAAGGCCTCTAGAGATAGAGATGGACACTACTACTACCAATGTGCTGGCCCGTGCGTTGCAATGGATCCAAACTAGTAGAATAATACTTGTTCACGTGCTTGAAATATAAACACTCTAGTTTTGATATACATGTGTCAGCAGACACGACAACTTGTCCATGGAAGTTGAAGCACGACAACCATCACGTTTCTTGTTTCTACCACTGCAACACCCACACGCGATTCCCACGACGCCGCTTGAGGGAGTCCTGGATTAGGGGGTGTCCGGATAGCCGGACTATGACCTTTGGGCGGACTCCTGGACTTTGAAGATACAAGATTGAAGACTTCGTCCCGTGTCCGGATGGGACTTTCCTTGGCGTGGAAGGAAAGCTTGGCGATACGGATATGTAGATCTCCTACCATTGTAACTGACTCTGTGTAACCCTAACCCTCTTCGGTGCCTATATAAACCGGAGGGTTTTAGTGCGTAGGAAAAACAACAATCATACCATAGGCTAGCTTCTAGGGTTTAGCCTCTCTGATCTCGTGGTAGATCTACTATTGTACTACCCATATCATCAATATTAATCAAGCAGGAGTAGGGGTTTACCTCCATCGAGAGGGCCCGAACCTGGGTAAAAACATCGTGTCCCTTGTCTCCTGTTACCATCCGCCTAGACGCACAGTTCGGGACCCCCTACCCAAGATCCGCCGGTTTTGACACGGACACCGCTCCAACCCACGGCACGACGACCCCCGACGTTTACATGGATCCTCTGACGTGGGTATCACTTCCTTGCCCTGCCTTTCCTTCGCTGACAGGTGGGACCCACACTTATGGGTCCCACATGTCAGTGACAGAATGGTAGGATTGTTTGTGCCCCTCATCCCTCTCGGCCCCACCGCTCCTCTGCCTTTGTGTGCATGACATGCGGGCCAGCTGAACTGCTACAATTGCTACAAATGCGGCGACCATCAACTTTGTAGTAGCTAGGCTTGCTAGCCGTGGGCATTGAGGATCAAACATAGTTGTTTGACAAGTGCATTCATGTTTATGTGGCCACCACTACGATTGCTACACAGAGACAAGGACAACGCCGTAGAATGATATCCGTACATCGATGGGTTTTATGTGCTTTGTTTGGGATTCATGATCATGCCTAACCCATTAGGTGCTTGTAGGTCGTGGCATGACAGAAGCGGCAGCATGGGACTGAAGCGACATTTTGCATTGCTAACTTACAGGTTTTTTCTTTTTTCTTTGACTTGCTCTGTGATTCAATAGGGGTAACCCCGTAAAAGTTTTTCATGCAGCAGGCAAGATTACCTTTTTTTTATTTGCTCCAAGAGCAATAGGCTTTAATAATGAGAAGAATAAGCCCCAATTGTAGTACTTGAATTATTGCTGACATTGTTTGATGAGGCGAGCGAGACGCAGGTTTGGAGCCAGGAGGAGACAGGATTGAAGTATAGGGGTTGCGAGAGACGATAACTAAGGAAGAAACTTCTATGTAAAACTAGTGCTTGTTTTCATCTTCATGACTTATACACAAGCGCAACTTATGATAAGTTAAACCAATGACTACCAATTTTCCGTAAATTATTGCTCTGTTTTCACTACAAACAATATTCTTCTTTGGGAGAAATATGTTCTTATATAACGAAAATGAGCAATGGTAATCCATAAAACTAAATGCACATATATACTTAGATGAACTGCCATGCCTTTGACTCATGGACTCGAGTCGGACTCATTCACTACCGACTTTTGGGAGGATCGTTCGTTCTTCATCTCTTGCTATTACCTCCATCCCTGGGTGTTCACTAGGATTTTTGTCGATATACTAAGATTTTTTTGTGCAGTTTGGTGGACTGAGCTTTCAGTAGTGGCTTTAATCGGGGTACTGGTTCGTCGCCACAGACCCAACCACAGTCATTTACGGCAACACCTGCCAGCACCTTGGGGTCAAAGTGGGCCAGTGCCGCCCTTCGCTGAACAGACTCGTTGAGCCTGCAGCCCTTCACCCATGTCGGCTTCACATTTGTCGAATCTTTTGAGGCTAGTTGCAGCAAGCTTGAGATATATTTGATAGTTGTTAAGGAAAATTTATGGTTGCCAGCCTCGGTCGTGCCTGTTTCATCATTAAACTGCCCGGCCTCTTGTAGCTTGCATCATTTTTCACTTCGAACAAATAGAATAGTACTTCGTCTTGGTTGGTCAGTAGGTATATGTCAGTGATAGGATAATATTATCACGTTCGGTACTACTTATACTACTAGATTTCTACATTTCCATGTGAAAGTGAAATTGCTAAGTGCAGACACAGTAGTTAACATAGCCTTTTGCCTGAGAAATCGACAAAAATTTTGGTCATAAATAAATATATAAAAGTAATTAAGAGGTCACCAACCATCACTCGAGTTAATAATATGTGTTATTTATTTGTACCATCACATCTTCGTCGGGTTGTAGACAGAAAACATCATTTTGCATTACATTTCACGACATGATGGCACAAGTGAGTAGCAATCACTAAGAAAATATTAAGATGAGATGAGACAAGAACTGATAAGATGGAAATACTCACAGGAGCGGGAGGCATCGGGAGCAATTGTGAATCTTGGAATCTTTTCCGCACTAGACAAGGCCAGACCGGTCGTGCTAGACTAGAGTTCGCACATATCTTGAGTAATTAGGTCTTGCAACTGTGTGCATGACTCGGTTGTTCATGCTTCGCCTGGCGTTGGTGTTCGTCACCTTCCTGTATCACCTCTTTTCTCTCAAACCTGTGGCATCTATGTGGCTACAAATTTTCGGTCCTGACGTGCGGATGGAAATAGATGCGGACGTGACTTCATGGTCACATGGAGTGAATTTGAATAGTAGCAGGACAACCACAAAGCACTACTCACCGAGGCTGTTAAGAATTAATTGACATCCGTTAATTAGGGATAATCCATGGTTTCCATCTAACCACCGGCTGTTGCTATCTGGGCAACGGATAATCCATGAAAGAAAGTGCGTGCAGCTCACATGGTAGAGAGCTTTGCTTTGCCGTGCATAACAAATGTGTATGAATTGGGTCAAGGCTAGCTTTGTTTGAGTATACTTCATAGGATTGCACTACACTGCACTAAACATAATCAGACATTTTAGGGGAGCACCATGCATGCTGACCGTAAACCTCCTCTTCTTTCAGGTCATACTCTTATCCATGTCACTTCGTGGGGAGAAGAAAAGAAATTAGTACATGCTGCAGGTGGGTGCACGTACGCTTGATCTTCTTGCTGCCGATCGAGGCCGTTAGTCTATTTGCTCTAGTCGACAAACTAAGACAAGACGATGGAAGACCCCTCTAGACAGGCATGCGTTTTTTTATGGACTTGATGCTACCAGAGAATCCTCCACTAATTGAGCTTCTGCAAAAGATAGTATGTTGGAAATAAGCCATGCCTGTGGCGGTGGTGACCGGCGTGAGCGCGTCCAGGTCGACTCCGTAGAGGGTGTGGGCATTTTCTGGGTATCGTACATGCATTGTCTATCTTGTGTCTGGCGCGTGTACCCGCTCCGGGTCCAGCTTGTAAGGCAGCGGCTGTTAGCTAGATTTCTGGGCTGTTAGTGCATGGCAATGCATGGCTGAGTTAGTTAGCCCGGGTGAGTCTAGTAGTGGCCGAGTGATCCGCGCGTGCGTGTGTTAGTGGCTGGTGTGGCCGTGGCTGTGTGCATGCGAAAGGCTATTTGTAGAGCCTGCTGTGTGTGTAGAGAAAGCTGAATAGCTAGGAGATGTAGTCTCCAGTAGTCTCTCATGTAGATGTGGCGCCGGTATGAGCCCAGCCATGGTGTGTTGTTGGGTGCCGATATGTACAGAGCCCAGTTTGTTCTTAAAATAGATTAGTCTGTTCGTGCAGCCGAGGCGCCTTTCCTGCGGCGAGGGTATACTATCATCTACGGTATTTTCTATTTGTGTACATAATGAAATCCAGAGATCCTTTGTTAATCCTTGGAATAACCTTGCAACTTTTGATCCCCCCCTGTAATGACCTTCCATTGTTACTCTTTGCAAGCTATTCATTGTTATGTAGTTGTGGATGTATCTTTACTTTTGGTTTGTTGTTGCTATTGTAGGTCATACAAAATATACTCTTTCTCCGAATCTTCAAGGTGTTTCTGTGCCAACAAAATGTTGAAGAATGAAGGTACTCTTAGCTGTGAAATCAATATTTTGTACTTCTTTGCGATTGTGATGTCTTCCTTAATTTTTCGTTCAGGAAAAGCACGACCCAAGGACAGAGCTTCTGATGGATGTGGGCACGCCAATAAAAGATAAGATGGTGATTTTTTCTACTAATTAAGACAGAGAAGGTAAATTGTTGGTGGGCACATAAAAGAAATTGCAACCACACCCTCATCATTGTATATAACGCTTAATATGCAGGAGAAGAGAGGTTTGTACTGTCATTAACATCACAATCACTTGTGATACCTCGATCTTTTTCAAGTCGGTCTCCATCTCACATAGGACTGTGTTAGCCTTTTTGTGTTACCCAAGTAAGACATAGCGGTAGTTGCACACTATAGAATACACGACTACAGGATAAATGTACTCAGCCATAAACAACTCTCGAATAAATACAACTGGTGAAGTGCGTGGGAGAGGGGGGGGGGGGGGGGGCAATGCCCCCACCCTTCGCTCGTGGAATTCTGCGGAAGTCACATCTACATTTTTATGCCTTATTCCTGTATTCGTATCTCCATGCATTAATGTAGATGGGTGACTTTACCCAAGACGCTTACACCAAGATGGGAGAACTTTATACGTCTAGTAACTTCACCCTTTAATCACTTTGGGATGCATGACAGTCTCGGAATGCCTCTCCGGACACCCGGAGACAGGAGTGGGATTCCTTCGTGTGCCATCCAGATGAATTTGCTGTTGGGGAGCAAGAAGGGCATTGAGCAAGCTAGAAGCGTAGACCCATACCTTGTACTCTCATTCTTTCGTTTTAGCTAGCCATAATGGTCTGTGCTTTGAAAGGTAGTTTTTTTTACTACAAAGTACTCACAGAGGGCACTGAGGCGCAGCCTTGAGCTAGGCGAGATTCTCTATTGGCATAGGCATCGCGGTAGCCGCAGGCACGGTTCTTCTGATTTAATCTTGACAGTGTGTTGTACGCGTCCAAGTATGCATGACGGGTGTGTTGCATGTCATGTAAGTACTAGTGATGCCGCCTCCTCCTTCTCCTTCACAAAAAGCTAGGGTTTTTGCCTCCCGCCGCCGCCGCCGCAGGTCCGCCTCCTCTCCGATGGCCTTAGGGCCATGGGGGCGCAGTGGATCTCGGTAAGGGTCGGCGGGAGGGCTCCGTTTTTAATCGTTTCTTTCAGTTTTGCTAGGGTTTGTGTCCTGCTCAGGAAGACGAGACGGCGGCGGCTCCCTGAAGATGGAATAAAGGTCTCCCCGCCTAGCCCCCGTTCCGGCGATGCGTCTAGCATCGTTAGTGGGCGTGTGGAGGTGTGTCTCCGGCGGATCTATCTTTGGTGGATTTGCTCGGATCTCGTCGTTGTTCATCTACGTGCGTGTGTCTTCGGATTGGATTTTTCTGATCTACGTTATTCTTCATCTGCGGCGGTTGCTGTTCTGGTGCGCTGGTCCTACGGGGCCTTAGCACGACGACTTCCCGACTGTCTACTACAACAAGTTGTGCCCGACTCCGGTGATGGAGGGGCGATGACGGCGGCGCGCCTTCGGCTCGCTTCAGTGCTGGTAGTTGTCGCTAGGTGGTCTACGGATCTGGATGTGATTTCTATTATTTCTTGTATTCGTTGTACTGCCATGATTGAAGATGAATAGATCGGAAATTTTCTCACAAAAAAAAAGATAAGTATTAGTCAAGAGAATAGGCTAAGTTTGTTTGCATGCGTGAGTTTGTTAGCTTGCCAAGTCATGTAGCCGTTGAGGAGAGCTGCACTGACGGACGTGGTGCATCTAGTTAGGAATTCGTTGGGTTCCTAACTAGATGTGGTGGCCGGGTCAGTGCGTGCATGTGATCGAGTCCGTTGTACTACTATATAAATTCAACTTTGAGTAATAGAAAAAAGGGGCCGTGAGGGCTTGAGAAAATATGCAGCCTCTAGATTTCACTAAGGAGCAGTGCCTCTTGGCAAAGTAACAGCGGGACTTCTCCCTTGGTGTGTGTGTGCGCGCAAGCGTGTGTGTGTTTTTATGGTGTGTGTCGTTGAGAGAAACCATGAGAGAAGCTTGAGAGAGATGGAGGTTGTGTGGAAGAAGAAGAGCGGCGCTGCGATAGCCGGCGCCAACAGTGGCGTGACCCATGCACTAACACTGGTCCAGTCGGCGCAGGCCAGTGGCAGAGGGTGTTTGACGTAGCGCGGAACCTCAAGTCGATGGCCACCCCACCCCATTCGCTCTATAGTTACAGCACTATAGTTTACGATAAGAAATTATCATGGGGTAAAATACCGGAGTTGTATCGTCCCCTTTCGCTCTATAGTTACCAAACTTTACCCCGGTGAAGGCATTGGCAAATATCTGCCTAACAGGTGTACAATACGTCCACATATAGTATATATGAAAATGTTTTCTCAATAAATTATAGTAAAATATGTTCTCTAACTGTAATTTTCATAAATTGCGTGCTTTCCCGAGGAGGATAATTTGATAGGTTATTCATAGTCCTCTGTGTTCACCCTTGAGAAAATTTTACAATGTGATAATATCTCTAGGCATAATCTTTGCCCACTCTTTCTGCCTTAGAGTTTCTCCGGATTCTGCGCTCAGGACCATATGAACATGCTTATTGACTTCCAAAATTTTCCAAAGTAGATGCACTCACTAACCACAACCTCCAAATTTGCTCTCCGGGGAAGAAAGAACCTCACACAGTTACGACAATAATCAAATAATATAATAGCGCGCTTCATCCATTTGACCGCTGCGTTGTGGAAGATTGTCAGACCTACCCGCTCTGCAGCGCGTGCGATATAGAAGATCATACCGGGTCATGTTATCTATCTCCTTACACCCAGCAGCTGAAGAAAATTGTCTGTTTCACATGCCTCCCAATGAAAGATTGAGCAAGAGAGTGATTCAACGAAATGACTTCAATTTCTGACGCATCCTATTCCCAACAAATCACTATCTCTGATAACATAGATGTTTCTTACGAGTTGTTTTACATACGACCGCTAGCTAGCTTGATAGTAACTATCATGATCGCAATCTATGTTTCTATGTATGCTCCCACTAGCAAACGCCATGCTCATCTTGTATTGGCATTACATGGAGAAGCCAACGATTTATAGATGACCTAGACTTATCACACTGAAATATATGTCTTTATGTAGTAAATATATGTTGTGAGATCATCATTACTTTAGCCCGCTTAGGGACTAGAAGCTCTACCCATGGATGCTTGTCATACATTAATGCACGCAGTACAAGCTCTCCCTATGTGGCAGGAGATGCGCTAAGATTGCCTATATAGTTGAAGAAATGATTTCAGATGTGGCTGTTTATCAGAAGGCTAGGATTGCCTATACAGTTTCCATGTGAGGGTGCGGCCTCGGTCTGGCAGTTTCCGGATATATATCCATTCTCGATGGTGATGTTGTACATCTATTATTCATCACTACCTACATGTCTCTCATCTTCTGTCCTTGATTCTCCTGTTGGTTCATTCGAAGATATAATCATAATGCCGAACTCTTTATATTAAATACTAGGATATTTGTTCCATCTACCATGCATTCAATTCATCGGAGAAAGAAATACTTCATTCCTTTCATCTGCCCCGACGAATAGGAATTTCTTCACTTCATTTCACATACTATCTAGTAGCACATGTTGAAAACAAATATCATGTATCATTCACTTGATTAAACAGACTAGTAGAGAATGGTGGAATATAGAAGAAACCTAGGAATACATGGAAGTAGGAGGCATCAAGAGGAGTGGAGGAGCTGTAAAGCATCGTCACACTGGAACAAGTTAAGATACGCGTAATTTGACCAAAATGATAGTGAAACTATGAAAGTGTTCATGCTCAGACTCATGATCAAAGTCAACATATAGACTTGTGTATTTCACAGCCAGCCCAAGGATGATGTAATCACTGACTCAAAAACCATGTTCTCTGATGGAAATATCAAGAAGAGCGGGCGTGGTCGAGAAAGAAACACCACGTCTGAAATGTTTGATCCAGAACAATACTTAACTCCACCAGGTGGAGAAACAACTTCAGAAAGAAACAATCGTCTGCAAAAGATTCGCCGCCACTGGGCAAAGAAATGGTTCAACTATCCAAACGTTCGGCGCAAGTATCAAATATTGTTCGCATTCACTTCTCCCTGGAATCATTGCATTGCAGAAGGCTGCTTGGTCCAAGACGAAGAAATTGTAAGGCCACCTCAACCAGCCAATGCGCATGAGGATTCACTAACGACCATCACAGATTTTCCCACTGAAATTGACAAAAGAGCAAAAGCCAAGGCCAAGCGTGAGGCAAAAGCATTGAAGAAAAATGAAACTGAGTAGAGAAATGTTGCACTTATGCAACAAGATGTACAAGAAAAGAAAGAGCGGGCGTCTGCCCGAAAGGAAAGGAAGTCGAGGAAGTATGTTTCTCCTCGGGCTTCCCGAAAGAAAACTGTTGCGAGAAAATCAAAGAAGGTTGCACCAGCCTCTTCACAGGAGTCCGAACAAGCACATGGCCATCGCTGGAGGGGAACATCAAGGACTTGGAGGAGGGGAGACGTCTTAGGTTTGTACTAGGTTTAGGATGACCTATTTTATTTGATGAAATATGTCTAAAATTTAATTAATGTGCCCGGGTTTAGATGTAAATAATTCGGTTTGCTTGTAATTCATCTGGTTTGTTGAAATCCGGTTTCAATTGTATTCAAGCATGGTTGCATGGCCGTCTGTGGACTTGTCACGCTTGCTCGAGCTTTCAATCGTAATTCATGTGTGCTGGCCACATAAAAACAATACAAACTCCAAGTTTTACTTGCATTAATAGTACTGGCCCCTTTATGTATACTGCTTGAGTCGTGCTATACAGACGACGCTGCACAGAGGATTTGCAGCAGATCTAGCCATCCCATGCACCGCAGCTGTATCGATCCACCGGTTTGATTTACAGTCGGCTGCATGTCGTGAGTGTAATTTCGTGTGCACAGCAGTTTCGATACTGCTTCAATTCCATCGTAGCAGACATCGAGTTCAATTTATTTATCTTGTCTGGTAGCGGCTTCCCCTCAATTGTTGTAGGTTTTACCTAGCTTATTAGTACATCAGCTTGGGCAGACCAAAAAGAAAAAGGATTTGCAAAAGAAGAATCAAAGAGTTTAAAAATATGTAGGAGTAGGAGGCTTCAGGAATATGGACGACTGCCACCAATCCAGTCCACTGGTAGAGGTCAGGCGCAACCACATGAAACTCCATGCTAACCCCTCAGTGTGACCAGTAAAATGCAACTCCGTTTCTGACTGAGAGATAAGAAGGAGCACCATGTAAGGATGGCGCCACAGTAGATCACGGAACAAACCACCTGCTGCCTATCATCGTTTTCACCGGTACCTCGCCACTGCAGCTCGTACTTGGTAGCAACAAACAACCCGAAACGAACCCACAGACTCCACAGCCATGGCGGCATGGCGCGGCTCCGCTATCGCTTATCCCATCGTCGTTGAAATAGAACCCTCGAGGTCAAACACCTGCTGCCACTACGACACACCTCCCACCAACCTCGCCACCTCAACACACCTACTACTTGTCCCTCTGGCTAATGACTACTCCAGAAACAATGTTTGCAGGAAGGACACGACACAAGGCGATGCCATTGTCGGATGTGAGAGTGCACATATCTGTGTTTACCATCGGAGCGAGGAGTGGTGGGGGAGCAAAGCACATCACCACAACAACTCCTTCAAGAAAGCACCCACTCCCGTGAACGTTGTTGGCTCTAGGGCTGGACACAAGCCGAGCCGAGCCGAGCCTGAACCGAGCCTGGCTTTGGCTCGCCCTGGAGCGACTCGGCTCGGCTCGGCTCGCTCAGCCAGCGAGCCTACTTTAGGCGGCTCGGCTCGCTTCAGGTATAGCTCGGCTCAGACCGAGCCGGCTCGTAAGCCAGCTGCCACCAGAATCTCTTTCACCTATAGAACCTCTGTTTTAGTCCACTGTCTTGATTTTCTGCAGCAATTAAACCCATGTTTTGGAAGACAAACCGTTTATATTGCTAAAAATGAAACATACAGCAGCCTATTGTTTTAAAAAATGGTCATAGTAATGAAAAATAAGCTTTCTTCTATGAATTCTTCTACGAAAATTGTAACAACGGAACCGATATGAGAGAAAGATTTGGGCAACATTTGTATTGAATTTTGGACAGCACTTCCTTTTGAACACGCATATATTTAACTTTTTGAGAGCAAAAACAGGACATACATAAGCTTGTACAAACATATATTGACTTTTGGATACAAAAAACAGCATATACATGAGCTTGTACAAACTTATATTTGACTTTCGGATAACAAAAACAACACATACATGAGCTTGCGCACACGCATATATTTGACCTTTGGATAGCAAAAATAGCAAACACATGAGCTTGGACGTTGCAAAGTTTGTTTTACCCTAAACATCAACTCAACGAGCGGGATAGTGCTGTAATGTTTCACCCGCTTCCTCGGCAGTGATGCAGTAGCCCTTCCCCTTTTGCTTCCCGGAAGGCCAGGATAGCGGCTTAGTCTTCATAATGGAAACCAAGCTCCTCTTCTTCCCCTTTTCCTTGTCCATTCTTGCGACGGCAGGGCCCTGCACACATCAGCAAAGAACAAATGGTCAATCATCAACAAAATTTTAAATAGATAATAAAATAAACAGTCTACACAATGAATTACAAAGCAAATTCATCCATCCATCAATCAAATTCGTGCAGCATCCATCCTAGCAAGCTGCACTCTGCAGCCAACAAGCACAAGCATCCATCCCTTAAATTCGTGTAGCATTCATCCACCGCGTTTCCTAGCTAGCTGCGACCTCTAGCCACAATCACAAGCATCCATCCATGATACATCCATCAAATTCCTTCGTGTGTGTGCGCCAGTGCAGGTAGATAGCGCTAGGGATGGGAAAGACAGAGGAGATCGCTTACCTACTCATGTCATTCGGTGAGAAACCAGGGAGACGTGTCTGCTGTGGTGAGGGAAAGCGGCGTCGGCCGTCCCCGTCGGTGCCGCGCCCGATGACTGCAGCTAGCGGCACGGCGAGGAGAGGGGAGGCGTCGCCGACCAGACAAAGGGAGAAGGGTGAGGAAACTGCGTCGCACGCTCGCGGTGACCTAACGGCCTGCGAGGTCGACGTGATTGGGCAGGGCCTGAACGAGTCACCGAGTTGGACCGGGCGAAACTCGGCTCGGCTCGGTCGGGAGTCGGGCCTATTCTCATAGCTCGGCTCGCCTAATTATCCTATCGGGCCGAGCTCTAATGGGCCGAGCTGGAGCGAGCTTCGAGCCGAGCCTAAAAGCTCGCTCGTACGTCCAGCCCTAGTTGGCTCCGGCCATAGCAAGAGACAGGTTTTTGCCCGACGTCACCTACTCACCTCCCATGCCCCTCACAAAACCGGCTAGTAACCTACATCCACCCTACCCCAGCCAGCAACGCCATCCGTAGAGCCCGCAGGGCAATTCGTTGCAATGACGACCTTCAGCTAGCCGGATCCAAGCCACAAGAGGAGAGTCGTCGCAGCAGGACGAAGTGCAGCAGCGCGTGGAACCACGACTTCTCACTGTCCCGCCGTGGGGTGACACATCCCGGAGAGAGCAAGAGGAGCCGAGGGAGCATGTCCCATGTCATTAGAATGTTTAATGTCATATGTCTCAACGTGTCATGTCCTACAAATTATAGATCGTTACTGGCATGTCATTAGGAGGACTCGAATAGCTTGGTGGCTTGATGAACAAGTGTCGGCAGATGTTGATGGTCATTACGAGGAGCCATGTTATTTCACAATTTATGTGATTATCTGAGATGAAATACAACCTGTGATAGAAGAGCTAGTAACTAAAATTAAGAATAATCCTACTTTTAGGTATTCGAAACTATCTATCTATAATTCTATAACATACTAAAAGTAAGATATGGGTAAAAAATAGGGCCATTGTATTAGTACACATCATATTAATTGTTTCCTACAGTGATATTTAGAATCAACAGCAAGGTTGAGAAGTTACAAATTCACGCACTTGTTTGTTTGAGGTTTGGTTTATATTTGTCACGTGCATCCATTGGTTGGTAGTTAAGAAAATTCTAGATTGGTTGCCTAGGACGTACGTGGCAAGATAAATTCAATTTATCCAACTATCATGTGCAATGGGAAGGATGGTTGGGAACTAAAACAAGGGGGAATGTTACATGGCGAACGTTTCTTGTGAGGGATTTCCCAGCGAATGCGCCAACAGCCGTCAGATCGGAAAACACGAATCTTGAAGCTAGCCGGGTGGAAACGTCAGCTGAGACCAAACGTTCATTGGGTGTTCCTTGTGCGAACATCCTCACTGACAAGACTATATCCTCTCAACACAAGACCACTCGAAACTTAATTTCTATCTTTGGCACCCGCTTTTCCTCTTTCTTTCTATTTTGGCACCCGCTTTTCCTCTTTCTCGTCGGCGACAGTGGTAGAGGTGAAAGTGGCGCAGATCTCACGCATGGTGTGAGGCGTTCCTCGCCGGTGACCGCGGTAGTGGAAGAGATGGCACGACACATCGCGCGTGGCGGGAGGCGATGGTGTCATTGATCTCGCTTTGGCCGCGAGTTGCTACTCCTTAATATTTTTCGCCCTAGCTTCGCCACCATTCTCGTGTCTCCTATTCGCAGTTTTTCAACTGTTCTATTTCGCTCACATTTTTATGTACACAAGATTATTCGTTACAAGCATGGCGTAGAGACCAAATATACCCGCGAGGGAAGCTATATTTATCGTTATCATAAAACTCTATGGAACTTGGACATGATCATCCAGAGATAAAAAATGAGTTACATTTGAAAGGAGAGTGAATCGGGTGGCTATCACCCGTTATGGTTACTAGATGACCTGTCGCGCCATTTGGCACGCAAGACAAACTTGAACCAAGAACTAAAAGAGATCCCTTTGCCTTTTTTTAGCATTCAATTTTAATGTATACTTGTTTATCAAGTGCTATGAATCAATATAGAAATATTTTGGATTGTTTGTTGTGTAGGAAAGGCGAAAGCCCACTATGAACTGAAAGCAATTATTTTGATAAAATTAGGAGTGCACATGGGTTTTTTATCATATAACGGCCTTGCTTTCGAGTGTATATGACATTGAAAGAACACAAAGGTTTGATATCACAGATAACCAAATACACGATTCAAATAGTTTTTGACACAAGTGATACATTGCAGTTAAGTTAGTACTACATGGTAAGATAGGATGAAATGTTTGGTTTTGTTGGCAATTGATACATTGTTCTTCCACAAGGAGAGATTGTGTCCATCTCTATCACTGGATTGGTAGGTCTCATGGTCTTTGATGGTTAAATGGAGCCTCTTGACAACTTCTGCAAGCATGTATTCTCCTGTTTATTTCACCATGGATTGGTGACAGCTGAAACGCATAGGAGCAGTATAGATTAATGTCCCGCAATTTATCAAGTGACATATATGACTACACTTTTGAAGATTCTCTATATGACTACACTTTTGAAGATTTTCTATGGGCAATGTAGAAGATAAAAGTCAGGCTGCTAAACCAACTACAAAAATCATAATATTTAGGCAATATTTCAAGCGAATGGGTAAGGAATTAATAAGATGGAGAGCTGCACTATCATCATTAACAGAAGGAAAAAGCATAGACAATCGTACGCAAAGTTATAGCCGTTTTACTTTTTCATAACATTTTTTTCCAAAACATGTCCAAATTTATGTTTTTTAATTTTCCTAACTAGTAGATGTAGTAACATAACTACATCTCGGAGGATACGCGCGGGGGGGGGGGGGGGGGTAGAGTTTGAAAATTGCAGAACCCCTTTAGTCCCAGATGGTGTCCATCCAGTCCTACCGTCGACTACATCTGCTAGCACCGTCCCAGCCAGAGTCACAACTAAAGTTAACAGCGCCAGAGTCACGTTCTATTAAAGTGGCAAAAATAATTACTTTTTAATATAGCAAAACTAATTATATCAACTATTATTAAAGGCTAAACAACTATTAATAAAAAACAGTAGCAAAATTAATATTAATTAATTATAAAAATTTATCTACTGTTGTCTAACAGAAGCATACTACAACATGTTAAAATCTACAGAAAGAACTAACTAAAAAGAATTGAAAACAACAATTAAAGGACTAAAACTACTATATAAGCAAAACAGTCTAACATGTGACTAGGAGCAAAAATAATTAAATTAAAAACTATTTTTAAAATCAAATTATTCCCAATCTAGGGTTTGAAGCAAATTTGAAAAGAATGCAAATTTAGATCATTCAAATTTGAAAACTAATGACAGAAACAAAAACTAGATAAAATTTTGAATCTAGTGCAAAAAGAATCACTCGAAAATGAAATATCCTAAAAGATATAAGCAATTTAAAAAAGAAATAAAAAACAAAAAACAAATTTCAAAACCCCTTTAGTTCCGGTTGGTGTCCCCAACCGGGACTAAAGGTCGTACCTCAACCCCTTTAGTCCCGGTTGGTGGCTCCAACTAGGACTAATGGTCTAATCTTTAGGCCCGGTTGGAGACACCAACAGAGACTAAAGAGTGCCCTTTAGTCCCGGATGGTGTCTCCAACCATGTGCCGAATCTCTTTTGAGGCTAGTTGCAGCAAGCATGAGATATATATTTCATAGTCGTTAATGAAGAAATTTTAGGGAAAAGAAAAGAAAAGAAATTAGTACATGCTGCAGGTAGGTGCACGTACGCTTGATCTTATTGCTGCCGATCGAGGCCGTTAGTCTATTTGCTCTAGTCGACAAACTACGATGGAAGACCCCTCTAGACAGGCATACATATTTTTGTTGGACTTGAAGCTACCATAGAATCCTCCACTAATTGAACTTTCTGCTAAAAATAGTAATCCGCTATCACTCTCTTCTCTGCCGACTCGTGGAGCACCGCGAGCTTGTTCTTCAGCTTCTCTTTCTATGCTGCTTTCTTCTTTTCCGGTTGCTCATGCAATGGTAAGTACTACCTCTGTTCCTAAATATAAGACCTTTTTAGATATTCGAATATGGACTAGATACGGAGCAAAACGAGTGAATCTATACTGTAAAATATGTCTATATATACATCCGTATGCAGTTTGTATGATTATATTTAGAAACGGAGGGAGTAGTAACATTTAGTGAACTGTTAAACAAATTCACTCAAAATTATAGGGATAGATATAACTTGTGATACCTCAATCTTTTTCAGTTCGTCCTGCATCTCACATAGGACCGTTAGCCTATTTGTCGTAATAGCTCAAGTAAGACATAGCGGCAGTTGCACACTATAGGATAAATGACTAGAGGATAAATGTATTCAACGATAAACAACTATCGAATAAATACAACTAGCGAAGTGCGTCGAGGGGGGGGGGGGGGGGGGCAATGCCCCCTCCCTTCGCTTTTGAATTCTGTGAAAGTCACATCTATATTTAAAATAAGAAATTATTATGGGTTAAAATCTGGGAGTTGTAATCGTCCTCCTTCTTTTGCAAAATGGAGAAACGACAAGCATTTGCAGTTGTATTCACAGCCGCTCCTATGAATTATAGTAGTCCTACATTTTTATGCCTTATTCCTGTATTCGTATCTCCATGCATTTAATGTAGATGGATGACTTTACGGAAGACGCTTTCACCAAGACGGGAGATACTTATACATTTAAAACAATAATGAGGCTAGCCAACTCGCCTCCATGGAGCTCCCCCGATTGGGGCTTCGTTGGCCGTCCGATCTGCCTTCTAGCGCGCCTGAGTTGTTGGATCTTCACAGCAGTTAAAATCAATTTTCACCTCGCGGTCGTTTTTCGCTGGCCAATGACGAGTGGGCTCGCGTTGGAAGCTCGTTGGCTGGGTTTGTTATCACCGCGTGCACAAGGTTTCGGCCAAATCCGCTCGACGCGCCACGCAGCCATTCCCTGCCCTGCCCTCGACTCGTCCCACTCCCACACGAGCCACCAGACAAACCCTAGCCTCTTTCCCCTCGATCCCCACAGCCTGTTCTGCTTCCTCCGCCCCTTCTCCTCGCGTCACCACGGGAGCCTCGCTGACGCCTGCTATTCCTCCTCCCTCGTGTAGTGAGATGCTAGCTGCCTTGGCTAATGAGGTGGCTGGAGTTAAGCGCTGGCTGATAAAAGCCAGGGTGAGAGGACGCGTCATTTCAAGACGGGAGGACATCGTTTTCACGAGGAAGTACTTTACGTGGTGCAGGCCATGCAGAAGAAAACTCCCCATTTAATCACTTTGGGATCCGTGACAGTTTTGGGATGCGTGGAGACAGGAGTTAGATTTGCTACTGGGGATCGAGAAGGCATTGCCATAGGCATCGCGGTAGCCGCAGCCGCTGTTCTTTTGCTTTATATAGTCGTAAGCCTTGTGCGCTGGTTGGGAGCAGCGACCTGGAGCTTGGTTGACGCTGAGTAAGCCCTTGGGTTGCTCTCCTACTACCTGGGTATTGAAGTACGCCAGGACGCCGCCCGAGTGACCATTGCAAAGAGCGTGTATGCTGATAAAATCATCGAGAAGGCTGGCCTGACAGGATGCAATCCTTGCCTGTCAGACACCCATGGAGGCTCACCTGAAGCTGAGTAAGGCGAGCACACTGGCTCCCACTGATGCCACGGAGTATAGGAGCCTGGTGGGGACGTTGTGCTATCTCACCCACACCCGGCCGGATATCGCCTATGCAGTGGGCCAAGTGAGACGGTTCATGGAGGCGCCCACAGCCGAGCATCTGATTGCAGTCAAGCACATTGTCAGGTATGTGGCTATCACTCGAGAGTTGGGCTGTCACTTTCCTCGATGACGTGCAGGCGGAGCCCGGCTCATTGGGTACAGTGTGTTGGCCCGAACTACTAATGGTGTACTGAACTACTAGTGGTGTACTGATCTATGCGGAAGATAGACGAAAACACTGCAGCTAGTGCGGTCTATAACGCGCACAGTCAAGCACCGGAGCCGAGTACTGGAGGCTATTGCCTTGTCTTGATCGGAATGGAATGCTACAACCGGGTGGAGTGCAGCCCATTATATAGTGCTTACATACCGACTATGAGCTAAAATATCTGCTAGCTCTTAGCTAAGCACTTACGTCACAGACTTACCTTAACTACTCCAGTAGTAAGCTACGGCTTCTTACCGACTTGCCGACCTGCAGCTGTGTACGGCTATGCTGATCTACAATAGTAGAAAAAACAAAATGGTCTTGCCAACTTACTGCTACTCCCTTTGTGGCTAAGTAACACTACCCTGGTGCATGCATGCTGCCAACATGCAGCCTTCGGAGACAAGTTTGATACAACACAGTGACAGCGACTTGGCCGGCGACATCGATGATCGCAAGAGCTCATCGGTGGGGAAATTCTTCCTAGGCGACAGTCCTATCAGCTAAGCATCACAGAAACAAAAAGTAGTAGCCCTATCATCATGTGAGCTAGGCAGAATTCATCGCGGCTACCACAGCCGCTTGCCAGGGGTGTGGGTGGCACGTCTGCTCACGGAGATCACTGGTGAGGAGCTCTAGGTGCCATTGCTTCTAGCGGAGATTTAGGGGGTGGTTGTTGAATAAACCCAGGTCTCTAGTGTTAACTAGTGTCATTTTTCTTCTGTTGAATAAACCCAGGTCTCTAGTGTTAACTAGTGTCATTTTTCATCCAAGGCCCTAAGTAACCCGGCAACGATATTGATGTGTACCTAAGGCCATTAGTTGAAGAACTTTTACAGCTGTGGAATGGAAACGGTGTACGTACGTGGGATGAGCACAAAAAGGAGGAATTTTACCTAAAGGCGTTGCTGTTCGTGACCATCAACGATTGGCCCGCTCTCAGTAACCTTTCAGGACAGACAAACAAGGGATACCACGCATGCACGCACTGTTTACTTGACACCGATAGTATATACCTGGGAAGCTGCAGGAAGAATATGTACCTGGGCCATCGTCGATTTCTTCCGACCAACCATCAATGTCGAAAGAAAGGCAAGCATTTCAAAGGCGAGGCAGATCACCGGAAGAAGCCCACCATGCCTACCGCTGATCACGTACTTGCTATGGTCAATGATTTACACGTAATCTTTGGAAAGGGTCCCGGCGGACTAGCTGTTCCGAATGACGCTGACAATCACGCACCCATGTGGAAGAAGAAATCTATATGTTGGGACCTACCCTACTGGAAAGACCTAGAGGTCCGCTCTTCGATCGACGTGATGCACGTGACGAAGAACCTTTGCGTGAACCTGCTAGGCTTCTTGGGTGTGTATCGGAAGACAAAAGATACACCTGAGGCATGGGAGGACCTGCAACGCTTGCACGAAAAAGAGGGCATGCCTCCGAAGCAGTATGAAGGTCCTGCCAGCTATGCTCTTACCAAAGAAGAGAAGGAAATCTTCTTTGAATGCCTGCTTAGTATGAAGGTCCTGACTGGCTTCTCGTCGAATATAAAGAGAATAATAAATATGCCAGAGAAAAAGTTCCAGAACCTAAATGACTGCCACATGATTATGACGCAACTGCTTCCGGTTGCATTGAGGGGGCTTCTACCGGAAAACATCCGATTAGCCATTGTGAAGCTATGTGCATTCCTCAATGCAATCTCTCAGAAGGTGATCGATCCAGAAATCATACCAAGGCTAAGGAGTGATGTGGTGCAATGTCTTGTCAGTTTCGAGCTGGTGTTCCCACCATCCTTCTTCAATATCATGACGCACGTCCTAGTTCATCTAGTCGACGAGATTGTCATTCTGGGCCCCGCATTTCTACATAATATGTACCTCTTTGAGAGGTTCATGGGAGTCCTAAAGAAATATGTCCGTAACCGCGCTAGGCCAGAAGGAAGCATCTCCATGGGCCATCAAACAGAGGATGTCATCGGGTTTTGTGTTGACTTCATTCCTAGCCTTAAGAAGACAGGTCTCCCTAAATCGCGGTATGAGGGGAGACTGACTGGAAAAGGCACGCTTGGAAGGGACTCAATAATATGCAGGGACGGATATTCTTGGTCTCAAGCACGCTACACAGTTCTACAGAACTCTACCTTGGTGACCCCGTATGTCGATGAACACAAGAACAGTCTGCGCTCCAAACACCCGGAGCAGTGCGACGACTGGATTACATGTGAACACATCAGGACTTTCAGCAGTTGGTTGGAAACACGTCTCAGAGGTGACAACACTGTTTGTGATGAGCTGTACTTGTTGTCCAGGGGACCATCTTTGACTGTTACGATTTGGAAAGGATACGAGATAAATGGGTATACATTTTACACGATTCACTACTAGGAAAAAGCCTACTAATGGCGCACCTAATTCGGCCATTAATGGCGCATTAGTGGTGCGCCATTAGTACCACGCCATTAGTATATTTTACTAATGGCGCACCACTGGTGTGCCATTAGTATCTGGTGTACTAATGGCGCCCCACTGGATGCGCCATTAGTATATACAACAGTGCGCCATTAGTATGCCTCCCAGGGGGCCATGTATACCCAGGTGCTTTGGCATACTAATGGCGCACAACAGCAAGATGCGCCATTAGTAACTTCGGCATACTAATGGCGCACTGTTTAATGATGCGCCATTAGTATCCTTTGGCATACTAATGGCGTACTGTGATATGATGCGCCATTAGTATGAATATTAGGTTTTTTTTATTTTTTAATTTTCTGTTTTTTGCACAGGTTATAAAATGTATAATTGGACAAAATATAGACAGCACACAACAACAACAGATTCATCGAATACAATAGAAGATTAGTCTCTGAATACAATTCATCATATTAGTCTCTGAATACAATTCATCATATTAGTCTCCGAATTGAAAAGACCGAACAAAGATAGAACATTATATTACAAGTCTTGAGACCGCGAGTAGCGAGTTTGTCTTCACATTACAAGTCGATATCGATCATCTAAACTACCATCACATAGAAGAGAGCTGCGGTCAACACGATGAGCATCATCACGATGAAACTCGTCTTCATCCGGTTCCTCCAACGCTCCCTCCCGTCTCCCTCTAGATAGCGGGCGATCTAGATTCGGCCTCGCCCTAGTGTTGTACCCTTTGTAACTGTTACCGCTGAATCGGTGAACCTGTCTCCAACACTCCTCCCAGTCGTCAGAGACTCCGGGAACCTTACCCTTGTACACGACATACGACGGCATCGCTATGCACTAGCCAAACGAAACGTTAGTACCAATTCACAGACAATACATAAGCAATATATAAGTATGCAACAGAACCATCAGAAGAGAAAAACAAGACATTAATAGCACCGATTACATCTAAGTTGAACGACTCTCGAAACCAAAGAGACATACTACAAGTTCATTAAAGTTTAATTACAACATGAGCCAATCGATGTTTCAGAACTAGACACAAGATCACTGCTTTCAACTCGACTCAAGGGACCGGAGCGTGGATGAAGCCGCCGCTCTATCGTGGGAGTCATGAAAGAACGGGCGTTGTCAGCCTGCATTTGTAGCATTGTGTCGATGTCACGTTGGACGGTTGATTTCTGAGGTAGAACTGCCCCGAGGTAATGGCGACATCTTGATGGATGATTTCCGCAAACTCCGACTGGATGCGAAAGAATTCTTGTCTGATGTCCGCGTCCCGGATTGCCGACACGCTCGCGGCCCAATCTTTGAGTTTACTCGGTAGCAGAAGTTGATGATGGTCCCGTACGATCGCCCGCATGTGATGGATGGCGAGTAGGCACCCTTCCGATCACAGCGGTTGCTTGACGCAGCGTAACGTCGTATTGTGGGAGAACACGTGCTTGCCATACTTACGAATAGGCCTGGTGAAGGTGCCTCCAGATTGGGCGTGGCAGGGAGAACATCATCAAGAACCTTCTTGACATTTGTGTAGTCTACGTTCGACTGACGGTCGGGGTCGAAATACGTGGCCATGGAATATTTCGGGCTTAGGAGGATGAGCGTGCAATGTGTGTCACTGCAGAAAACACGGAATGTTAAAAGAAAAACGATCGAAATCTAAGAATTCATATGTTACGGGCGGTTGAGGGAGGACTTACTCGGAAAGTAAGGCACGAGGAAGTTATCCTTATCTTGGTTTGCCGAATGACGCCTTCGAGGTAAGAACTCGCGACTTGCCGGGTCCCCGCCGCTGCCCAAGATCTTGGCACGCATGTAGAAGGGTCGACTATCACGATGTCCGGGTCTTGTCGCGAATGATCCGCATCTCCATACTCAGCGAAAATAGCCGAACGAAGGTGTAGTGCAGCGGATGAAGGTTCAACATAGCGTGGATGTCATCAAACCGCAGGACGATCAGACGCCCGATGGAGTTATCCACAAAGCCCTTGCCCTCGGCACCTTGGCCACGAAAACCGGGTATGCCACATCCTTCTCTCGAGACGCCACTTCTCCAAAGAAAGAACACCATCATGCAGACTCCGCATAGCACCGGTTGCAGCATTGAGCATATTTGTCGGTAGCATCGCCTCTACCCGCCACATGCACCCTCCTCGAGATATCCTCAGGTGAAGGTGGCCCGTCCTGAGCACGGATCGTACTCGGTGCTGGCTGGCCCGCACCCTTGTTAGTCTTTCTTTTGCGTGCCTTCTTCTTCTCCTGTAATGGGACCGAGTTCTGCTCACAGACCGCCTTCTTGAGTGTGTTGGGGCTGATAATATTTCACACCTCGCCTATCTGAGGCTCGGTGAAGTCGGTATCTCCTGAGAGCTGAATGGCAGACGACGCCTGTTGCAACTTGGCTTCTCCGCGGTACCAGCTAGATCGCGCACGTCTTTTGTTGGCTACTCCCTTTGTGGCTAAGTAACACTACCCTGGTGCATGCATGCTGCCAACTTGGCTTCTCCACTGTACCCATGATCGGCAAAGTACTAATCGACGTTGGCAAATGTATCGTCGTCGTCGTCGTTCTGATCCTGTGCCATATGCATGTTTGGATCCAGTGGCATAGGGATGTCCGGCACCGTTGCGGCGGTCTTGCCATGGGGCCGACTTGGCGATGGCACGACTGGCGGTGTTGTCTTTGGGGTGGTGTCCCCCGCCCCCAAACGAATCTGGCTCTTCGGCCAAAGCAGGGGCCAGCTCAGGCAGGCGCTGAGGGTCATCACGTCATCATCGTCGGCCCCGACGAGTCGAATTGGAGGTAACAACTCGTCGCAGCCTGGCAGCACCCGAACCAGTTCAACCCTAAACAAGTTGGGTGGCATCTGGGTACCGTGGAACAAGGTTGCCGGTTGAATGATTTTGCCCTTGACGACATCGACCAACTCGTCGTTCACGAAGTGCAGGAGAGTGCACGGAACGTCAGCGACGCCCTGCGAAAACATGTAGGGCGTCAGGGATGCCCAGTCAAAGGCAAGGAGATGAAGTCCTCGGCCGAGAGGCTTAATTAGTTACCATGATGATGGCGTCGAGCTCGGCTAATGTCGAGGCACCGCCAACGGCGGGCGTGCAACTGACGGAGGGGCCGCTTGCTGGCGAGGTGCCGGCCGGCGTACACCCGGGTGCATTAAGCTCCGTGCGGCGTCGGAGACACCAATGCCGCCTCCGCCGGAGACACCAATGGCTCCCGCCATCGCATTCTGCGAGTTGCTGGCCGTGAAGCTAGGAATCGGGCGGCCCTGTTGGCCGCCCGCAATCCACGAGATTCAACCCCTGGATCAAGGTAGGCACAATGGCGGTGATCGCCGCTCCGAGTTGTTGTTGCACTTGCTCTTGGACAATCTCCGAATCCGCGCCACCTGTGCCTTTGAGTTCTTGAACCTTGCGCTACCGCTTTCCGAGCTGGTCTTTTTCTCCTTCCGCACACCAGCGGTATAGTATGACCCCATTTTGTGGACAAGCCTTTGCCGCCACACGACCAGCCGACGTCGGCTTCATCGAGCTTATCCTTGTTCTTCATTACATTCAACGCCCTATTTAGAGTGGTGTCCCAAGGGTTGCTCTTAGTCGACCCCGCGCTACTGCTTTCAGTCGCCTGCGGAAGGAATGTGAACCATTTAGAAATTTGGCTTCATTAATTAGAATGCAACCATATGAAGCTAATTACCCTGGGGGTGGTATTCCTTACCAGAACAACCTCAAGCGCCCTGGTCTTCGGATCCGTGGTAAGCTCCTTTGTTTTCGGGTCCTTCTTGTACCGGGCCCTGACAAAGTTCCTGGTCTGCTTGTCACCGTATTTATCGAAGAGGGGCGGTAGGCCTTGCTCGGCACGCTCCGCGTCCTCCTTGTCCCATATAGGCTCCGCCACTCAGTAACCGCCAGACCGAGTGTGTGTTCCCTACGTTCAGCTCCGCATTTCTTTCCCCACTGACTTGATTGGGAGTTTGCGGTGCTCGAGCAATTGATCTTGAAGTCGTTGTAGTCATCTTCGGTGATCGAAAGATTTTTCTCCTTGATCTTCTCATAACTCTCACCTTTCTCGATCATTCTCTTCACATTGCTTTTCCAAGTAGATAGGGCATTGCTCATCTTCGTGAGGGCAGCATTGTTCACTTTATTCCCTTTGAGGCTTGTGTTTTCAAAAGCAGCGGGGAACTTGTATCGTTCGTGCAACTTCGTGAAGAGGAGGTTGCGCAAATTCCCTCGGTCGATGCCTCGTGTTCTCGGTGTTGATCTATACGGTGCTCCGGAGAATGCACCCGAGCTGAAGCGAGTACCCCTTGACTATTCGTTCGGCGCCGTTGGATTCCCGTCGAGTCCACTTCAAGAACTTCCTCCTTGAGGGTGCGGAGCACGGTCGGGCGCCGGTCCTTCCATTGCCTCTTCATTGGCTGCCATCGTGCGTGCGCCGCCATCATCGATGGTGGCATCCTCGGCGGCACCATCGGTGGTGGCATCGGTGGGGTCATCCTCGGCGATACCATCGATGGTCTCGAGGATCGGTGGGAAGGCGGCGTCCTCATACAAGTGAGGTTGTTCCTCCATCTCCTGGGACAGCTCCCTGAATGCCTTGCCGCCCGAACCCCGGCCTCATCGTTGTGGGCCATGTTTCTCTCTAAATAGAAACAAAGTTTGGTCAAAAGTTGGTTATTGTCAAGGAACAAGATCATGGTCTCATCATTTAGGGTTTGTCGACACCGAGGCATCCTAAAATCTAAGCTTTTATCATTGAGGGTTTTTCGACGCCGAGGCACCCTAAAAGCCTAAGCTTTCATCATTTCGGTTTTTATCGACACCGAGGCACCCTAAAAGCCATGCATTAGTCACAAGTACGCCGGGGCACTTGATCCTACTTAATTAACTACTAAGTTACCCCGGCCCATGCATTAGTCACAAGTACCCCATATGTCCTATTTTTAGCAAAGTCATGCGAAAATTCACGGAAAATTTCAGCATGACCTTTGCTGAAAATATGACATATGGAGTACCCGAATTTGCCGGAACGGAAGTTAATCGACATTCCGGCAAACTCAAGGGCCTCTCGGGTGGACAAGGCAAAAAAGGCCTCCATCACAACATGGAAAAATATATATCAGCAAACTCAAGGGCTTTTGCTTTTGCTTTTCAGTGCCAAATTGTAGCTAGTACCAGCAAATTAACATCTAGCAGCAATCTTCCTAGTCTAAGCATCATCTGACCTGGTAACTGTACCACTTTGGTTCAATGTAAAAAAAGACCTGGTAACTGTACCAGCTACCACATTGTTCACGGACAGCTACCAAACTGTTTCTGTATCAAAACAACATGGTAGTTGTAAATGTGGCAAAGAAGCACAATAAATCTGATAAGTTGGTATACAGCTTCAGGTTCCATACAAAGTCAATTGCCAATGGGCAAAAAAGTAAGTAGCTAGTTAATTGCCTTATTTTCAGTGTAACAAAAATTATGGAAAGCATGAGGGTTACACTATAATTATAGGAAAATTTACACTGTTATTAGGGAAGTTTTATACTATAATTACATATAAGAAGCATCAGGGCTACACTGAAAATTGCTGAGCTTACACTAAAATACATCTGCACTGCAGGGCTTGTACACACAAATTCAGTTAGATGATCTAACACTGACAAAATAAAGGAAACACCTACTGAACCAATACAGAGATATGAAAGCACAAGTTACTAGCATTTGCCTAAAAACTACATAACTAGGATATGAAAGCACAAGTTACTAGCATTTTCCTAGAAACTACATAACTAGTGGACCAACTCTCTGTCTGTAACAAGAACTATATATCATGGGTGCTCGGGGGAAAGTAGCACAAACAGACAATGCAAACAACAAATCAACTAGTGAAGCCAATCAAGAACCTATAGATATAGCTAGCAAACTGAGAAGCACATGCAGAGCAAGAGCAGAGAAGATCAAAAGAATAAAGCATCAACTTTGTCAAGCGTATGAAATTTCGGTGATTCTTGGTGCATATTGTTTTCAGTTTTCACGTATGTATTTTATCCTTCACAGGTCTCATTCTTCTATTATATTGGTAAAGATTGTAATGTGTTCTTGGGAATCATTAGCATTTCAAGTGGTACGAAGTTATTGTGCTATTGCTGAGTAAGTTACTCAACTGACCAAAACCTCCAAGTAATATACTCTCTGAGACTAGTTATTTTTCAGTTATGAGTTGTGACAGTTTTCAGTGTTTGTCCTTTTAATATCTTATATCAAATAGTACTATCAAAAGCTCACCCTAAATTACAATGTTACTTTGGGTTTGTAGATCATCTCATTGGTAACCTCATGTGGCCATGGACAAAGTGTTGGCCGAAGTATGCGAATAGTTCTGTTTGTTGTGTGCTACTTGCTCTGTTCTAGTATTGGGCTATCAGCCTATCACTGGGAAAGGTATATTCTCCCTTTGATGGAAGGTAGTTGTGTAATGGTTCGGTGTTGTTTCCGCGAGAATGTTGGAATATGAATTGATACATGGTTCCAAAGTTTCAAAAACAACTTAGTCTTTCCTTGGTTGCAAATTTCAGGATCTATTGATAAACAACACTAGCTAGCTTATTATGTTGTCCATTGCATTAAATGGAAATGCCTATGTTAAGTTTGTCATCTTCTCTTGTCAGTCTAGTAACAAAACACTGTCGGTATACTTTTTATGCTCCCCAACCAGACTACCAGAATCAATGATATTGTAAGACTTGAAGGCCTCCATTTTCTCGAGCCAAACAGTGGCTGTACATAAAACAGTGCAGAACGTTTGTTCATGTGAGGTAACTAGGCCCCAGTGAAGTGCAACTCTGCAAGACAGCTACATGTTCTTGTCAGGTTAACCGATTTGAAAACATTATTGCAGAGCAGTACTCCTAGTGATTCTTGGTGAACTGTGGAAGATTAAAGTACCAGATGCTCACGGGGGCAGGAGGAGGGGGAGAGGGGGAGAGGAGGAGGGGGAGCTCACGGGGGCAGTGGGGCGCGGGGAGGATGTCGGGGACGACGACGACGCAGGGGAGGAGGCGACGAGGTCCGGGTGGTGGTGGTGCTCCGGCGACGGTGGTGTGGACGGGGCGGCGTCCGGGCCGCCGGCGACGAGGGCGACGGGGCGATGGCGTCCAACGAGGTGGGGCGACGGGGAGAGCGGCGCCGACGTCGGGGCCTCAGGCGACGGTGGTTGGAGACGGGCGACAGGGACAACGGGGCGCCGGCGATGGGCGTAGGGGCAAGGCGTCGGGACGACGTCGAGGCGGTGGGGTGGCGTCGAGGCGGCGGGGCAGCGGCGTCGGGAGAGGAGAGGGGAAGAGGATCGAGTGCGAGGGGCAGCGGCGTCGGGAGAGGAGAGGGGAAGGGGATCGAGGGCGAGGGGCGAGGGGCGGCGGGGCAGCTGCGTCGGGAGAGGAGAGGGGAAGGGGATCGAGGGCGAGGGGCGAGGGAGAGGGGATAGGTGTGGGCCCGGGAGGAAGTATGGATGGGGGGCGACACAATACTAATGGCGCACCACACCTCGGTGCGCCATAAGTACATCCATACTAATGGCGCACCTCACCCCAGTGCGCCATTAGTACTTTTTTATTTCTGCTCGAGCCAACAGGTTATCTCCCACCTAACCTGATCCACATCAAGTTCCTCTACTAGCTCGACTGTCAGCAGCCAGTTCTCACACCAAGATGGGTCCTGGGTTCGATTCCCAGGCTCCACAAATTTTTTTATGCATTAAAAATGATGTTTGATACTTACTTGTGTTTAATATGTTCAAACTTGTTTAAATCAAAACAGTAATATTTTTTTATAAGACAATAATATATTTTTTAAAAATATCATCAAACAGTAATGCCGGTGGAGCGGGGAGGTGCGGGGGTGGGGGGGTCGTGGCGGTTGAGTAGGGAGGGTGCGGGGGTCGGCGGCTGAGTAGGGAGGGTGCGGGGGTCGGCGGCGGTTGAGTAGGGAGGGTGCGGGGGTCGGCGGGCGGCGGTTGAGTAGGGGAATCGAGGTGCGGGCGGTCGGCGGCAGCGGCAGTGGATCGGATCTGGCGAGGTGGGATAGCGATCGAGATGGAGGGGGGTCGAGATCGAGTGTCCATGAAATTAAAAATATTCATGATAGTTCAAAAGTGCCCATGACATACAATCGAGAAATGAAGTCTACGATTTAAATACAATCGATCTTAGCTAGCTATCTCTTCACAATCTTCTTGCCCTTCTTTTTCGCAAATGGAGTTCTTCTATGGAACGAACGTCCTTTAGGTATGGTGGTCCTGCTTCTTCTTGTGGTGTATGCTGCTACTTCATCATCGTCGTCATGTTCGATCCTCGGGTCGCCGTACTTGTCGAAGTCTTGCTCATTGGCTACTCCATCCATTCCGATAATCTTCCTTTTGCCTCTCCTCACGACAACACGACTGGGCTTTGGCGGGTCGGTAATGAAGAAGCATTGGCCCACTTGGGAAGCCAGTCCCCATGGCTCATTTTTCATGTGACGTTTGCACCCGTGGTCTTGGATTTGGCTTCGGGTTTTACCATTGTGGTGATTTACCGGTCTTCTTTTATGACGTTCTTGGTCCTTCTGACACGGAACATCGACCTTCTCTCCAGGTAGCTCACCTCCCAGATCTCCTCGATCCTTCCGTAGTATCTGTCCTTGTCGTTACGGTGTAGGATTCCATCGTTACCCGGAGTTCTGATAACCACCGCTCTTCATGTCCTTGGCCTCGGTGTAGAATGTGTAGCCATTGATATCGTACGCCTCATAGGTCATCAGGTTGTGCTCGGCGCCCAGTGACAAGGCGAATATGAGTTGTTCTTCCGTGGAAGAATCCTCATGTAAAGGGTACGACAGAAGCTTCTGCTTGAACCAACGCGTGAAACATGAGTTGTGCTCTTTGAGTATATCTCTGTCCGTCCTCTGTTGGCCTCGGTCATTGTACGTCTTCTTAATAAAGGTTCTGTGCTGTACCACCCAAGGATCGACCACGTCTATGTGTTGTAACGCGACTAGGTTTGCTCTTTCAAAGTCGGCGAGTCGACCCTCGAAGTCGACATGCATTTCGCGGCGACCCTCACGGTAACCCCATCCAGCGAGCCTGCCGAGGTGCCTGTTAACGGGCAGACCAACGGGTTCTCGATGCCAAGATAATTCGTGCAGTAGGAGATGCACTCTTGATTGAAAGCCCCGGCTATGCTTCCTTCTCGGACGTGACATGTTGCGAACGTATCCTTTGATGACACCATTCATCCTTTCGAACGGCATCATGCTGTGCGAGAACGTCGGCCGAGTTGGATGATATCCTCCACTATATGGACCAGCAGATGCACCATAACGTCAAGAATGCGGGCGGAAGTACATCTCAAGATCGCATAGTATCACCACGATCTCTTCCTGGAGCCTTCTGAGTTGCCTCACGCCAAGCGACTTCCGCGAGATGACGTCGAAGAAGTTGCATAGGCCAAATAGCGTTTCACGGACGTGCGCGTCCATGATCCCACGGATTGCAACTGGAAGTATCTGCGTCATCAGCACGTGACAGTCGTGAGACTTCATCCCGCTGAACTTCTTCTTCGCTGGGTCTAGGTATCTGCTTATCTTCCCCGCGTAACCGTAAGGAAGTTTTACTCCTAGGAGGCAGGTGAGAAACTGCTCGATCTCCTCCTGACTTAGAGTGAAGCACGCGGGAGGGTAGTCATTTCCGGTCTTCTTGGCCTTTTTGCCTTTGCGACGACTTTCTGTGTCCTGCTTCGCCTCATCATCATCATCATCATCATCATCATCATCATCATCATTACCGTGAAGCTCCTGCCTGATGCCCATTGACTTCAAGTCTGCCCTTGCTTTCGGCCCATCTTTGGTCCTCTCTGGCATGCTGAGCAGGGTACCAAGCAGACTCTCGCACACGTTCTTCGTGATATGCATGACATCAAGGCTGTGAGGCACACGGTGGATCTTCCAGTACGGCAAGTCCCAGAAAACAGACCTCGTTTTCCATACCTTCAGCAGCGGCTCTGGCGCCTTTCGCTTCTTTCCCGGCTCTGGCGCCTTTTGCTTCTTTCCCGGCAGTGGGCAGTCTTTCCAATTTTTCAACAGCTTGTCTATTTCCTCGCCGCTCCTCGTACACGGGCGTTTTTGGGGTTCGGTTTCACCATCGAACAGATCCTTGCATTTCCTCCACGGGTCATCGTCGCGAAGCCACCTTCGATGTCCCATGAACACGGTTTTCAAAGACCCGGGATCTCTATCTAGCTGGCGATACGTTGTGTCATCCATGCACCTGACGCATCCAGAAAATCCGTGGACCACCTGCCCCGCGATATACCCGTAATCGAGATAGTCGCGGCACCGTCGTGAGCAAAGGCGGCTCTCATAGGGAAATATTCTTTCTCTGCGGCGTCCCACGTATTGGCTGGCGTTTTCCACAGCGTGTCAAGCTCCTCTTTCAGCAGCCCCAGATACAGATTGATGTCGTTCCCTGGTTGTTTCGGCCCTTCAGTTAGCATACTCATGTGAATGTACTTTCTCTTCATGCACAACCAGGGGGAAGGTTGTACATCAACACAAACACAGGCCAGGTGCTATATGTGCTTCTCTGGCTGCCAAACGGATTGACTCCATCGGTGCTCGCGCCCAGCACGATGTTCCTTGGATCGTTCCCAAATTCTGAGTCTTCGAAGTTCAACGCTTTCCACTGGCTCGCATCCTTAGGGTGACTCAGCATCTTGTCTTTTTTATCTATCTCCGGATCATTTGCGTCATCTTCTCGCTTCTTCTCCTCCCTATCCGCGTGCCAACGCAGGAGCTTTGCTACCTTAGGGTCCGCGAAATACCGCTGCAGACGAGGAGTGATCGGAAAGTACCACACCACTTTTCGAGGAGCTTTCTTCCTCTTCTTGTATCGAGTGACGCCGCACACCGGACATATGGTAGACTCAGCGTGCTCGCCCCGATAAATGATGCAATTGTTCATGCACACATGGTATTTCACGCGTGCGGTAAATCGAGAGGACACACGATTTTCTTCGCCTCCTCCAAACTGGTCGGGCACTTGTTCCCTTGGGAAGACGTTCATGCCGTAATGACATGTTCTCGTCGAAGCGTCGTCGGTCATTTTGTGTTTTACCTTCATCTCCAGAGCCATGAGCATTACTTTCAAAGGGTATCCTCGGGCCTGCATCCTTCATACAATGGAGTAACCGTGTCTAACTGAAGTTGATCCATCTTGGCTTTCTCTCGGGCGGCAGCTCTGGCGTTATCCGTCTGCTTGAGAAGCAGCTCTTGAATATGAGGGTCCTGCACCCAGCCCATCGATGGTCCAGCGTCGTTTGCTCCGCCGACATCATCATCTTCATGATCATGCCCGTCATCTGCTCCGACATCTTCCTCATCATCATGTCCTGCATCTTCTACATGATGACTATGTACAGCATCACCGTCGTGATCATCTCCTGGGGATTCTTCGTCTTCTCGCCCGCCCGAGCCGCGGTGGTTGTCCTGCTGCCCTTCCTCATTTCTTGCCCGGCCCCCATGGACGACTTCGTAGTCATCTTCATCACCTTGCCACCGATAGCCATACATGAACCCACGCAAGAGCAGGTGGTCCCGCACCTGCCCGGAATCCGGGTCCGCAATAAGGCTCTTCAGCTTGCATCTTCGACATGGACATCTTATCTCCATCTCGTTCTTTTGAAGCATCTCGGCCTTCGCGGACCTCAAAACCTATTCACGATGCCTTCGGTCATCGTGCGGACCATGGTCGCCTGCGGGGTAGAGCAAAACGATATTTTAGAACCAAACAAAAATTTGGCATGACTTTCCCTAAAAATAGGACCAAAAAGAATGCTTAATGACAAAATTCTCGCCGAAACGGAAATGAATCAACATTCCGGCAAAATATTGGCAACTATCGCATTTCAAATACCGGTACACCTCCAAACACAAACACATATGCAACACCACAAACATATGCAACACCACGAACATACATAGATCTAGCTAGGCCATAAAAAGTGCATGTGCACATTGTTGTAGGGAGAACAACATAAATATAGCTTCCCCTTACTTACCTATTAAAACATGGTAATTTAACCACTTAATTTGAATGAATCTATGGTGGAAATGAGGTGAAAAGAGGAGGCACCGAGACAAGGAGGAGGTGGAGAGAATGAAGTGGGGAGAAAGTGAGTGTGGGTAGGAGAGGCTGTCCAAAATATCTTGTTGCTGCCCACTTACTAATGGCGCACCAGCACTAAATGCGCCATTAGTAATCCAGGTTACTAATGGCGCACCTTCTGGCGGTGCGCCATTAGTAGTTTTGCAAAAAAAAAAAAGTAATGGCGCACTGATCCGCAGTGCGCCATTACTAGTTTAAACTACTAATGGCGCACTTCATCTGGATGCGCCATTAGTATGTTTGGACAGGCGCACTAGTTCAATTTTTTTTGATACTAATGGCGCACCCTTTGCCTGGTGCGCCATTAGTAGTTACAACTACTAATGGCGCACTTCATCTGGATGCGCCATTAGTATGTTTGGACAGGCGCACTAGTTCAAAATTTTTTTTTGATACTAATGGCGCACCCTTTGCCTGGTGCGCCATTAGTAGTTCCATCTCTAATGGCGTATCAGCAGGTGGTGCGCCATTAGTATATACTAATGGCGCACCAACTGTCTGGTGCGCCATTAGTGTCAATCCCATCTATAGCCCTTTTTCTAGTAGTGATTGACCAAGATAAAAAGAGCACCAACCAAAACAGAGGTGTCCGCTTTGATGCAACAACCGAGAGGGGAAAGGACACGTATTATGGTTACATAATGGACATATGGGAACTTGACTACAGACATGATTTAAGGTTCCTTTGTTTAAGTGCAAATGGGTCAATCTGTCAGGAGGCGGGGTACAGGTAGACCCACAGTACGGAATGACAACAGTGGATCTGAAAAATCTTGGGTACATTGACGAACCATTCGTCCTAGCCAATGATTTGGCACAGGTTATGTATGTGAAGGACATGTCTACCAGACCGAGAAAAAGAACAGATAAGGAAGCGAATACATCATACGATGAGCCAAAGCGCCACATAGTTCTTTCAGGAAAAAGGGACATCGTCGGAGAGGAGGGCAAGACAGACATGTCTGAAGATTATGATATGTTTCATGAAATTCCTCCATTCAAAGTCAAGGCTGACCCCAACATCCTGGTAAACGATGAAGATTATCCATGGTTACGGCGCAATAAGCAAATGACAAAAGGGAAGAAAAAGTGAAGACTTTCTCCCGCAACTATTATGATGATACCATGCCAACTTTACAACAGACGAGTATGATACCATTGTCCGTTTTGTACATGCACATGCTATGTGCGTGAAATTATGATACCATGCCAACTTTCAACTTTTTCAGAGTTCATTTGAAATGTTTTAATGTCTTATGGTTCGACCCTCGTAATACCATTAATCCCGGTTCGCTTCTTGTCAACTATGTTCTCACCAAGAACACTCTCAAGAGGGCAGCCACGTGGGCCATTGGTCCCGGTTCGTCTTTACCTTTTTTCTCTATTCAAATTTGAAAACTAATGGCACTAACAGAAAGTTTATAATTTTTCTAAAACTAATGGCACTAACAGAAAGTTTATAATTTTTCTAAAACTAAAAGCACAAAAGAATTAAAAAATAAAGCAAAAAACAAAATAAAATAAATAATGCAGAAAACAAAACAAAAAAACTGAAAAAAATAAAAATAGCAATAATAAGTATTTTGTTGTAAGTAGAAACAAAATAAAATAAATAAAGGAAGAAACAAAACAAAAAAACAAAAAAAGTGTTTTCAAATTTGAGAACTAATGACACTAAAAGAAAGTTTATAATTTTTCTAAAACTAAAAGCAAAAATAATTAAAAAATAAAGCAAAAAAAGAAAATAAATAATGCAGAAAACAAAACAAAAAAACTGAGAAAAAAAATAAAAATAGCAACAATAAGGAAAGAAAAAAAAAGTGCCTCCTACTGGGCCCCCACGGCCTGAATACGACTAGAAACCCACCATGGGCCGGGATTCAGGCCCGCAGGAGGCCTAGTAGGCCCATCAGGCAAAGCAGTAGTAAGTAGGCCCGTAAGCCTGCGGTGGAGAGGAGCTCGAGGCGTGCGGCAGTGGGGCTTATAAACCACTGCGCGCCCCTCTCAGCTAGCGAGGTGGGACTAAACTTTCGTGCCGCACCGTGCCAGCACACGACCATTGGTCCCGGTTGGCGGCACCAACCGGGACTAAAGGGGGGCATTTGTCCCGGTTCGTGGCACCACCGGTACCAATGCCCACCCTTTAGTCCCGGTTGGTGGCACCAACCAGGACCAAAACGCCGCTTCCGCCCTTTGGGCTGCAGAAAAGAGGCCATTGGTCCCGGTTGGTGGCATGAACCGGGACTAAAGGTTGTATTAGTCCCGGTTGGTTCCACGAACCGGGACCAATGCTCTTGATATATATACAGCACTTAGCAGTTTTCGACCAAATCCCCCAATTCTCCCTTGCTCCTCCTCGTCGCCGTCGCCGCCCGACGCCCCTGCTCCACCTTGCCGTCGCCGCCGCCACCGACGCCGTCAGGCTGCTCGCCTTCGCCGTCGCCGCCGCCACCGACGCCGTCAGGCTGCTCGCCTTCGCCGTCGCCGCCGCCCCCTGTGAGCACATGCTCCCGCGCCCCTCCCGTCCCGCGCCCCTGCGCCGCCGCCCCTTCCCTGCGCGGCCGCCGCGCCGCCGCCCTGCCCTGCATTTTTTTGTGTATATGTGTATATATGCATTTTTTTTGTGTATATATGTGTATTATTTTTTGTGTATATATGTGTATACATATATGTGTTTGTATGTGTATATATGTGAATTTTGTGTGTGTATATATTTGTATACATATATGTGTTTGTATGTGTATATATGTGTATTTTTTTGTGTATATATGTGTATACATATATGTGTTTGTATGTGTATATATGTGCATTTTTTTCATATATATAATGTATATATGTATGTGGTAGCTATAGGATGAATGTATGTGGCTATCTATGTATGAATATAATGTTCATAGCATTTTTTTGTTTATATATGTTTTTTAATATATGTATTAATTTTTTATTTAGGTTGTTAGTAGATATCGATTTTAGGTTAGTGCATTTTAGGTTAGTGTATTCTATTTTTTCTTCTTCTCCTCTATTCCTTTCTTCTTCTCCTCTTTTTTTTTCTTTTTTTTTCTTCGATCTTCTCCTCTGTCGTCGTCGATATACCCCCCCCTCGGCCCTCTCGCTCGACCAAAACTCTCGAGGACACCCAAACCCTAGAGAAAAAACGATGTTGGTCTCCTACCCCCTCCCACTGCGCCCCTACCCGACAAACTCTCTTGAGGCCACCCAAATTTACCAAGTTAAAAGAGCGTTGTGGTCGAGGCCACCCCAAACCCTTGAAGCGTTGTGTCGAGGCCACCCCAAACCCTTGAAGCGTTGTCTAGGCCACCCCAAACCCTAGAGAAGCAGCGTCGAGGCCACTAACATCATTCCTTATTGTGATTAGCTAGCTAGTTCTAAGTTTGCCACTAATATATATCCATCTATACCAGGTTTGAATAATAATTGACATGTTGTAAATATTTGCAGAAACTATGGAGCACTACCGAGACGAAGCAACAGAAGCGATGTTGGGGGAGATAATCGCAGAAGGAACTGATGTCATTGCTTCATTTTTCAACGACGTCGTTGGTCAGGAAGGACTAGGTGAAGAAGAGGGCTATGTTGATGATGGCTCCGGCCCATTAATGCCGGTACAAGAAGAGGGCTATGTTCATGATGGCTCCGGTGATGACCCAATGGAGGTACACAAAGGAGACCGTGCTGACTGCTCCGGTGACCGAACCGAGTCCGGCCAGGTATATATATATTAGTTAAGCCCGTGCTGACTAGTTAATTGATGCATTCATTGTTTTGGTATATGTACACATATTAATAAACTTTCTTCCTTTTTCTAGCCCTCCGGATCGAGCACAACTTCGGTAAGGTGACGAGGCCCGAAGAAAAAGTTGAGCTCGGATGAAAGGTTTGAGATCACAGCAATCGCGCGCGACGGCGAACCGGTTGAACCCATCCGGACAAAGAACGCATTTGTTGCTCAATGCGGGGTTCTTGGTAGGGACAAGATCCCGATCAGCATCCACAAATGGTATATGCCTAAGGAGGAAGACCCTCAGGTGTCTTATGTCAATGATATGCAGAAGAATGATCTTTGGACTGCGTTTAAGGCAAATTTCACCCTACCGCCAGAGGAGGATCCGGAGAAGCCAGTTAAAGAGCAATTAATCAAGTCTTGTGCTCTTAAGAAGATGGCAGACCTATTCAGGAGGTGGAGGAAAGAGCTGAAAAAGTTTGTCGAAAAAGAAGAGACACCAGAATTCATCGGCAAATATGAGAAGATCAAAGATCACTGGCCCGCATTTGTGGCCTACACTACATCGGAAAAGAGTAAGAAGATGTCGGCGACAAACAAGCTAAATGCTGCGAAGAAGAAGTTTCACCATCGCACGGGGTCAGGTGGCTACCTGCAAGGCCGGCCTAAGTGGTCCAAGGCTGAGAATGATCTTCTTGATAAAGGGATCGAACCGGAGACAATGAGATGGCCAGACCGTTGCCGGACTTGGTTCTTCGGGGCTGGCGGAACCTTGGACCCTGTATCAGGGAAGTGCCGTTGGACGGACGAGCAACTGAAAACACCAGTCACAAGGCTTCGGAAGTATATCCATGCAGCGCAGCAAGGGACGTTCATTCCAGACAGGGAGAAGGACGAGCTCACAATGGCCCTCGAGAATCCTGAGCACCCTGGACGGACACGAGGCACGCCAGGCTCCATTCCGTGGAAGGTTGGTTTTCCGGACGCAGGGGGTTACAAAACCAACGAGAGGAGGAAGAATCTGGAGCAGAGCCAACTGCAGGCGCTGCACGAAAGGGTATTGGGGCTAGAGGAGAGAGAAGAGGAACGAGAAGCAGCTGATCGCAGCAAACGACCTGCCGAAGCTTCCCCCAAAGCTACCCCGCCATCTCAGCGGAGAAGCAGCGTGGCTTCCACCGAGCTGCTTCAGCCGAAGCATGTCTTGACGGCTCCTCCCAACCATCCCGTGGATGCTATCACGGGGGCTCAAAATTGCCACATTATGATGCGATGGATGAATTTGAAGGTCAAGGCGGCTGTTGGCTATGTTTATCCTAGTGAACAAGGTGCAAATTATCACTGTCGGCTGATTCCAGAAGGATATGTCAGGGTGATGGTGGATGAAATAACGGAGGGATTTGAGGACCTCCAGCTTGACTACCCTACCGGTGAAGGGGAGACTAGGCTGGGTTCTGCTCTGAAGACTCCATGCCTATGGCGGAAGGAGCTCATCAACCTTCCGAAATGGACACCTCCGCCTCCTCCTCCTCCTCCAGCGAGTCAGGGCACTCCGCCTCCTCCACCGCCTCCTCCTCCGGCGAGTGTTGATCAGGGCACTGGGCCTCCTTCTCCGGCGCGTGGTGACACTCCGCCTCCTTCTCCGCCAGCGCTGGCGCGCCCGAGCAGCCAGCAGCCTCTGCCTGTACAGGGCACTTTTAGTCAATAGAAAAAAAGGATTATATTTTATTTTTATTCATTAAAAGAACTAAAAGAAGATCTATTATGTACACTATTATAAAAAATTTAGAGATAGATTGCCACATATACCATGTGGTAGAGTAGTTGATCGGTTCCTAGTTTCTCTTCTGATAATGAAAAATACATTCACTGTTCGTTTATCTTGGAGCAGATTATTGGCTATTCAACATTTTCACTAGTCCAATAATTTATTCTCTTTTTGCTTTGGCTCGCTTCCCACAACAGCTGCATCAGGAAAAACCTTTTGCAAAAATAATGTAGTATCATGCTGAAATATAGTTCAAATTCATTGGCCTTGAAACAATGAAACTATTACCTCCCAAGAGTCATTAATGAAAAGAACTATAGATGGAGTTCATTTATTAATTCTGTACAATATATCTTGCAATCACATGCAGAGCAAAGCCATCCTTCGTCAGGGAGTACAAAGGGAATGATCGCATGAAGGAATAAAACACGAGATATAACATAACCTTGTATATTATAGGAACCTGGGAAAATAAATTTTACTATCTTTGGTGAGCAAAGGAGGTTTTAGACAATTCTGGTGGAACCCTCAATCGCAGGCCCCGTCACCAAGAACGATTGTCATTATTCAATGTGGCGTGTTTCGAACTATAAGTGGCAGAAGCTATCTGCAAGATCGAAAGCATGGTCATTGATTAAAATAGTAAGCGTAAGAAAGCAAAATGAAGAAAAAAATTTGTTGACATACATTATCTCAAGATTCATTTCCTTCTGAATCAAACAAAGATCCTCCAGGCTTCCCCACCATTAGAAGAATATCAAAATTCTGGAAAGCTTCTTGTTTTTTTAATATGCAACGAACGATCCTTGACTTGTTATTTAGATCCTTCTCGGGCCTTATCTTTTCCAAGTGACATATTCGAGTATGGGTGAATACCATGTCTAATATTCAAGGAATCCACAGCTAAAAACTTCCAAGAAGCAATGTTGGCATGAGGGAAAAGGAGGTGGGATATACCTGGAATTGACATGACTTGCGAGAGCCTCTAATGCTTGAAGAATAAAATGTTGTCATCAGGGGAAAGGAGATGGGATATACCATGGTTACCCGTGGCAATTTTGGTTGGAGTGGTTCTCCTACTACCAAATTCATGTACCAATGCTCTAGAAAAACCTTCTAGCACAAGCAAATTCAGCAGATCACCTCTGCACAAGCTTCCCAGGGGATGTGCCTCATGGCACGTTTGTCATCACCCAAGAGATCCACTTTTGGCAAAAGGCAAAGTTAGTCGGTGCTCATTCAAGTATACGTCAGGCGACACAATCATATGCCTTTGTCGGATCTAACATATATGCATAATGAATGTTCTGTGGGATCTCGCTATGTTGAATCTTTTTGAAGCACTCAAATGCAATAGCATTATAAAGGTTGATTATCTAAAATCCATTCATGTTTCTAGAGTTGCGCATTTTGGTTAGGGTAATACTGTATTGTGAACCCATTCCGGAAGTGCACAGTGCACTTTTTCCGTTATTAAAAAAATTGATTTTTTTCTTCATTAAAAGAAGTACAAGAAGCTTTTTGTGCACACTACTGGAACATGTACCATGTGTTAGAGTAGTTGATCGGTTGATTATCTAAAATCTGTTAATGTTTCTAGAGTTGCATATTTTTGGATAAGTGTAATATTTATTGTGTACCCATTCCGAAAGTGTATATGGCACTTTTTTCGTCCCTACAAAAATCCTTTTTTTCGTCGCTACAAAAAAACTAAAATTAGAATTTCTTTTCTTCATTAAAGAAGTACAAGCAGCTTTTTATGTACACTATTAATAAAATGTTGGAGATATGTTGCCACATGTACCATGTGGTAGAGTAGTTGATTGGTTCCTAGTTTCTCTTATGATAAAAAAATATTTATTGTTTGTTTACGTTTGAGCAGTTCATTGGTTCCCCGAAGTATACATTGCACTTTTTGCTCATCACTAGAAAAAACAAAGATAATTTTAATGGTGTGAAAAGTTGGTGATGTCCTACTGTGCGGAGTATATGTTTAACAGGTATATATGCATGATTCAACAGGCATAAATCATGGATTGGGTATGGCGGCTAAGAAAAATATAGCTTCAAGAGTCATCATGAAAAAGAAGTCTAGTACAACATCTGCCTCGCTCCCACGATCCCCACGATTCCCCGAGCATGACGTGGCCAGCGCTCGGCTGCTTCCCTCTGCCCCTATAAATACTAGGCGATTAGGGCATGTTCAATGCTAGACGCCTGCACATGCGCTTACAATGGAAAATTAAATATAAAAAAAGATAAAAAGGTCTCTAGCGCTAACACTTCCAATGGCAGGCGCTAATAACGTGCTTTTCACATATTAGAAAAGAAGCCCAGCCATCTCGTACAGGGGAAAATGAGCGGAGCGCTCGGTGCCCAGGTTGGCGTCGATGCAAGACCGGACGCTGGGAATTGACATCGTAACTGCCGATCTATCGGGATTAGATTGCTAGCGCCCTCTCTTAGCTTCTCCCGTTGGAGATGCCCTTAGACTACTCTAGGGTTGGCCCTGAGTTCATTCCTCTCCCCTGCTAAAAATCACACATATACAGTAAAGGAGCACAGAAAGAAAGAAGGAGGAGGCAGGCATTGTGCTTGCCGAAAGCTTGAATGTGAGGTTTATGGTTATCCTCTAGTCCCTGGTTTGGCCATTGTGGTACAGGCCAGGGAGTTTTCTTCCTCCTCCTATCCTAAATTTCGTGCCCTCGGTTCGGCCACCGCGGTAGAAACTGAGGTGTATGTTTCATCTACATTAAATTTCATCTTTGGTTCGGCCACCGGGGTACAAACCAAGGAGCATGTTATAGCTACCTAAAATTTTCGTCCTTGGTTCGGCCATTGCTGTACGAATCAAGGAGCATGCATATTTCTTTTACATGTTGTATATACTTCGCCTAATGATCTCCTTCTTGGTTCGGTCTCCTTAGCGATACAAGCCAGGATGAGCGTCTCTTCCTTGGTTTGGTCCCTATATGCGCATACAAATCAAGAGAGTATCATAGGTACGAAAACATCATAAAAAATTTGTCTTGGTTTGGTCATCATAAACGAAGCTCATATGACTAAGTCAGAGCCAAACCACAAAAATGTTAAACTGAATTCATAGTAAAATTCTTCCTCAGTTACACTATGGACATTATGTGTCACGCTAGCCATAATACGGACAAGAATATATAAAAACAAACCTTCACTTGGTTACGCTACACGAGGGCATTATCTTAATGCTACTCGGTGTTATTAGTAATACAAGCAAGGAAAAACTTAATTAAAAATTGTGTTCATGTTACACACCCAAAAACCAAAATCATGCAAGATGAATTATAAACATGTTGCATCATAAAAACCAATCTTACTTGGTTACGCTACACGTGTGCATTATCATAATGCTACATGGTGTTAGCAGTAATACAAGTGAGAGAAAACTAAACCAAAATATTCAGGCCACATATTTGGTCCAAAGTAAAATAAAATATGGCATGAAATTCTCCAATGCTATAAGAGCCTAAACTATTAGCATCATCACAAATGGATATCACAAACTCACTTTACTTGGGTTATGCTACACACGAGCGTCAATGAAATGATGCTATGTGGAGTTAGTGCTAATACCATGTAAGGTACAAACATAAACAAAAATGATAGATGTCACATGACTCATGCAACACCTTAATTTCTCCACAAACCTTTGCTTGGTTACGCTGCACACGGGCATTACCTTAGTGCTACGCGATGTTAGTAGTAATACAGGTAAATCATAACTTAATAAAAAATAAGTTCACTCCACATCCACATATGCAAAAAAATTCATGCAAAATTCATGATAAGGGATGCTCCAAGTAGCCTACATAGGCTTAAAACAAACAAAATATGATAAGAAAACTCCACTCAGGTCAGGCTCGATATTGGGCGGACTCAGAGTCAATAAAATATGGCACATATCATATGCACCACAAAAAGCATCAAAATTGTGTCAGAAAGCTCCAGTCCATTACGCTACCGACGGGCACCATGTCAGTGTCGCGCGGTGATAGTAGTAGTGTGATGATGCAAAACTTATTAAAATTGGCATGCCACATATATCCATGCCACCAAAACGAAAGATGTCATATAAAATTCCCAAAGAAATATATGTACATATCCTATATGCCAAACGTAGGATAAAACTATGCCAGTCAAAATCAACCTGCATTCTGCATATAAATGAGGTTGAACACACACAAATTGCTGCATGCTAGGAAAATATATTCCCAAACATCACACATAAAATCATAGAGGGGTACTTGCATGGAACCAAACTTCAAGCTCACCAAGAAGTAGTTCGTCGTCGACCGCGAGGAGGATTTCCCTTGTAGTATGTTGTAATAGGAATGTGATGCAATCCTATGTTATAGATATGTCGGAATTCTTAATCAGGGGTTTTCTCTTCGGAGATGTAATTAACAATTTTTTTATGTAAATGTAGGAGTTCTGGAAATAATGTACCTGCAATGTTTGATTCTATTTTTATTTTATGCATTTAAATTCCATTATGTACCAATGACCTGAACGCATGTTCTCACGCCCGCCATTTTCCCATCATCAGATTCTGGCACGCCCAGTGGGAGGTATTTCTCCCCTCATCTTCGAATTCCAACATAGGATTGCAACATATGAATTTCTAAAGTACATGAAGTATATAAACATTGTTTACGTATATATACTCAAAGAAAACTGATATAAAGTTTTCTTTATTCGAAGGTATGGATGGTAAAGTGCCGCAGTCGGTATCGCTCCGCATTGGAGACATTTGGCTTGATGTGCCAGTTGGTCCATGTGCAGCTTCAACAAATCAGCATATGGATAATATGATTGCATCACCGATTAAACCTGATCAAGGAATGGAATTCTTCTGTCCACTCAAGTTTGGGGGAAGTATGAGGGTAGACAAAGAAGGAAAAGGGAAGACAATGGACAAACTCCACTCTGAGCAACCTATGAATGGGGGCAATACCATGATTATATTTCCCTCCTCATCGTTTTTGCATGGAAGGACGTCAAAGGTTCAGAATAAAGTCCAACTTGATGCTGCAGAGCCTATTCTTCCGCAGGCCGATAAATCCATTGGAGAATGCTCTGAGACGGTTCTCAAGTTTCCCCTTGAATGCAACAAAAAGCATCCCATTTCCCATGGCTATGAGACATGTCATGTCAACCCAACATCAACATTGTCAGGTCCCTTGTCGTCATCAACATCCGTTTCATATGATTCCTCTCTGACTTTGTTTGAGTCGATGTGCCCTCAACCTCAGTGAAGAAATGTTCGCCATGTCAACCTTCACAATATTAAGGTCGGTAAAGTCCGTGTCCAATTCCCAAAGAGTGTGGACAACAATCATCCAGACCGCCTTTTTCATATCAGCAACGACGGTATAAGAAAGCATACTACGGTGAGTAGAAATCCTTCAACAGTTGTTGTCTTCATCAGGTTCATCTGGAAAAAGTATCTTAATCATGCCAAGTGCCGTGTTGTCGGCCTTGACTGTGAATACACTAGATATGTCCAAGGTCATCCAAGGTCATCAACATTGTCTTTCTCTTTCACATGTTCTGAATTATTGACATAAGAAGTAATGAAATTTGAGTCATCAGAGTCTAAAGCTACACCCCCATCCTCTTCTGACGGCCTACCACATGATCAGCGACATCTTCTTCGGATATATTGGGGTCGAAGTCATCGTCTTCTGAATTGTCCGATGGAAGATCATGCACATCATTTTGCATTGGCTTGCGTCCCACGCAGCTGCCTTAGGAAAAACTTTATGCAAAAGTAATGTAGTATCAGGGTGAAATATAGTTCAAATTCTTTGGCCTTGAAACAATGGAACTATTACCTCCCAAGAGTAATTATTGCAAAGAACTGTCACATGGAGTTCATTTATTAATTCTATACAGTATATCTTGCAATCACATGCAGAGGAGAGACATCCTTCATTAGGGACTACAAAGGGAATGATCACATGAAGGTATTAACAACATATATAACATTACCTTGCATATAATAGGAACCTGAGAAAATAAATATTACTATCTATAGAGAGCAAAGGGTTTAGAAAATTCGGGTGTAATCCTAAATTGTAGGCTCCGTCACAGAGAATAATGTGATTATTCAATGTATCATCTTTCGAACTACAAGTGGCACAAGCACTCTGCATGACGGAAAGCATGGTCACTGATTAAAATACTAAGAGTAACAAAGCACAACATGCATTGGAAAAGAAAAATTTGTTGACATACATTATCACAAGATACATTTCCTTCTGAATCAAACAAAGATTCTTCAGGCTTCCCAACAGTTAGAAGATTCTTGAAAGCTTCTCATATTTTTAATTTGCACCGAATGATCCTTGCCTTGCCTTTTCAGATCCTTCTCAGTCCTTATCTTTTCCATGTTACATGTTTGAGTATATGGGTGAACACCATGTCTATATTGTAAAGAATATACAACTAAGAACTTCCAAGAAGCAATGTTCTAATTAGGGAAAAGGAGGTGGGATATACCTGGAATCGACATGACTTGCGAGAGCCTTGCCTGAAGAATAAAAGGTTGTCTTCAGGGGAAAGGAGATGGGATATACCAGGGTTCCCCCTAGAAATTTTGATTGGAGTAGTTCTCCCACTACCAATTTCTTGTACCAATGCTCTAGACAAACCTTCTGATATGATCAAATTCCACGGATCACCTCTGCACAAGCTTCCCAAGGGATGTGCCTGACCGCACGTTGGTCATCACCCAAGAGATCCACTTTTAGCAAATGGCAAACTTAGTCAGTGCTCATTCGAATATACGTCACGAGACGCAATCATATGCCTTTGTCGGATCTAAGTTACATGCATAATGAATGTTTTATGGGATCTTGCTATGTTGAAACTTTTTAAAGCATTTAAACACAATAGCATTATAATGGTTGATTATCCAAAATCCATCCATGTTTCTAGAGTTGCGCATTTTTGGTTTGTGTAATACTGTATTATGAACCTGTCCCGGAAGTGTATAGTGCACTTTTTGCATTATTCCAAAAGAAGTAGATTTCTTTTCTTCATTAAAAAAGTACAAGAAGCTTTTTATGTACACTATTGCGACATGTACCATGTGTTAGAGTAGTTGATCGGTTAATTATCTAAAGTCCGTTAATGTTTCTAGAGTTGCACATTTTTGGATAAGTGTAATATCTATTGTGTACCCGTTCGAGAAATGTATAGGGCACTTTTTTCATTGCTACAAAAAAAGTAATATTAGAATTTCTTTTCTTCACTAAAAGAAGTACAAGCAGCTTTTTATGTACACTATTATTAAAATGTTAGATATCTTGCCGCATGTACCATGTGGTAGAGTATTTGATTGGTTCCTAGTTTCTCTTATGATAAAAAATATTTTTTTTGTTTGTTTATCACTGAGCAGTTCATTGGTTCCCCGAAGTGTACATGGCACTTTTTGCTCGTCACTTAAAAAAAGAAAGATAAGCTTAATGGTTTTAAAACTTGGTGCTGTCCTACTGTGCGGAGTATATATTTAACAGGTGTATATGCATGCTTCAACATGCAAACATCATGGATTGGGTATGGCATCTAAGCAAAACATAGCTTTAAGAGCACTACTACAAAAAGGGCTATAGATGGAATGGCTACTAATGGCGCACATGTGATGTGGTGCGCCATTACTATATTCTAATGGCGCATCATGTCTCGGTGCGCCATTAGTAATATATTACTAATGGCGCACCTGGTGTGTGGTGCGCCATTAGTAGTTTTGAAAAAAAACACACAAAAAAAATTTGTTACTAATGGCGCACCGATGCATAGTGTGCCATTACTAATTGACATAGTAATGTCGCACCACATCCGTCGTGCGCCATTAGTAGTTTTGAAAAAAAAGTAAAAAATAAATAAAATTTTTTTTGTTACTAATGGCGCACCATGTCTCGGTGCGCCATTACTAGTTTTAACTAGTAATGGCGCACTTTCCTCTGGTGCGCCATTACTAAGTTTTTTTCAAAAAAAAATATATATCAATTTTTTTAATCTTTTTTCAAAACTAGTAATGGCGCACCAAGGGAGCGGTGCGCCATTACTAGTTGAACTAGTAATGGCGCACCACCCCACGGTGCGCCATTAGTAACTTGGCCACCACTTCCACCGAATGCACCCCCCCTGGGATCGCCTTTTCAGTTAAAAAAAATAAAAGAAAATGATGAAAATGTCAAAAAAATAAAAGAACATAATTTTTTTATATGAAAAATCATCTACTCGAAAAGTAACATCCGAATTTAACAGAGGGAACCCCGTTAAACATTTTCAAAATCCTCAAAAACCTAACAGAAAAAAAGATACGGGGCTTTTAAGATCTGGAGAGGCAAAAAAATTCAAAAAATTCAAACTCACTAATGGCGCACCTGCCCATGGTGCGCCATTAGTATCTTCCCGCCTTCAAAATTTAAAATAAGTCAAAAATAAAAAGTTACTAATGGTGCACCTGCCCATGGTGCGCCAATAGTATCTTCCGCCTTCAAAATTCAAAATAAGTCAAAATAAAAAAAAAGTTACTAATGGCGCACCGGCCCATGGTGCGCCAATAGTATCTTCCCGCCTTCAAAATTCAAAATAAGTCAAAAAAAATAAAAGTTAGTAATGGCGCACCTGCCCACGGTGCGCCATTACTATGTTGTATATATGGCTGGGCGCACCTCCTCCACTCCACCTCTCCTCCACTCCATCTTCTCCTATCCTCTCCTCCACTCCTTCTCCTCCTCTCCGGCGACCTCCTTCTCCTCTCCGGCGACCTCCTCCTCCTCTCCAGCGACCTCCTCCTCTCCGGGAACCTCCTCCTCCCTCCTCTCCTCCCCTCCCCTCCCCTCACGGTTTCTCCTCCCTCCTCTCCGGTGAGCTCCTCCTCCTCCCTCCTCTCCTCCCATTCCCTCATGGTTTTTCCTTCCTCCTCTCCGATGCTTCGGTGAACTCCTCTCTGGCGACCTCCTCCTCCTCTCCGGCGATATAGGCGAGCGCCTCACCGGTGACCTCCTCCTCCTCCTCTCCGGCGAACTCCTCTCCGGCAAAAGAACACGGCAAAAGAACGTACAAGATCCAAAAACAGGAACAAAATTTGAAATAATATCGTGCCAAAAAACGAGCAAAAAAAACTAGCAAAAAATGGGCAAAAAAATCACGATCCAGATCCAAATTGAAAATTCAAAAATAGCAATGACGCACGGTGGGGGTTAGACGGTGCGCCACTACTATTTTCCCGCCTTCAAAATTCAAAAATACTAATGGCGCACCGTGGCCTATACTAATGGCGCACCAGTGGCCTATACTAATGGCGCACCAGTGGCCTATACTAATGGCGCACCAGTGGTGCGCCATTAGTATACCAGATACTAATGGCGCATCAGTGGTGCGCCATTAGTAAAAATTACTAATGGCGTGCTAGTAATGGCGCACCAGTGATGCGCCATTAGTAGGCAAAACTGGTGCGCCATTAGTAGGCCTTTTCCTAGTAGTGGAGTCATCATGAAAAAGAAGTCTAGTACAACATCTGCAAGTGAAAACTGATGAATATAAGGGACCAGAGGAAATCATGGAAATTAACTATTAAGCAGAATATACTCCTCACAGACAGTACAACATATATTTCATGCAAAAAGGGAAGATTACAACATGTAACAAGGAGAGCAACTCACACATTGTTGAAAAATACATATGAACGATAAACAGAACAACCTAGTCACTCCTCTTCTTTAGCTTCTACAACATTTTGTTTCTTGTTTTCTCGTCCATAATAAAGAGCCAGAACAGCATACTTTGCACCACCACGTGTTGGCCTTCCAGCACAGCTTGAGGAGGAATTCTTCCCATTATACTCTCTCGAGGACTTGCCTTTTCTACGCCTAACATAATGGGCACCCGTGGTATATCTTTGACTACTATTTGGTGGGATGGCATTTGTTCTCATGCCACCACCTATGTCTTGTTTAAGTGAACCGTCTTGTGTGATACCTTCATTCATAATTACGGATGGCCTATCCTCATTAATAGCATCATCTTTGCTTAAGTTAGGATTTTCTACCATCATCGCCTTGGTGCTATTGTTTTCACCTTGTGGGTTGTTTTTGTTAGATACTAGTCTTGTGTGATGCTACGTATTTTTGAACCATTTCTCAACCTGTTATGATAAGCCATGGTGAGGGTATTGCTCAATTCCAAGACAACTAGGATTAAATGAAATTGAAAATTCTGGAAAAGAGGTACAAACCTTATGGAACGTCAGACCTAGTTCTTGTGCCAAGCTTACTTTAACCACACGGGTAGGATATAGATCTGTTTGAAATTACTCGTGTATCCACTACAAAAATAAAAATGAAACGCTTTCGGATGAATCAAACTTCATTATGGCCTGATGAAACCTTGCAACATCATTTTGTTTGTCTATACAATTTATGATATAGGAAAAAGAATGCCATATTACCTGATTAATTGTTGGCCCATAGTGCCTCTTCTGTCCTATAGAACTTCTCCATGTTGCACATTCGCCAAACAATGCAAGCTTTGTTGATACGTTTGCAGAGTGAATTCATTCATCTGGCGCATGATAACATGCTTCACTTTCTTTCCCATTGTCCTTTTTAAGTGCGATGTGAAGTCTGACTCATCTTTCTTCTCTTTGATATCTTTATGCAAATGAGGATCTTCTGGATAATAGTCCTCATCCTCGGAGTCCTCAGTAAGTAATCCAAGGTCATCAACATTGACTTTCTCCTTCACATGTTCTGAATTATTGTCAGAAGAAGTTATGCAATTTGAGTCAGCCACATCATCAACGATCCTTCCACATGATCAGCCACATCATCTTCGGATATATTGGGGTCGAAGTCACCGTCTGCTGAATTGTCTGATGGAAGATCATGTACATCATTTTGGATTAGCTCAGGTCGCACTACAGCTGCCTCAGGAAAAACTTGCTACAAAAATAATGTAGTATCATGGTGAAATATATTTTAAATTCATTATCCTTGAAACAATGAAACTATTACCTCACAAGTGTAATTAATGAAAAGAACTGTCACATGGAGTTCATTTATTAATTCTATATAGTATAACTTGCAATCACATGCTGAGCTAAGCCATCCTTCGTCAGGGACTACAAAGGGAATGATTACATGAAGGGATTAACACGAGATATAACATTACCTTGCCTATAATAGGAACCTGGGAAAACAAATATTAATATGTTTAGCGAGAAAAAGAGGATTTAGAATATTTTGGTGTAACCCTATATTGTAGGCTCCGTCGCAGAGAATGATGTCATTGTTCAATGTATCCGTTATCGAACTACAAGTGGCACAAGCAATCTGCATGACCGGAAGCATGGTCATTGTTTAAAATACTAAGCGTAACAAATCACAACATGCAATGGAAAAAAATTTGTTGACATACATTATCAGAAGATACATTTCCTTCTGAATCAAACATAGATTCTTCAGGCTTCCCCACGGTTAGAAGATTCTGGAAAGCTTCTCGTATTTTTAATTAGCACCAAACGACCATTGCCTTGGCTGTTCAGATTTTTCTCAGAACTTATCTTTTCCAAGTTACATGTTTGAGTATATGGGTCAATACCATGTCTATATTGGAACACAACTAAAAACTTCCAAGAAGCAATGTATTCATTAGGGAAAAGGAGGTGGGATATAACTGGAATCGACATGACTTGTGAGAGCCACTAATGCCTCAAGAATAAAATGTTGTCATCAGGGGAAAAGAGATGGGATATACCAGGGTTCCCCTAGCAATTTTAATTGGAGTGGTTCTCCCACTACCAATTTCATGTACCAATGCACTAGACAAACCTTCTGGCACAAGTAAATTCAGCGGATCACCTCTACACAAGCTTCCAAGGGGATGTGCCTGACGCGCACTGGTCATCACACAAAAGATCCACTTTTGGCAAAAGGCAAACTTAGTCGGTGCTCATTAAAATATACGTCAGGTGACGCGATCATATGCCTTTGTCGGATCTAAATTATATGCATAATGAATGTTCTATGGGATCTTGGTATGTTGAATCTTTTTAAAGCATTTAAATGCAATAGCATTATAATGGTTAATTATCCAAAATCCATCATGTTTGTAGAGTTACACATTTTTGGTTTGTGTAATACTGTATTCTGAACCTATCCCGGAAGTCTACAATGCACTTTTTCCATTATTAGAAAAAAAGTTGATTTCTTTTCTTCATTAAAAGAAGTACAAGAAGCTTTTTGTGTACACTATTGCGACATGTACCATGTGTTAGAGTAGTTGATCGGTTGATTATCTAAAGTCCATTAATATTTCTAGAGTTGCACATTTTTGGATAAGGGTAATATTTATTGTGTACCCGTTCAGGAAGTGTTTAAGGCACTTTTTTCGTCGCTACAAGAAACGTAAAATTAGAATTTCTTGTCTTCATTAAGAGAAGTACAAGCAACTTTTTATGTACACTATTGTTAAAATGTTAGAGATATGTTGCCACATGTACCATTTGGTAGAGTAGTTGATTGGTTCCTAGTTTCTCTTATGATTAAAAAATATATTTATTGTTTGTTTACGTTTGAGCAGTTCATTGGTTCCCCGTAGTATACATTGCACTTTTTGCTCATCACTACAAAAAACAAAGATAATTTTAATGGTGTGAAAAGTTGGTGATGTCCTACTGTTCGGAGTATATGTTTAACAGGTATATATGCATGATTCAACAGACATACATCATGGATTGGGTATGGCGGCTAAGCAAAATATAGCTTCAAGAGTCATCATGAAAAAGAAGTCTAGTATAACATATGCAAGCGAAAACTGATGCAAATAAGGGACCAGAGGAATTCAAGGAAAACAACTCTTAACATGAATATACTCCTCACAGACAGTACAACATATATTTCATGCAAAAAGGAAGATTACAACATGCAACGAGGATATGCACTAACACATTGTTGAAAATACATATGAGCGATAAACAGAACAACCTACTCAGTTATCTAGGTAAGCAACAACAGACACAATGATGTACATGACCAATGACAACACAAACTAATGATTCTACCACATATTAAAGGAAACAACAGCGACCCAAGGCACGACCAAACGTCTAATGTCTTCCATTCTCTATCATAAAAGTGCATTGTTGATGCGACACTTGCAGAATGTTCAGTTTCACTTACGATCTGGACGAGTATAAGGATACTTAAAAGAGGGTCCCATATATCAAACAAATCTTGCCTCGAAGGAGGAAAACACCCACCATGTGGGTGTAGAATTTCATAAAATGACTTTGTTGACTTGTGGGAGCCAAAAGCATTAGCTAGAAACGTCATCAGCCAATCTTCCTCTTCTTTAGCTCCTACTACATTTAGTTTCTTGTTTTCTCGTCCACAGAAAAGAGCCAGAACTGCATACTTTGCACCACCACGTATTGGCCTTCCAGCACAGCTTGAGGAGGAATTCTTCCCATTATACTCTCTCAAGGACTCGCCTTTTCGGCGCCTTACATAATGGGCACAGGTGGTATATCTTTGACTGCTATTTGGAGGGATGGCATTTGTTCTCAAGCCACCACCTATGTATTGTTTAAGTGGACCATCTTGTGTGATACCTTCATTCATAATTCCAAATGGCCTATACTCATTAACTACATCACCTTTCATAAATTTTGATTTTTTACCATCATCGCCTTGGTGCTATTGTTTTCACCTCGGGTGTTGTTTTTATTAGATACTAGTTTTTTGTGACGCTACGTATTTTAGAACCATTTCTCAACCGGTTAGGATAAGCCATAGTGAGGGTATTCTTCAATGCCAAGACAACTAGATGTACACGAAACTGAAAATTCAGGAAAAAGAGGTACAAACCAGATGGAACGTCAGACCTAGTTCTTGTGACAAGCTTAATTTAACCACGTGGCTAGGATATTGATCTGTTTTAAGTTACTCGTGTAGCCACTACAAAAATTAAAATGAAACGCTTTCGGATGAATCAAACTTCATGTTGGCCTGGTTAAACCTTGCCACATCATTCTGTATGTCTATACAATTTATGATATAGGAAAAAGAATGCCATAGTACCTCAATAATTATTGGCCCATAGTGCCTCTTGTGTCCTATAGAACTTCTGCATGTTGTGCATTCACCAAACTATGCAAGCTTTGTTGTGACGTTGGCAGAGTGAATTTATTCATCTGGCGCACGATAACCTGCTTCACTTTCTTTCCCATTGTCCTTTTCAGAGTACTATGTGAAGTTTGACTCATCTTTCTTCTCTTTGATATCTTTATCCGAATGAGGATCTTCGGGATAATAGTCATCATCCCAGAGTCCTGAGAAAGGAATCCAAGGTCATCAACATTGTGTTTCTCCTTCACATGTTCTGAATTATTGTAAGAAGAACTTACAAAATTTGAGTCATCAGAGTCTAAAGTTTCACCCCCATCCTTTTCTGAGGATCCTTCGACATGATCAACCACATCTTCTTCAGATATATTGTGGTCAAAGTCATTGTCTTCTGAATTGTACGATGGAAGATCCTGTACATCATTTTGCATTGACTCGCGTCCCACTGCAGCTGCCTCACGAAAAACTTTCTACAAAATAACGTAGTATCAGGGTGAAATATAGTTCAAATTCATTGTCCTTGAACCAATCAAACAATTACCTCCCAAGTGTCATTAATGAAAACAACTATCACATGGAGTTCATTTATTAATTCTATATAGTATATCTTGCAATCACACGCAGAGCAAAGCCATCCTTCATCAGGTGTTACAAAGGTAATGATCACATGAAGGGATTATCACCAGATATAACATTACCTTGCATATAATAGGAACTTGGGAAAATAAATATTACTATCTTTAGTGAGAAAAGGAGGGTTTAGAAAATTCGGGTGTAACCCGATATCGTAGGCTCCGTCACAGAGAATGATGTCATTATTCAATGTATTGTCTTTCGAACTACAAGTGCACAAGCAATCTGCAAGACCGAAAGCATGGTCACTGATTAAAGTTTTAACGTAACAAAGCACAACATGCATGGGGAAAGAAAATTTTTTTGGCATACATTATCACAAGATACATTTACTTCAGAATCAAACAAAGATTCTTTAGGCTTCCCCAAAGATAGAAGATTCTGGAAAGCTTCTCCTATCTTTAATTTGCACCAAACAATCCTTGCCTTCATTTTTCAGATCCTTCTCAGGCCTTATCTTCTCCAAGTTACATGTTTGATTATAAGGGTGAATACTAGAGAGCGGCGCTTTGGCTCCTATGTGCATATGCACCCATTGTCGAAATACACATTTCGAAAAGTTGAAAAATTCGGAACAAAAATCCCACGTGTATATCCGGACATTTTATGTGCGTTCACAAGGTTTCGGTGAAAAACGATGTTTTTGTGGCTTGTGTAAAAAAGATAAAGAAATGCCTCGTGAATAGTTAGAATGAAGCATCAGAAATTGTTTTTTTACACAAGCCACAAAAAACGTAGTTTTTCACTGAAACCTTGTGCATGCACATAAAATGTCCGGATATACACGCGGGATTTCTGTTCCGATTTTTTCAACTTTTGAAAATGTGTATTTTGACAATGGGTGCATATGCACGTAGGAGCCAAAGGCAATTACCGTGAATACCATGTCTATATTGCAAGGAATCCACAATTAAAAACTTCCAAGAAGCAATGTTGTCATCAGGGAAATGGAGGTGGGATATAGTTGGAATCGACATGACTGGCGAGAGCCTCTAATGCCTGAAGAATAAAATGTTGTCATCAGGGGAAAGGAGATGGGATATACCAGGGTTCCCCCTAGCAATTTTGATTGGAGTGGTTCTCCCACTAACAATTTAATGTACCAATGCTCTAGACAAATCTTCTGGCATGACCAAATTCAGCGGATCTCGTCTGCACAAGCTTCCTAGGGGATGTGCCTGACCGCATGCTGGTCATCATCCAAGAGATCCACTTTTGGCAAAAGGCAAACTTAGTCGGTGCTCATTCAAATATACATCATGATATGCGATCATATGCCGTTCTCGAATATAAATTATATGCATAATGAATGTTGTATGGGAACTTGCTATGTTGAATCTTTTCAAAACAACTCAAATGCAATAGCATTATAAAGGTTGATTATCTAAAATCAATCCATGTTTCTAGAGTTGCGAACTATTTGTTAGTGTAATAATGTATTCTAACCCGTTCCGATAGTGTACAGTGCACTTTTTCCATTATTATGAAAAAATTGTTTTTGTTTCTTCATTAAAAGAAGCACAAGAAGCTTTTTGTGTACACTATTGCGACATGTACCATGCGTTAGAATAGTTTATCGGTTGATTATCTAAAATCCATTAATAATGTTTCTAGAGTTGCAAATTTTTGCATAAATGTAATATTTATTGTGTACCCATTCCAGAAGTGTACAGGGCACTTTTTTCGTCGCTACAAAAAAAGTGCAATTAGATTTTTTTTCCTTCGTTGAAAGAAGTACATGCAGCTTTTTGTTTACACTATTACTCACCATTTTGGGGTCCTGAAGCGATTTCCATACTTGTTGAACCCCATCGTGCGCTTACGTGTTGGTCATCAACACTCATGGTTTTGGCTGATTCTGTACAGTTTCGTGGACTATTACTCACTGTTTTGGGGTCCCGGAGTGATTTCCACGATTGACGAACCCCGGGGTGCGTTTACGTGTCGGTCATCAACACTCGTGGCTTTTGTCGATTCTGACCCGTTTCATGGACTATTACTCACCGTTTTGGGGTCCCAAAGCAATTTCATGGTTGTCGAACCGCATGGCGTGTTTATATGTTGGTCGTCAGGAATCGCAGTTTGGGCCGTTTCTGGCCTGTTTCTTGGACTATTATTCAGTTTCGGGGTCCCGAAGTGATCTCCACGATTGACGAACCCCGGCGTGCGTTTATGTGTCGGTCATCTACACTCACAATTTTGACAGATTCTAGTCCATTTCGTGCACTATTACTCAGTGTTTTGGGGTCCCAGAGCGATTTCCACGATTGACGATCCCCTGGGTGCGTTTACGTGTCCGTCGTCAACACTCACAGTTTGAGCCAATTCTGACCCGTTTCGTGGAATATTACTCACCGTTTTGGAGCCCCGAAGGGATTTCCATACTTGTTTAACCCCAAGATGCGCTTACGTGTCGGTCATCAACACTCAAATTTTGACCGATTCTGGCCTGTTTCATGGACCATTACTCACCGTTTTGGGGTCCCGAAGCGATTTCCAAGGTTGTCGAACCCCACGGTGCGTTTATGTGTCGATCATCAACACTCACAGTTTTGGTCGATTCAGGCCCGTTTCGTGGAATATTACTCATTGTTTTGGGCTCCCAGAGTGATTTCCACGATTAACGAACCCCAGGGTGCGTTTACGTGTCGGTCATCAACACTCACAGTTTTTGACCGATTCTGGCCTATTTCATGGACTATTACTCACTGTTTTGGGGTCCCAAAGCGATTTCCAAGGTTCTCGAACCCCAAGGTGCGCTTACGTGTCGGTCATCAACACTCACAGTTTGGCTGATTCAGGCCCGTTTCCTGGACTATTACTCACCGTTTTGGGGCTCCGGAGTGAATTCCACGATTAAAGAACCCCAAGGTGTGTTTATGTGTCGATCATAAACACTCGCAGTTTTGGCCGATTCTGGTGCGTTTCATGGACTATTACTCACTATTTTGGGGTCCGAGCGAGATTTCCACGATTAACAAACCCCGGGCTGCGCTTACGTGTCGGTCATCAACACTCACAATTTTGACCGATTCTGGCCTGTTTCATGGATTATTACTCACCGTTTAGGGGTCCTAAAGTGATTTACAAGGTTGTCAAATCCCAAGGTACGCTTACGTGTTGGTCATCAACACGCACAGTTTTGGCCGATTCTGGCCCGTTTCTTGGACTATTACTCACTGTTTAGGGGCCCCGGAAGGATTTCTACGATTGACGAACCCCGGCGTGCGTTTACGTGTCGGTCATCAACACTCGCGGTTTTTGTCTATTCTGGCCCGTTTCGTAGACTATTAATCACCGTTTTGGGTCCCAAAGCGATTTCCATGGTTGTCAAACCCCAAGGTGCCCTTACGTGTCGGTCATCAACAATCGCAGTTTGGGCTGATTTTGGCCCGTTTCTTGGACAATTATTCATTTTTGGTGTCCCGGAGTGATTTCCATGATTGACGAACCCCACCGTGCGTTTATGTGTCGGTCATCAACACTCACAATTTTGGCTGATTCTGCTTCGTTTCATGCACTATTGCACACCGTTTTGGCGTCCCAGAGCGAATTCCACGATTGATGATCCCCGGGGTGCATTTACGTGTTCGTCGTCAACACTTACAGTTTTGACCGATTCTGGCTTGTTTCATGGATAATTACTCACCTTTTTGGGTCCGAAAGCGATTTCGAAGGTTGTTGAACCCCAAGGTGCGCTTACGTGTTGGTCATCAACACTCACAGTTTGGCCGATTCTGGCCCATTTCGAGGAATATTACTCACTGTTTTGGGCTCCTGGAGTGATTTTCATGATTAACAAACCCCGGGGTGCGTTTACGTGTCGGTTATCAACACACACAGTTTTGGCCGATTCTGGCTCATTTCGTGGACTATCACTGACTGTGTTGGGGTCCCGAAGTCATTTCCACGATTAACGAACCCCGGGGTGCGTTTACGTGTCAGTCATCAACACTCACAGTTTTGGCCGATTCTGGCCCGTTTCGTGGACTATTACTCACTGTTTTGGGGTCCCGGAGTGATTTCCACGATTAACGAATCCTGGGGTGCGTTTACGTTTCGGTCATCAACACTCAAAATTTGGCCGATTCTGGTCCGTTTCGTGCACTATTGATCACCGTTTTGGGGTCCCAAAGTGATTTACACGATTGATTAACCCCGGGGTGCATTTACGTGTCCGTCGTCAACACTCATAGTTTGGGCCAATTCTGACCCGTTTCATGGACTATTACTCACCGTTTGGGGATCCCGAAGCGATTTCTATTGTTGTTGAACCCCAGGGTGCCCATACGTGTCGGTCATCAACACTCATAGTTTTGGCTGATTGTGTCCCGTTTCGTGGACTATTACTCACTCTTTTGGGGTCCCGGAGTGAATTCCACGATTAATGAACTCGCGGTTTGTCAATTCTGACCCGTTTCGTGGACTATTGCTCATTGTTTTGTGGTCCCAAAGCAATTTCCATGGTTATCGAACCCCAAGGCGTGCTTAGTGTTGGTCGTCGGGACTCGCAGTTTGGGCCGATTCTGGCCCGTTTGTTGGACTATTACTCAATTTCGGGGTCCCGGAATGATTTCAACGATTGACGAACCCCGGGGTGCGTTTACGTGTCGGTCATCAACACTCACAATTTTGGCCGATTCTGGTCCGTTTCGTGCACTATTACTCAGCGTTTTGGGGTCCCGGAGCGATTTCCACGGTTGACGATCCCTGGGGTGCGTTTATGCGTCCGTTGTCAACACTCACAGTTTGAGCCAATTCTGACCCGTTTCATGGACTATTACTCACCATTTTGGGGGTCCTGAAGCGATTTCCATACTTGTTGAACCCCAAGGAGCGCTGACGTGTCGGTCATCAACACTCACAGTTTTGGCTAATTCTGGCCCGTTTCGTGGACTATTACTCACTGTTTTTGGGCCCCGGAGTGAATTCCACGATTAAAGAACCCCGGGGTGCGTTTATGTGTCGGTCATCAACACTCATGTTTTTTGTCGATTTTGGCCCGTTTCATGGACTATTAATCACCGTTTTGGGTCCCGAAGTGATTTCCATGGTTGTGAAACCCCAAGGTGGTTTTACGTGTTGGTCATCAACAATCACAGTTTGGGCTGATTGTGGCCTGTTTCTTGGACTATTACTCAGTTTTGGTGTCCTCGAGTGATTTCCACGATTGATGAACCTGGGGGTCGTTTATGTGTTGGTCATCAACACTCACAATTTTGGCTTATTCTGCTTCGTTTTGTGCACTATTACTCACCGTTTTGGGGTCCCAGAGCGAATTCCATGATTGACGATCCCCAGGGTGCGTTTACGTGTTCGTGATCAACACTCACAGTTTTGACCGATTCTGGCTTGTTTCTTGGATTATTACTCACCGTTTTGGGGTCCCAAAGCGATTTCCAAGCTTGTCGAACCCCAAGGTGCGCTTACATGTCGGTCATCAACACTCACAGTTTTGGCCTATTCTGGCCCGTTTCATGGAATATTACTCACTGTTTTGGGCTCCTGGAGTGTTTTTCATGATAAATGAACCCCGGGGTGCGTTTACGTGTCGGTCATTAACACTCGCAGTTTTGACCGATTCTGGCTCATTTCATGGACTATTACCCACTGTGTTGGGGTCCCGGTGTGATTTCCATGATTAACAAACCCCGGTGTGCGTTTACGTGTCGGTCATCAACACTTAAAATTTTGGCCGATTCTGATCCATTTTGTGCATTATTCCTCAATGTTTTGGGGTCCCAAAGCGATTTCCACGATTGATTATCCCCGGGGTGCGGGGTGCGTTTACGTGTCCGTCGTCAACACTCACGGTTTGGGCCAATTCTCACCCTTTTCGTGGACTATTACTCACCATTTTGGGGGTCCCGAAGTGATTTCCATTATTGTAGAACCCAGGGTGCGCATACGTGTCGGTCATCAACACTCATAGTTTTGGCTAATTGTGGCCCGTTTCATGGACTATTACTCACTCTTTTGGGGTCCCGGAGTGAATTCCACAATTAACGAACCCCGGGGTGCGTTTACGTGTCGGTCATCAACACTCACGGTTTTGTCGATTCTGACTCGGTTCGTGGACTATTACTCACCGTTTTGTGGTCCCAAAGCGATTTTCATGGTTGTCGAACCCAAGGCATTCTTACATGTTGGTCGTCAGGACTCGCAGTTTCGGCCGATTCTGGCCCGTTTGTTGTACTATTAATCAGTTTCGGTGTCTGAAAGTGATTTCCACGATTGACGAACCCCGGGGTGTGTTTACGTGTCGGTCATCAACACTCACAATTTTGGCCGATTCTGGTCCGTTTCATGCACTATTACTCATCGTTTTGGGGTCCCAGAGCGATTTCCACGATTGACGATCCATGGGTCGCGTTTACGTGTCCGTCGTCAGTACTCATAGTTTGAGCCAATTCTGACCCGTTTCGTGGACTATTACTCACCGTTTTGGGGTCCCGAAGCGATTTCCATACTTGTTGAACCCCATGGTGCGCTTACGTGTCGGTCATCAACACTCACAGTTTTGGCTGATTCTGACCCGTTTCGTGGACTATTACTCACTGTTTTGGGCTCCCGGAGTGATTTCCATGATTAACGAACCCCGCGGTGCGTTTACATGTCGGTCATCAACACTCACAGTTTTGGCCGATTCTGGCCCGTTTTGTACTGTGTTGGGTTCCCGCAGTGATTTCCACGATTAACGAACCCAGGGGTGCGTTTACGTGTCGATCATCAACACTCGTGGTTTTCGTCGTTTTGGACACGTTTCGTGGACTATTACTCACCGTTTTGTGGTCCCAAAGCGATTTCCATGGTTGTCGAACCCCAAGGAGTGCTTACGTGTTGGTCGTCAGGACTCGCAGTTTGGGTTGACTCTGGCCCGTCTCTTGGACTATTACTCAGTTTCGGGTCCCGAAGTGATTTCCATGACAGACGAACCCCGGGGTGCGTTTACGTGTCAGTCATCAACACTCACAGTTTTGGCGATTTTGGTCCGCTTGCGTGCACTATAACTCAACGTTTTGGGGTCCCAGAGCGATTTCCACGATTGATGATCCCTGGGGTGCGTTTACGTGTCCGTCATCAACACTCACAGTTTGAGCCAATTCTGACCCGTTTCGTGGACTATTACTCACCATTTTGGGGCCCTCAAGCGATTTCCATAGTTGTCGAACCCCATGGTGCGCTTATGTGTTGGTCATCAAAACTCACAGTTTTGGCCGATTCTGGACCGTTTCGTGGACTATTACTCACTCTTTTGGGGTCCCGGAGTGATTTCCACGATTAACGAACCCCGGGGTGAGTTTACGTGTCGGTCATCAACACTCACACTTTTGGCCGATTCTGACCCTTTTCGTGGACTATTACTCACTATTTATGGCTCCCGGAGTGATTTCCATGATTATCGAACACCGGGATCCTTTACATGTCGGTCATCAACACTCACGTGTTTGGCCGATTCTGCCCCGTTTCGTGGACTATTACTTACTGTATTGGGGTCCCGGAGTATTTTTTCATGATTAACGAACCCCGGGATGCCTTTTACATGTCGGTCACCAACACTTACTGTATTGGCCGATTCTGACATGTTTCGTGCACTATTACGCACCATTTTGGGGTCCCGAAGCGATTTCCATAGTCGTTGATCCCCAAGGTGCGCTTACGTATCGGTCATCAACACTCATGGTTTTAGCCGATTCTGGCCCGTTTCTTGGACTGTAACTCACTTTTTGGGGGCCCAAAGCGATTTCCATGGTTGTCGAACCTCAATGTGCACTTACGTGTCGGCTATAAACACTCACAGTTTTGGCCGATTCTGGTCCATTTCGTGGACTATTACTCATAGTTTTGGGCTCCCGGAGTGATTTCCATGATTATGAACCCAGGGGTGCATTTACGTGCCAGTCATCAACACTCACAGTTGTGGCCGATTCTAGCCCGTTTAAATGCGTGTTGGGGTCCCGGTGATTTCCACGACTAACGAACCCCGGGGTGTGTTTACGTGTCGATCTTCAACACTCGTGGTTTTTGTCGTTTCGGACCCGTTTCGTGGACTATTACTCACCGTTTTGTGGTCCCAACGTGATTTCCATGGTTGTCGAACCCGAAGGTGCGTTTACGTGTCGGTCATCAACACTCAAAGTTTCGGTCGATTCTGGCCTGTTTCGTGGACTATTACTCACAGTTTTGGGCTCCCGGATTGATTTCCATGATTAACAAACACCGGAGTGCGTTTACATGTCGGACATCAACACTCACATGCTTGGCCGATTCTGGCCCGTTTCGTGGAATATTACTCACAGTTTTGGGGTCCCGGAGTGATTTCCACAATTAACGAACCCCGGGGTGCGTTTACGTGTCGGTCTTCAACACTCACAGTTTTTGCCGATTCTGGCCCGTTTCATACTGTGTTGGGGTCCCGGACTGATTTCCACGATTAACGAACCCCGGGGTGCGTTTACGTGTCGATCATCAACACTGGGGCCCGTTTCGTGGTTTTGTCGTTTCGCACCCGTTTCATGGACTATTACTCACCGTTTTGTGGTCCCAAAGCGATTTCCATGGTTGTCGAACACAAGGCATTCTTACGTGTTGGTCGTCAGGACTCGCAGTTTCGGCCAATTCTGGCCCGTTTGTTGTACTATTAATCAGTTTCGGTGTCTGAAAGTGATTTCCACGATTGACGAACCCCGGGGTGTGTTTACGTGTCGGTCATCAACACTCACAATTTTGGCCGATTCTGGTCCGTTTCGTGCACTATTACTCATCGTTTTGGGGTCCCAGAGCGATTTCCACGATTGACGATCCCTGGGGTGCGTTTACGTGTCCGTCGTCAGTACTCATAGTTTGAGCCAATTCTGACCCGTTTCGTGGACTATTACTCACCGTTTTGGGGTCCCGAAGCGATTTCCATACTTGTTGAACCCCATGGTGCGCTTACGTGTCGGTCATCAACACTCACAGTTTTGGCTGATTCTGACCCGTTTCGTGGACTATTACTCACTGTTTTGGGCTCCCGGAGTGATTTCCAGGATTAACGAACCCCGTGGTGCGTTTACATGTCGGTCATCAACACTCACAGTTTTGGCCGATTCTGGCCCGTTTGCATCTTGTGTTGGGTTCCCGCAGTGATTTCCACGATTAACGAACCGAGAGTGCGTTTACGTGTCGATCATCAACACTACGTGGTTTTTGTCGTTTCGACACGTTTCGTGGAGTATTACTCACCGTCTTGTGGTCCCAAAGCGATTTCCATGGTTGTCGAACCCCAAGGAGTGCTTACGTGTTGGTCGTCGGGACTCGCAGCTTTGGGTCGATTCTGGCCCGTTCTTGGACTATTACTCAGTTTGAGGTCCCGAAGTGATTTCCACGATTGATGAACCCCATGGTGTGTTTACGTGTGGGTCATCAACACTCACAATTCTGGACGATTTTGGTCCGTTTCGTGCACTATAACTCAACGTTTTGGGGTCCCAGAGCGATTTCCACGATTGATGATCCCTAGGGTGCGTTTACGTGTCCGTCATCAACACTCACAGTTTGAGCCAATTCTGACCCGTTTCATGGACTATTACTCACCGTTTTTGGGCCCTTAAGCGATTTCCATAGTTGTTGTATCCCAAGGTGCGCTTATGTGTTGGTCATCAAAACTCACAGTTTTGGCCGATTCTGGACCGTTTCGTGGACTATTACTCACTCTTTTGGGGTCCCGGAGTGATTTCCACGATTAACGAACCCCGGGGTGAGTTTACGTGTCGGTCATCAACACTCACACTTTTGGCCGATTCTGACCCTTTTCGTGGACTATTACTCACTGTTTATGGCTCGGAGTGATTTCCATGATTATCAAACACCGGGATGCTTTACATGTCGGTCATCAACACTCACGTGTTTGGCCGATTCTGCCCCGTTTCGTGGACTATTACTTACTGTATTGGGGTCCCGGAGTATTTTTTCATGATTAACGAACCCCGGGATGCCTTTACATGTCGGTCACCAACACTTACTGTATTGGCCGATTCTGACATGTTTCGTGCACTATTACGCACCATTTTGGGGTCCCGAAGCGATTTCCATAGTCGTTGATCCCCAAGGTGCGCTTACGTATCGGTCATCAACACTCATGGTTTTAGCCGATTCTGGCCCGTTTCTTGGGCGTAACTCACTTTTTGGGGGCCCAAAGCGATTTCCATGGTTGTCGAACCTCAATTGTGCACTTACGTGTCGGCTATCAACACTCACAGTTTTGGCCGATTCTGGTCCATTTCGTGGACTATTACTCATAGTTTTGGGCTCCCGGAGTGATTTCCATGATTACGAACCCAGGGGTGCATTTACGTGCCAGTCATCAACACTCACAGTTGTGGCCGATTCTAGCCCGTTTCGTACTGTGTTGGGGTCCCGAAGTGATTTCCACGATTGACGAACCCCGGGGTGTGTTTACGTGTCGATCATCAACACTTGTGGTTTTTGTCGTTTCGGACCCATTTCGTGGACTATTACAAACCGTTTTGTGGTCCCAACGTGATTTCCATGGTTGTCGAACCCCAAGGTGCGTTTACGTGTCGGTCATCAACACTCAAAGTTTCGGCCGATTCTGGCCTGTTTCGTGGACTATTACTCACAGTTTTGGGCTCCCGGAGTGATTTCCATGATTAACAAACACCGGAGTGCGTTTACATGTCGGACATCAACACTCACATGCTTGGCCGATTCTGGCCCGTTTCGTGGACTATTACTCACAGTTTTGGGGTCCCGGAGTGATTTCCACAATTAACGAACCCCGGGGTGCGTTTACGTGTCGGTCTTCAACACTCACAGTTTTGACCGATTCTGGCCTGTTTCATGGACCTATTACTCACCGTTTTGGGGTCCCAAAGCGATTTCCATGGTTGTCGAACCGCAAGGTGCGCTTATGTGTCGGTCATCAACACTCACAGTTTTGGTCGATTACGGCCCGTTTCATGGACTATTACTCACAGTTTTTGCCGATTCTGGCCCGTTTCGTACTGTGTTGGGGTCCCGGACTGATTTCCACGATTAACGAACCCCAGGGTGCGTTTACGTGTCGATCATCAACACCGGGGCCCGTTTCGTGGTTTTGTCGTTTCGCACCCGTTTCGTGGACTATTACTCACCGTTTTGTGGTCCCAAAGCGATTTCCATGGTTGTCGAACCCAAGGCATTCTTACGTGTTGGTCGTCGGGACGCAGTTTCGCCGATTCTGGCCCGTTTGTTGTACTATTAATCAGTTTCGTGTCTGCGAAAGTGATTTCGACGATTGACGAACCCCGGGGTGTGTTTACGTGTCGGTCATCAACACTCACAATTTTGGCCGATTCTGGTCCGTTTCGTGCACTATCACTCATCGTTTTGGGGTCCCAGAGCGATTTCCACGATTGACGATCCCTGGGGTGCGTTTACGTGTCCGTCGTCAGTACTCATAGTTTGAGCCAATTCTGACCCGTTCGTGGACTATTACTCACCGTTTTGGGGTCCCGGCGATTTCCATACTTGTTGAACCCCATGGTGCGCTTTACGTGTCGTCATCAACCCTCACAGTTTTGGCTGATTCGACCCGTTTCGTGGACTATTACTCACTGTTTTGGGCTCCCGGAGTGATTTCCAGGATTAACGAACCCCGTGGTGCGTTTACATGTCGGTCATCAACACTCACAGTTTTGGCCGATTCTGGCCCGTTTCGTACTGTGTTGGGTTCCCGCAGTGATTTCCACGATTAACGAACCCCGGGGTGCGTTTACGTGTCGATCATCAACACTCGTGGTTTTTGTCGTTTCGGACACGTTTCGTGGACTATTACTCACCGTCTTGTGGTCCCAAAGCGATTTCCATGGTTGTCGAACCCCAAGGAGTGCTTACGTGTTGGTCGTCAGGACTCGCAGTTTGGGTCGATTCTGGCCCGTTTCTTGGACTATTACTCAGTTTCGGGGTCCCGAAGTGATTTCCACGATTGATGAACCCCATGGTGTGTTTACGTGTGGGTCATCAACACTCACAATTCTGGCCGAGTTTGGTCCGTTTCGTGCACTATAACTCAACGTTTTGGGGTCCAGAGCGATTTCCACGATTGATGATCCCTGGGGTGCGTTTACGTGTCCGTCATCAACACTCACAGTTTGAGCCAATTCTGACCCGTTTCGTGGACTATTACTCACCATTTTGGGGCCCTGAAGCGATTTCCATAGTTGTTGAACCCCAAGGTGCGCTTATGTGTTGGTCATCAAAACTCACAGTTTTGACCGATTCTGGACCGTTTCGTGGACTATTACTCACTCTTTTGGGGTCCCGGAGTGATTTCCACGATTAACGAACCCCGGGGTGAGTTTACGTGTCGGTCATCAACACTCACACTTTTGGCCGATTCTGACCCTTTTCGTGGACTATTACTCACTGTTTATGGCTCCCGGAGTGATTTCCATGATTATCAAACACCGGGATGCTTTACATGTCGGTCATCAACACTCACGTGTTTGGCCGATTCTGCCCCGTTTCGTGGACTATTACTTACTGTATTGGGGTCCCGGAGTATTTTTTCATGATTAACGAACCCCGGGATGCCTTTACATGTCGGTCACCAACACTTACTGTATTGGCCGATTCTGACATGTTTCGTGCACTATTACGCACCATTTTGGGGTCCCGAAGCGATTTCCATAGTCGTTGATCCCCAAGGTGCGCTTACGTATCGGTCATCAACACTCATGGTTTTAGCCGATTCTGGCCCGTTTCTTGGACTGTAACTCACTTTTTGGGGGCCCAAAGCGATTTCCATGGTTGTCGAACCTCAATTGTGCACTTACGTCGGCTATCAACACTCACAGTTTTGGCGATTCTGGTCCATTTCGTGGACTATTACTAATAGTTTTGGGCTCCGGGTGATTTCCATGATTACGAACCGGGGGTGCATTTACGTGCCAGTCATCAACACTCACAGTTGTGGCGATTCTAGCCCGTTTAAATCGTGTTGGGGTCCCGGTGATTTCCACGATTGACGAACCCGGGGTGTGTTTACGTGTCGATCATCAACACTTGTGGTTTTTGTCGTTTCGGACCCGTTTCGTGGACTATTACTCACCGTTTTGTGGTCCCAACGTGATTTCCATGGTTGTCGAACCCCAAGGTGCGTTTACGTGTCGGTCATCAACACTCAAAGTTTCGGCCGATTCTGGCCTGTTTCGTGGACTATTACTCACAGTTTTGGGCTCCCGGAGTGATTTCCATGATTAACAAACACCGGAGTGCATTTACATGTCGGACATCAACACTCACATGCTTGGCCGATTCTGGCCCGTTTCGTGGACTATTACTCACAGTTTTGGGGTCCCGGAGTGATTTCCACGATTAACAAACCCTGGGATGCGTCTACGTGTCGGTCTTCAACACTGGCAGTTTTGACCGATTCTGGCCTGTTTCATGGACTATTACTCACTGTTTTGGTGTCCCAAAGCGATTTCCATGGTTGTCGAACCGCAAGGTGCGCTTATGTGTCGGTCATCAACACTCCACGGTTTTGGTCGATTCTGGCCCGTTTCATGGACTATTACCCACGCTTTTTGCCGATTCTGGCCCGTTTCATCTTGTGTTGGGGTCCGGACTGATTTCCACGATTAACGAACCCGGGTGCGTTTGCGTGTCGATCATCAACACTGGGGCCCGTTTCGTGGTTTTGTCGTTTCGCACCCGTTTCGTGGACTATTACTCACCGTTTTGTGGTCCCAAAGCGATTTCCATGGTTGTCGAACCCAAGGCATTCTTACGTGTTGGTCGTCAGGACGCAGTTTCGGCCGATTCTGGCCCGTTTGTTGTACTATTAATCAGTTTCGGTGTCTGAAAGTGATTTCCACGATTGACGAACCCCGGGGTGTGTTTACGTGTCGGTCATCAACACTCACAATTTTGGCCGATTCTGGTCCGTTTCGTGCACTATTACTCATCGTTTTGGGGTCCCAGAGTGATTTCCACGATTGACGATCCTCGGGTGCGTTTACGTGTCCGTCGTCGATACTCATAGTTTGAGCCAATTCTGACCCGTTCGTGGACTATTACTCACCGTTTTGGGGTCCCGAAGCGATTTCCATACTTGTTGAACCCCATGGTGCGCTTACGTGTCGTCATCAACCCTCACAGTTTTGGCTGATTCTGACCCGTTCGTGGACTATTACTCACTTTGTTTTGGGCTCCGGAGTGATTTCCGGGATTAACGAACCCGTGGTGCGTTTACATGTCGGTCATCAACACTCACAGTTTTGGCCGATTCTGGCCCGTTTAAATCGTGTTGGGTTCCGCGGTGATTTCCACGATTAACGAACCCCGAGTGCGTTTACGTGTCGATCATCAACACTCGTGGTTTTTGTCGTTTCGGACACGTTTCGTGGACTATTACTCACCGTCTTGTGGTCCCAAAGCGATTTCCATGGTGGTCGAACCCCAAGGAGTGCTTACGTGTTGGTCATCAGGACTCGCAGTTTGGGTCGATTCTGGCCCGTTTCTTGGACTATTACTCGGTTTGGGGTCCCGGTGATTTCCACGATTGATGAACCCCATGGTGTGTTTACGTGTGGGTCATCAACACTCACAATTCTGGCGATTTTGGTCCGTTTGCGCACTATGACTCAACGTTTTGGGGTCCAGAGCGATTTCCACGATTGATGATCCCTGGGGTGCGTTTACGTGTCCGTCATCAACACTCACAGTTTGAGCCAATTCTGACCCGTTTCGTGGACTATTACTCACCATTTTGGGGCCCTGAAGCGATTTCCATAGTTGTTGAACCCCAAGGTGCGCTTATGTGTTGGTCATCAAAACTCACAGTTTTGGCCGATTCTGGACCGTTTCGTGGACTATTACTCACTCTTTTGGGGTCCCGGAGTGATTTCCACGATTAACGAACCCCGGGGTGAGTTTACGTGTCGGTCATCAACACTCACACTTTTGGCCGATTCTGACCCTTTTCGTGGACTATTACTCACTGTTTATGGCCCGGAGTGATTTCCATGATTATCAAACACCGATGCTTTACTTGTCGGTCATCAACACTCACTGTTTTTGCCTATTCTGCCCCGTTTCGTGGACTATTACTTACTGTATTGGGGTCCCGGAGTATTTTTTCATGATTAACGAACCCCGGGATGCCTTTACATGTCGGTCACCAACACTTACTGTATTGGCGATTCGACATGTTTCGTGCACTATTACGCACCATTTTGGGGCCCCGAAGCGATTTCCATAGTCGTTGATCCCCAAGGTGCGCTTACATATCGGTCATCAACACTCATGGTTTTAGCCGATTCTGGCCCGTTTCTTGGACTGTAACTCACTTTTTGGGGGCCCAAAGCGATTTCCATGGTTGTCGAACCTCAATTTGCACTTACGTGTCGGCTATCAACACTCACAGTTTTGGCCGATTCTGGTCCATTTCGTGGACTATTACTAATAGTTTTGGGCTCCCGGAGTGATTTCCATGATTACGAACCCAGGGGTGCATTTACGTGCCAGTCATAAAAACTCACAGTTGTGGCGATTCTAGCCCGTTTACGTCTTGTGTTGGGGTCCCGGTGATTTCCACGATTGACGAACCCCGGGTGTGTTTACGTGTCGATCATCAACACTTGTGGTTTTTGTCGTTTCGGACCCATTTCGTGGACTATTACAAACCGTTTTGTGGTCCCAACGTGATTTCCATGGTTGTCGAACCCCAAGGTGCGTTTACGTGTCGGTCATCAACACTCAAAGTTTGACGATTCTGGCCTGTTTCGTGGACTATTACTCACAGTTTTGGGCTCCCGGAGTGATTTCCATGATTAACAAACACCGGAGTTCATTTACATGTCGGACATCAACACTCACATGCTTGGCCGATTCTGGCCCGTTTCGTGGACTATTACTCACAGTTTTGGGGTCCCGGAGTGATTTCCACAATTAACGAACCCCGGGGTGCGTTTACGTGTCGGTCTTCAACACTCACAGTTTTGACCGATTCTGGCCTGTTTCATGGACCTATTACTCACCGTTTTGGGGTCCCAAAGCGATTTCCATGGTTGTCGAACCGCAAGGTGCGCTTATGTGTCGGTCATCAACACTCACAGTTTTGGTCGATTCTGGCCCGTTTCATGGACTATTACTCACAGTTTTTGCCGATTCTGGCCCGTTTCATACTGTGTTGGGGTCCCGGACTGATTTCCACGATTAACGAACCCCGGGGTGCGTTTACGTGTCGATCATCAACACTGGGGCCCGTTTCGTGGTTTTGTCGTTTCGCACCCGTTTCGTGGACTATTACTCACCGTTTTGTGGTCCCAAAGCGATTTCCATGGTTGTCGAACCCAAGGTATTCTTACGTGTTGGTCGTCGGGGCTAGCAGTTTCGGCCGATTCTGGCCCGTTTGTTGTACTATTAATCAGTTTCGGTGTATGAAAGTGATTTCGACGATTGAAGAACCCCGGGTGTTGTTTACGTTTCGGTCATCAACACTCACAATTTTGGCGATTCTGGTCCGTTTCGTGCACTATCACTCATCGTTTTGGGGTCCCAGGCGATTTCCACGATTGGCGATCCACGGGTGCGTTTACGTGTCCGTCGTCGATACTCATAGTTTGAGCCAATTCTGACCCGTTCGTGGACTATTACTCACCGTTTTGGGGTCCGGCGATTTCCATACTTGTTGAACCCCATGGTGCCCTTACGTGTCGGTCATCAACCCTCACAGTTTTGGCCGATTCTGGCCCGTTTCGTGGACTATTACTCACTGTTTTGGGCTCCCGGAGTGATTTCCAGGATTAACGAACCCCGTGGTGCGTTTACATGTCGGTCATCAACACTCACAGTTTTGGCCGATTCTGGCCCGTTTCGTACTGTGTTGGGTTCCCGCAGTGATTTCCACGATTAACGAACCCCGGGGTGCGTTTACGTGTCGATCATCAACACTCGTGGTTTTTGTCGTTTCGGACACGTTTCGTGGACTATTACTCACCGTCTTGTGGTCCCAAAGCGATTTCCATGGTGGTCGAACCCCAAGGAGTGCTTACGTGTTGGTCATCAGGACTCGCAGTTTGGGTCGATTCTGGCCCGTTTCTTGGACTATTACTCAGTTTCGGGGTCCCGAAGTGATTTCCACGATTGATGAACCCCATGGTGTGTTTACGTGTGGGTCATCAACACTCACAATTCTGGCCGATTTTGGTCCGTTTCGTGCACTATGACTCAACGTTTTGGGGTCCAGAGCGATTTCCACGATTGATGATCCCTGGGGTGCGTTTACGTGTCCGTCATCAACACTCACAGTTTGAGCCAATTCTGACCCGTTTCGTGGACTATTACTCACCATTTTGGGGCCCTGAAGCGATTTCCATAGTTGTTGAACCCCAAGGTGCGCTTATGTGTTGGTCATCAAAACTCACAGTTTTGGCCGATTCTGGACCGTTTCGTGGACTATTACTCACTCTTTTGGGGTCCCGGAGTGATTTCCACGATTAACGAACCCCGGGGTGAGTTTACGTGTCGGTCATCAACACTCACACTTTTGGCCGATTCTGACCCTTTTCGTGGACTATTACTCACTGTTTATGGCTCCCGGAGTGATTTCCATGATAATCAAACACCGGGATGCTTTACATGCCGGTCATCAACACTCACGTGTTTGGCCGATTCTGCCCCGTTTCGTGGACTATTACTTACTGTATTGGGGTCCCGGAGTATTTTTTAATGAATAACGAACCGGGATGCCTTTACATGTCGGTCACCAACACTTCTGTATTGGCGATTCTCGACATGTTTCGTGCACTATTACGCACCATTTTGGGGTCGGCGATTTCCATAGTCGTTGATCCCCAAGGTGCGCTTACGTATCGGTCATCAACACTCATGGTTTTAGCCGATTCTGGCCCGTTTCATGGATCTGTAACTCACTTTTTGGGGCCCAAAGCGATTTCCATGGTTGTCGAACCTCAATGTGCACTTACGTGTCGGCTATCAACACTCACAGTTTTGGCGATTCTGGTCCATTTCGTGGACTATTACTCATAGTTTTGGGCTCCCGGAGTGATTTCCATGATTACGAACCCAGGGGTGCATTTACGTGCCAGTCATCAACACTCACAGTTGTGGCCGATTCTAGCCCGTTTCGTACTGTGTTGGGGTCCCGAAGTGATTTCCACGATTGACGAACCCCGGGGTGTGTTTACGTGTCGATCATCAACACTTGTGGTTTTTGTCGTTTCGGACCCATTTCGTGGACTATTACAAACTGTTTTGTGGTCCCAACGTGATTTCCATGGTTGTCGAACCCCAAAGGTGCGTTTACGTGTCGGTCATCAACACTCAAAGTTTCGGCTGATTCTGGCCTGTTTCGTGGACTATTACTCACAGTTTTGGGCTCCCGGAGTGATTTCCATGATTAACAAACACCGGAGTGCGTTTACATGTCGGACATCAACACTCACATGCTTGGCCGATTCTGGCCCGTTCGTGGACTATTACTCACAGTTTTGGGGTCCCGGAGTGATTTCCACAATTAACGAACCCCGGGGTGCGTTTACGTGTCGGTCATCAACACTCACAGTTTTGACCGATTCTGGCCTGTTTCATGGACTATTACTCACCGTTTTGGGGTCCCAAAGCGATTTCCATGGTTGTCGAACCGCAAGGTGCGCTTATGTGTCGGTCATCAACACTCACAGTTTTGGCCGATTCTGGCCCGTTTCATGGACTATTACTCACAGTTTTGGGCCCCCGGAGTGATTTCTATGATTAACGAACCCCGTGGTGCGTTTACGTGTCGGTCATCAACACTCACAGTTTTTGCCGATTCTGGCCCGTTTCGTACTGTGTTGGGGTCCCGGACTGATTTCCACGATTAACGAACCCCGGGGTGCGTTTACGTGTCGATCATCAACACTGGGGCCCGTTTCGTGGTTTTGTCGTTTCGCACCCGTTTCGTGGACTATTACTCACCGTTTTGTGGTCCCAAAGCGATTTCCATGGTTGTCGAACCCAAGGCATTCTTACGTGTTGGTCGTCAGGACTCGCAGTTTCGGCCGATTCTGGCCCGTTTGTTGTACTATTAATCAGTTTCGATGTCTGTTAGTGATTTCCACGATTGACGAACCCCGGGGTGTGTTTACGTGTCGGTCATCAACACTCACAATTTTGGCCGATTCTGGTCCGTTTCGTGCACTATCACTCATCGTTTTGGGGTCCTAGAGCGATTTCCACGATTGACGATCCCTGGGGTGCGTTTACGTGTCCGTCGTCAGTACTCATAGTTTGAGCCAATTCTGACCCATTTCGTGGACTATTACTCACCGTTTTGGGGTCCCGAAGCGATTTCCATACTTGTTGAACCCCATGGTGCGCTTACGTGTCGTCATCAACCCTCACAGTTTGGGCCGATTCTGCCCCTGTTCGTGGACTATTACTCACCGTTTTGGGCTCCCGCAGTGATTTCCATGATTATCGAACCCCGTGGTGCGTTTACATGTCGGTCATCAACACTCACACTTTTGGCCGATTCTGGCCCGTTTCGTACTGTGTTGGGTTCCCTCAGTGATTTCCACGATTTACGAACCCAGGGGTGCGTTTACGTGTCGATCATCAACACTACGTGGTTTTTGTCGTTTGGACACGTTTACGTGGACTATTACTCACCGTCTTGTGGTCCCAAAGCGATTTCCATGGTTGTCGAACCCCAAGGAGTGCTTACGTGTTGGTCGTCAGGACTCGCAGTTTGGGTCGATTCTGGCCCGTTTCTTGGACTATTACTCAGTTTCGGGGTCCCGAAGTGATTTCCATGATTGATGAACCCCATGGTGGGTTTACGTGTGGGTCATCAACACTCACAATTCTGGCCGATTTTTGTCCGTTTCGTGCACTATAACTCAACGTTTTGGGGTCCCAGAGCGATTTCCATGATTGATGATCCCTGGGGTGCGTTTACGTGTCCGTCATCAACACTCACAGTTTAAGCCAATTCTGACCCGTTTCGTGGACTATTACTCACCATTTTGGGGCCCTGAAGCGATTTCCATAGTTGTTGAACCCCAAGGTGCGCTTATGTGTTGGTCATCAAAACTCACAGTTTTGGCTGATTCTAGACCGTTTCGTGGACTATTACTCACTCTTTTGGGGTCCCGGAGTGATTTCCACGATTAACGAACCCCGGGGTGAGTTTACGTGTCGGTCATCAACACTCACACTTTTGGCCGATTCTGACCCTTTTCGTGGACTATTACTCACTGTTTATGGCTCCCGGAGTGATTTCCATGATTATCAAACACCGGGATGCTTTACATGTCGGTCATCAACACTCACGTGTTTGGCCGATTCTGCCCCGTTTCGTGGACTATTACTTACTGTATTGGGGTCCCGGAGTATTTTTCATGATTAACGAACCCCGGGATGCCTTTACATGTCGGTCACCAACACTTACTGTATTGGCCGATTCTGACATGTTTCGTGCACTATTACGCACCATTTTGGGGTCGGCGATTTCCATAGTCGTTGATCCCCAAGGTGCGCTTACGTATCGGTCATCAACACTCATGGTTTTAGCCGATTCTGGCCCGTTTCTTGGACTGTAACTCAGTTTTTGGGGGCCCAAAGCGATTTCCATGGTTGTCGAACCTCAATGTGCACTTACGTGTCGGCTATCAACACTCACAGTTTTGGCCGATTCTGGTCCATTTCGTGGACTATTACTCATAGTTCTGGGCTCCGGGTGATTTCCATGATTACGAACCGGGGTGCATTTACGTGTCGGTCATCAACACTCACAGTTGTGGCCGATTCTAGCCCGTTTCGTACTGTGTTGGGGTCCCGAAGTGATTTCCACGATTGACGAACCCCGGGGTGTGTTTACGTGTCGATCATCAACACTTGTGGTTTTTGTCATTTCGGACCCATTTCGTGGACTATTACAAACCGTTTTGTGGTCCCAACGTGATTTCCATGGTTGTCGAACCCAAGGTGCGTTTACGTGTCGGTCATCAACACTCAAAGTTTCGGCCGATTACGGCCTGTTTCGTGGACTATTACTCACGATTTTGGGCTCCGGAGTGATTTCCATGATTAACAAACACCGGAGTGCATTTACATGTCGGACATCAACACTCACATGCTTGGCGATTACGGCCCGTTTCGTGGACTATTACTCACAGTTTTGGGGTCCGGGTGATTTCCACAAGTAACGAACCACAGGGTGCGTTTACGTGTCGATCTTCAACACTCACGGTTTTGACCCGATTACGGCCTGTTTCATGGACCTATTACTCACCGTTTTGGGGTCCCAAAGCGATTTCCATGGTTGTCGAACGCAAGGTGCGCTTATGTGTCGGTCATCAACACTCACGGTTTTGGCGATTACGGCCCGTTCATGGACTATTACTCACGGTTTTGGGCCCCGGGTGATTTCTATGATTAACGAACCATGGGGTGCGTTTACGTTTCGGTCATCAACACTCACGGTTTTGGCCGATTCTGGCCCCTTTCATCTTTGTGTTGGGGTCCCGGACTGATTTCCACGATTAACGAACCCGGGGTGCGTTTACGTGTCGATCATCAACATGGGGCCCGTTTAAGTGGTTTTGTCGTTTTACGCACCCGTTTAGTGGACTATTACTCACCGTTTTGTGGTCCCAAAGCGATTTCCATGGTTGTCGAACCCAAGGCATTCTTACGTGTTGGTGCGTCGGGACTCGCATGATTTGATCGATTCTGGCCCGTTTGTTGTACTATTAATCGGTTTCGGTGTGCGAAAGTGATTTCGACGATTAACGAACCCGGGGTGTGTTTACGTGTCGGTCATCAACACTCACAATTTTGGCGATTCTGGTCCGTTTACGTGCACTATCACTCATCGTTTTGGGGTCCTAGGCGATTTCCACGATTGACGATCCACGGGAGTGCGTTTACGTGTCCGTCGTCGATACTCATAGTTTGAGCCAATTCTGACCCGTTTTCGTGGACTATTACTCACCGTTTTGGGGTCCCGGCGATTTCCATACTTGTTGAACCCCATGGTGCGCTTACGTGTCGTCATCAACCCTCACAGTTTTGGCTGATTGACCCGTTTCGTGGACTATTACTCACGGTTTTGGGCTCCCGGAGTGATTTCCAGGATTAACGAACCCCGTGGTGCGTTTACATGCCGGTCATCAACACTCACAGTTTTGGCCGATTCTGGCCCGTTTCGTACTGTGTTGGGTTCCCGCAGTGATTTCCACGATTAACGAATCCCGGGGTGCGTTTACGTGTCGATCATCAACACTCGTGGTTTTTGTCGTTTCGGACACGTTTCGTGGACTATTACTCACCGTCTTGTGGTCCCAAAGCGATTTCCATGGTTGTCGAACCCCAAGGAGTGCTTACGTGTTGGTCGTCAGGACTCGCAGTTTGGGTCGATTCTGGCCCGTTTCTTGGACTATTACTCAGTTTCGGGGTCCCGAAGTGATTTCCACGATTGATGAACCCCATGGTGTGTTTACGTGTGGGTCATCAACACTCACAATTCTGGCCGATTTTGGTCCGTTTCGTGCACTATAACTCAACGTTTTGGGGTCCCAGAGCGATTTCCACGATTGATGATCCCTGGGGTGCGTTTACGTGTCCGTCATCAACACTCACAGTTTGAGCCAATTCTGACCCGTTTCGTGGACTATTACTCACCATTTTTGGGCCCTGAAGCGATTTCCATAGTTGTTGAACCCCAAGGTGCGCTTATGTGTTGGTCATCAAAACTCACAGTTTTGGCCGATTCTAGACCGTTTCATGGACTATTACTCACTCTTTTGGGGTCCCGGAGTGATTTCCACGATTAACGAACCCTTGTGTGCGTTTACGTTTCGGTCATCAACACTCGCAGTTTTGGCCGATTCTGACCCGCTTCGTGGACTATTACTCACTGTTTATGGCTCCCGGAGTGATTTCCATGATTATCAAACACCGGGTGCTTTACATGTCGGTCATCAACACTCACGTGTTTGGCCGATTCTGCCCGTTCGTGGACTATTACTTACATGTATTGGGGTCCCGGAGTATTTTTCATGATTAACGAACCGGGATGCCTTTACATGTCGGTCACCAACACTTCTTTGTATTGGCGATTACGACATGTCTCCGTGCACTATTACGCACCATTTTGGGGTCCCGAAGCGATTTCCATAGTCGTTGATCCCCAAGGTGCGCTTACGTATCGGTCATCAACACTCATGGTTTTAGCCGATTCTGGCCCGTTTCTTGGACTGTAACTCACTTTTTGGGGGCCCAAAGCGATTTCCATGGTTGTCGAACCTCAATGTGCACTTACGTGTCGGCTATCAACACTCACAGTTTTGGCCGATTCTGGTCCATTTCATAGACTATTACTCATAGTTTTGGGCTCCGGGTGATTTCCATGATTACGAACCGGGGGTGCATTTACGTGCGATCATCAACACTCACGGTTGTGGCGATTCTAGCCCGTTTACGTCTTGTGTTGGGGTCCCGTTGATTTCCACGATTAACGAACCCGGGGTGTGTTTACGTGTCGATCATCAACACTTGTGGTTTTGTCGTTTCGGACCCATTTCGTGGACTATTACAAACCGTTTTGTGGTCCCAACGTGATTTCCATGGTTGTCGAACCCCAAGGTGCGTTTACGTGTCGGTCATCAACACTCAAAGTTTCGCCGATTCTGGCCTGTTTCGTGGACTATTACTCACGATTTTGGGCTCGGAGTGATTTCCATGATTAACAAACACCGGAGTGCATTTACATGTCGGACATCAACACTCACATGCTTGGCCGATTATGGCCCGTTTCGTGGACTATTACTCACAGTTTTGGGGTCCCAGAGTGATTTCCACAATTAACGAACCCCGGGGTGCGTTTACGTGTCGGTCTTCAACACTCACAGTTTTGACCGATTCTGGCCTGTTTCATGGACCTATTACTCACCGTTTTGGGGTCCCAAAGCGATTTCCATGGTTGTCGAACCGCAAGGTGCGCCTATGTGTCGGTCATCAACACTCACAGTTTTGGCCGATTCTGGCCCGTTTCATGGACTATTACTCACAGTTTTGGGCCCCCGGAGTGATTTCTATGATTAACGAACCCCGTGGTGCGTTTACGTGTCGGTCATCAACACTCACAGTTTTTGCCGATTCTGGCCCGTTTCGTACTGTGTTGGGGTCCCGGACTGATTTCCACGATTAACGAACCCCGGGGTGCGTTTACGTGTCGATCATCAACACTGGGGCCCGTTTCGTGGTTTTGTCGTTTCGCACCCGTTTCGTGGACTATTACTCACCGTTTTGTGGTCCCAAAGCGATTTCCATGGTTGTCGAACCCAAGGCATTCTTACGTGTTGGTCGTCAGGACTCGCAGTTTCGGCCGATTCTGGCCCGTTTGTTGTACTATTAATCAGTTTCGGTGTCTGAAAGTGATTTCGACGATTGACGAACCCCGGGGTGTGTTTACGTGTCGGTCATCAACACTCACAATTTTGGCCGATTCTGGTCCGTTTCGTGCACTATCACTCATCGTTTTGGGGTCCTAGAGCGATTTCCACGATTGACGATCCCTGGGGTGCGTTTACGTGTCCGTCGTCAGTACTCATAGTTTGAGCCAATTCTGACCCGTTTCGTGGACTATTACTCACCGTTTTGGGGTCCCGAAGCGATTTCCATACTTGTTGAACCCCATGGTGCGCTTACGTGTCGTCATCAACCCTCACAGTTTTGGCTGATTCTGACCCGTTTCGTGGACTATTACTCACTGTTTTGGGCTCCCGGAGTGATTTCCAGGATTAACGAACCCCGTGGTGCGTTTACATGTCGGTCATCAACACTCACAGTTTTGGCCGATTCTGGCCCGTTTCGTACTGTGTTGGGTTCCCGTAGTGATTTCCACGATTAACGAACCCCGGGGTGCGTTTACGTGTCGATCATCAACACTCGTGGTTTTTGTCGTTTCGGACACGTTTCGTGGATTATTACTCACCGTCTTGTGGTCCCAAAGCGATTTCCATGGTTGTCGAACCGCAAGGAGTGCTTACGTGTTGCTCGTCAGGACTCGCAGTTTGGGTCGATTCTGGCCCGTTTCTTGGACTATTACTCAGTTTCGGGGTCCCGAAGTGATTTCCACGATTGATGAACCCCATGTTGTGTTTACGTGTGGGTCATCAACACTCACAATTCTGGCGATTTTTGTCCGTTTCGTGCACTATAACTCAACGTTTTGGGGTCCCAGAGCGATTTCCACGATTGATGATCCCTGGGGTGCGTTTACGTGTCCGTCATCAACACTCACAGTTTGAGCCAATTCTGACCCGTTTCGTGGACTATTACTCACCATTTTGGGGCCCTGAAGCGATTTCCATAGTTGTTGAACCCCAAGGTGCGCTTATGTGTTGGTCATCAAAACTCACGCTTTTGGCGATTCTGGACCGTTTCGTGGAATATTACTCACTGTTTCGGGGTCCGAGAGTGATTTACACGATAAACGAACCCCGGGGTGAGTTTACGTGTCGGTCATCAACACCAGCACTTTTGGCGATTCTGACCCTTTTCGTGGACTATTACTCACTGTTTATGGCTCCCGGAGTGATTTCCATGATAATCAAACACCGGGATGCTTTACATGTCGGTCATCAACACTCACGTGTTTGGCCGATTCTGCCCCGTTTCGTGGACTATTACTTACTGTATTGGGGTCCCGGAGTATTTTTTCATGATTAACGAACCCCGGGATGCCTTTACATGTCGGTCACCAACACTTACTGTATTGGCCGATTCTGACATGTTCCGTGCACTATTACGCACCATTTTGGGGCCTCGAAGCGATTTCCATAGTCGTTGATCCCCAAGGTGCGCTTACGTATCGGTCATCAACACTCATGGTTTTAGCCGATTCTGGCCCGTTTCTTGGACTGTAACTCAGTGTTAGGGGGCCCAAGGCGATTTCCATGGTTGTCGAACCTCAATGTGCACTTACGGGTCGGCTATCAACACTCACGCTTTGGCCGATTCTGGTCCATTTCGTGGAATATTACTCATAGTTTTGGGCTCCCGGAGTGATTTCCATGATTACGAACCCAGGGGTGCATTTACGTGCCAGTCATCAACACTCACAGTTGTGGCCGATTCTAGCCCGTTTCGTACTGTGTTGGGGTCCCGAAGTGATTTCCACGATTAACGAACCCCGGGGTGTGTTTACGTGTCGATCATCAACACTCGTGGTTTTTGTCGTTTCGGACCCGTTTCGTGGACTATTACTCACCGTTTTGTGGTCCCAACATGATTTCCATGGTTGTCGGACCCCAAGGTGCGTTTACGTGTCGGTCATCAACACTCAAAGTTTCGGCCGATTCTGGCCTGTTTCGTGGACTATTACTCACAGTTTTGGGCTCCCGGAGTGATTTCCATGATTAACAAACACCGGTGCGTTTACATGTCGGACATCAACACTCACATGCTTGGCGATTCTGGCCCGTTCGTGGACTATTACTCACAGTTTTGGGGTCCCGGAGTGATTTCCACAATTAACGAACCCCGGGGTGCGTTTACGTGTCGGTCTTCAACACTCACAGTTTTGACCGATTCTGGTCCATTTCGTGCACTATTACTCATCGTTTTGGGGTCCCAGAGCGATTTCCACGATTGACGATCCCTGGGGTGCGTTTACGTGTCCGTCGTCAGTACTCATAGTTTGAGCCAATTCTGATCCGTTTCGTGGACTATTACTCACCGTTTTGGGGTCCCGAAGCGATTTCCATACTTGTTGAACCCCATGGTGCGCTTACGTGTCGGTCATCAACACTCACAGTTTTGGCTGATTCTGACCCGTTTCCTGGACTATTACTCACTGTTTTGGGCTCCCGGAGTGATTTCCAGGATGAACGAATCCCGTGGTGCGTTTACATGTCGGTCATCAACACTCACAGTTTTGGCCGATTCTGGCCCGTTTCGTACTGTGTTGGGTTCCCGCAGTGATTTCCACGATTAACGAACCCCGGGGTGCGTTTACGTGTCGATCATCAACACTTCGTGGTTTTGTCGTTTCGGACACGTTTACGTGGACTATTACTCACCGTCTTGTGGTCCCAAAGCGATTTCCATGGTTGTCGAACCCCAAGGAGTGCTTACGTGTTGGTCGTCAGGACTCGCAGTTTGGGTCGATTCTGGCCCGTTTCTTGGACTATTACTCAGTTTCGGGGTCCCGAAGTGATTTCCACGATTGATGAACCCCATGGTGTGTTTACGTGTGGGTCATCAACACTCACAATTCTAGCCGATTTTGGTCCGTTTCGTGCACTATAACTCAACGTTTTGGGGTCCCAGAGCGATTTCCACGATTGATGATCCCTGGGGTGCGTTTACGTGTCCGTCATCAACACTCACAGTTTGAGCCAATTCTGACCCGTTTCGTGGACTATTACTCACCATTTTGGGGCCCTGAAGCGATTTCCATAGTTGTTGAACCCCAAGGTGCGCTCATGTGTTGGTCATCAAAACTCACAGTATTCTGGACCGTTTCGTGGACTATTACTCACTCTTTTGGGGTCCCGGAGTGATTTCCACGATTAACGAACCCCGGGGTGAGTTTACGTGTCGGTCATCAACACTCACACTTTTGGCCGATTCTGACCCTTTTCATGGACTATTACTCACTGTTTATGGCTCCCGGAGTGATTTCCATGATTATCAAACACCGGGATGCTTTACATGTCGGTCATCAACACTCACGTGTTTGGCCGATTCTGCCCCGTTTCGTGGACTATTACTTACTGTATTGGGGTCCCGGAGTATTTTTTCATGATTAACGAACCCCGGGATGCCTTTACATGTCGGTCACCAACACTTACTTGTATTGGCGATTACGACATGTTTACGTGCACTATTACGCACCATTTTGGGGTCCGGCGATTTCCATAGTCGTTGATCCCCAAAGGTGCGCTTACGTATCGGTCATCAACACTCATGGTTTTAGCCGATTCTGGCCCGTTTCTTGGACTGTAACTCACTTTTTGGGGGCCCAAAGCGATTTCCATGGTTGTCGAACCTCAATGTGCACTTACGTGTCGGCTATCAACACTCACAGTTTTGGCCGATTCTGGTCCATTTCGTGGACTATTACTCATAGTTTTGGGCTCCCGGAGTGATTTCCATGATTACGAACCCAGGGGTGCATTTACGTGCCAGTCATCAACACTCACAGTTGTGGGCGATTCTAGCCCGTTTAAATCTTGTGTTGGGGTCCCGGTGATTTCCACGATTAACGAACCCGGGGTGTGTTTACGTGTCGATCATCAACACTCGTGGTTTTTTCGTTTCGGACCCGTTTAAGTGGACTATTACTCACCGTTTTGTGGTCCCAACGTGATTTCCATGGTTGTCGAACCCCAAGGTGCGTTCGTGTCGGTCATCAACACTCAAAGTTTCGCTGATTCTCGCCTGTTTTGTGGACTATTACTCACGCTTTTGGGCTCCGGAGTGATTTCCATGATTAACAAACACCGAGTGCGTTTACATGTCGGACATCAACACTCACATGCTTGGCGATTCTGGCCCGTTCGTGGACTATTACTCACAGTTTTGGGGTCCCGGGTGATTTCCACAATTAACGAACCGGGTGCGTTTACGTGTCGGTCTTCAACACTCACAGTTTTGACCGATTACGGCCTGTTTCATGGACCTATTACTCACCGTTTTGGGGTCCCCAGCGATTTCCATGGTTGTCGAACCGCAAGGTGCGCTTATGGGTCGGTCATCAACACTCCACAGTTTTGGCCGATTCTGGCCCGTTTCCTGGACTATTACTCACCCTTTTGGTCCCCCGGAGTGATTTCTATGATTAACGAACCCCGTGGTGCGTTTACGTGTCGGTCATCAACACTCACAGTTTTTGCCGATTCTGGCCCGTTTCGTACTGTGTTGGGGTCCCGGACTGATTTCCACGATTAACGAACCCCGGGGTGCGTTTACATGTCGATCATCAACACTGGGGCCCGTTTCGTGGTTTTGTCGTTTCGCACCCGTTTCGTGGACTATTACTCACCGTTTTGTGGCCCAAAGCGATTTCCATGGTTGTCGAACCCAAGGCATTCTTACGTGTTGGTCGTCGGGACTACGCGATTTCGGCCGATTCTGGCCCGTTTGTTGTACTATTAATCAGTTTGATTAATGCGAAAGTGATTTCCACGATTGACGAATCCCGGAGTGTGTTTACGTGTCGGTCATCAACACTCACAATTTTGGCCGATTCTGGTCCATTTCGTGCACTATTACTCATCGTTTTGGGGTCCCAGAGCGATTTCCACGATTGACGATCCACAGGTGCGTTTACGTGTCCGTCGTCAGTACTCATAGTTTGAGCCAATTCTGACCCGTTTCGTGGACTATTACTCACCGTTTTGGGGTCCCGAAGCGATTTCCATACTTGTTGAACCCCATGGTGCGCTTACGTGTCGGTCATCAACACTCACAGTTTTGGCTGATTCTGACCCGTTTCCTGGACTATTACTCACTGTTTTGGGCTCCCGGAGTGATTTCCAGGATGAACGAATCCCGTGGTGCGTTTACATGTCGGTCATCAACACTCACAGTTTTGGCGATTCTGGCCCGTTTACGTCTTGTGTTGGGTTCGCTTGATGATTTCCACGATTAACGAACCGGGGTGCGTTTACGTGTCGATCATCAACACTCGTGGTTTTTGTCGTTTCGGACGCGTTTACGTGGACTATTACTCACCGTCTTGTGGTCCCAGCGATTTCCATGGTTGTCGAACCCCAAGGAGTGCTTACGTGTTGGTCGTCGGGACTACGCGGTTTGGAGTCGATTCTGGCCCGTTTCTTGGACTATTACTCAGTTTCGGGGTCCCGAAGTGATTTCCACGATTGATGAACCCCATGGTGTGTTTACGTGTGGGTCATCAACACTCACAATTCTAGCCGATTTTGGTCTGTTTCGTGCACTATAACTCAACATTTTGGGGTCCCAGAGCGATTTCCACGATTGATGATCCCTGGGGTGCGTTTACGTGTCCGTCATCAACACTCACAGTTTGAGCCAATTCTGACCCGTTTCGTGGACTATTACTCACCATTTTGGGGCCCTGAAGCAATTTCCATAGTTGTTGAACCCCAAGGTGCGCTTATGTGTTGGTCATCAAAACTCACAGTTTTGGCCGATTCTGGACCGTTTCGTGGACTATTACTCACTCTTTTGGGGTCCCGGAGTGATTTCCACGATTAACGAACCCAGGTGCATTTATGTGTCGGTCATCAACACTCACAGTTTTGGCGATTCTGACCCTTTTCCTGGACTATTTCTCTCTGTTTATGGCTCCCGGTGTGTTTACAATGATTATCTAAGACGGGGATGCTTTTCATGTCGGTCATCAACACTCACGTGTTTGGCAGATTCTGCCCCGTTTCATGGACTATTACTTACTGTATTGGGGTCCCGGAGTATTTTTCATGATTAACGAACCCGGGATGCCTTTACATGTCGGTCACCAACACTTACTGTATTGGCGATTACGACATGTTTACGTGCACTATTACGCACCATTTTGGGGTCGGCGATTTCCATAGTCGTTGATCCCCAAGGTGCGCTTACGTATCGGTCATCAACACTCATGGTTTTAGCCGATTCTGGCCCGTTCTTGGGTATAACTCAGTTTTGGGGGCCCCAGCGATTTCCATGGTTGTCGAACCTCAATGTGCACTTACGTGTCGGCTATCAACACTCACAGTTTTGGCGATTCTGGTCCATTTCGTGGACTATTACTCATAGTTTTGGGCTCCGGGTGATTTCCATGATTACGAACCCGGGGGTGCATTTACGTGCCGATCATCAACACTCACGGTTGTGGCCGATTCTAGCCCGTTTAAATCTTGTGTTGGGGTCCCGAAGTGATTTCCACGATTAACGAACCGGGGTGTGTTTACGTGTCGATCATCAACACTTCGTGGTTTTTGTCGTTTGGACCCGTTTGTGGACTATTACTCACCGTTTTGTGGTCCCAGCGTGATTTCCATGGTTGTCGAACCCCAAGAGTGCGTTTACGTGTCGGTCATCAACACTCAAAGTTTCGGCTGATTACGGCCTGTTTGCAGACTATTACTCACAGTTTTGGGCTCCGGGTGATTTCCATGATTAACAAACACGGTGCGTTTACATGTCGGACATCAACACTCACATGCTTGGCGATTACGGCCCGTTTCGTGGACTATTACTCACAGTTTTGGGGTCCCGTGGTGATTTCCACAATTAACGAACCCGAAGTGCGTTTACGTGTCGGTCTTCAACACTCCACAGTTTTGACCGATTACGGCCTGTTTCATGGACCTATTACTCACCGTTTGGGGTCCCAGCGATTTCCATGGTTGTCGAACCGCAAGGTGCGCCTATGTGTCGGACATCAACACTCACAGGTTTGGCCGATTCTGGCCCGTTTCATGGACTATTACTCACAGTTTTGGGCCCCCGGAGTGATTTCTATGATTAACGAACCCGTAGTGCGTTTACGTGTCGGTCATCAACACTCCACGGTTTTGCGATTACGGCCCGTTTACGTCTTGTGTTGGGGTCCCGGACTGATTTCCACGATTAACGAACCCGGGGTGCGTTTACGTGTCGATCATCAACTGCTGGGGCCCGTTTACGTGGTTTTGTCGTTTCGCACCCGTTTAGTGGACTATTACTCACCGTTTTGTGGTCCCAAAGCGATTTCCATGGTTGTCGAACCCAAGGTATTCTTACGTGTTGGTCGTCGGGACTACGCGATTTCGGCCGATTACGGCCCGTTTGTTGTACTATTAATCGGTTTGATTATGCGAAAGTGATTTCCACTATTAGCGAACCCGGGGTGTGTTTTGCGTGTCGGTCATCAACACTCACAATTTTGGCGATTCTGGTCCATTTACGTGCACTATTACTCATCGTTTTGGGGTCCCGAGCGATTTCCACGATTGACGATCCACAGGGTGCGTTTACGTGTCCGTCGTCGATACTCATAGTTTGAGCCAATTCTGATCCGTTTACGTGGACCATTACTCACCGTTTTGGGGTCCCGGGCGATTTCCATTGTTGTTGAACCGCATGGTGCGCTTACGTGTCGGTCATCCACACTCACAGTTTTTGCCGATTACGACCCGTTTCTGGACTATTACTCACTTTGTTTTGGGCTCCGGGTGATTTCCGGGATGAACGAACCCGTGGTGCGTTTACATGTCGGTCATCAACACTCACCGTTTTGGCGATTACGGCCCGTTTACGTCTTGTGTTGGGTTCCTTGATGATTTCCACGATTAACGAACCCGAGGTGCGTTTACGTGTCGATCATCAACACTTTCGTGGTTTTTGTCGTTTTGGACGCGTTTACGTGGACTATTACTCACCGTCTTGTGGTCCCCAGCGATTTCCATGGTTGTCCGAACCCCAAGGAGTGCTTACGTGTTGGTCGTCGGGACTACTTGATTTGGGTCGATTCGGCCCGTTCTTGGACTATTACTCGGTTTGAGGTCCCGCAGTGATTTCCATGATTGATGAACCCCATGGTGGGTTTACGTGTGGGTCATCAACACTCACAATTCTAGCCGATTTTGGTCCGTTTTCGTGCACTATAACTCAGCGTTTTGGGGTCCCGGAAGCGATTTCCACGATTGATGATCCACAGGGGTGCGTTTACGTGTCCGTCATCAACACTCACAGTTTGAGCCAATTCTGACCCGTTTCGTGGACTATTACTCACCGTTTTGGGGCCCTGAAGCGATTTCCATAGTTGTTGAACCCCAAGGTGCGCTTATGTGTTGGTCATCAAAACTCACAGTTTTGGCCGATTCTGGACCGTTTGTGGACTATTACTCACTCTTTTGGGGTCCGGAGTGATTTCCACGATTAACGAACCCGGTGAGTTTACGTGTCGGTCATCAACACTCACACTTTTGGCGATTCTGACCCTTTTCATGGACTATTACTCACTGTTTATGGCTCCGGGTGATTTCCATGATTATCAAACAAGGATGCTTTACATGTCGGTCATCAACACTCACGTGTTTGGCGATTCTGCCCGTTTAAGTGGACTATTACTTCTTGTATTGGGGTCCCGGAGTATTTTTCATGATTAACGAACCCGGGATGCCTTTACATGTCGGTCACCAACACTTCTTTGTATTGGCCGATTACGACATGTTTCGTGCACTATTACGCACCATTTTGGGGTCCGGCGATTTCCATAGTCGTTGATCCCAAAGGTGAGCTGACGTATCGGTCATCAACACTCATGGTAATAGCCGATTAACGACCGATTCTTGGACAGTAACTCACGTTTAGGTGGCCAAACTCGATATCCATGGTAGTCGAACCTCAATGTTCACTTACGTGTCGGCTATCAACACTCACGATTTTGGCGATTCTGGTCCATTTCGTGGACTATTACTCATAGTTTTGGGCTCCGGGTGATTTCCATGATTACGAACCCGGGGTGCATTTACGTGCCAGTCATCAACACTCACGGTTGTGGCGATTCTAGCCCGTTTACGTCTTGTGTTGGGGTCCCGGTGATTTCCACGATTAACGAACCCGGGGTGTGTTTACGTGTCGATCATCAACACTTCGTGGTTTTTGTCGTTTCGGACCCGTTTAAGTGGACTATTACTCACCGTTTTGTGGTCCCCAGCGTGATTTCCATGGTTGTCGAACCCCAAGGTGCGTTTACGTGTCGGTCATCAACACTCAAAGTTTGGTGATTACGGCCTGTTTAGTGGACTATTACTCACAGTTTTGGGCTCCCGGGTGATTTCCATGATTAACAAACACGGAGTGCGTTTACATGTCGGACATCAACACTCACATGCTTGGCGATTCTGGCCCGTTTAAGTGGACTATTACTCACAGTTTTGGGGTCGGGTGATTTCCACAATTAACGAACCGGGGTGCGTTTACGTGTCGGTCTTCAACACTCCACAGTTTTGACCGATTACGGCCTGTTTCATGGACCTATTACTCCCAGTTTTGGGGTCCCAAAGCGATTTCCATGGTTGTCGAACCGCAAGGTGCGCTTATGTGTCGGTCATCAACACTCACAGTTTTGGCGATTACGGCCCGTTCATGGACTATTACTCACAGTTTTGGGCCCCGGGTGATTTCTATGATTAACGAACCCGTGGTGCGTTTACGTGTCGGTCATCAACACTCACGGTTTTGCCGATTCTGGCCCGTTTAAATGCTTGTGTTGGGGTCGGACTGATTTCCACGATTAACGAACCCGAGAGTGCGTTTACGTGTCGATCATCAACTGAGGGCCCGTTTACGTGGTTTTGTCGTTTCGCACCCGTTTAGTGGACTATTACTCACCGTTTGTGGTCCCCAGCGATTTCCATGGTTGTCGAACCCAAGGCATTCTTACGTGTTGGTCGTCGGGACTCATGATTTCGGCGATTCTGGCCCGTTTGTTGTACTATTAATCGGTTTGATGTGCGAAAGTGATTTCCCACGATTGACGAACCCGGGGTGTGTTTACGTGTCGGTCATCAACACTCACAATTTTGGCGATTCTGGTCCATTTAGGTGCACTATTACTCATCATTTTGGGGTCCCGGGCGATTTCCCACGATTGGCGATCCACAGGGTGCGTTTACGTGTCCGTCGTCGATACTCATAGTTTGAGCCAATTCTGATCCGTTTACGTGGACTATTACTCACCGTTTTGGGGTCCCGGCGATTTCCATACTTGTTGAACCCCATGGTGCGCTTACGTGTCGGTCATCAACACTCCACAGTTTTGGCTGATTCGACCCGTTTCACGGACTATTACTCACGGTTTTGGGCTCCGGGTGATTTCCGGGATGAGCGAATCCGTGGTGCGTTTACATGTCGGTCATCAACACTCACAGTTTTGGCGATTCTGGCCCGTTTAAATCTTGTGTTGGGTTCCCGGTGATTTCCACGATTAACGAACCCGAGTGCGTTTACGTGTCGATCATCAACACTTTTCGTGGTTTTTGTCGTTTTGAGACCGTTTACGTGGACTATTACTCACCGTCTTGTGGTCCCCAGCGATTTCCGTGGTTGTCGAACCCCAAGGGAGTGCTTACGTGTTGGTCGTCGGGACTCGCGGTTTGGGTCGATTACGGCCCGTTCTTGGACTATTACTCGGTTTGAGGTCCCGGTGATTTCCACGATTGATGAACCCCATGGTGTGTGTACGTGTGGGTCATCAACACTCACAATTAAGGGCGGTATTGGTACGTTTAGTGCACTATATGTGAACGTTTTGGGGTCCCAGGCGATTTCCACGATTGATGATCACAGGGTGCGTTTACGTGTCCGTCATCAACACTCACAGTTTGAGCCAATTACGACGCGTTTGTGGACTATTACTCACCGTCTTGTGGTCCCCAAAGCGATTTCCATGGTTGTCGAACCCCAGGAGTGCTTACGTGTTGGTCGTCGGGACTGCATGATTTGGGTCGATTCTGGCCCGTTCTTGGACTATTACTCGGTTTGGGGTCGAAGTGATTTCCACGATTGATGAACCCCATGGTGTGTTTACGTGTGGGTCATCAACACTCACAATTCTAGCGATTTTGGTCCGTTTAGTGCACTATAACTCAGCGTTTTGGGGTCCCAGGGCGATTTCCACGATTGATGATCCACAGGGGTGCGTTTACGTGTCCGTCATCAACACTCACAGCTTTGAGCCAATTCTGACCCGTTTACGTGGACTATTACTCACCATTTTGGGGCCTGAAGCAATTTCCATAGTTGTTGAACCCCAAATTAACGCTTATGTGTTGGTCATCAAAACTCAGTTTTTGTCGTTTTGAGACACGTTTACGTGGACTATTACTCACCGTCTTGTGGTCCCCAAAGCGATTTCCGTGGTTTGCCGAACCCCAAGGAGTGCTTACGTGTTGGTCGTCGGGACTCATGATTTGGAGTCGATTCTGGCCCGTTCTTGGACTATTACTCAGTTTGGGGTCCCGTGATTTCCACGATTGATGAACCCCATGGTGTGTTTACGTGTGGGTCATCAACACTCACAATTCTGGGCGATTTTGGTCCGTTTACGTGCACTATAACTCAAGCGTTTTGGGGTCCCGGGCGATTTCCACGATTGATGATCCACAGGGTGCGTTTACGTGTCCGTCATCAACACTCACGCTTTGAGCCAATTCGACCGTTTAGTGGACTATTACTCACCGTCTTGTGGTCCCAAAGCGATTTCCATGGTTGTCGAACCCCAAGGAGTGCTTACGTGTTGGTCGTCGGGACTACGGTTTGGGTCGATTCTGGCCCGTTCTTGGACTATTACTCGGTTTGAGGTCCCGAAGTGATTTCCACGATTGATGAACCCCATGGTGTGTTTACGTGTGGGTCATCAACACTCACAATTCTAGCCGATTTTGGTCCGTTTAGGTGCACTATAACTCAACGTTTTGGGGTCCCGGGCGATTTCCACGATTGATGATCCACAGGGGTGCGTTTACGTGTCCGTCATCAACACTCACAGTTTGAGCCAATTCTGACCCGTTTAGGTGGACTATTACTCACCATTTTGGGGCCACTGAAGCAATTTCCATAGTTGTTGAACCCCAAAGGTGCGCTTATGTGTTGGTCATCAAAACTCACAGTTTTGGCCGATTACAGACCGTTTAAGTGGACTATTACTCACTCTTTTGGGGTCCGGAGTGATTTCCACGATTAACGAACCCGGGGTGAGTTTACGTGTCGGTCATCAACACTCACACTTTTGGCGATTCGACCCTTTTCATGGACTATTACTCACTGTTTATGGCTCCGGGTGATTTCCATGATTATCAAACAAGGGATGCTTTACATATCGGTCATCAACACTCACGTGTTTGGCGATTCTGCCCGTTCGTGGACTATTACTTACTGTATTGGGGTCCCGGAGTATTTTTCATGATTAACGAACCCCGGGATGCCTTTACATGTCGGTCACCAACACTTACTGTATTGGCCGATTCTGACATGTTTCGTGCACTTTTACGCACAATTTTGGGGTCCCGAAGCGATTTCCATAGTCGTTGATCCCCAAAGGTGCGCTTACGTATCGGTCATCAACACTCATGGTTTTAGCGATTCTGGCCCGTTTCTTGGGCGTAACTCCAGTTTTGGGGGCCCAAAGCGATTTCCATGGTTGTCGAACCTCAATGTGCACTTACGTGTCGGCTATCAACACTCACAGTTTTGGCGATTCTGGTCCATTCGTGGACTATTACTCATAGTTTTGGGCTCCGGGTGATTTCCATGATTACGAACCCGGGGGTGCATTTACGTGCCGATCATCAACACTCACGGTTGTGGCGATTCTAGCCCGTTTAAATCTTGTGTTGGGGTCGAAGTGATTTCCACGATTAACGAACCCGGGGTGTGTTTACGTGTCGATCATCAACACTTCGTGGTTTTGTCGTTTCGGACCCGTTTAGTGGACTATTACTCACCGTTTTGTGGTCCCCAACGTGATTTCCATGGTTGTCGAACCCCAAGGTGCGTTTACGTGTCGGTCATCAACACTCAAAGTTTGGCTGATTACGGCCTGTTTCGTGGACTATTACTCACAGTTTTGGGCTCCGGTGATTTCCATGATTAACAAACACCGAGTGCGTTTACATGTCGGACATCAACACTCACATGCTTGGCGATTACGCCCGTTTCGTGGACTATTACTCACGGTTTTGGGGTCCCGGGTGATTTCCTGATTAACGAACCCGAGTGCGTCTACGTGTCGGTCTTCAACACTGGCAGTTTTGACCGATTCTGGCCTGTTTCATGGACTATTACTCACTGTTTTGGGGTCCCCAGCGATTTCCATGGTTGTCGAACCGCAAAGGTGCGCCTATGTGTCGGTCATCAACACTCACAGTTTTGGCCGATTCTGGCCCGTTTCATGTACTATTACTCACAGTATTGGGCCCCCGGAGTGATATCTATGATTAACGAACCCCGTGGTGCGTTTACGTGTCGGTCATCAACCCTCACGGTTTTGCCGATTCTGGCCCGTTTAAATGCTTGTGTTGGGGTCCCGGACTGATTTCCACGATTAACGAACCCGGGGTGCGTTTACGTGTCGATCATCAACTGCGGGGCCCGTTTCGTGGTTTTGTCGTTTCGCAGCCGTTTAGTGGACTATTACTCACCGTTTTGTGGTCCCAAAGCGATTTCCATGGTTGTCGAACCCAAGGCATTCTTACGTGTTGGTCGTCAGGACTCGCAGTTTCGGCCGATTCTGGCCCGTTTGTTGTACTATTAATCAGTTTCGGTGTCTGAAAGTGATTTCCACGATTGACGAACCCCGGGGTGTGTTTACGTGTCGGTCATCAACACTCACAATTTTGGCCGATTCTGGTCCATTTCGTGCACTATTACTCATCATTTTGGGGTCCCAGAGCGATTTCCACGATTGACGATCCCTGGGGTGCGTTTACGTGTCCGTCGTCAGTACTCATAGTTTGAGCCAATTCTGATCCGTTTCGTGGACTATTACTCACCGTTTTGGGGTCCCGAAGCGATTTCCATACTTGTTGAACCCCATGGTGCGCTTACGTGTTGGTCATCAACACTCACAGTTTTGGCTGATCCTGACCCGTTTCGTGGACTATTACTCACGGTTTTGGGCTCCGGGTGATTTCCGGGATGAGCGAATCCCGTGGTGCGTTTACATGTCGGTCATCAACACTCCACAGTTTTGGCGATTACGGCCCGTTTACGTCTTGTGTTGGGTTCCGCGGTGATTTCCACGATTAACGAACCCGGGTGCGTTTACGTGTCGATCATCAACACTTTTCGTGGTTTTGTCGTTTGAACCCGTTTGCGTGGACTATTACTCACCGTCTTGTGGTCCCAGCGATTTCCGTGGTTGTCGAACCCCAAGGAGCGCTTACGTGTTGGTCGTCGGGACTACGCGATTTGGGTCGATTCTGGCCCGTTTCTTGGACTATTACTCAGTTTCGGGGTCCCGAAGTGATTTCCACGATTGATGAACCCCATGGTGTGTTTACGTGTGGGTCATCAACACTCCTGATTTGGACGATTTTGGTCCGTTTCGTGCACTATAACTCAACGTTTTGGGGTCCCAGAGCGATTTCCACGATTGATGATCCCTGGGGTGCGTTTACGTGTCCGTCATCAACACTCACAGTTTGAGCCAATTCTGACACGTTTCGTGGACTATTACTCACCGTCTTGTGGTCCCAAAGCGATTTCCATGGTTGTCGAACCCCAAGGAGTGCTTACGTGTTGGTCGTCAGGACTCGCAGTTTGGGTCGATTCTGGCCCGTTCTTGGACTATTACTCGGTTTGGGGTCCCGGTGATTTCCATGATTGATGAACCCCATGGTGTGTTTACGTGTGGGTCATCAACACTCACAATTCTAGCCGATTTTGGTCCGTTTAGGTGCACTATAACTCAGCGTTTTGGGGTCCCAGGCGATTTCCACGATTGACGATCCCCGGGGTGCGTTTTCGTGTCCGTCGTCAAAACTCACAGTTTGGCCAATTCTGACCCGTTTTGTGGCATTTTGGGGCCCCGAAGCAATTTCCATAGTTGTTGAACCCCAAGGTGCGCTTATGTGACGATCATCAACACTCACAGTTTGGCGATTCTGAACCGTTTAAGTGGACTATTACTCACTCTTTTGGGGTCCCGGGTGATTTCCACGATTAACGAACCGGGGTGAGTTTACGTGTCGGTCATCAACACTCACACTTTTGGCGATTCGACCCTTTTCATGGACTATTACTCACTTTGTTTATGGCTCGGGTGATTTCCATGATTATCAAACACCGGGATGCTTTACATGTCGGTCATCAACACTCACGTGTTTGGCGATTCTGCCCGTTTCGTGGACTATTACTTACTGTATTGGGGTCCCGGGTATTTTTTCATGATTAACGAACCGGGATGCCTTTACATGTCGGTCACCAACACTTACTGTATTGGCGATTCGACATGTTTCGTGCACTATTACGCACCATTTTGGGGTCGGCGATTTCCATAGTCGTTGATCCCCAAGGTGCGCTTACGTATCGGTCATCAACACTCATGGTTTTAGCCGATTACGGCCCGTTTCTTGGACTGTAACTCACTTTTGGGGGCCCAGCGATTTCCATGGTTGTCGAACCTCAATGTGCACTTACGTGTCGGCTATCAACACTCACAGTTTTGGCGATTCTGGTCCATTTCGTGGACTATTACTCATAGTTTTGGGCTCCCGGAGTGATTTCCATGATTACGAACCCAGGGGTGCATTTACGTGCCAGTCATCAACACTCACAGTTGTGGCCGATTCTAGCCCGTTTCGTACTGTGTTGGGGTCCCGAAGTGATTTCCACGATTAACGAACCCCGGGGTGTGTTTACGTGTCGATCATCAACACTCGTGGTTTTGTCGTTTCGGACCCGTTTCGTGGACTATTACTCACCGTTTTGTGGTCCCAACGTGATTTCCATGGTTGTCGAACCCCAAGGTGCGTTTACGTGTCGGTCATCAACACTCAAAGTTTCGGCCGATTCTGGCCTGTTTCGTGGACTATTACTCACAGTTTTGGGCTCCCGGAGTGATTTCCATGATTAACAAACACGAGTGCGTTTACATGTCGGACATCAACACTCACATGCTTGGCGATTCTGGCCCGTTTCGTGGACTATTACTCACAGTTTTGGGGTCCGGGTGATTTCCTGATTAACGAACCCGGGGTGCGTTTACGTGTCGGTCTTCAACACTCACAGTTTTGACCGATTACGGCCTGTTTCATGGACCTATTACTCACCGTTTTGGGGTCCCCAGCGATTTCCATGGTTGTCGAACCGCAAGGTGCGCTTATGTGTCGGTCATCAACACTCCACAGTTTTGGCGATTCTGGCCCGTTTCATGGACTATTACTCACGGTTTGGGCCCCGGGTGATTTCTATGATTAACGAACCCGGTAGTGCGTTTACGTGTCGGTCATCAACACTCACGGTTTTGCGATTACGGCCCGTTTAAATGCTTGTGTTGGGGTCCCAGGCTGATTTCCACGATTAACGAACCCGGGGTGCGTTTGCGTGTCGATCATCAACACTTTGGGGCCCGTTTACGTGGTTTTGTCGTTTCGCACCCGTTTCTTGGACTATTACTCACCGTTTTGTGGTCCCAAAGCGATTTCCCTGGTTGTCGAACCCAAGGCATTCTTACGTGTTGGTCGTCGGGACTCGCGATTTCGGCCGATTACGGCCCGTTTGTTGTCTTGTTAATCGATTTGGTGTCTGAAAGTGATTTCCCACGATTAGCGAACCCGGGGTGTGTTTACGTGTCGGTCATCAACACTCACAATTTTGGCGATTCTGGTCCATTTCGTGCACTATTACTCATCATTTTGGGGTCCCAGGCGATTTCCACGATTGGCGATCCACAGGAGTGCGTTTACGTGTCCGTCGTCGATACTCATAGTTTGAGCCAATTCTGATCCGTTTCGTGGACTATTACTCACCGTTTTGGGGTCGGCGATTTCCATACTTGTTGAACCCCATGGTGCGCTTACGTGTCGGTCATCAACACTCACGGTTTGGCTGATTGACCCGTTTCGTGGACTATTACTCACGGTTTTGGGCTCCGGGTGATTTCCGGGATGAGCGAATCCGTGGTGCGTTTACATGTCGGTCATCAACACTCCACGGTTTTGGCGATTCTGGCCCGTTTACGTCTTGTGTTGGGTTCCTTGATGATTTCCACGATTAACGAACCCCGGGGTGCGTTTACGTGTCGATCATCAACACTCGTGGTTTTTGTCGTTTCAGACACGTTTCGTGGACTATTACTCACCGTCTTGTGGTCCCAAAGCGATTTCCGTGGTTGTCGAACCCCAAGGAGTGCTTACGTGTTGGTCGTCGAGGACTTCATGATTTGGAGTCGATTCTGGCCCGTTCTTGGACTATTACTCGGTTTGGGGTCCCGGTGATTTCCATGATTGATGAACCCCATGGTGTGTTTACGTGTGGGTCATCAACACTCACAATTCTGGGCGATTTTGGTCCGTTTAGGTGCACTATAACTCAGCGTTTTGGGGTCCCGGGCGATTTCCACGATTGATGATCACGGGGTGCGTTTACGTGTCCGTCATCAACACTCACAGTTTTAGCCAATTCTGACCCGTTTAGTGGACTATTACTCACCATTTTGGGGCCCTGAAGCAATTTCCATAGTTGTTGAACCCCAAGGTGAGCTTATGTGTTGGTCATCAAAACTCACAGTTTTGGCCGATTCTGGACCGTTTCGTGGACTATTACTCACTTTTTTGGGGTATGGGAGTGATTTCCACGATTGACGAACCCCGAGGTGCGTTTACGTGTCGGTCATCAACACTCACAGTTTTGGCCGATTCTGACCCTTTTCATGGACTATTACTCACTTTGTTTATGGCTCCGGGTGATTTCCATGATTATCAAACAAGGATGCTTTGCATGTCGGTCATCAACACTCACGTGTTTGGCCGATTCTGCCCCGTTTCATGGACTATTACTTACTGTATTGGGGTCCCGGAGTATTTTTTCATGATTAACGAACCCCGGGATGCCTTTACATGTCGGTCACCAACACTTACTTGTATTGGCGATTCGACATGTTTCGTGCACTATTACACACCATTTTGGGGTCGGCGATTTCCATAGTCGTTGATCCCCAAGGTGCGCTTACGTATCGGTCATCAACACTCATGGTTTTAGCCGATTCTGGCCCGTTCTTGGTATAACTCACTTTTTGGGGGCCCAAAGCGATTTCCATGGTTGTCGAACCTCAATGTGCACTTACGTGTCGGCTATCAACACTCACAGTTTTGGCGATTCTGGTCCATTTAAGTGGACTATTACTCATAGTTTTGGGCTCCGGAGTGATTTTCCATGATTACGAACCCGAGGGTGCATTTACGTGCCGATCATCAACACTCCACGGTTGTGGCGATTCTAGCCCGTTTAAATGCGTGTTGGGGTCCCGAAGTGATTTCCACGATTAACGAACCCCGGGGTGTGTTTACGTGTCGATCATCAACACTCGTGGTTTTTGTCGTTTCGGACCCGTTTCGTGGACTATTACTCACCGTTTTGTGGTCCCAACGTGATTTCCATGGTTGTCGAACCCCAAGGTGCGTTTACGTGTCGGTCATCAACACTCAAAGTTTCGGCTGATTCTGGCCTGTTTCGTGGACTATTACTCACAGTTTTGGGCTCCCGGAGTGATTTCCATGATTAACAAACACCGTAGTGCGTTTACATGTCGGACATCAACACTCACATGCTTGGCGATTCTACGGCCCGTTTCGTGGACTATTACTCACAGTTTTGGGGTCCCGGAGTGATTTCCACAATTAACGAACCCCGGGGTGCGTTTACGTGTCGGTCTTCAACACTCACAGTTTTGACCGATTCTGGCCTGTTTCATGGACCTATTACTCACCATTTTGTGGTCCCAAAGCGATTTCCATGGTTGTCGAACCCAAGGCATTCTTACGTGTTGGTCGTCAGGACTCGCAGTTTCGGCCGATTCTGGCCCGTTTGTTGTACTATTAATCGGTTTGATTATGTCGAAAGTGATTTCCACGATCAGCGAACCCGGGGTGTGTTTACGTGTCGGTCATCAACACTCACAATTTTGGCGATTCTGGTCCGTTCATGCACTATTACTCATCGTTTTGGGGTCCCGAGCGATTTCCACGATTGGCGATCCACAGGAGTGCGTTTACGTGTCCGTCGTCGATACTCATAGTTTGAGCCAATTGACCCGTTTAGTGGACTATTACTCACCGTTTTGGGGTCGGCGATTTCCATCGTTGTTGAACCCCATGGTGCGCTTACGTGTCGGTCATCAACACTCACAGTTTTGACCGATTCCGGCCCGTTTCGTGGATTATTACTCACTGTTTTGGGGTCCGGGAGTGATTTCCAGGATAAACGAACCCCTGGGTGCGTTTACATGTCGGTCATCAACACTCTTAGTTTTGGCCGATTCTAGCCCGTTTAAATTGTGTTGGGTTCCTTGATGATTTCCACGATTAATGAACCCGAGTGCGTTTACGTGTCGATCATCAACACTCGTGGTTTTTGTCGTTTCGGACACGTTTCGTGGATTATTACTCACCGTCTTGTGGTCCCAAAGCGATTTCCATGGTTGTCGAACCCCAAGGAGTGCTTACGTGTTGCTCGTTAGGACACGCAGTTTGGGTCGATTCTGGCCCGTTTCTTGGACTATTACTTAGTTTCGGGGTCCCGAAGTGATTTCCACGATTGATGAACCCCATGTTGTGTTTACGTGTGGGTCATCAACACTCACAATTCTGGCCGATTTTGGTCCGTTTCGTGCACTATAACTCAACGTTTTGGGGTCCAGAGCGATTTCCACGATTGATGATCCCTGGGGTGCGTTTACGTGTCCGTCATCAACACTCACGATTTGAGCCAATTCTGACCCGTTTAGTGGACTATTACTCACCATTTTGGGGCCCCAGAGCGATTTCCATAGTTGTTGAACCCCAAGGTGCGCTCATGTGTTGGTCATCAAAACTCACAGTTTGGCCGATTCTGACCGTTTAAGTGGACTATTACTCACTCTTTTGGGGTCCGGAGTGATTTCCACGATTAACGAACCGGGGTGAGTTTACGTGTCGGTCATCAACACTCACACTTTTGGCCGATTCGACCCTTTTCGTGGACTATTACTCACTGTTTATGGCTCCCGGAGTGATTTCCATGATTATCAAACACCGGGATGCTTTACATGTCGGTCATCAACACTCACGTGTTTGGCCGATTCTGCCCCGTTTCGTGGACTATTACTTACTGTATTGGGGTCCGGGTATTTTTCATGATTAACGAACCCGGGATGCCTTTACATGTCGGTCACCAACACTTCTTTGTATTGGCGATTCGACATGTTTACGTGCACTATTACGCACCATTTTGGGGTCGGCGATTTCCATAGTCGTTGATCCCCAAAGGTGCGCTTACGTATCGGTCATCAACACTCATGGTTTTAGCGATTCTGGCCCGTTTCTTGGATCATAACTCACTTTTGGGGCCCAAAGCGATTTCCATGGTTGTCGAACCTCAATGTGCACTTGCGTGTCGGCTATCAACACTCACAGTTTTGGCCGATTCTGGTCCATTTCGTGGACTATTACTCATAGTTTTGGGCTCCCGGAGTGATTTCCATGATTACGAACCCAGGGGTGCATTTACGTGCCAGTCATCAACACTCACAGTTGTGGCCGATTCTAGCCCGTTTCGTACTGTGTTGGGGTCCCGAAGTGATTTCCACGATTAACGAACCCCGGGGTGTGTTTACGTGTCGATCATCAACACTCGTGGTTTTTGTCGTTTCGGACCCGTTTCGTGGACTATTACTCACCGTTTTGTGGTCCCAACGTGATTTCCATGGTTGTCGAACCCCAAGGTGCGTTTACGTGTCGGTCATCAACACTCAAAGTTTCGGCCGATTACGCTGTTTCTGGACTATTACTCACGATTTTGGGCTCGGAGTAATTTCCATGATTAACAAACACGGTGCGTTTACATGTCGGACATCAACACTCACATGCTTGGCCGATTCTGGCCAGTTTCATGGACTATTACTTACTTTTTTGGGGTTGCGGAGTGCTTTCCACGATTGACGAACCCCGGGGTGCGTTTACGTGTCGGTCATCAACACTCCCAGTTTTGGCCGATTCTGGCCAGTTTCATGGACTATTACTCACTGTTTTGGGGTCCCCAAAGCGATTTCCATGGTTGTCGAACCGCAAGGTGCGCTTATGTGTCGGTCATCAACACTCATAGCTTTGGCCGATTCTGGCCCGTTTCATGGACTATTACTCACAGTTTTGGGCCCCCGGAGTGATTTCTATGAATAACGAACCCCGTGGTGCGTTTACGTGTCGGTCATCAACACTCACGATTTTTGCCGATTCTGGCCCGTTTATCGTCTTGTGTTGGGGTCCCGGACTGATTTCCACGATTAACGAACCCGAGTGCGTTTACGTGTCGATCATCAACTGCTGGGGCCCGTTTCGTGGTTTTGTCGTTTCGCACCCGTTTCGTGGACTATTACTCACCGTTTTGTGGTCCCAAAGCGATTTCCATGGTTGTCGAACCCAAGGTATTCTTACGTGTTGGTCGTCAGGACTCGCAGTTTCGGCCGATTCTGGCCCGTTTGTTGCACTATTAAACAGTTTCGGTGTCTGAAAGTGATTTCCACGATTGACGAACCCCGGGGTGCGTTTATTTGTCGTTCATCAACACTCACAATTTTGGCCGATTATGGTCCGTTTCATGCACTATTGCTGAGCATTTTGCGGTCCAGAGCGATTTCCATGATTAACAATCCCCGGGGTGCGTTTACATGTCCGTCGTCAATACTCACAGTTTTGGCCAATTCTGGCCCGTTTCGTGGACTATTACTCACCGTTTTGGGGTCCCGAAGCGATTTCCATACTTGTTGAACCCCATGGTGCGCTTACGTGTCGGTCATCAACACCCACAGTTTTGGCTCATTCTGACCCGTTTCGTGGACTATTACTCACTGTTTTGGGCTCCCGGAGTGATTTCCAGGATTAACGAACCCCGTGGTGCGTTTACATGTCGGTCATCAACACTCACAGTTTTGGCCGATTCTGGCCCGTTCGTCTTGTGTTGGGTTCGCGGTGATTTCCACGATTAACGAATCCCGGGTGCGTTTGCGTGTCGATCATCAACACTTCGTGGTTTTTGTCGTTTCGGACCGCGTTTACGTGGACTATTACTCACCGTCTTGTGGTCCCAAAGCGATTTCCATGGTTGTCGAACCCCAAGGAGTGCTTACGTGTTGGTGCGTCGGGACTACATGATTTGGGTCGATTCTGGCCCGTTCTTGGACTATTACTCGGTTTGGTCCCGAAGTGATTTCCATGATTGATGAACCCCATGGTGTGTTTACGTGTGGGTCATCAACACTCACTGGTCTGGCCGACTTTGGTCCGTTTACGTGCACTATAACTCAGCGTTTTGGGGTCCCAGGCGATTTCCCACGATTGATGATCCACGGGGTGCGTTTACGTGTCCGTCATCAACACTCACAGTTTGAGCCAATTCTGACCCGTTTCGTGGACTATTACTCACCATTTTGGGGCCCTGAAGCAATTTCCATAGTTGTTGAACCCCAAGGTGCGCTTATGTGTTGGTCATCAAAACTCACAGTTTTGGCCGATTCTGGACCGTTTCGTGGACTATTACTCACTCTTTTGGGGTCCCGGAGTGATTTCCACGATTAACGAACCGGGGTGCGTTTACATGTCGGTCATCAACACTCACACTTTGGCCGATTCTGACCCTTTTCATGGACTATTACTCCTTTGTTTATGGCTCCCGGGGTGATTTCCATGATTATCAAACACCGGGATGATTTACATGTCGGTCATCAACACTCACGTGTTTGGCCGATTCTGCCCGTTCGTGGACTATTACTTACTGTATTGGGGTCCGGAGTATTTTTCATGATTAACGAACCCGGGATGCCTTTACATGTCGGTCACCAACACTTACTGTATTGGCGATTACGACATGTTTCGTGCACTATTACGCACCATTTTGGGGCCCGGCGATTTCCATAGTCGTTGATCCCCAAGGTGCGCTTCATTATCGGTCATCAACACTCATGGTTTTAGCCGATTCTGGCCCGTTTCTTGGACGTAACTCACTTTTTGGGGGCCAGCGATTTCCATGGTTGTCGAACCTCAATTGTGCACTTACGTGTCGGCTATCAACACTCACAGTTTTGGCGATTCTGGTCCATTTCGTGGACTATTACTCATAGTTTTGGGCTCCGGGTGATTTCCATGATTACGAACCCGAGGGTGCATTTACGTGCCGATCATCAACACTCACGGTTGTGGCGATTCTAGCCCGTTTCGTACTGTGTTGGGGTCCCGAAGTGATTTCCACGATTAACGAACCCCGGGGTGTGTTTACGTGTCGATCATCAACACTCGTGGTTTTTGTCGTTTCGGACCCGTTTCGTGGACTATTACTCACCGTTTTGTGGTCCCAACGTGATTTCCATGGTTGTCGAACCCCAAGGTGCGTTTACGTGTCGGTCATCAACACTCAAAGTTTCGGCCGATTACGGCCTGTTTCATGGACTATTACTCACAGTTTTGGGCTCCGGGTGATTTCCATGATTAACAAACACGAGTGCGTTTAGATGTCGGACATCAACACTCACATGCTTGGCCGATTCTGGCCCATTTCATGGACTATTACTCACAGTTTTGGGGTCCGGGTGATTTCCTGATTAATGAACCCGAAGTGCGTTCGTGTCGGTCTTCAACACTCACAGTTTTGACCGATTCTGGCCTGTTTCATAGACCTATTACTCACCGTTTTGGGGTCCCAAAGCGATTTCCATGGTTGTCGAACCGCAAGGTGCGCTTATGTGTCGGTCATCAACACTCACAGCTTTGGCCGATTCTGGCCCGTTTCATGGACTATTACTCACAGTTTTGGGCCCCCGGAGTGATTTCTATGATTAACGAACCCCGTGGTGCGTTTACGTGTCGGTCATCAACACTCCACAGTTTTTGCCGATTACGGCCCGTTTAAATGCTTGTGTTGGGGTCCGGACTGATTTCCACGATTAACGAACCCGGGTGCGTTTACGTGTCGATCATCAACACTGAGGGCCCGTTTAGTGGTTTTGTCGTTTCGCACCCGTTTCGTGGAATATTACTCACCGTTTTGTGGTCCCAAAGCGATTTCCATGGTTGTCGAACCCAAGGCATTCTTACGTGTTGGTCGTCAGGACTCGCAGTTTCGGCCGATTCTGGCCCGTTTGTTGTACTATTAATCAGTTTCGATGTCTGAAAGTGATTTCCACTATTGACGAACCCCGGGGTGTGTTTACGTGTCGGTCATCAACACTCACAATTTTGGCCGATTCTGGTCCATTTCGTGCACTATTACTCATCGTTTTGGGGTCCCAGAGCGATTTCCACGATTGACGATCCCTGGGGTGCGTTTACGTGTCCGTCGTCAGTACTCATAGTTTGAGCCAATTCTGATCCGTTTCGTGGACCATTACTCACCGTTTTAGGGTCCGTAAGCGATTTCCATCGTTGTTGAACCCCTTGGTGTGCTTACGTGACGGTCATCAACACTCACAGTTTTGGCTGATTACGACCCGTTTCTGGACTATTACTCACTTGTTTTGGGCTCCGGAGTGATTTCCAGGATGAACGAATCCCGTGGTGCGTTTACATGTCGGTCATCAACACTCACAGTTTTGGCCGATTCTGGCCCGTTTGCATCTTGTGTTGGGTTCCTTGATGATTTCCACGATTAACGAATCCGGGGTGCGTTTACGTGTCGATCATCAACACTTTCGTGGTTTTTGTCGTTTCGGACACGTTTACGTGGACTATTACTCACCGTCTTGTGGTCCCAGCGATTTCCATGGTTGTCGAACCCCAAGGAGTGCTTACGTGTTGGTCGTCGGGACTCGCGGTTTGGGTCGATTCTGGCCCGTTCTTGGACTATTACTTAGTTTGGGGTCGAAGTGATTTCCATGATTGATGAACCCCATGGTGTGTTTACGTGTGGGTCATCAACACTCACAATTCTGGCGATTTTGGTCCGTTTCGTGCACTATAACTCAACGTTTTGGGGTCCCGGGCGATTTCCACGATTGATGATCCCACGAGGTGCGTTTACGTGTCCGTCATCAACACTCACAGTTTGAGCCAATTCTGACCCGTTTCGTGGACTATTACTCACCGTTTTGGGGCCCTGAAGCGATTTCCATAGTTGTTGAACCCCAAGGTGCGCTTATGTGTTGGTCATCAAAACTCACAGTTTTGGCCGATTCTGGACCGTTTCGTGGACTATTACTCACTCTTTTGGGGTCCCGGAGTGATTTCCACGATTAACGAACCGGGGTGAGTTTACGTGTCGATCATCAACACTCACACTTTTGGCGATTCGACCCTTTTCATGGACTATTACTCACTGTTTATGGCTCCGGAGTGATTTCCATGATTATCAAACACGGGATACTTTGCATGTCGGTCATCAACACTCACGTGTTTGGCGATTCTGCCCGTTTAAGTGGACTATTACTTACTGTATTGGGGTCCCGGAGTATTTTTCATGATTAACGAACCCGGGATGCCTTTACATGTCGGTCACCAACATTTCTTGTATTGGCCGATTACGACATGTTTAGTGCACTATTACGCACCATTTTGGGGTCCCAAGCGATTTCTATAGTCGTTGATCCCCAAGGTGCGCTTACGTATCGGTCATCAACACTCATGGTTTTAGCGATTCTGGCCCGTTTCTTGGGTGTAACTCACTTTTTGGGGGCCCAAAGCGATTTCCATGGTTGTCGAACCTCAATGTGCACTTACGTGTCGGCTATCAACACTCACAGTTTTGGCGATTCTGGTCCATTTCGTGGACTATTACTCATAGTTTTGGGCTCCGGAGTGATTTCCATGATTACGAACCGGGGTGCATTTACGTGCGATCATCAACACTCACGGTTGTGGCGATTCTAGCCCGTTTAAATCTTTGTGTTGGGGTCCCGAAGTGATTTCCACGATTAACGAACCCCGGGGTGTGTTTACGTGTCGATCATTAACACTCGTGGTTTTTGTCGTTTCGGACCCGTTTCGTGGACTATTACTCACCGTTTTGTGGTCCCAACATGATTTCCATGGTTGTCGAACCCCAAGGTGCGTTTACGTGTCGGTCATCAACACTCAAAGTTTCGGCTGATTCTGGCCTGTTTCGTGGACTATTACTCAAAGTTAAGGGCTCACGGAGAGAATACCAAGATTAACAAACACCGCAGTGCGTTTACATGTTGGACATCAACACTCACATGCTTGGCGATTCTGGCCCGTTTCGTGGACTATTACTCACAGTTTTGGGGTCCGGGTGATTTCCTGATTAACGAACCCGGGGTGCGTTTACGTGTTGGTCTTCAACACTCACAGTTTTGACCGATTCTGGCCTGTTTCATGGACCTATTACTCACCGTTTTGGGGTCCCAAAGCGATTTCCATGGTTGTCGAACCGCAAGGTGCGCTTATGTGTCGGTCATCAACACTCACAGTTTTGGCTGATTCTGGCCCGTTTCATGGACTATTACTCACCATTTTGGGCCCCCGGAGTGATTTCTATGATTAACGAACCCCGTGGTGCGTTTACGTGTCGGTCATCAACACTCACAGTTTTTGCCGATTCTGGCCCGTTTCATACTGTGTTGGGGTCCCGGACTGATTTCCACGATTAACGAACCCCGGGGTGCGTTTACGTGTCCATCATCAACACTGGGGCCCGTTTCGTGGTTTTGTCGTTTCGCACCCGTTTCGTGGACTATTACTCACCGTTTTGTGGTCCCAAAGCGATTTCCATGGTTGTCGAACCCAAGGCATTCTTACGTGTTGGTCGTCAGGACTCGCGATTTGACGATTCTGGCCCGTTTGTTGTACTATTAATCGGTTTGATTATGCGAAAGTGATTTCCACGATTAGCGAACCCGGGGTGTGTTTACGTGTGGGTCATCATCACTCACAATTTTGGACTATTCTGGTCCGTTTCATGCACTATTACTCATCGTTTTGGGGTCCCAGAGCTATTTCCACGATTGATGATCCCTGGGGTGCGTTTACGTGTCCGTCGTCAGTACTCATAGTTTGAGCCAATTCTGACCCGTTTCGTGGACTATTACTCACCGTTATGGGGTCCCGAAGCGATTTCCATACTTGTTGAACCCCATGGTGCGCTTACGTGTCGGTCATCAACACTCACAGTTTTGGCTGATTCTGACCCGTTTCGTGGACTATTACTCACCGTTTTGGGCTCCGGAGTGATTTCCGGGATTAACGAACCCGTGGTGCGTTTACATGTCGGTCATCAACACTCACAGTTTTGGCGATTCTGGCCCGTTTCGTACTGTGTTGGGTTCCCGTAGTGATTTCCACGATTAACGAACCCCGGGGTGCGTTTACGTGTCGATCATCAACACTCGTGGTTTTTGTCGTTTCGGACCCGTTTAAGTGGACTATTACTCACCGTCTTGTGGTCCCCAGCGATTTCCATGGTTGTCGAACCCCAAGGAGTGCTTACGTGTTGGTCGTCGGGACTCGCGGTTTGGAGTCGATTCTGGCCCGTTCTTGGACTATTACTCGGTTTGGGGTCCCGGTGATTTCCACGATTGATGAACCCCATGGTGTGTTTACGTGTGGGTCATCAACACTCTAATTCTGGCCGATTTTGGTCCGTTTCGTGCACTATAACTCAACGTTTTGGGGTCCCAGAGCGATTTCCACGATTGATGATCCCTGGGGTGCGTTTACGTGTCCGTCATCAACACTCACAGTTTGAGCCAATTCTGACCCGTTTCGTGGACTATTACTCACCATTTTGGGGTCCCTTAGCGATTTCCATAGTTGTTGAACCCCAAGGTGCGCTTATGTGTTGGTCATCAAAACTCACAGTTTGGCCGATTCTGGACCGTTTACGTGGACTATTACTCACTCTTTTGGGGTCCCGGAGTGATTTCCACGATTGACGAACCGGGGTGAGTTTACGTGTCGGTCATCAACACTCACACTTTTGGCCGATTCTGACCCTTTTCGTGGACTATTACTCACTGTTTATGGCTCCTGGGTGATTTCCATGATTATCAAACACGGGATGCTTTACATGTCGGTCATCAACACTCACGTGTTTGGCCGATTCTGCCCGTTCATGGACTATTACTTACTGTATTGGGGTCCGGAGTATTTTTTCATGATTAACGAACCCGGGATGCCTTTACATGTCGGTCACCAACACTTACGTATTGGCGATTCGACATGTTTCGTGCACTATTACGCACCATTTTGGGGTCCGGCGATTTCCATAGTCGTTGATCCCAAGGTGCGCTTACGTATCGGTCATCAACACTCATGGTTTTTAGCCGATTCTGTCCCGTTTCTTGGACTGTAACTCACTTTTGGGGCCCAAAGCGATTTCCATGGTTGTCGAACCTCAATGTGCACTTACGTGTCGGCTATCAACACTCATAGTTTTGGCGATTCTGGTCCATTTCGTGGACTATTACTCATAGTTTTGGGCTCCGGGTGATTTCCATGATTACGAACCAGGGTGCATTTACGTGCGATCATCAACACTCCACGGTTGTGGCGATTCTAGCCGTTTAAATGCTTGTGTTGGGGTCCCGGTGATTTCCATGATTAACGAACCCCGGGTGTGTTTACGTGTCGATCATCAACACTCGTCGTTTTTGTCGTTTCGGACCCGTTTCGTGGACTATTACTCACCGTTTTGTGGTCCCAATGTGATTCCATGGTTGTCGAACCCCAAGGTGCGTTTACGTGTCGGTCATCAACACTCAAAGTTTAGGCCGATTCTGGCCTGTTTCGTGGACTATTACTCACAGTTTTGGGCTCCCGGAGTGATTTCCATGATTAACAAACACGGAGTGCGTTTACATGTTGGACATCAACACTCACATGCTTGGCGATTCTGGCCCGTTTCGTGGACTATTACTCACAGTTTTGGGGTCCCGGGTGATTTCCACAATTAACGAACCGGGGTGCGTTTACGTGTCGGTCTTCAACACTCATAGTTTTGACCGATTCTGGGCTGTTTCATGGACCTATTACTCACCGTTTTGTGGTCCCTATGCGATTTCCATGGTTGTCGTTCAGATAGGTGCGCTTATGTGTCGGTCATCAACACTCACAGTTTTGGCCGATTCTGGCCCGTTTAATGGACTATTACTCACCATTTTGGGCCCCCGGAGTGATTTCTATGATTAACGAACCCCGTGGTGCGTTTACGTGTCGATCATCAACACTCACGGTTTTTGCCGATTCTGGCCCGTTTACGTCTTGTGTTGGGGTCCCGGACTGATTTCCACGATTAACGAACCCCGGGGTGCGTTTACGTGTCCATAATCAACTCTGGGGCCGGTTTCGGGGTGTTGTCGTTTCGCACCCGTTTCGTGGACTATTACTCACCGTTTTGTGGTCCCAAAGCGATTTCCATGGTTGTCGAACCCAAGGCATTCTTACGTGTTGGTCGTCAGGACTCGCAATTTCGGCCGATTCTGGCCCGTTTGTTGTACTATTAATCAGTTTCGGTGTCTAAAAGTGATTTCCACGATTGACGAACCCCTGGGTGTGTTTACGTGTCGGTCATCAACACTCACAATTTTGGCCGATTCTGGTCCGTTTCGTGCACTATTACTCATCGTTTTGGGGTCCCAGAGTGATTTCCACGATTGACGATCCCTGGGGTGCGTTTACGTGTCCGTCGTCAGTACACATAGTTTGAGCCAATTCTGACCCGTTTCGTGGACTATTACTCACCGTTTTGGGGTCCCGAAGCGATTTCCATACTTGTTGAACCCCATGGTGCGCTTACGTGTCGGTCATCAACACTCACAGTTTTGGCTGATTAACCCGTTTCGTGGACTATTACTCACCGTTTTGGGCTCCGGGAGTGATTTCCATGATTGACGAACCCTGGGGTGCGTGTACGTATCGGTCATCAACACTCACATGCTTGGCGATTCTGGCCCGTTTAAGTGGACTATTACTCACAGTTTTGGGGTCCGAGTGATTTCCACAATTAACGAACCCGGCGTGCGTTTACGTGTCGGTCTTCAACACTCACAGTTTTGTCGATTCGGACACGTTTCATGGACCTATTACTCACCGTTTTGGGGCCCCAAAGCGATTTCCATAGTTGTTGAACCGCAAGGTGCGCTTATGTGTTGGTCATCAACACCCACAGTTTTGGGCGATTACGGCCCGTTCATGGACTATTACTCATAGTTTTGGGCCCCGGAGTGATTTCTATGATTGATGAACCCCATGTTGTGTTTACGTGTGGGTCATCAACACTCACGCGATTTTGGTCCGATTACGTGCACTATAACTCAGCGTTTTGGGGTCTGGGCGATTTCCACGATTGATGATCCCGGGAGTGCGTTTACGTGTTGGTCATCAACACTCGTGGTTTGAGCCAATTCGCACCCGTTTCGAGACTATTACTCACCGTTTTGGGGCCACTGGCGATTTCCATGGTTGTTGAACCCCAAAGGTGCGCTTACGTGTTGGTCATCAAAACTTCATGATTTGGGTCGACTACGGCCCGTTCTTGGACTATTACTCACTCTTTTGTGGTCCCAGCGATTTCCACGGTGATGAACCCCGAGGTGAGTTTACGTGTCGGTCATCAACACTCACACTTTTGGCGATTCTGGCCCTTTTGTGGACTATTACTCATTGTTTTGGCTCCCGGGTGATTTCCATGATTAGCGAACACGGGATGCGTTTACATGTCGATCATCAACACTCATATGTTTGGCCGATTCTGCCCGTTTCATGGACTATTACTTACTGTTTTGGGGTCGGGAGTATTTTTCATGATTAACGAACCGGGATGTCTTTACGTGTCGGTCATCAACACTTACGGTTTTGGCCAATTACGACATGTTTCGTGCACTATTACTTACCGTTTTGGGGTCCGGCGATTTCCATAGTTGTTGATCCCCAAAGGTGCGCTTACGTATCGCTCATCAACAATCATGGTTTTAGCCGATTCTGGCCCGATTCTTGGACTATTACTCACAGTTTAGGGATATCGGAGTGATTTCCAGGATTGTCGAACCTCAATGTGCGTTTACATGTCGGTCATCAACACTCATAGTTTTGGCGATTCTGGTCCATTTCGTGGACTATTACTCATAGTTTTGGGGTTCGGGTGATTTCCATGATTACGAACCCAGGGGTGCGTTTACGTTTCGATCATCAACACTCACTGCTTTGGCCGATTCTGGCCCGTTTCGTACTGTATTGGGGTCCCGCAGTGATTTCCATGATTAACGAACCCCGGGGTGTGTTTACGTGTCGATCATCAACACTCGTCGTTTTTGTCGTTTCGGACCCGTTTCGTGGACTATTACTCACCGTTTTGTGGTCCCAACGAGATTTCCATGGTTGTCAAACCCTAAGGTGCGTTTACGTGTCGGTCATCAACACTCAATGTTTCGGCCGATTCTGTCCTGTTTCATGGACTATTACTCACTGTTTTGGGCTCCCGTAGTGATTTGCATGATTAACAAACACCGGGGTGCGTTTACATGTCGTTCATCAACACTCACATGCTTGGCCGATTCTGGCCCGTTTCGTGGACTATTACTCACAGTTTTGGGGTCCCGGAGTGATTTCCACAATTAACGAACCCCGGGGTGCGCTTATGTGTCAATCATCAACACTCATAGTTTTGGCTGATTCTGGCCCGTTTCATGGACTATTACTCACCGTTTTGGGGTCCCAAAGCGATTTCCATGGTTGTCGAACCGCAAGTGCGCTTATGTGTCGGTCATCAACACTCACAGCTTTGGCGATTACGGCCCGTTTCATGGACTATTACTCAATTTGGGCCCGGGTGATTTCCTATGAATAACGAACCCGTAGTGCGTTTACGTGTCGGTCATCAACACTCAGAGTTTTGGCCGATTCTGGCCCTTGTGAACTATTACTCACTGTTTTGGGCCCCGGGTGATTTCCACGATTAGCGAACCCGAGTGCGTTTACGTGTCGATCATCAACAGCCCGTTTCGTGGTTTTGTCGTTTCGCACCCGTTTTGGACTATTACTCACCGTTTTGTGGTCCCAAAGCGATTTTGTCCATGATTAATGAACCCAAGGTATTCTTACGTGTTGGTCATCGGGACTCACTCACGGTTTGGCCAATTACGGCCCGTTTGTTGCACTATTACTTACCGTTTTGTCGGTGATTTCCATGATTGTTGAACCCGGGGTGCGTTTACGTGTCGGTCATCAACACTCACAATTTTGGCGATTACGGTCCGTTTAATGAACTATTACTCATCGTTTTGGGTTCCCGGTGATTTCCATGATTAACGAACCCGTGGTGCGTTTACGTGTCCGTCATCAACACATAGTTTGAGCCAATTACGGCCCGTTTAAGTGGACTATTACTCACTGTTTTGGGGTCGGTGATTTCCATGATTAACGAACTCCATGGTGCGTTACGTGTCGGTCATCAACACTCACTTTGTTTTGGCCGATCTGACCCGTTTCGTGGACTATTATTCACTGTTTTGGGGTTCGGGTGATTTCCATGATTAACGAACCCCGGGGTGCGTTTACGGGACGGTCATCAACACTCACTGTTTTGGCCGATTCTGGCCCGTTTCGTACTGTATTGGGTCCCGCAGTGATTTCCATGATTAACGAACCCCGGGGTGTGTTTACGTGTCGATCATCAACACTCGTGGTTTTGTCGTTTCGGACCCGTTTCTTGGACTATTACTCACCGTTTTGTGGTCCCCAGCGATTTCCATGGTTGTCGAACCCCAAGGTATTCTTACGTGTTGGTCGGTCATCAACACTCAAAGTTTCGGCCGATTCTGGCCTGTTTGTTGCACTATTACTCACTTGTTTTGGGCTCCGGAGTGATTTGCATGATTAACAAACACCGGGGTGCGTTTACATGTCGGTCATCAACACTCACATGCTTGGCCGATTCTGGCCTGTTTCATGGACTATTACTCACAGTTTTGGGGTCCCGGCGTGATTTCCACAATTAACGAACCCCGGGGTGCGTTTACGTGTTGGTCATTAACACTCACAGTTTTGACCGATTCTGGCCTGTTTCATGGACTATTACTCACCGTTTTGGGGTCCCAAAGCGATTTCCATGGTTGTCGAACCGGAAGGTGCGCTTATGTGTCGATCATCAACACTCACGGTTTGGCGATTCTTGCCCGTTTCATGGACTATTACTGACAGTTTTGGGCTCCCGGAGTGATTTCCATGATTAACGAACCCGTGGTGCGTTTACGTGTCGGTCATCAACACTCACAGTTTTGGCGATTCTAGCCCGTTTAAATCTTGTGTTGGGGTCCCGGGTGATTTCCACGATTAACGAAACTCGGGGTGCGTTCGTGTCGATCATCAACACTTTCGTGGTTTTGTCGTTTGGACCCGTTTACGTGGACTATTACTCACCGTTTTGTGGTCCCGGCGATTTCCATGGTTGTCGAACCCCAAGGAGTGCTTAAGTGTTGGTCGTCGGGACTCACGGTTTGGGTCGACTACGGCCCGTTTCTTGGACTATTACTCAATTTGGGGTCCCAAAGTGATTTCCATGATTGATGAACCCCATGGTGCGTTTACGTGTGGGTCATCAACACTCACAATTTGGCGATTTTTGTCCGTTTCGTCTGTGTTTGGGGTCCCGGGTGATTTCCATGATTAACGAACCTCGGGTGCGTTTACGTGTCGATCATCAACACTCACGTGGTTTTGTCGTTTCGGACCTGTTTCGTGGACTATTACTCACCGTTTTGTGGTCCCCAAAGCGATTTCCATGGTTGTCGAACCCCAAGGTGCGCTTAAGTGTTGGTCGTCGGGACTCACAGTTTTGGCGATTCTGGCCGTTTCTTGGACTATTACTCAATTTGGGGTCCCAAAGCGATTTCCACGGATTAACGAACCGAGGTGCGTTTACGTGTCGGTCATCAACACTCACACTTTTGGCGATTCTGGCCCGTTTACGTCTTGTGTTGGGGTCCGGGTGATTTCCATGATTAACGAACCCCGTGATGCGTTTACATGTCCGTCATCAACACTCGTGTTTTGGCCGTTTCTGCCCGTTTCGTGAACTATTACTCACTGTTTTGGGGTCCGGGTGATTTCCATGATTAACGAACTCCGAGTGCGTTTACGGGCGGTCATCAACACGCCTGTTTTGGCGATTACGGCCCGTTTAAGTGGACTATTACTCACTGTTTTGGGGTTAGGGTGATTTCCATGATTAACGAACCGGGGTGCATTACGGGGCGGTCATCAACACTCCTTGGTTTTGGCGATTACGGCCCGTTTCGTCTATTATTTTGGGGTCCCGGTGATTTCCATGATTAACGAACCGGGTGTGTTTACGTGTCGATCATCAACACTCGTCGTTTTTGTCGTTCTGGACCCGTTTCATGGACTATTACTCACCGTTTTGTGGTCCCAGCGAGATTTCCATGGTTGTCAAACCCTAAGAGTGCGTTTACGTGTCGGTAATCAACACTCAAAGTTTGGCCGATTCTGGCCCGTTTCTTGGACTATTACTCACTGTTTTGGGCTCCCGGAGTGATTTGCATGATTAACAAACACCGGGGTGCGTTTACATGTCGGTCATCAACACTCACATGGTTTTGGCGATTCGGACCTGTTTCGTGGACTATTACTCACAGTTTTGGGGTCCCAGAGTGATTTCCACAATTAACAAACCCCGGGGTGCGCTTATGTGTCGATCATCAACACTCATAGTTCTGGCCGATTCTGGCCCGTTTCATGGACTATTACTCACAGTTTTGGGCTCCCGGAGTGATTTCCATGATTAACGAACCCCGTGGTGCGTTTACGTGTCGGTCATCAACACTCATTGTTTTGGCGATTACGGCCCGTTTAAATCTTGTGTTGGGGTACGGGTGATTTCCACGATTAACGAACCTCGGGGTGCGTTTACGTGTAGATCATCAACACTCAAAGTTTTGTCGTTTGGGACCCGTTTCGTGGACTATTACACAACTGTTTGTGGTCCCAAAGAGCTTTACATGGTTGTAGAACCCCAAAGGTGCTTAAGTGTTGGTGCGTCGGGACTCACAGTTTTGGTCGACTCTGGCCCGTTTCTTGGACTATTACTCAATTTTGGGTCCCAAAGTGATTTCCACGGTGATTGAACCCGGGGTGCGTTCACGTGTCGGTCATCAACACTCACAGTTTGGCGATTCTGGCCCGTTCGTTGTTTTGGGTACGGGTGATTTCCACGATTAACGAACCTCGGGGAGTGCGTTTGCGTGTCGATCATCAACACTCGTGGTTTTGTCGTTTCGGACCCGTTTCGTGGACTATTACTCACCGTTTTGTGGTCCCAGCGATTTCCATGGTTGTCGAACCCAAGGGGTTGCTTACGTGTTGGTCGTCGGGACTCACGGTTTGGGTCGACTACGGCCCGTTTCTTGGACTATTACTCAATTTCGGGGTCCCGTAGTGATTTCCACGATTGATGAACCCCGGGGTGCGTTTACGTGTTGGTCATCAACACTCACAGTTTTGGCCGATTCTGGCCCGTTTTGAACTATTACTCACTGTTTTGGGCCCGGGTGATTTCCATGATTAGCGAACCTCGGGGTGCGTTTAGATGTCGATCATCAACGCTCACATGTTTTGGCCGATTCTGACCCGTTTCGTGGACTATTACTCACCGTTTTGGGGTCCCGGCGATTTCCATAATTGTTGAACCCCAAGAGTGCGCTTACGTGTCGGTCATCAACAATCACAGTTTTGGCGATTACGGCCCGTTTAAATGGACTATTACTCACGGTTTGGGATCCCGGGTGATTTCCATTTTAACGAACCCGGTAGTGCGTTTACATATCCGTCATCAACACTCACAGTTTGGCGTTTACGGCCCGTTTCGTGGACTATTACTCACTGTTTTGGGGTCCGGGTGATTTCCATGATTAACGAACTCGGGGTGCGTTTACGTGTCGGTCATCAACACTCGCTTTGGTTTTGGCGATTCGCACCGTTTCGTGGACTATTACTCACCGTTTTGGGGTCCCAGCGATTTCCATGATTAACGAACCCGGTGCCTTTGTCATTCTTTGTTTTGGCGATTCGTCTTGTATTGGGGTCGCGGTGATTTCCATGATTCGAACCGTTTCGTGTCGATCATCAACACCGTTTTTGTCGTTTGGACCCGTTTGAGACTATTACTCACCGTTTTGTGGTCCCGAGATTTACATAGTTGTAGAACCCCAAGGTGCGCTTACGTGTCGGTAATCAACACTCAAAGTTTCGGACGATTCTGGCCTGTTTCATGGACTATTACTCACTGTTTTGGGCTCCCGGAGTGATTTGCATGATTAACAAACACCGGGGTGCGTTTACATGTCGGTCATCAACACTCACATGCTTGGCCGATTCTGGCCCGTTTAAGTGGACTATTACTCACCGTTTTGGGGGCGGGTGATTTCCACAATTAACAAACCCGAAGTGCGCTTATGTGTCGATCATCAACACTCATAGTTACGGCGATTACGGCCCGTTTCATGGACTATTACTCACAGTTTTGGGCTCCGGGTGATTTCCATGATTAACGAACCCGTGGTGCGTTTACGTGTCGGTCATCAACACTCCCGGTTTTGGCGATTACGGCCCGTTCGTCTTGTGTTGGGGTACGGAGTGATTTCCACGATTAACGAACCTGCGAAGTGCGTTTACGTGTCGATCATCAACACTTTCGTGGTTTTGTCGTTTGGACCCGTTTAAGTGGACTATTACTCACCGTTTTGTGGTCCCAAAGCGATTTCCATGGTTGTCGAACCCCAAGGAGTGCTTACGTGTTGGTGCGTCGGGACTCACGCAGTTTGGGTCGACTCTGGCCCGTTCTTGGACTATTACTCAATTTGGGGTCCCAAAGTGATTTCCACGGTGATGAACCCGAGTGCGTTTTACGTGTTGGTCATCAACACTCACAGTTTTGGCGATTACGGCCCTTTTGTGAACTATTACTCACTGTTTTGGGCCCCGGGTGATTTCCATGATTAGCGAACACGGGGTGCGTTTAGATGTCGATCATCATCGCTCACATGTTTCGCCGATTCTGGCCCGTTTCATGGACTATTACTCACTGTTTTGAGGACCCAGAGTATTTTGTTCATGATTAATGAACCCCGGGGTTTCTTACGTGTCGGTCATCAATACTCACGGTTTACCCAATTACGACCCGTTTGTGCACTATTACTTACCGTTTTGGGGTCCGGCGATTTCCATAGTTGTTGATCCCCAAGGTGCGCTTACGTGTCGGTCATCAACAATCACAGTTTCGGCCGATTCGGCCCGTTTAAGTGGACTATTACTCACGGTTTTGGGATCCGGGTGATTTCCATTTTAACGAACCCGTGGTGCGTTTACATGTCCGTCATCAACACTCACAGTTTTGGCCGTTTACGGCCCGTTTAAGTGAACTATTACTCACTGTTTTGGGGTCCGGGTGATTTCCATGATTAACGAACTCCGAGTGCGTTTACGGGGCGGTCATCAACACGCCTTTGTTTTGGCGATTACGGCCCGTTTCGTGAACTATTACTCACTGTTTTGGGGTTCGGGTGATTTCCATGATTAACGAACCGGGGTGCCTTTACGGGGCGGTCATCAACACTCCTTTGTTTTGGCGATTACGGCCCGTTCGTCTTGTATTGGGGTCCCGATGATTTCCATTATTAAGGAACCCGGGGTGTGTTTACGTGTCGATCATCAACACTTTCGTCGTTTTGTCGTTTCGGACCCGTTTGCGTGGACTATTACTCACCGTTTTGTGGTCCCCAGCGAGATTTCCATGGTTGTCAAACCCTAAGGTGCGTTTACGTGTCGGTAATCAACACTCAAAGTTTGAGACGATTCTGGCTGTTTCATGGACTATTACTCACTGTTTTGGGCTCCCGGGTGATTTGCATGATTAACAAACACCGAGTGCGTTTACATGTCGGTCATCAACACTCACATGCTTGGCGATTACGGCCCGTTTCGTGGACTATTACTCACAGTTTTGGGGTCCGGGTGATTTCCACAATTAACAAACCCGAAGTGCGCTTATGTGTCGATCATCAACACTCATAGTTACGGCGATTACGGCCCGTTTCATGGACTATTACTCACAGTTTTGGGCTCCCGGGTGATTTCCATGATTAACGAACCCGTGGTGCGTTTACGTGTCGGTCATCAACAATCACAGTTTGGCGATTCTGGCCGTTCGTCTTGTGTTGGGGTACGGAGTGATTTCCACGATTAACGAACCTCGGGGTGCGTTCGTGTCGATCATCAACACTTTTCGTGGTTTTGTCGTTTCGGACCCGTTTGCGTGGACTATTACTCACCGTTTTGTGGTCCCCAGCGATTTCCATGGTTGTCGAACCCCAAGGAGTGCTTAAGTGTTGGTCGTCGGGACTCACGGTTTGGAGTCGACTACGGCCCGTTCTTGGACTATTACTCAATTTGGGGTCCCAAAGTGATTTCCACGATTGGTGAACCGGGGAGTGCGTTCGTGTCGGTCATCAACACTCACAGTTTGGCGATTCACCTGCCCGTTTAAATGCTTTGTGTTGGGGTAGGGTGATTTCCACGATTAACGAACCTCGGGGAGTGCGTTTACGTGTCGATCATCAACACTCGTGGTTTTGTCGTTTGGACCCGTTTCGTGGACTATTACTCACCGTTTTGTGGTCCCAAAGCGATTTCCATGGTTGTCGAACCCCAAGGAGTGCTTACGTGTTGGTCGTCAGGACTCACAGTTTGGGTCGACTCTGGCCCATTTCTTGGACTATTACTCAATTTCGGGGTCCCAAAGTGATTTCCACGGTGATGAACCCGAAGTGCGTTCGTGTTGGTCATCAACACTCACAGTTTTGGCCGATTCTGGCCCTTTTTGTGAACTATTACTCACTGTTTTGGCCCCGGGTGATTTCCATGATTAGCGAACAGGGGTGCGTTTGAATGTCGATCATCAACGCTCACATGTTTGGCGATTCTGTCATCGCTTCATGGACTATTACTCACTGTTTTGAGGAACGAGTATTTTGTTCATGATTAATGAACCGGGGTTTCTTACGTGTCGGTCATCAATACTCACAGTTTTACCCAATTACGACACGTTTAGGTGCACTATTACTCACCGTTTTGGGGCCCCAGAGCGATTTCCATAGTTGTTGAACCCCAAGGTGCGCTTACGTGTCGATCATCAACACTCACAGTTCTGGCCCGTTTCGTGGACTATTACTCACTGTTTTGGGATCCGGGTGATTTCCATTTTTAACGAACCCGTGGTGCGTTTACATGTCCGTCATCAACACTCACGGTTTGGCCGTTTACGGCCCGTTTAGTGAACTATTACTCACTGTTTTGGGGTCCGGGTGATTTCCATGATTAACGAACTCCGGGGAGTGCGTTCTGGAGGCGGTCATCAACACGCACTGTTTTGGCGATTCTGGCCCGTTTCGTGGACTATTACTCACTGTTTTTGGGGTTAGGGTGATTTCCATGATTAACGAACCGGGGTGCCTTACGGAGCCGGTCATCAACACTCCTTTGTTTGGCGATTACGGCCCGTTCGTCTTGTATTGGGGTCGCGGTGATTTCCATGATTAACGAACCGGGGTGTGTTTGCGTGTCGATCATCAACACTTCGTCGCTTTTGTCGTTTCGGACCCGTTTCGTGGACTATTACTCACCGTTTTGTGGTCCCAACGAGATTTCCATGGTTGTCAAACCCTAAGGTGCGTTTACGTGTCGGTAATCAACACTCAAAGTTTCGGACGATTCTGGCCTGTTTCATGGACTATTACTCACTGTTTTGGGCTCCCGGAGTGATTTGCATGATTAACAAACACCGGGGTGCGTTTACATGTCGGTCATCAACACTCACATGCTTGGCCGATTCTGGCCCGTTCGTGGACTATTACTCACAGTTTTGGGGTCCCGGGTGATTTCCACAATTAACAAACCCGAAGTGCGCTTATGTGTCGATCATCAACACTCATAGTTCTGGCGATTACGGCCCGTTTCATGGACTATTACTCACGGTTTTGGGCTCCGGGTGATTCCCATGATTAACGAACCCGTGGTGCGTTTACGTGTCGGTCATCAACACTCACAGTTTTGGCGATTACGGCCCGTTTCGTCTTGTGTTGAAGTGCGGAGTGATTTCCACGATTAACGAACCTCGAAGTGCGTTTACGTGTCGATCATCAACACTTTCGTGGTTTTGTCGTTTCGGACCCGTTTAGTGGACTATTACTCACCGTTTGTGGTCCCAGCGATTTCCATGGTTGTCGAACCCCAAGGGTGCTTAAGTGTTGGTCGTCGGGACTCACAGTTTTGGTCGACTCTGGCCCGTTTCTTGGACTATTACTCAATTTCGGGGTCCCAAAGTGATTTCCACGTTGGTGAACCCGAAGTGCGTTACGTGTCGGTCATCAACACTCACGGTTTTGGCGATTCCTGCCCGTTTAAATGCTTGTGTTGGGGTACGGAGTGATTTCCACGATTAACGAACCTCGGGGTGCGTTTACGTGTCGATCATCAACACTCGTGGTTTTGTCGTTTAGGACCCGTTTAGTGGACTATTACTCACCGTTTTGTGGTCCCGGCGATTTCCATGGTTGTCGAACCTAAGGAGTGCTTACGTGTTGGTCGTCGGGACTCACGGTTTGGGTCGACTCTGGCCCGTTCTTGGACTATTACTCAATTTGAGGGTCCCAAAGTGATTTCCACGGTGATGAACCCGAGTGCGTTTACGTGTTGGTCATCAACACTCACAGTTTGGCGATTACGGCCGTTTTGTGAACTATTACTCACTTTGTTTGGGCCCGGGTGATTTCCATGATTAGCGAACACCGGGGTGCGTTTAGATGTCGATCATCAACGCTCACATGTTTCGCCCGATTCTGTCCCGTTTCATGGACTATTACTCACTGTTTTGAGGAACGAGTATTTTGTTCATGATTAATGAACCGGGGTTTCTTACGTGTCGGTCATCAATACTCACAGTTTACCCAATTACGACACGTTTACGTGCACTATTACTTACCGTTTTGGGGTCCGGCGATTTCCATAGTTGTTGATCCCCAAGGTGCGCTTACGTGTCGGTCATCAACAATCACAGTTTCGGCCGATTACGGCCCGTTTGCGTGGACTATTACTCACAGTTTTGGGATCCGGGTGATTTCCATTTTAACGAACCCGTGGTGCGTTTACATGTCCGTCATCAACACTCACAGTTTTGGCGTTTACGGCCCGTTTAAGTGAACTATTACTCACTTTGTTTTGGGGTCCGGGTGATTTCCATGATTAACGAACTCCGAGAGTGCGTTCTGGGGCGGTCATCAACACGCCTTTGTTTTGGCGATTCTGGCCCGTTTAGTGGAACTATTACTCACTTTGTTTTGGGGTTCGGGTGATTTCCATGATTAACGAACCGGGGTGCCTTCTGGGACGGTCATCAACACTCACTTTGTTTGGCGATTAAGCCCGTTCGTCTTGTATTGGGGTCGCGGTGATTTCCATGATTAACGAACCGGGGTGTGTTTACGTGTCGATCATCAACACTACGTCGTTTTTGTCGTTTCGGACCCGTTTGCGTGGACTATTACTCACCGTTTGTGGTCCCAGAGATTTCCATGGTTGTCAAACCCTAAGAGTGCGTTTACGTGTCGGTAATCAACACTCAAAGTTTGACGATTCTGGCCTGTTTCATGGACTATTACTCACTTTGTTTTGGGCTCCGGAGTGATTTGCATGATTAACAAACACCGAGTGCGTTTACATGTCGGTCATCAACACTCACATGCTTGGCGATTACGGCCCGTTTAAGTGGACTATTACTCACAGTTTTGGGGTCCCGGGTGATTTCCACAATTAACAAACCGAAGTGCGCTTATGTGTCGATCATCAACACTCATAGTTACGGCGATTCTGGCCCGTTTCATGGACTATTACTCACGGTTTTGGGTGCTCCGAGTGATTTCCATGGTGAACTAACCGCGTGGTGCGCTTACGTGTCGGTCATCAACCCTCACAGTTTTGGCCGATTCTGGCCCGTTTCGTACTTTGTTGGGGTACCGGAGTGATTTCCACGATTAACGAACCTCGGGGTGCGTTTACGTGTCGATCATCAACACTTCGTGGTTTTGTCGTTTCGGACCCGTTTAGAGGACTATTACTCACCGTTTTGTGGTCCCAAAGCGATTTCCATGGTTGTCGAACCCCAAGGAGTGCTTAAGTGTTGGTCGTCAGGACTCACAGTTTGGGTCGACTCTGGCCCGTTTCTTGGACTATTACTCAATTTCGGGGTCCCAAAGTGATTTCCACGACAGGTGAACCCAGGGGTGCGTTTACGTGTCGGTCATCAACACTCACGGTTTTGGCGATTCACTGCCCGTTTTCGTCTGTGTTGGGGTACGGGAGTGATTTCCACGATTAACGAACCTCGGGGAGTGCGTTTACGTGTCGATCATCAACACTTTCGTGGTTTTGTCGTTTCGGACCCGTTTAGTGGACTATTACTCACCGTTTTGTGGTCCCAGCGATTTCCATGGTTGTCGAACCCTAAGGAGTGCTTACGTGTTGGTCGTCGGGACTCACGGTTTGGAGTCGACTCTGGCCCGTTCTTGGACTATTACTCAATTTGAGGTCCCAAAGTGATTTCCACGGCCCGATGAACCCCGGGGTGCGTTTACGTGTTGGTCATCAACACTCACAGTTTTGGCCGATTCTGGCCCTTTTTGTGAACTATTACTCACTGTTTTGGGCCCCCGGAGTGATTTCCATGATTAGCGAACACCGGGGTGCGTTTAGATGTCGATCATCAACGCTCACATGTTTCGCCGATTCTGTCCCGTTTCATGGACTATTACTCACTGTTTTGAGGAACCAGAGTATTTTGTTCATGATTAATGAACCCCGGGGTTTCTTATGTGTCGGTCATCAATACTCACAGTTTTACCCAATTCTGACACGTTTCGTGCACTATTACTTACCGTTTTGGGGTCCGGCGATTTCCATAGTTGTTGATCCCAAAGGTGCGCTTACGTGTCGGTCATCAACACTCGCAGTTTCGGCCGATTCTGGCCCGTTTAGTGGACTATTTCTCACGAGTTTGGGATCCCGGGTGATTTCCATTTTAACGAACCCGTGGTGCGTTTACATGTCCGTCATCAACACTCACAGTTTTGGCCGTTTCTGGCCCGTTTAATGTACTATTACTCACTGTTTTGAGGTCCCGGGTGATTTCCATGATTAACGAACTCCGGGAGTGCGTTCTACGGGGCGGTCATCAACACGCCTTTGTTTTGGCGATTCTGGCCGTTTCGTGGACTATTACTCACTGTTTTGGGGTTCCGGAGTGATTTCCATGATTAACGAACCCCGGGGTGCCTTTACAGGACGGTCATCAACACTCACTGTTTTGGCCGATTCTGGCCCGTTTAAATCTTGTATTGGGGTCCCTTGATGATTTCCATGATTAACGAACCCGGGGTGTGTGTTTCGTGTCGATCATCAACACTTTCGTCGTTTTTGTCGTTTCGGACCCGTTTGTGGACTATTACTCACCGTTTTGTGGTCCCAGCAGAGATTTCCATGGTTGTCAAACCCTAAAGGTGCGTTCGTGTCGGTAATCAACACTCAAAGTTTGGACGATTACGGCCTGTTTCATGGACTATTACTCACTTTGTTTTGGGCTCCCGGAGTGATTTGCATGATTAACAAACACCGGGGTGCGTTTACATGTCGGTCATCAACACTCACATGCTTGGCCGATTCTGGCCCGTTTCGTGGACTATTACTCACAGTTTTGGGGTCCCGGAGTGATTTCCACAATTAACAAACCCCGGGGTGCGCTTATGTGTCGATCATCAACACTCATAGTTCTGGCCGATTCTGGCCCGTTTCATGGACTATTACTCACAGTTTGGGCTCCGGAGTGATTTCCGCGATTAACGAACCCGTGGTGCGTTTACGTGTCGGTCATCAACACTCACAGTTTTGGCGATTACGGCCCGTTTACGTCTTGTGTTGGGGTACGGAGTGATTTCCACGATTAACGAACCTCGGGGAGTGCGTTTACGTGTCGATCATCAACACTCGTGGTTTTGTCGTTTTGGACCCGTTTGCGTGGACTATTACTCACCGTTTTGTGGTCCCCAGCGATTTCCATGGTTGTCGAACCCCAAGGTGCTTAAGTGTTGGTCGTCGGGACTCACGGTTTGGAGTCGACTACGGCCCGTTCTTGGACTATTACTCAATTTCGGGGTCCCAAAGTGATTTCCACGACTGGTGAACCCGGAGTGCGTTACGTGTCGGTCATCAACACTCACAGTTTTGGCGATTCCTGCCCGTTCGTCTTTGTGTTGGGGTGCGGAGTGATTTCCACGATTAATGAACCTCGGGTGCGTTTACGTGTCGATCATCAACACTCGTGGTTTTGTCGTTTCGGACCCGTTTAGTGGACTATTACTCACCGTTTGTGGTCCCAAAGCGATTTCCATGGTTGTCCGAACCCCAAGGAGTGCTTACGTGTTGGTCGTCAGGACTCACAGTTTGGGTCGACTACGGCCCGTTCTTGGACTATTACTCAATTTCGGGGTCCCAAAGTGATTTCCACGGTGATGAACCCGAGGTGCGTTCGTGTCGGTCATCAACACTCACAGTTTTGGCGATTCTGGCCCTTTTTGTGAACTACTACTCACTGTTTTGGGCCCCCGGAGTGATTTCCATGATTAGCGAACACCGGGGTGCGTTTAGATGTCGATCATCAACGCTCACATGTTTCGCCGATTCTGTCCCGTTTCATGGACTATTACTGACTGTTTTGAGAACCAGAGTATTTTGTTCATGATTAATGAACCCGGGGTTTCTTCGTGTCGGTCATCAATACTCACAGTTTTACCCAATTACGACACGTTTACGTGCACTATTACTTACCGTTTTGGGGTCGGCGATTTCCATAGTTGTTGATCCCCAAGGTGCGCTTACGTGTCGGTCATCAACAATCACTGATTTCGGCGATTCTGGCCCGTTTCGTGGACTATTACTCACAGTTTTGGGATCCGGGTGATTTCCATTTTAACGAACCCGTGGTGCGTTTACATGTCCGTCATCAACACTCCACAGTTTTGGCGTTTACGGCCCGTTTAAATGGACTATTACTCACTTGTTTTGGGGTCCCGGGTGATTTCCATGATTAACGAACTCCGAGTGCGTTCTGGGGCGGTCATCAACACGCACTGTTTTGGCGATTCTGGCCCGTTTAAGTGAACTATTACTCACTGTTTTGGGGTTCGGAGTGATTTCCATGATTAACGAACCCGGGGTGCGTTTACGGGGCGGTCATCAACACTCCTTTGTTTTGGCGATTCTGGCCCGTTTAAATCTTGTATTGGGGTCGCGGTGATTTCCATGATTAACGAACCCGGGGTGTGTTTACGTGTTGATCATCAACACTTCGTCGTTTTTGTCGTTTCGGACCCGTTTCGTGGACTATTACTCACCGTTTGTGGTCCCAACGAGATTTCCATGGTTGTCAAACCCTAAGGTGCGTTTACGTGTCGGTAATCAACACTCAAAGTTTCGGACGATTCTGGCCTGTTTCATGGACTATTACTCACTGTTTTGGGCTCCCGGAGTGATTTGCATGATTAACAAACACCGGGGTGCGTTTACATGTCGGTCATCAACACTCACATGCTTGGCGATTACGGCCCGTTTCGTGGACTATTACTCACAGTTTTGGGGTCCCGGGTGATTTCCACAATTAACAAACCGAAGTGCGCTTATGTGTCGATCATCAACACTCATAGTTACGGCGATTCTGGCCCGTTTCATGGACTATTACTCACAGTTTTGGGCTCCCGGAGTGATTTCCATGATTAACGAACCCGTGGTGCGTTTACGTGTCGGTCATCAACACTCACAGTTTTGGCCGATTCTGGCCCGTTTCGTACTGTGTTGGGGTCCCGGAGTGATTTCCACGATTAACGAACCCCGGGGTGCGTTTACGTGTCGATCATCAACACTCGTGGTTTTTGTCGTTTCGGACCCGTTTCGTGGACTATTACTCACCGTTTTGTGGTCCCAAAGCGATTTCCATGGTTGTCGAACCCCAAGGAGTGCTTAAGTGTTGGTCGTCAGGACTCACAGTTTGGGTCGACTCTGGCCCGTTTCTTGGACTATTACTCAATTTCGGGGTCCCAAAGTGATTTCCACGACTGGTGAACCCCGGGGTGCGTTTACGTGTCGGTCATCAACACTCACAGTTTTGGCCGATTCCTGCCCGTTTCGTACTGTGTTGGGGTACCGGAGTGATTTCCACGATTAACGAACCTCGGGGTGCGTTTACGTGTCGATCATCAACACTCGTGGTTTTGTCGTTTCGGACCCGTTTCGTGGACTATTACTCACCGTTTTGTGGTCCCAGCGATTTCCATGGTTGTCTAACCCCAAGGAGTGCTTACGTGTTGGTCGTCGAGGACTCACGGTTTGGGTCGACTACGGCCCGTTCTTGGACTATTACTCAATTTGGGGTCCCAAAGTGATTTCCACGGTGATGAACCCGGAGTGCGTTCGTGTCGGTCATCAACACTCACAGTTTTGGCGATTCTGGCCCTTTTGTGAACTACTACTCACTTTGTTTTGGGCCCCCGGAGTGATTTCCATGATTAGCGAACACCGGGGTGCGTTTAGATGTCGATCATCAACGCTCACATGTATCGCCGATTCTGTCCCGTTTCATGGATTATTACTCACTGTTTTGAGGAACCAGAGTATTTTGTTCATGATTAATGAACCCCGGGGTTTCTTACGTGTCGGTCATCAATACTCACAGTTTTACCCAATTACGACACGTTTAGTGCACTATTACTTACCGTTTTGGGGTCGGCGATTTCCATAGTTGTTGATCCCCAAAGGTGCGCTTACGTGTCGGTCATCAACAATCAGTTTGACGATTCTGGCCCGTTTAAGTGGACTATTACTCACAGTTTTGGGATCCGGGTGATTTCCATTTTACGAACCGTAGTGCGTTTACATGTCCGTCATCAACACTCACAGTTTGGCCGTTTACGGCCCGTTTAGTGCACAATTACTCACTGTTTTGGTGTCCCGGAGTGATTTCCATGATTGATGAACCCCGGGGTGCGTTTACATGTCGGTCATCAACACGCACTGTTTTGGCCGATTCTGGCCCGTTTCGTGGACTATTACTCACTGTTTTGGGGTTCCGGAGTGATTTCCATGATTAACGAACCCCGGGGTGCGTTTACAGGACGGTCATCAACACTCACTGTTTTGGCCGATTCTGGCCCGTTTCGTACTGTATTGGGGTCCCGCAGTGATTTCCATGATTAACGAACCCGGGGTGTGTTTACGTGTTGATCATCAACACTCGTCGTTTTGTCGTTTCGGACCCGTTTCGTGGACTATTACTCACGGTTTTGCGGTCCGGCAGAGATTTCCATGGTTGTCAAACCCTAAGGTGCGTTCGTCTCGGTCATCAACACTCACAGTTCTTGACGATTCTGGCCTGTTTCATGGACTATTACTGACTGTTTTGGGCTCCGGAGTGATTTGCATGATTAACAAACACCGGGTGCGTTTACATGTCGGTCATCAACACTCACATGCTTGGCCGATTCTGGCCCGTTTCGTGGACTATTACTCACAGTTTTGGGGTCCCGGAGTGATTTCCACAATTAACAAACCCCGGGGTGCGCTTATGTGTCGATCATCAACACTCATAGTTCTGGCCGATTCTGGCCCGTTTCATGGACTATTACTCACAGTTTTGGGCTCCCGGAGTGATTTCCATGATTAACGAACCCCGTGGTGCGTTTACGTGTCGGTCATCAACACTCACAGTTTTGGCCGATTCTGGCCCGTTTCGTCTTTGTGTTGGGGTGCGGAGTGATTTCCACGATTAACGAACCTCGGAGTGCGTTTACGTGTCGATCATCAACACTCGTGGTTTTGTCGTTTTGGACCCGTTTAAGTGGACTATTACTCACCGTTTGTGGTCCCAGCGATTTCCATGGTTGTCGAACCCCAAGGAGTGCTTAAGTGTTGGTCGTCGGGACTCATAGTTTGGGCCGACTCGGCCCGTTTCTTGGACTATTACTCAATTTGGGGTCCCAAAGTGATTTCCACGGTAGTGAACCCGGGTGCGTTACGTGTCGGTCATCAACACTCACAGTTTTGGCGATTCCTGCCCGTTTAAATCTTTGTGTTGGGGTACCGGAGTGATTTCCACGATTAACGAAACCTAGGGTGCGTTTACGTGACGATCATCAACACTCGAGGTTTTGTCGTTTCGGACCCGTTTAGTTGACGATTACTAAACGTTTTGTGGTCCCCAGCGATTTCCATGGTTGTCTAACCCCAAGGAGTGCTTACGTGTTGGTCGTCAGGACTCACAGTTTGGGTCGACTCTGGCCCGTTTCTTGGACTATTACTCAATTTCGGGGTCCCAAAGTGATTTCCACGACTGATGAACCCCGGGGTGCGTTTACGTGTCGGTCATCAACACTCACAGTTTTGGCCGATTCTGGCCCTTTTTGTGAACTACTACTCACTGTTTTGGGCCCCCGGAGTGATTTCCATGATTAGCGAACACCGGGGTGCGTTTAGATGTCGATCATCAACGCTCACATGTTTCGCCGATTCTGTCCCGTTTCATGGACTATTACTCACTGTTTTGAGGAACCAGAGTATTTTGTTCATGATTAATGAACCCCGGGGTTTCTTACGTGTCGGTCATCAATACTCACAGTTTTACCCAATTGACGCGTTTACGTGCACTATTACTTACCGTTTTGGGGTCGGCGATTTCCATAGTTGTTGATCCCCAAGGTGCGCTTACGTGTCGGTCATCAACAATCCACAGTTTGACCGATTCTGGCCCGTTTCGTGGACTATTACTCACAGTTTTGGGATCCCGGAGTGATTTCCATTTTTAACGAACCCCGTGGTGCGTTTACATGTCCGTCATCAACACTCACAGTTTTGGCCGTTTCTGGCCCGTTTCGTGGACTATTACTCACTGTTTTGGGGTCCCGGGTGATTTCCATGATTAACGAACTCCGGTGCGTTGGGACGGTCATCAACACGCACTGTTTTGGCGATTACGGCCCGTTTCGTTGACTATTACTCACTGTTTTGGGGTTCCGGAGTGATTTCCATGATTAACGAACCCCGGGGTGCGTTTACAGGACGGTCATCAACACTCACTGTTTTGGCCGATTCTGGCCCGTTTCGTACTGTATTGGGGTCCCGCAGTGATTTCCATGATTAACGAACCCCGGGGTGTGTTTACGTGTTGATCATCAACACTCGTCGTTTTTGTCGTTTCGGACCCGTTTCGTGGACTATTACTCACCGTTTTGTGGTCCCAACGAGATTTCCATGGTTGTCAAACCCTAAGGTGCGTTTACGTGTCGGTAATCAACACTCAAAGTTTCGGCCGATTCTGGCCTGTTTCATGGACTATTACTCACTGTTTTGGGCTCCCGGAGTGATTTGCATGATTAACAAACACCGGGGTGCGTTTACATGTCGGTCATCAACACTCACATGCTTGGCCGATTCTGGCCCGTTTCGTGGACTATTACTCACAGTTTTGGGGTCCCGGAGTGATTTCCATAATTAACGAACCCCGGGGTGCGCTTATGTGTCGATCATCAACACTCATAGTTTTGGCCGATTCTGGCCCGTTTCATGGACTATTACTCACAGTTTTGGGCTCCCGGAGTGATTTCCATGATTAACGAACCCCGTGGTGCGTTTACGTGTCGGTCATCAACACTCACAGTTTTGGCCGATTCTGGCCCGTTTCGTACTGTGTTGGGGTACCGGAGTGATTTCCACGATTAACGAACCTCGGGGTGCGTTTACGTGTCGATCATCAACACTCGTGGTTTTGTCATTTCGGACCCGTTTCGTGGACTATTACTCACCGTTTTCTGGTCCCAAAGCGATTTCCATGGTTGTCGAACCCCAAGGAGTGCTTACGTGTTGGTCGTCAGGACTCACAGTTTGGGTCGACTCTGGCCCGTTTCTTGGACTATTACTCAATTTCGGGGTCCCAAAGTGATTTCCACGACTAATGAACCCCGGGGTGCGTTTACGTGTCGGTCATCAACACTCACAGTTTTGGCCGATTCTGGCCCTTTTTGTGAACTATTACTCACTGTTTTGTGCCCCGGAGTGATTTCCATGATTAGCGAACACCGGGGTGCGTTTAGATGTCGATCATCAACGCTCACATGTTTCGCCGATTCTGGCCTGTTTCATGGACTATTACTCACCGTTTTCGGGTCCCAAAGCGATTTCCATGGTTGTCGAACCGCAAGGTGCGCTTATGTGTCGATCATCAACACACACAGTTTTGGCCGATTCTGGCCCGTTTCATGGACTATTACTCACAGTTTTGGGCTCCCGGAGTGATTTCCATGATTAACGAACCCGTGGTGCGTTTACGTGTCGGTCATCAACACTCACAGTTTTGGCCGATTCTGGCCCGTTTAAATGCTTGTGTTGGGGTCCCGGGTGATTTCCCACGATTAACGAACCTCGGAGTGCGTTTACGTGTCGATCATCAACACTTTCGTGGCTTTGTCGTTTCGGACCCGTTTAGTGGACTATTACTCACCGTTTTGTGGTCCCCAGCGATTTCCATGGTTGTCGAGCCCCAAGGAGTGCTTACGTGTTGGTCGTCAGGACTCACAGTTTGGGTCGACTCTGGCCCGTTTCTTGGACTATTACTCAGTTTCGGGCTCCCAAAGTGATTTCCACGACTGATGAACCCTGGGGTGCGTTTACGTGTCGGTCATCAACACTCACAGTTTTGGCCGATTCTGGCCCGTTTCGTACTGTGTTGGGGTACCGGAGTGATTTCCATGATTAACGAACCCCGTGGTGCGTTTACATGTCCGTCATCAACACTTTCGTGGTTTTGTCGTTTCGGACCCGTTTAGTGGACTATTACTCACCGTTTTGTGGTCCCAAAGCGATTTCCATGGTTGTCGAACCCCAAGGAGTGCTTACGTGTTGGTCGTCAGGACTCACAATTTGGGTCGACTCTGGCCCGTTTCTTGGACTATTACTCAATTTCGGGGTCCCAAAGTGATTTCCACGACTGATGAACCCCGGGGTGCGTTTACGTGTCGGTCATCAACACTGACAGTTTTGGCCGATTCTGGCCCTTTTGTGAACTATTACTCTCCTTTGTTTTGGGCCGGGTGATTTCCATGATTAGCGAACACCGGGTGCGTTTAGATGTCGATCATCAACGCTCACATGTTTCGCCGATTCTGTCCCGTTTCATGGACTATTACTCACTGTTTTGAGGAACCAGAGTATTTTGTTCATGATTAATGAACCCCGGGGTTTCTTACGTGTCGGTCATCAATACTCACAGTTTTACCCAATTCTGACACATTTCGTGCACTATTACTTACCGTTTTGGGGTCCCGGCGATTTCCATAGTTGTTGATCCCCCAAAGGTGCGCTTACGTGTCGGTCATCAACAATCACAGTTTCGGCCGATTCTGGCCCGTTTCGTGGACTATTACTCACAGTCTTGGGATCCCGGAGTGATTTCCATTTTTAACGAACCCCGTGGTGCGTTTACATGTCCGTCATCACTCACAGTTTTGGCCGTTTCTGGCCCGTTTCGTGGACTATTACTCACTGTTTTGGGGTCCCGGAGTGATTTCCATGATTAACGAACTCCGGGGTGCGTTTACGGGACGGTCATCAACACGCACTGTTTTGGCCGATTCTGGCCCGTTTCGTGGACTATTACTCACTGTTTTGGGGTTCCGGAGTGATTTCCATGATTAACGAACCGAGTGCGTTCTGGGGCGGTCATCAACACTCACCGTTTTGGCGATTACGGCCCGTTTACGTCTTGTATTGGGGTCCCGGTGATTTCCATGATTAACGAACCCCGTAGTGCGTTTACGTGTCGGTCATCAACACTCACAGTTTGGCGATTCTGGCCCGTTTACGTCTTGTGTTGGGGTACGGAGTGATTTCCACGATTAACGAACCTCGGTGTGCGTTTACGTGTCGATCATCAACACTCGTGGTTTTGTCGTTTCGGACCCGTTTCGTGGACTATTACTCACCGTTTTGTGGTCCCAAAGCGATTTCCATGGTTGTCAAACCCCAAGGAGTGCTTACGTGTTGGTCGTCAGGACTCATAGTTTGGGTCGACTCTGGCCCGTTTCTTGGACTATTACTCAATTTCGGGGTCCCAAAGTGATTTCCACGACTGATGAACCCCGGGGTGCGTTCTGTGTCGGTCATCAACACTCCACAGTTTTGGCGATTCGGCCCTTTTGTGAACTATTACTCACTGTTTTGGGCCCCGGGTGATTTCCATGATTAGCGAACACGGGGTGCGTTTAGATGTCGATCATCAACGCTCACATGTTTCGCCAATTCTGTCCCGTTCATGGACTATTACTCACTGTTTTGAGGAACGAGTATTTTATTCATGATTAATGAACCCCGGGGTTTCTTCGTGTCGGTCATCAATACTCACAGTTTTACCCAATTCTGCACGCGTTGTGCACTATTACTTACCGTTTTGGGGTCCCGAAGCGATTTCCATAGTTGTTGATCCCCAAGGTGCGCTTACGTGTCGGTCATCAACAATCACAGTTTCGGCCGATTCTGGCCCGTTTCGTGGACTATTACTCACAGTTTTGGGATCCCGGAGTGATTTCCATTTTTAACGAACCCCGTGGTGCGTTTACATGTCCGTCATCAACACTCACAGTTTTGGCCGTTTCTGGCCCGTTTCGTGGACTATTACTCACTGTTTTGGGGTCCCGGAGTGATTTCCATGATTAACGAACTCCGGGGTGCGTTTACGGGACGGTCATCAACACGCACTGTTTTGGCCGATTCTGCGCCGTTTCGTGGACTATTACTCACTGTTTTGGGGTTCGGGTGATTTCCATGATTAACGAACCCGGGAATGCGTTCTGAGACGGTCATCAACACTCACTGTTTTGGCCGATTCTGGCCCGTTTCGTACTGTATTGGGGTCCCGCAGTGATTTCCATGATTAACGAACCACGGGGGGTGTTTACGTGTCGATCATCAACACTCGTCGTTTTTGTCGTTTCGGACCCGTTTCTTGGACTATTACTCACCGTTTTGTGGTCCCAACGCGATTTCCATGGTTGTCGAACCCCAAGGTGCGTTTACGTGTCGGTCATCAACACTCAAAGTTTCGGCCGATTCTGGCCTGTTTCGTGGACTATTACTCACTATTTTGGGCTCCCGGAGTGATTTGCATGATTAACAAACACCGGGGTGCGTTTACATGTCGGTCATCAACACTCACATGCTTGGCCGATTCTGGCCCGTTTCATGGACTATTACTCACAGTTTTGGGGTCCCGGCGTGATTTCCACAATTAACGAACCCTGGGGAGCGTTTACATGTCAGTCATTAACACTCACAGTTTTGACCGATTCTGGCCTGTTTCATGGACTATTACTCACCGTTTTGGGGTCCCAAAGCGATTTCCATGGTTGTCGAACCGGAAGGTGCGCTTATGTGTCGATCATCAACACACACAGTTTTGGCCGATTCTTGCCCGTTTCATGGACTATTACTCACAGTTTTGGGCTCCCGGAGTGATTTCCATGATTAACGAACCCCGTGGTGCGTTTACGTGTTGGTCATCAACACTCACAGTTTTGGCCGATTCTAGCCCGTTTCGTACTGTGTTTGGGTCCCGGAGTGATTTCCACGATTAACGAACCTCGGGGTGCGTTTACGTGTCGATCATCAACACTCGTGGTTTTGTCGTTTCGGACCCGTTTCGTGGACTATTACTCACCGTTTTGTGGTCCCAAAGCGATTTCCATGGTTGTCGAACCCCAAGGAGTGCTTACGTGTTGGTCGTCAGGACTCACAGTTTGGGTCGACTCTGGCCCGTTTCTTGGACTATTACTCAATTTCGGGGTCCCAAAGTGATTTCCACGACTGATGAACCCCGGGGTGCGTTTACGTGTCGGTCATCAACACTCACAGTTTTGGCCGATTCTGGCCCTTTTTGTGAACTATTACTCACTGTTTTGGGCCCCCGGAGTGATTTCCATGATTAGCGAACACCGGGGTGCGTTTAGATGTCGATCATCAACGCTCACATGTTTCGCCGATTCTGTCCCGTTTCATGGACTATTACTCACTGTTTTGAGGAACGAGTATTTTATTCATGATTAATGAACCCGGGGTTTCTTACGTGTCGGTCATCAATACTCACAGTTTTACCCAATTACGACACGTTTCGTGCACTATTACTTACCGTTTTGGGGTCGGCGATTTCCATAGTTGTTGATCCCCAAGGTGCGCTTACGTGTCGGTCATCAACAATCACAGTTTGGCGATTCTGGCCCGTTTAAGTGGACTATTACTCACAGTTTTGGGATCCCGGGTGATTTCCATTTTTAACGAACCCCGTGGTGCGTTTACATGTCCGTCATCAACACTCACAGTTTTGGCCGTTTCTGGCCCGTTTCGTGGACTATTACTCACTGTTTTGGGGTCCCGGAGTGATTTCCATGATTAACGAACTCCGGGGTGCGTTTACGGGACGGTCATCAACACGCACTGTTTTGGCCGATTCTGGCCCGTTTCGTGGACTATTACTCACTGTTTTGGGTTCCCGGAGTGATTTCCATGATTAACGAACCCCGGGGTGCGTTTACAGGACGGTCATCAACACTCACTGTTTTGGCCGATTCTGGCCCGTTTCGTACTGTATTGGGGTCCCGCAGTGATTTCCATGATTAACGAACCACGGGGGGTGTTTACGTGTCGGTCATCAACACTCGTCGTTTTTGTCGTTTCGGACCCGTTTCTTGGACTATTACTCACCGTTTTGTGGTCCCAACGCGATTTCCATGGTTGTCGAACCCCAAGGTGCGTTTACGTGTCGGTCATCAACACTCAAAGTTTCGCCGATTACGGCCTGTTTCGTGGACTATTACTCACTATTTTGGGCTCCCGGGTGATTTGCATGATTAACAAACACCGGGTGCGTTTACATGTCGGTCATCAACACCCACAATTTTGGCCGATTTTGGCCCGGTCGTGGACTATTACTCACAGTTTTGGGGTCCCGTAGTGATTTCCACGATTAACGAACCCCGGGGTGTGTTTACGTGTCGGTCATCAACACTCACATTTTTGGCCGATTCTGGCCCGTTTCATGGACTATAACTCATCGTTTGGGGTCCCGAAGCGATATCCATGGTTGTCGAATCCCGGGGTGCGCTTATGTGTCGGTCATCAACACACAGTTTTGGCCGATTCTGGCCCGTTTCATGGACTATTACTCACTGTTTTGGGGTCCCGGAGTGATTTCCATAATTAACGAACCCCGGGGTGCGTTTACATGTCGGTCATCAACACTCACAGTTTTGGCCGATTCTAGCCCGTTTCGTACTGTGTTTGGGTCCCGGAGTGATTTCCACGATTAACGAACCTCGGGGTGCGTTTACGTGTCGATCATCAACACTCGTGGTTTTGTCGTTTCGGACCCGTTTCGTGGACTATTACTCACCGTTTTGTGGTCCCAAAGCGATTTCCATGGTTGTCGAACCCCAAGGAGTGCTTACGTGTTGGTCGTCAGGACTCACAGTTTGGGTCGACTCTGGCCCGTTTCTTGGACTATTACTCAATTTCGGGGTCCCAAAGTGATTTCCACGACTGATGAACCCCGGGGTGCGTTTACGTGTCGGTCATCAACACTCACAGTTTTGGCGATTCTGGCCCTTTTGTGAACTATTACTCACTGTTTTGGGCCCCGGGTGATTTCCATGATTAGCGAACACCGTGCGTTTAGATGTCGATCATCAACGCTCACATGTTTCGCCGATTCTGTCCCGTTTCATGGACTATTACTCACTGTTTTGAGGAACCAGAGTATTTTGTTCATGATTAATGAACCCCGGGGTTTCTTACGTGTCGGTCATCAATACTCACAGTTTTACCCAATTCTGACACGTTTCGTGCACTATTACTTACCGTTTTGGGGTCCCGAAGCGATTTCCATAGTTGTTGATCCCCAAGGTGCGCTTACGTGTCGGTCATCAACAATCACAGTTTCGGCCGATTCTGGCCCGTTTCGTGGACTATTACTCACAGTTTTGGGTTCCCAGAGTGATTTCCATGATTAACGAACCCCGTGGTGCGTTTACATGTCGGTCATCAACACTCACAGTTTTGGGCCGTTTCGGCCCGTTTCAGACTATTACTCACTGTTTTGGGGTCCCGGGTGATTTCCATGATTAACGAACTCCGGGTGCGTTCTGGGGACGGTCATCAACACCCACTGTTTTGGCCGATTCTGGCCCGTTTGTGGACTATTACACACTGTTTTGGGGTTAGGAGTGATTTCCATGATTAACGAACCCGAAGTGCGTTTACAGGACGGTCATCAACACTCACTGTTTTGGCCGATTCTGGCCCGTTTCGTACTGTATTGGGGTCCCGCAGTGATTTCCATGATTAACGAACCACGGGGGGTGTTTACGTGTCGGTCATCAACACTCGTCGTTTTTGTCGTTTTGGACCCGTTTCTTGGACTATTACTCACCGTTTTGTGGTCCCAACGCGATTTCCATGGTTGTCGAACCCCAAGGTGCGTTTACGTGTCGGTCATCAACACTCAAAGTTTCGGCCGATTCTGGCCTGTTTCGTGGACTATTACTCACTATTTTGGGCTCCCGGAGTGATTTGCATGATTAACAAACACCGGGGTGCGTTTACATGTCGGTCATCAACACTCACATGCTTGGCCGATTCTGGCCCGTTTCGTGGACTATTACTCACAGTTTTGGGGTCCCGGCGTGATTTCCACAATTAACGAACCCCGGGGTGTGTTTACGTGTCGGTCATTAACACTCACAGTTTTGACCGATTCTGGCCTGTTTCATGGACTATTACTCACCGTTTTGGGGTCCCAAAGCGATTTCCATGGTTGTCGAACCGCAAGGTGCGCTTATGTGTCGATCATCAACACTCACGGTTTTGGCGATTCTGGCCTGTTTCATGGACTATTACTCACAGTTTTGGGCTCCCGGAGTGATTTCCATGATTAACGAACCCCGTGGTGCGTTTACGTGTTGGTCATCAACACTCACAGTTTTGGCCGATTCTAGCCCGTTTCGTACTGTGTTTGGGTCCCGGAGTGATTACCAAGATTGACGAAACTCGGGGTGCGTTTAAATGTCGGTCATCAACTTTTCGTGGTTTTGTCGTTTGGACCCGTTTAGTGGACTATTACTCACCGTTTTGTGGTCCCAAAGCGATTTCCATGGTTGTCGAACCCCAAGGAGTGCTTACGTGTTGGTCGTCGAGGACTCACAGTTTGGGTCGACTACGGCCCGTTCTTGGACTATTACTCGGTTTCGGGGTCCCAAAGTGATTTCCACGACTAATGAACCCCGTGGAGCGTTTACGTGTCGGTCATCAACACTCACAGTTTTGGCCGATTCTGGCCCGTTTCGTACTGTGTTGGGGTCCCGGAGTGATTTCCACGATTAACGAACCTCGGGGTGCGTTTACGTGTCGATCATCAACACTAATGGTTTTGTCGTTTCGGACCCGTTTCGTGGACTATTACTCACCGTTTTGTGGTCCCAAAGCGATTTCCATGGTTGTCGAACCCCAAGGAGTGCTTACGTGTTGGTCGTCAGGACTCACAGTTTGGGTCGACTCTGGCCCGTTTCTTGGACTATTACTCAGTTTCGGGGTCCCAAAGTGATTTCCACGACTGATGAACCCCGGGGTGCGTTTACGTGTCGGTCATCAACACTCACAGTTTTGGCCGATTCTGGCCCGTTTCGTACTGTGTTGGGGTACCGGAGTGATTTCCACGATTAACGAACCTCGAGTGCGTTTACGTGTCGATCATCAACACTCGTGGTTTTGTCGTTTCGGACCCGTTTCGTGGACTATTACTCACCGTTTTGTGGTCCCAAAGCGATTTCCATGGTTGTCGAACCCCAAGGAGTGCTTACGTGTTGGTCGTCAGGACTCACAGTTTGGGTCGACTCTGGCCCGTTTCTTGGACTATTACTCAATTTGAGGTCCCAAAGTGATTTCCCACGGTGATGAACCCCGAGGTGCGCTTCGTGTTCGGCCATCAACACTCACAGTTTTGGCGATTCTGGCCCTTTTGTGAACTATTACTCACTGTTTTGGGCCCCGGAGTGATTTCCATGATTAGCGAACACCGGGGTGCGTTTAGATGTCGATCATCAACGCTCACATGTTTCGCCAATTCTGTCCCGTTTCATGGACTATTACTCACTGTTTTGAGGAACCAGAGTATTTTATTCATGATTAATGAACCCCGGGGTTTCTTACGTGTCGGTCATCAATACTCACAGTTTTACCCAATTCTGACACGTTTCGTGCACTATTACTTACCGTTTTGGGGTCCCGAATCGATATCCATAGTTGTTGATCCCCAAGGTGCGCTTACGTGTCGGTCATCAACAATCACAGTTTCGCCGATTCTGGCCCGTTTAAGTGGACTATTACTCACAGTTTTGGGATCCCGGGTGATTTCCATTTTAACGAACCCGTGGTGCGTTTACATGTCCGTCATCAACACTCACGCTTTTGCCCTTTTCGGCCCGTTTCGTGGACTATTACTCACTGTTTTGGGGTCCCGGAGTGATTTCCATGATTAACGAACTCCGGGGTGCGTTTACGGGACGGTCATCAACACGCACTGTTTTGGCCGATTCTGGCCCGTTTCGTGGACTATTACTCACTGTTTTGGGGTTCCGGAGTGATTTCCATGATTAACGAACCCCGGGGTGCGTTTACAGGACGGTCATCAACACTCACTGTTTTGGCCGATTCTGGCCCGTTTCGTACTGTATTGGGGTCCCGCAGTGATTTCCATGATTAACGAACCCCGGGGTGTGTTTACGTGTCGATCATCAACACTCGTCGTTTTTGTCGTTTCGGACCCGTTTCGTGGACTATTACTCACCGTTTTGTGGTCCCAACGAGATTTCCATGGTAGACGAACCCCAAGGAGCGTGTACGAGTCGGTCATCAACACTCAAAGTTTCGCCGATTCTGGCCTGTTTCGTGGACTATTACTCACTATTTTGGGCTCCCGGAGTGATTAGCGCGATTAACAAACCCCGGGGTGCGCTTACATGTCAGTCATCAACACTCACATGCTTGGCCGATTCTGGCCGTTCGTGGACTATTACTCACAGTTTTGGGGTCCCGGCGTGATTTCCACAATTAACGAACCCCGGGGTGTGTTTACGTGTCGGTCATTAACACTCACAGTTTTGACCGATTCTGGCCTGTTTCATGGACTATTACTCACAGTTTTGGGCTCCCGGAGTGATTTCCATGATTAACGAACCCCGTGGTGCGTTTACGTGTTGGTCATCAACACTCCACAGTTTTGGCGATTCTAGCCCGTTTAAATGCGTGTTTGGGTCCCGGGTGATTTCCACGATTAACGAACCCCGCGGTGCGTTTACGTGTCGATCATCAACACTCGTGGTTTTGTCGTTTCGGACCCGTTTCGTGGACTATTACTCACCGTTTTGTGGTCCCAAAGCGATTTCCATGGTTGTCGAACCCCAAGGAGTGCTTACGTGTTGGTCGTCAGGACTCACAGTTTGGGTCGACTCTGGCCCGTTTCTTGGACTATTACTCAGTTTCAGGGTCCCAAAGTGATTTCCACGACTAATGAACCCCGTGGAGCGTTTACGTGTCGGTCATCAACACTCACGATTTTGGCGATTCTGGCCCGTTTAAATGCTGTGTTGGGGTCCCGGAGTGATTTCCACGATTAACGAACCTCGAAGTGCGTTTACGTGTCGATCATCAACACTAATGGTTTTGTCGTTTTGGACCCGTTTACGTGGACTATTACTCACCGTTTTGTGGTACCAAAGCGATTTCCATGGTTGTCGAACCCCAAGGAGTGCTTACGTGTTGGTCGTCAGGACTCACAGTTTGGGTCGACTCTGGCCCGTTCTTGGACTATTACTCAGTTTGGGGTCCCAAAGTGATTTCCACGGTGATGAACCCGGGTGCGTTACGTGTCGGTCATCAACACTCCACAGTTTGGCGATTCTGGCCCGTTTAAATGCTTGTGTTGGGGAATGCGGGTGATTTCCACGATTAACGAACCTCGAGTGCGTTTACGTGTCGATCATCAACACTTCGTGGTTTTGTCGTTTTGGACCCGTTTCGTGGACTATTACTCACCGTTTTGTGGTCCCCAGCGATTTCCATGGTTGTCGAACCCCAAGGAGTGCTTACGTGTTGGTCGTCGGGACTCACGGTTTTGGAAACTCGGCCCGTTCTTGGACTATTACTCAATTTGGGGTCCCAAAGTGATTTCCACGGTGATGAACCCCGAGGTGCGTTTACGTGTCGGTCATCAACACTCACAGTTTTGGCGATTCTGGCCCTTTGTGAACTATTACTCACTGTTTTGGGCCCCGGGTGATTTCCATGATTAGCGAACACCGGGTGCGTTTAGATGTCGATCATCAACGCTCACATGTTTCGCCAATTCTGTCCCGTTTCATGGACTATTACTCACTGTTTTGAGGAACAGTATTTTATTCATGATTAATGAACCCGGGGTTTCTTACGTGTCGGTCATCAATACTCACAGTTTTACCCAATTACGACACGCGTTTCGTGCACTATTACTTACCGTTTTGGTGTCCCGATGCGATTTCCATAGTTGTTGATCCCCAAGGTGCGCTTACGTGTCGGTCATCAACAATCACAGTTTCGGCCGATTCTGGCCCGTTTAAGTGGACTATTACTCACAGTTTTGGGATCCCGGAGTGATTTCCATTTTTAACGAACCCCGTGGTGCGTTTACATGTCCGTCATCAACACTCACAGTTTTGGCCGTTTAAGCCCGTTTCACAGACTATTACTCACTGTTTTGGGGTCCCGGGTGATTTCCATGATTAACGAACTCAAAGTGCGTTTACGGGGCGGTCATCAACACGCACTGTTTTGGCGATTCGCCCGTTTCGTGGACTATTACTCACTGTTTTGGGGTTCGGAGTGATTTCCATGATTAACGAACCCGGGGTGCGTTCTGAGGCGGTCATCAACACTCACTTTGTTTTGGCCGATTCTGGCCCGTTTACGTCTTGTATTGGGGTCCTTGATGATTTCCATGATTAACGAACCACGGGGGTGTTTACGTGTCGATCATCAACACTGCGTCGTTTTGTCGTTTCGGACCCGTTTCTTGGACTATTACTCACCGTTTTGTGGTCCCAACGCGATTTCCATGGTTGTCGAACCCCAAGGTGCGTTTACGTGTCGGTCATCAACACTCAAAGTTTCGGCCGATTCTGGCCTGTTTCGTGGACTATTACTCACTATTTTGGGCTCCCGGGTGATTTGCATGATTAACAAACACCGGGTGCGTTTACATGTCGGTCATCAACACTCACATGCTTGGCCGATTCTGGCCCGTTCGTGGACTATTACTCACAGTTTTGGGGTCGGCGTGATTTCCACAATTAACGAACCCGGGGTGTGTTTACGTGTCGGTCATTAACACTCACAGTTTTGACCGATTCTGGCTGTTTCATGGACTATTACTCACCGTTTTGGGGTCCCAAAGCGATTTCCATGGTTGTCGAACCGCAAGGTGCGCTTATGTGTCGATCATCAACACACAGTTTTTGACGATTATGGCCCGTTTCATGGACTATTACTCACAGTTTTGGGCTCCGGTGATTTCCATGATTAACGAACCCGTGGTGCGTTTACGTGTTGGTCATCAACACTCACGCAGTTTTGGCGATTCTAGCCCGTTTAAATGCGTGTTTGGGTCCCGGGTGATTTCCACGATTAACGAACCTCGAGTGCGTTTACGTGTCGATCATCAACACTTTCGTGGTTTTGTCGTTTCGGACCCGTTTCGTGGACTATTACTCACCGTTTTGTGGTCCCAAAGCGATTTCCATGGTTGTCGAACCCCAAGGAGTGCTTACGTGTTGGTCGTCAGGACTCACAGTTTGGGTCGACTCTGGCCCGTTTCTTGGACTATTACTCAATTTGGGGTCCCAAAGTGATTTCCACGTGATGAACCCGGGGTGCGTTCGTGTCGGTCATCAACACTCACAGTTTTGGCCGATTCTGGCCCTTTTTGTGAACTATTACTCACTGTTTTGGGCCCCCGGAGTGATTTCCATGATTAGCGAACACCGGGGTGCGTTTAGATGTCGATCATCAACGCTCACATGTTTCGCCAATTCTGTCCCGTTTCATGGACTATTACTCACTGTTTTGAGGAACCAGAGTATTTTATTCATGATTAATGAACCCGGGGTTTCTTACGTGTCGGTCATCAATACTCACGGTTTTACCCAATTACGACACGTTTACGTGCACTATTACTTACCGTTTTGGGGTCCGGCGATTTCCATAGTTGTTGATCCCCAAGGTGCGCTTACGTGTCGGTCATCAACAATCACAGTTTCGGCCGATTACGGCCCGTTTCGTGGACTATTACTCACAGTTTTGGGATCCCGGAGTGATTTCCATTTTTAACGAACCCCGTGGTGCGTTTACATGTCCGTCATCAACACTCACAGTTTTGGCCGTTTCTGGCCCGTTTCGTGGACTATTACTCACTGTTTTGGGGTCCCGGAGTGATTTCCATGATTAACGAACTCCGGGGTGCGTTTACGGGACGGTCATCAACACGCCTTTGTTTTGGCGATTCTGGCCCGTTCGTGGACTATTACTCACTGTTTTGGGGTTCGGAGTGATTTCCATGATTAACGAACCCGGGGAGTGCGTTCTACAGGGGCGGTCATCAACACTCCTTTGTTTGGCCGATTCTGGCCCGTTTAAATGCTTGTATTGGGGTCCCGCGGTGATTTCCATGATTAACGAACCACGGGGGTGTTTACGTGTCGATCATCAACACTCGTCGTTTTTGTCGTTTTCGGACCCGTTTCTTGGACTATTACTAACAGTTTTGTGGTTCCAACGCGATTTCCATGGTTGACGAACTCCAAGGTGCGTTCGTGTCGGTCATCAACACTCAAAGTTTCGCTGATTCTGGCCTGTTTCGTGGACTATTACTCACTATTTTGGGCTCCCGGAGTGATTTGCATGATTAACAAACACCGGGTGCGTTTACATGTCGGTCATCAACACTCACATGCTTGGCGATTACGGCCCGTTCGTGGACTATTACTCACAGTTTTGGGGTCGGCGTGATTTCCACAATTAACGAACCGGGGTGTGTTTACGTGTCGGTCATTAACACTCACAGTTTTGACCGATTCTGGCCTGTTTCATGGACTATTACTCACCGTTTTGGGGTCCCAAAGCGATTTCCATGGTTGTCGAACCGCAAGGTGCGCTTATGTGTCGATCATCAACACACACAGTTTTGGCCGATTCTGGCCCGTTTCATGGACTATTACTCACAGTTTTGGGCTCCCGGAGTGATTTCCATGATTAACGAACCCCGTGGTGCGTTTACGTGTTGGTCATCAACACTCACAGTTTTGGCCGATTCTAGCCCGTTTCGTGCGTGTTTGGGTCCGGAGTGATTTCCACGATTAACGAACCTCGGGTGCGTTTACGTGTCGATCATCAACACTGCGTGGTTTTGTCGTTTCGGACCCGTTTCGTGGACTATTACTCACCGTTTGTGGTCCCAAAGCGATTTCCATGGTTGTCGAACCCCAAGGAGTGCTTACGTGTTGGTCGTCAGGACTCACAGTTTGGGTCGACTCTGGCCCGTTTCTTGGACTATTACTCAGTTTCAGGGTCCCAAAGTGATTTCCACGACTAATGAACCCCGTGGAGCGTTTACGTGTCGGTCATCAACACTCACAGTTTTGGCCGATTCTGGCCCGTTTCGTACTGTGTTGGGGTCCCGGAGTGATTTCCACGATTAACGAACCTCGGGGTGCGTTTACGTGTCGATCATCAACACTAATGGTTTTGTCGTTTCGGACCCGTTTGTGGACTATTACTCACCGTTTGTGGTCCCAAAGCGATTTCCATGGTTGTCGAACCCCAAGGAGTGCTTACGTGTTGGTCGTCGGGACTCACGGTTTGGGTCGACTCTGGCCCGTTTCTTGGACTATTACTCAATTTCGGGCTCCCGGAGTGATTTCCACGACTGATGAACCCCGGGGTGCGTTTACGTGTCGGTCATCAACACTCACAGTTTTGGCCGATTCTGGCCCGTTTCGTACTGTGTTGGGGTACCGGAGTGATTTCCACGATTAACGAACCTCGGGGTGCGTTTACGTGTCGATCATCAACACTCGTGGTTTTGTCGTTTCGGACCCGTTTCGTGGACTATTACTCACCGTTTTGTGGTCCCAAAGCGATTTCCATGGTTGTCGAACCCCAAGGAGTGCTTACGTGTTGGTCGTCAGGACTCACAGTTTGGGTCGACTCTGGCCCGTTTCTTGGACTATTACTCAATTTCGGGCTCCCGGAGTGATTTCCACGACTGATGAACCCCGGGGTGCGTTTACGTGTCGGTCATCAACACTCACAGTTTTGGCCGATTCTGGCCCGTTTACGTCTTGTGTTGGGGTACCGGAGTGATTTCCACGATTAACGAACCTCGGGGTGCGTTTACGTGTCGATCATCAACACTCGTGGTTTTGTCGTTTTGGACCCGTTTAAGTGGACTATTACTCACCGTTTTGTGGTCCCCAGCGATTTCCATGGTTGTCGAACCCTAAGGAGTGCTTACGTGTTGGTCGTCAGGACTCACAGTTTGGGTCGACTCTGGCCCGTTTCTTGGACTATTACTCAATTTCGGGGTCCCAAAGTGATTTCCACGACTGATGAACCCCGGGGTGCGTTTACGTGTCGGTCATCAACACTCACAGTTTTGGCCAATTCTGGCCCGTTTCGTACTGTGTTGGGGTACCGGAGTGATTTCCACGATTAACGAACCTCGGGGTGCGTTTACGTGTCGATCATCAACACTCGTGGTTTTGTCGTTTCGGACCCGTTTCGTGCACTATTACTCACCGTTTTTTGGTCCCAAAGCGATTTCCATGGTTGTCGAACCCCAAGGAGTGCTTACGTGTTGGTCGTCAGGACTCACAGTTTGGGTCGACTCTGGCCCGTTTCTTGGACTATTACTCAATTTGGGGTCCCAAAGTGATTTCCACGGTGATGAACCCGGGGTGCGTTCTGATGTCGGTCATCAACACTCACGGTTTTGGCCGATTAAGCCCTTTTCTGAACTATTACTCACTGTTTTGGGCCCCGGAGTGATTTCCATGATTAGCGAACACCGGGTGCGTTTAGATGTCGATCATCAACGCTCACATGTTTACCGATTCTGTCCCGTTTCATGGACTATTACTGACTGTTTTGAGGAACCAGAGTATTTTGTTCATGATTAATGAACCCCGGGGTTTCTTACGTGTCGGTCATCAATACCCACAGTTTTACCCAATTCTAACACGTTTCGTGCACTATTACTTACCGTTTTGGGGTCCCGAAGCGATTTCCATAGTTGTTGATCCCCTAGGTGCGCTTACGTGTCGGTCATCAACAATCACAGTTTCAGCCGATTCTGGCCCGTTTCGTGGACTATTACTCACAGTTTTGGGTTCCCGGAGTGATTTCCATTTTTAACAAACCCCGTGGTGCGTTTACATGTCCGTCATCAACACTCACAGTTTTGGCCGTTTCTGGCCCGTTTCGTGGACTATTACTCACTGTTTTGGGGTCCCGGAGCGATTTCCATGATTAACGAACTCCGGGGTGCGTTTACGGGACGGTCATCAACACGCACTGTTTTGGCCGATTCTGGCCCGTTTCGTGGACTCTTACTCACTGTTTTGGGGTTCCGGAGTGATTTCCATGATTAACGAACCCCGGGGGGCGTTTACGGGACGGTCATCAACACTCACTGTTTTGGCCGATTCTGGCCCGTTTCGTACTGTATTGGGGTCCCGCAGTGATTTCCATGATTAACGAACCCCGGGGTGTGTTTACGTGTCGATCATCAACACTCGTCGTTTTTGTCGTTTCGGACCCGTTTCTTGGAATATTACTCACCGTTTTGTGGTCCCAACGCGATTTCCATGGTTGTCGAACCCCAAGGTGCGTTTACGTGTCGGTCATCAACACTCAAAGTTTCGCCGATTCTGGCCTGTTTCATGGACTATTACTCACTATTTTGGGCTCCGGAGTGATTTGCATGATTAACAAACACCGAGTGCGTTTACATGTCGGTCATCAACACTCACATGCTTGGCGATTCTGGCCCGTTTAAGTGGACTATTACTCACAGTTTTGGGGTCCCGGCGTGATTTCCACAATTAACGAACCCCGGGGTGCGTTTACGTGTCGGTCATTAACACTCACAGTTTTGACCGATTCTGGCCTGTTTCATGGACTATTACTCACCGTTTTGGGGCCCCAAAGCGATTTCCATGGTTGTCGAACCGCAAGGTGCACTTATGTGTCGGTCATCAACACTCACAGTTTTGGCCGATTCTGGCCCGTTTCATGGACTATTACTCACAGTTTTGGGCCCCCGGAGTGATTTCTATGATTAACGAACCCCGTGGTGCGTTTACGTGTTGGTCATCAACACTCACAGTTTTGGCCGATTCTGGCCCGTTTCGTACTGTGTTGGGGTCCCGGAGTGTTTTCCACGATTAACGAACCTCGGGTTGCGTTTACGTGTCGATCATCAACAGTCATGGTTTTGTCATTTCGGACCCGTTTCGTGGACTATTACTCACCGTTTTGTGGTCCCAAAGCGATTTCCATGGTTGTCGAACCCCAAGGAGTGCTTACGTGTTGGTCGTCAGGACTCACAGTTTGGGTCGACTCTGGCCCGTTTCTTGGACTATTACTCAGTTTCGGGGTCCCAAAGTGATTTCCACGACTGATGAACCCCGGGGTGCGTTTACGTGTCGGTCATCAACACTCACAGTGTTGGTCGATTCTGGCCCTTTTTGTGGACTATTACTCACTGTTTTGGCCCCCCGGAGTGAATTCCATGATTAGCGAACACCGAGGTGCGTTTAGATGTCGATCATCAACGCTCACATGTTTCGCCGATTCTGTCCCGTTTCATGGACTATTACTCACTGTTTTGGGGAACCAGAGTATTTTTTTCATGATTAATGAACCCCGGGGTTTCTTTACGTGTCGCTCATCAATACTCATAGTTTTTCCCAATTCTGACACGTTTCGTGCACTATTACTTACCGTTTTGGGGTCCCGAACCGATTTCCATAGTTGTTGATCCCCAAGGTGCGCTTACGTGTCGGTCATCAACAATCACAGTTTCGGCCGATTCTGGCCCCTTTCATGGACTATTACTCACAGTTTTGGGTTCCCGGAGTGATTTCCATTTTTAACGAACCCCGTGGTGCGCTTACATGTCCGTCATCAACACTCACAGTTTTGGCCGTTTCTGGCCCGTTTCGTGGACTATTACTCACTGTTTTTGGGGCCCGTAGTGATTTCCACAATTAACGAACCCCGGGGAGCGTTTACGTGTCGGTCATCAACACTCACAGTTTTGACCGATTATAGCCTGTTTCATTGACTATTACTCACCGTTTTGGGGCCCCAAAGCGATTTCCACGATTGACAAACCCCGGGGTGCATTTACGTGTCGGTCATCAACATCCGCAGTTTTGGCCGATTCTGACCCGTTTCGTGGACTATTACTCACTGTTTTGGGGTCCCGGAGTGATTTTCATGATTGACGAACCCCGGGATGCGTTTACATGTCGGTCATCAATACTCATAATTTTGGCTGATTCTGGTCCGTTTCATGCACTATTACTCAGCGTTTTGGGGTCCCAGAGCGATTTCCACGATTGACGATCCCCGGGGTGCGTTTACGTGTCCGTCGTCAACACTCACAGTTTTGGCCAATTCTGACCCGTTCCGTTGACTATTACTCACCATTTTGGGGTCCCGAACCGATTTCCATACTTGTTGAACCCCATGGTGCACTTACGTGTCTGTCATCAACACTGAAACTTTTGGCTGATTCTGGCCCGTCGTAGACTATTACTCAATGTCGCAAGCTCCGTTAGAGAGAATTAGGTCATTATTCAACGTACCATCTTTCAATCTACAAGTGGCACAAGCAATATGCAAGATGGAAAGCATGGTCACTAATTAAAATATTAAGCATAATAGAGCATGAAGATTGGAAAAAAATGTGTTGACATACATTATCACAAGATATATTTCCTAATCAAACAAAGATTCCTCAGGCTTCCCCATAGTTATAAGATTATCAAGATTCTGGAAAGAATCTCGTATTTTTAATTTTGCACAGAACGACCTCCACCTTGGCTCTAGAAAAACCTTCCTACACAAGCAAGTCCAGTGGATCACCTTCGCACAAGCATCACGTGGGAAGTGAGAGAACGCGTGTTGGTCATCATCAAAGAGGCCCACTTTTGGCAAAATCCAAACTTAGCCGATGCACTTTCAAGCATACGCCAGGCACCGCGGTAGTAAACGAGATAATAACGTTAGAAAAAGACCAAAATGATATAAAAAGGAGGCACTAGGATGCGGAAGGAGACATGGATTTCTTTTGTTTGAGTTGATGAAATGATTTGAAATGTGGCTGTTTATCTGAAGGCTGGGATTGCCAATACCCGATATACATGCATCCTGGATGGTGAAGTTTTACATTTATTAGTCATCACTACCTACACGTCTCTCATCTTCTGTCCTTGGTTTTCTTGTTGTTTCATTTCAAGATATAATCGTAATGTCAAACTCTTTATGTTAAATGCTACAACATTTGTTCCAGCTAACATGCATTCAATTCATTGGAGAAACAAATACTTCATTCCATTCATCTGCCCCGACGCATAGGAATTTCTTAACTTCATTTCACATACTATCTAGTAGCACAAGCTGAAAACAAATATCATGTGTCATTCACTTGATTGAAAAGACTAGTAGAGAATGGTGGAAGATAGAAGAAATCTAAGAATACATGGAAGTGGGAGGCATCAAGAAGAGTGGAGGAGATGTATAGGATCATCGCAATGTATGAAGTTAAGCTACGAGTAATTTGATCTCAATGTGGGTGAAACTATGGATGTCTTCAGGCTCCAAGTCATGATCAAAGCCAACATATAGAGTTGCGTATTTCGTTTCTTGACTTGTTGATGCTCTCAATTCGTTGTAAGAATTTTCTACTGATGTGCGATACGAGTGACCTCAACCAATCTCCTCTTCTACATCTATTGTACTTTGGATTTCTGAGTTGTAAATACTACATCCTTCCATTTATCCCTTCATTTTATAAACAAACTAGCAATACCCATAAAATTCCTGCAAGATCGATGGTGATAGCCTGATAGGGGAACAATAGGAGTACCTCTCATTCTAGTTTTGAAATAGTTTACAGCCAATGTGTATTTCACATGTGCGTGCATCAAACAGCTTGCCATGTCCAAGTCATCGACAACAAGTTCTAAGCCATACGATGTGACCAATACAGTGTTTTCATGGATATACGATGCTTTTGAGCTTGAGAAGCTTACTTCCCAGTCTATTCAGTTTATCCAAACTAAAAGTGTCTATCTCCATGGTGATGAGCCAGATTTCGCAAAAGAGGATAATGATGCAAGCTCAACGGATGCTAATATTGACTATTATAAAGGCACTGGCTAGAAATATCCATCAGAAACTACTGTCTGGTCTGTCTTTCAGTTATGTGGTAGTCTTTTCAACTATCTATTGTAAATGCCTATTTTTTTACTTTGCCTAGGACCATGTCTAAATATATAACAGCCTCCTTACATTAACTAACAAACACGGAACTCACAATGTTATGTAGGCTATGTTATCTCATGCTATTATATTTACTATGATGTATCTGCGAATCACAAGAAAATCCACAGAGCACTTCAGGCAGAGCAATCTTTTTCGTCAATACTCTATGATGGTGCAAAATCCTTCCACTTTAATCTTTTTCTCAATCTTTTTCATCAGTACTTTATGTTATCTCAGGCTATTATATTTCTTCTGTTAGGTGATAGATCTACTACCTAAACATTGTGGCAAAACCCCTTCTGCATCTGCCGACTATCATTACAACCGTTAGGGCATGTCTAGCCGACCCCTCAAATTTAGGCGTCAAAAGCCTCCTTGTACCTTAACTCCTTACATTTGAGTTAAAAAAATGTTGTTCCTAGCCAAACTCTTGAATTTAACTCCTCAAACTTGTTTTTTTTCACGTAATTTCATTCAAACAAAGATTGCATCAAGTAGTCAATTTGAAAAAAATAAACACTAAAAAAACCTATCGCTCCTCCTTCATGAGCGTCTCCCAATCCACACTGTCCTCATTGTCTTCACTAGAGCCAGAGGCACTGGAGCAAAGGTCGATGTCACCATCGGATGGGCCAACCTGATCGGTTGGACATCTCGAGCCACCGAAATTTCTCATTGATGAGCGTACAATAAATCCTGCGGAGCTTGTCCATGTACTCTTCGTCAGGGGTACGCCCCATCGAGCCGCTCAGAGGCCCTTGATGGCAACTTCGACTGCTAGAAGGAGCCAAGCCAATAGCAGTGGCCGGAATCCCGCTCTTTTATTTCCAACACCCATTTCTCCCATGACCAATGTTGCACGCCATGGTATTTCTTCTTCCGTGGTGGGGCAGCCGTCTGGTCACAAAGCTAGATCACACCATTTCAAGGTGGCACCAGCCGGTTGGAAGCATCAGTGGGGGTGTGTGGTGGCTACGGTGATAGAGAGAGGGCCAACGGGCTGGTGTGGGGTGTATTTGGGCGGCGCCAGAGTGGATTGGACGAGGAGGGGAGAGAGATGGCCAGAACTGCGACATTTTGTTTCTTGTTTTCTCATCCACAGCTTCAAGAAAAGGCTAGCCGCCGTCTCCTCCTTCCTCCAAAAAAGTTAGGGTTTCTGACTCCCGCCGTCGCCGCCGCAGGTCCGCCTCCTCTCCGGTGGCCCTAGGGCCATGGGGGCGCAGTGGATCTCGGCAAGGGCCGGCGGGAGGGCTCCATTTTTAGTCAGTTTTGCTAGGGTTTGTGTCCTGCTCAGGAAGACGAGACGGCGGCGGCTCACTAGTAGAAAAGGGGGCATTGGTCCAGGCCGGGTCAGCCCATTAGTCCCGGTTCAATCCAGAACCGGGACCAATGGTGGCATTGGACCCGGTTCGTGAGCCCCGGGGGCCGGGGGGGGGGGGGGCACGTGGGCCATTGGTCCAGGTTCGTCTGGACCTTTTGGTACCGGTTGGTGGGACGAACCGGGACCTATGGGCCTCGCTCCTGGCCCACCACCATTGGTCCCGGTTGGTGGCTTGAACCGGGACCAAAGGCCTCCCTTTAGTCCCGGTTCATGCCACCAACCGGGACCAATGAGGTGCCTATATATACCCCTCGTGTAAGAGCAGAGCACACTGCTCTGTTTTTTCTGGCCGGCGAGGGGGAGAGGGCTTGGTGGTGGTCTAGCTCACCTCCTATGCACACAAGTTGTTCGATGGAATGCCGGAGCCACACTACTTAAGATTTCTCCTCTCCAAGCTCGACCTCCAAGCTCCATTTTCCTCAATATTTGTCTAGGTTTAGCGGTCCGTCATGCCCCGTCCCCGTCTTCACCACCGTCGATCACCCACGCCGATCTCATCGCCGGCACCACCGTGGTGAGCCTCTTGTTCTTATCTTCTTTCTGAAAGGAAAAATATTCTTACTTGTATGTTTAGATAGATACTTGTATTATTTTCTTACTTTTATTATTGCATCTTATATAGTGCGATGGTTTTGGTGTCCGCAGCCGTCAGCCCTCGTCCTGTCTATGATTCGGATGTGGTATATATTATCTTTTCATAACTATTGGTTCATTTATTGTTTACGAAAATTATGCCGACCAACGTGACATTGATTTTATTTATCTAAGAGGTTCTTGAACCGGAAATTACAACCGACCCTATTGTCGACAGGTTAAATTTAGTTGAAGAAGAAAACAATTTCTTGAAGGAAAAAATAAGAAAAATTGAGGAGGAGAAGATGATATTGGAGTTGCATGTTGCGGATGTCGTCGATGATCACAGGATCAAGATGGATGCAATGCGCTTGAAGATTAGAAAGATTAGAAAAGATGCCAATCATACCGAGGCTTGGTATCATGATGCCGTTGGATCAGTTGTTACCTTGGTTGTGATTATGCGCATTGAAATGTTTTAATAGTTTCAATGTATGGTTTAATTAATTTAGATGCTCTGCAGAGCTTTATTTTGTTCTGTAATGATTTTCGCTTGAAGATGAGAACTATGTATGTACTTTGGTTTTAATGTGATGATGAACTTCTATTAATTTGGTCACTTAGTTATCTATTCATGATGTTCTGTAATGATTTTTGACACACTTAATTATATATGATGCACGCAGATTAACCAGCAATGGATGTACGGTGACAGACGCACCTCTGAGTACATTAAGGGCGTGCATGATTTTCTCGAAGTGGCTGAGGCAAACAAGCAGAATGGTTTTATGTGTTGTCCATGCCCTATATGTGGGAATATGAAGTCTTACTCTGACCGGAAAATCCTTCACACCCACCTACTTTACAAGGGTTTCATGCCACACTATAATGTTTGGACGAGGCACGGAGAAATAGGGATTATGATGGAAGACGGCGAAGAATAAGAGTACGATGACAACTATGTAACCCCTGAATACGGTGATGCTACTGAACATCAAGAGGAACCAGATGATGTGCACGATGTTGCTGCAACGGGCGAAGCTGCTGAAGAGCAAGAGGAACCAGACGATGTGCGCGATGATGATGATCTCCGCCGGGTCATTGTCGATGCAAGGACGCAATGCGAAAGTCAAAAGGAGAAGCTGAAGTTCGATCCCATGTTAGAGGATCACAAAAAAGGGTTGTACCCCAATTGCGAAGATGGCAACACAAAGCTCGGTACCGTACTAGAATTGCTGCAGTGGAAGGCAGAAAATGTTGTGCCAGACAAAGGATTCGAGAAGCTACTGAAAATATTGAAAAAAAGCTTCCAAAGGATAACGAATTGCCCGACAGTACATACGCAGCAAAGAAGGTCGTATGCCCTCTAGGATTGGAGGTGCAGAAGATACATGCATGCCCTAATGACTGCATCCTCTACATGGTGCGTACAAGGATCTGAACGCATGCCCGGTATGCGGTGCATTACGGTATAAGATCAGACGAGATCACCCTCGTGCTGTTGACGGCAACCCCCCCCCCCCCCCCCCAGGAAGAGGGTTCCGGCGAAGGTGATGTGGTATGCTCCTATAATACCACGGTTGAAACGTCTGTTCAGAAACGGAGAGCATGCCAAGTTGATGCGATGGCACAATGAGGACCGTAAGAAAGACGGGAAGATGAGAGCACCCGCTGACGGGTCGCAGTGGAGAAAAATCGAGAGAAAGTATTGGGCTGAGTTTTTACGTGACCCAAGGAACGTATGGTTTGCTTTAAGCGCGGATGGCATTAATCCTTTCGGGGAGCAGAGCAGCAATCACAGCACCTGGCCCGTGACTCTATGTATGTATAACCTTCCTCCTTGGATGTGCATGAAGCGGAAGTTCATTATGATGCCAGTTCTCATCCAAGGCCCTAAGCAACCCAGCAACGACATTGATGTGTACCTAAGGCCATTAGTTGAAGAACTTTTACAGCTGTGGAATGGAAACGGTGTACGTACGTGGGATGAGCACAAACAGGAGGAATTCGACCTAAAGGCGTTGCTATTCGTTGCCATCAACGATTGTCCCGCTCTCAGTAACCTTTCAGGACAGACAAACAAGGGATACCACGCATGCACGCACTGTTTACTTGACACCGAAAGTATATACCTGGGAAGCTGTAGGAAGAATGTGTACACAGGCCGTAAATCGATTTCTTCCGACCAACCGTCAATGTCGAAAGAAAGGCAAGCATTTCAAAGGCGAGGCAGATCACCGAAAGAAGCCCGCCATGCGTAACGGTGATCACGTACTTGCTATGGTCAATGATTTACACGTAATCTTTGGAAAGGGTCCCGGTGCCCTAGCTGTTCCCAATGACGCTGGGGGACACGCACCCATGTGGAAGAAGAAATCTATATTTTGGGACCTACCCTACTGGAAATACCTAGAGGTACGCTCTTCAATTGACGTGATGCACGTGACGAAGAACCTTTGCGTGAACCTGCTAGGCTTCTTGGGCGTGTATGGAAAGACAAAAGATACAGCTGAGGCATGGGAGGACCTGCAACGTTTGCACGAAAAAGAGGGCATGCCTCCAAAGCAGTATGAAGATCCTGCCAGCTATGCTCTTACCAAAGAAGAGAAGGAAATCTTCTTTGAATGCCTGCTTAGTATGAAGGTCCTGACTGGCTTCTCGTCGAATACAAAGGGAATAATAGATATGCCAGAGAAAAAGTTCCAGAACCTAAATGACTGCCACATGATTATGACGCAACTGCTTCCGGTTGCATTGAGGGGGCTTCTACCGGAAAACATCCGATTAGCCATTGTGAAGCTATGTGCATTCCTCAATGCAATCTCTCAGAAGGTGATCAATCCAGAAATCATACCAAGGCTAAGGAGTGATGTGGTGCAATGTCTTGTCAGTTTCGAGCTGGTGTTCCCACCATCCTTCTTCAATATCATGGCGCTTGCGTCCTAGTTCATCTAGTCGACGAGATTGTCATTACGGGCCCCGCATTTCTACACAATATGTACCCCTTTGAGAGGTTCATGGGAGTCCTAAAGAAATATGTCTCAGAATCGCGCTAGGCCGGAAGGAAGCATCTCCATGGGCCATCAAACAGAGGATGTCATCGGGTTTTGTGTTGACTTCATTCCTAGCCTTAAGAAGATAGGTCTCCCTAAATGCGTGGTATGAGGGAGACTAAGCTGGAAAAACACGCTTGGAAGGACTCAATAAAATGCAGGGACGGATATTCTTGGTCTCAAGCACGCTACACAGTTCTACTGAACTCTACCTTGGTGACCCGTATGTCGATGAACAAAAGAACGGTCTGCGCTCCAAACACCCGGAGCGGCGGTCACGCATGTGAACACATCAGGACTTTTCAGCAGCTTGGTTGGAAACACGTCTCAGAGGTGACAACACTGTTTGTGATGAGCTGTACTTGTTGTCCAGGGGACCATCTTCGACTGTTACGTTTTGGAAAGGATACGAGATAAATGGGAATACATTTTACACGATTGACCAAGATAAAAAGAGCACCAACCAAAACAGCGTTGTCCGCTTTGATGCAACAACCGAGAGGGGAAAGGACACGTATTATGGTTACATAGTGGTCATATGGGAACTTGACTACGGACATGATTTAAGGTTCCTTTGTTTAAGTGCAAATGGGTCAATCTGTCAGGAGGCGGGGTACAGTTAGACCCACAGTACGGAATGACAACAGTGGATCTGAAAAATCTTGGGTACACTGACGAACCATTCGTCCTAGCCAATGATGTGGCACAGGTTATCTATGTGAAGGACATGTCTACCAGACTGAGAAAAAGAACAGATAAGGAAGCGAATACATCATACGATGAGCCAAAGCGCCACATAGTTCTTTCAGGAAAAAGGGACATCGTCGGAGTGGAGGGCAAGACAGACATGTCTGAAGATTATGAAAAGTTTCATGAAATTCCTCCCTTCAAAGTGAAGGCTGACCCCAGCATCCTGATAAACGATGAAGATTATCCATGGTTACGGCGCAATAAACAAATGACACAAGTGAATAAAAAGTGAAGACTTTCTCCCGCAACTATTATGATGATACCATGCCAACTTTGCAACAGACGAGTATGATACCATTGTCCGGTTTGTACATGCACATGCTATGTGCGTGAAATTATGATACCATTCCAACTTTCAACTTTTTCAGAGTTCATTTGAAATGTTTTAATGTCTTATGGTTCGACCCTCGTAATACCATTAATCCCGGTTCGCTCCTTGTCAACTATGTTCTCACCAAGAACACTATCAAGAGGGCAGCCACGTGGGCCATTGGTCCCGGTTCGTCTTTATCTTTTTTCTCTATTCAAATTTGAAAACTAATGGCACTAACAGAAAGTTTATAATTTTTCTAAAACTAATGGCACTAACAGAAAGTTTATAATTTTTCTAAAACTAAACGCAAAAAAGAATTAAAAAATAAAGCAAAAAACAAAAGAAAATAAATAATGCAGAAAACAAAACAAAAAACTGGAAAAAAATAAAAATAGCAACAACAAGTATTTTGTTGTAAGTAGAAACAAAATAAAATAAATAAAGCAAGAAACAAAACAAAAAAACAAAAAAATTGTTTTCAAATTTGAGAACTAATGACACTAAAAGAAAGTTTATAATTTTTCTAAAACTAAAAGCAAAAATAATTAAAAAATAAAGCAAAAAAACAAAAGAAAATAAATAATGCAGAAAACAAAACAAAAAAACTGAGAAAAAAATAAAAATAGCAACAATAAGTAAAGAAAAAAAAGTGCCTCCTACTGGGCCCCCACGGCCTGAATACGACTAGAAACCCACCATGGGCCGGGATTCAGGCCCGCAGGAGGCCTAGTAGGCCCATCAGGCAAAGCAGTAGTAAGTAGGCCCGTAAGCCTGCAGTGGAGAGGAGCTCGAGAGGGGTGCGACAGTGGGGCTTATAAACCACTGCGCGCCCCTCTTAGCTAGCGAGGTGGGACTAAACTTTCGTGCCGCACCGTGCCAGCACACGACCATTGGTCCCGGTTGGCGGCACCAATCGGGACTAAAGGGGGGCATTCGTCCCGGTCCATGGCACCAACCGGTACCAATGCCCACCCTTTAGTCCCGGTTGGTGGCACCAACCGGGACCAAAGGCCGCCGCTTCCCGCCCTTTGGGCTGCTGAAAAGAGGCCTTTGGTCCCGGTTGGTGGCATGAACCGGGACTAAAGGTTGTATTAGTCCGGGTTGGTTCCACGAACCGGGACCAATGCTCTTGATATATATACAACACTTAGCAGTTTTCGACCAAATCCCCCAATTCTCCCCTGCTCCTCCTCGTCGCCGTCGCCGCCCGACGCCCCTGCTCCACCTTGCCTTCGCCGCCGCCACCGACGCCGTCAGGCTGCTCGTCTTCGCCGTCGCCGCCGCTACCGACGCCGTCAGGCTTCTCGCCTTCGCCGTCGCCGCCGCGCCCTGTGAGCACATGCTCCCGCGCCCCTCCCGTCCCGCGCCCCTGCGCCGCCGCCCCTTCCCTGCGTGGCCGCCGCGTCGCCGCCATGCCCTGCATTTTTGTGTGTATATGTGTATATATGCATTTTGGTGTGTATATATGTGTATACATATATGTGTTTGTATGTGTATATATGTGCATTTTTTGTGTGTATATATGTGTATACATATATGTGTTTGTATGTGTATATATGTTCATTTTTGTGTGTATATATGTATATACATATATGTGTTTGTATGTGTATATATGTGCATTTTCTTTCATATATATAATGTATATATGTATGTGGTAGCTATATGATGAATGGATGTGGCTATCTATGTATGAATATAATGTTCATAGCATTTTTTTGTTTACATATGTTTTTTAATATATGTATTAATTTTTTATTTAGGTGGTTAGTAGATATCGATTTTAGGTTAGTGCATTTTAGGTTAGTGTATTCTATTTTTTCTTCTTCTCCTCTATTCCTTTCTTCTTCTCCTCTTTTTTTTCTTTTTTTTTCTTCGATCTTCTCCTCTGTCATCGTCGATATACGCCCCCTCGGCCCTCTCGCTCGACCAAAACTCTCGAGGACACCCAAACCCTAGAGAAAAAACGATGTTGGTCTCCTACCCCCTCCCGCTGCGCCCCTACCCGACAAACTCTCTTGAGGCCACCCAAATTTACCAAGTTAAAAGAGCGCTGTGGTCGAGGCCACCCCAAACCCTTGAAGCGTTGTGTCGAGGCCACCCCAAACCCTTGAAGCGTTGTCTAGGCCACCCCAAACCCTAGAGAAGCAGCGTCGAGGTCACTAACATGATTCCTTATTGTGATTAGCTAGCTAGTTCTACGTTTGCCACTAATATATATCCATCTATACCATGTTTGAATAATAATTGACATGTTGTAAATATTTGCAGAAACTATGGAGCACTACCGAGACGAAGCAACAAAAGCGATGTTGGGGGAGATAATCGCAGAAGGAACTGATGTCATTGCATCATTTTTCAACGACGTCGTTGGTCAGGAAGGAATGGGTGAAGAAGAGAGCTATGTTCATGATGGCTCCGGCCCATTAATGCCAGTACAAGAAGAGGGCTATGTTCATGATGGCTCCGGTGATGACCCAATGGAGGTACACAAAGGAGACCGTGCTGACTGCTCCGGTGACCGAAGCGAGTCCGGCCAGGTGTATATATATTAGTTAAGCCCATGCCGACTAGTTAATTGATGCATTCATTGTTTTGGTATATGTACACATATTAATTAACTTTCTTCCTTTTTCTAGCCCTCCGGATCGAGCACAACTTCGGTAAGGTGACGAGGCCCGAAGAAAAAGTTGAGCTCGGATGAAAGGTTTGAGATCACAGCAATCGCGCGCGACGACGAACCGATTGAACACATCCGGACAAAGAACACATTTGTTGCTCAGTGCGGGGTTCTTGGTAGGGACAAGATCCCGATCAGCATCCACCAATGGTATAAGCATAAGGAGGAAGACCCTCAAGTGTCTTATGTCAATGATATGCAGAAGAATGATCTTTGGACTGTGCTGAAGGCAAATTTCACCCTACCGCCAGAGGAGGATCCGGAGAAGCCAGTTAAAGAGCAATTAATCAAGTCTTGTGCTCTTAAGAAGATGGCAGACCTATTCAGGAGGTGGAGGAATGACCTGAAAAAGTTTGACGACAAAGAAGAGACACCAGAATTCATCGGCAAATATGAGAAGATCAGAGATCACTGGCCCGCATTTGTGACCTACACGACATTGGAAAAGAGTAAGAAGATGTCGGCGACAAACAAGCTAAATGCTGCGAAGAAGAAGTTTCACCATCGCGCGGGGTCGGTGGCTACCGCAAGCCCGGCCTAAGTGGTCCAAGGCTGAGAATGATCTGCTTGATAAAGGGATCGAACCGGAGACAATGAGATGGCCAGACCGTTGCCGGACATGGTTCTTCTGGGCTGGCGGAACCTTGGACCCTATATCAGGGAAGTGCCGTTGGACGGACGAGCAACTGAAAACACCAGTCACAAGGCTTCGGAAGTATATCCATGCAGCGCAGCAAGGGACGTTCATTCCAGACAAGGAGAAGGATAAGCTCACAATGACCCTCGAGAATCCTGAGCACCCTGGACGGACACGAGGCACGCCAGTCTCCATTCCGTGGAAGGTTGGTTTTCCGGACGCAGGGGGTTACAAACCAACGAGAGGAGGAAGAATCTGGAGCAGAGCCAACTGCAGGCGCTGCACGAAAGGGTATTGGGGCTAGAGGAGCGAGAAGAGGAACGAGAAGCAGCTGATCGCAGCAAACGACCTGCCGAAGCTTCCCCCGAAGCTACCCCGCCATCTCAGCGGAGAAGCAGCGTGGCTTCCACCGAGCTGCTTAAGCCGGAGCATGTCTTGACGGCTCTTCCCAACTATCCCGTGGATGCTATCACGGGGGCTCAAAATTGCCACATTATGGTGCGATGGATGAATTTGAAGGTCAAGGCGGATGTTGGCTATGTTTATCCTAGTGAACAAGGCGCAACTTATCAATGTCGGCTGATTACAGAATGATATGTCAGGGTGATGGTGGATGAAATAACGGAGGGATTTGAGGACCTCCAGCTTGACTACCCTACCGGTGAAGGGGAGACTAGGCTGGGTTCTGCTCTGAAGACTCCATGCCTATGGCGGAAGGAGCTCATCAACCTTCCGAAATGGACACCTCCGCCTCCTCCTCCTCCTCCGTGAGTCAGGCACTCCGCCTCCTCCACCGCCTCCTCCTCCGTGAGTGTCGATCAGGGCACTGGGCCTCCTTCTCCGGCGTGGCGACACTCCGCCTCCTTCTCCGCTCTTGTTGGCCTTAGCAGCAACCAGCAGCCTCTGCTGTCTGAGGCACTTTTAGTCAATAGAAAAAAAGGATTATATTTTCTTTTTCTTCATTAAAAGAACTAAAAGAAGATCTATTATGTACACTATTATAAAAATTTAGAGATAGATTGCCACATATACCATGTGGTAGAGTAGTTGATCGGTTCCTAGTTTCTCTTCTGATAATGAAAAATACATTCACTGTTCGTTTATCTTGGAGCAGATTATTGTCTATTCAACATTTTCACTAGTCCAATAATTTATTCTCTTTTTGCATTGGCTCGCTTCCCACAACAGCTGCCTCAGGAAAAACCTTTTGCAAAAATAATGTAGTATCATGCTGAAATATAGTTCAAATTCATTGGCCTTGAAACAATGAAACTATTACCTCCCAAGAGTCATTAATGAAAAGAACTATAGATGGAGTTCATTTATTAATTTTGTACAATATATCTTGCAATCACATGCAGAGCAAAGCCATCCTTCGTCAGGGAGTACAAAAGGAATGATCGCATGAAGGAATAAAACACGAGATATAGCATAACCTTGTATATTATAGGAACCTGGGAAAATAAATTTTACAATATTCGTTGAGCAAATGAGGTTTTAGACAATTCTGGTGGAACCCTCAATCGCAGGCCCCGTCACCAAGAACGATGTCATTATTCAATGTGGCGTGTTTCGAACTATAAGTGGTAGAAGCTATCTGCAAGACCGAAAGCATGGTCATTGATTAAAATAGTAAGCGTAAGAAAGCAAAATGAAGAAAAAAATTTGTTGACATACATTATCTCAAGATTCATTTCCTTCTGAATCAAACAAAGATCCTTCAGGCTTCCCCACCGTTAGAAGAATATCAAGATTCTGGAAAGCTTCTTGTTTTTTTAATTTGCAACGAACGATCCTTGACTTGTTATTTAGATCCTTCTCGGGCCTTATCTTTTCCAAGTGACATGTTCGAGTATGGGTGAATACCATGTCTATTATTCAAGGAATCCACAGCTAAAAACTTCCAAGAAGCAATGTTGGCATGAGGGAAAAGGAGGTGGGATATACCTGGAATTGACATGACTTAAGTAGAGCCTCTAATGCTTGAAGAATAAAATGTTGTCATCAGGGGAAAGGAGATGGGATATACCATGGTTACCCGTGGCAATTTTGGTTGGAGTGGTTCTCCTACTACCAAATTCATGTACCAATGCTCTAGAAAAACCTTCTAGCATGAGAAAATTCAGCAGATCACCTCTGCACAAGCTTCCCAGGGGATGTGCCTCATGGCACGTTTGTCATCACCCAAGAGATCCACTTTTGGCAAAAGGCAAAGTTAGTCGGTGCTCATTCAAGTATACGTCAGGCGACACAATCATATGCCTTTGTCGGATCTAACATATATGCATAATGAATGTTCTGTGGGATCTCGCTATGTTGAATCTTTTTGAAGCACTCAAATGCAATAGCATTATAAAGGTTGATTATCTAAAATCCATTCATGTTTCTAGAGTTGCGCATTTTGGTTAGGGTAATACTGTATTGTGAACCCATTCCGGAAGTGTACAGTGCGCTTTTTCCGTTATAAAAAATTTTGATTTTTTTCTTCATTAAAAGAAGTACAGGAAGCTTTTTGTGCACACTACTGGAACATGTACCATGTGTTAGAGTAGTTGATCGGTTGATTATCTAAAATCTGTTAATGTTTCTAGAGATGCATATTTTTGGATAAGTGTAATATTTATTGTGTACCCGTTCCGAAAGTGTATATGGCACTTTTTTCGTCGCTACAAAAAAACTTTTTTTCGTCGCTACAAAAAAACTAAAATTAGAATTTCTTTTCTTCATTAAAGAAGTACAAGCAGCTTTTTATGTACACTATTAATAAAATGTTGGAGATATGTTGCCACATGTACCATGTGGTAGAGTAGTTGATTGGTTCCTAGTTTCTCTTATGATAAAAAAATATTTATTGTTTGTTTACGTTTGAGCAGTTCATTGGTTCCCTCAAGTATACATTGCACTTTTTGCTCATCACTAGAAAAAACAAAGATAATTTTAATGGTGTGAAAAGTTGGTGATGTCCTACTGTGCGGAGTATATGTTTAACAGGTATATATGCATGATTCAACAGGCATAAATCATGGATTGGGTATGGCGGGCGCTAACAAACGGGCGCTAATAACGGGCTTTTCACATATTAGAAAAGAAGGCCCAGCCATCTCGTACAGGGGAAAATGAGCGGAGCGTTCGGTGCCCAGGTTGGCGTCAATGCAAGACCGGACGCTTGGAATTGACACCGTAACTGCCGATCTATCGGGATTAGATTCCTAGCGCCCTCTCTTAGCGTCTCCCGTTGGAGATGCCCTTAGACTACTCTAGGGTTGGCCCTGAGTTCATTCCTCTCCACTGCTAAAAATCACACATATACAGTAAAGGAGCACAGAAAGAAAGAAGGAGGAGGCAGGCATTGTGCTTGCCGAAAGCTTGAACGTGAGGTTTATGGTTCTCCTCTAGTCCCTGGTTTGGCCATTGTGGTATAGGCCAGGGAGTTTTCTTCCTCCTCCTATCCTAAATTTCTTGCCCTCGGTTCGGCCACCGCAGTACAAACTGAGGTGTATGTTTCATCTACATTAAATTTCATCTTTGGTTCGGCCACCGGGGTACAAACCAAGGAGCATGTTATAGCTACCTAAAATTTTCGTCCTTGGTTCGGCCATTGCTGTATGAATCAAGGAGCATGCATATTTCTTTTACATGTTGTATATACTTCGCCTAATGATCTCCTTCTTGGTTCGGTCCCCTTAGCGATACAAGCCAGGATGAGCGTCTCTTCCTTGGTTTGGTCCCTATACGTGCATACAAATCAAGAGAGTATCATAGGTACGAAAACATCATAAAAAATTTGTCTTGGTTTGGTCATCATAAACGAAGCTCATATGACTAAGTCAGAGCCAAACCACAAAAATGTTAAACTGAATTCATAGTAAAATTCTTCCTCAGTTACACTATGGACATTATGTGTCACGCTAGCCACAATACGGACAAGAATATATAAAAACAATCCTTCACTTGGTTACGCTACACGAGGGCATTATCTTAATGCTACTCGGTGTTATTAGTAATACAAGCAAGGAAAAACTTAATTAAAAATTGTGTTCATGTTACACACCCAAAAACCAAAATCATGCAAGATGAATTATATACATGTTGCATCATAAAAACCAATCTTACTTGGTTACGCTACACGTGTGCATTATCATAATGCTACATGGTGTTAGTAGTAATACAAGTGAGAGAAAACTAAACCAAAATATTCAGGCCACATATTTGGTCCAAAGTAAAATAAAATATGGCATGAAATTCTCCAATGCTATAAGAGCCTAAACTATTAGCATCATCACAAATGGATATCACAAACTCACTTTACTTGGGTTATGCTACACACGAGCGTCAATGAAATGATGCTATGTGGAGTTAGTGCTAATACCATGTAAGGTACAAACATAAACAAAAATGATAGATGTCACATGACTCATGCAACACCTTAATTTCTCCACAAACCTTTGCTTGGTTACGCTGCACACGGGCATTACCTTAGTGCTACGCGATGTTAGTAGTAATACAGGTAAATCATAACTTAATAAAAAATAAGTTCACTCCACATCCACATATGCAAAAAAATTCATGCAAAATTCATGATAAGGGATGCTCCTAGTAGCCTACATAGGCGTAAAACAAACAAAATATGATAAGAAAACTCCACTCAGGTCAGGCACTGATATTGGGCGGACTCAGAGTCAATAAAATACGACACATATCATATGCACCACAAAAAGCATCAAAATTGTGTCAGAAAGCTCCAGTCCATTACGCTACCCACGGGCACCATGTCAGTGTCGCACGGTGATAGTAGTAATGTGATGATGCAAAACATATTAAAATTGGCATGTCACATATATCCATGCCACCAAAACGAAAGATGTCATATAAAATTCCCAAAGAAATATATGTACATATCCTATATGCCAAACGTAGGATAAAACTATGCCAGTCAAAATCAACCTGCATTCCGCATATAAATGAGGTTGAACACACACAAATTGTTGCATGCTAGGAAAATATATTCCCAAACATCACACATAAAATCATAGAGGGGTACTTGCATGGAACCAAACTTCAAGCTCACCAAGAAGTAGTTCGTAAATCGATCATGAGGAGGATTTCCCTTGTAGTATGTTGTAATAGGAATGTGATGCAATCCTATGTTATAGATATGTCAGAATTCTTAATCAGGGGTTTTCTCTTCGAGGATGTAATTAACCAATTTTTTATGTAAATGTAGGAGTTCTGGAATTAATGTAGCTGCAATGTTTGATTCTATTTTTATTTTATGCATTTAAATTCCATTATGTACCAATGACCTGAACGCATGTTCTCACGCCCGCCATTTTCCCATCATCAGATTCTGGCACGCCCAGGGGGACGTATTTCTCCCCTCATCTTCGAATTCCAACATAGGATTGCAACATATGAATTTATAAAGTACATGAAGTATATAAACATTGTTTACGCATATATACTCAAAGAAAACTGGTATAAAGTTTTCTTTATTCGAAGGTATGGATGGTAAAGTGCCGCAGTCGGTATCGCTCCGCGTTGGAGACATTTGGCTTGATGTGCCAGTTGGTCCATGTGCAGCTTCAACAAATCTGCATATGGATAATATGATTGCATCATCGATTGAACATGATCAAGGAATGGAAGTCTTCTCTCCACTCAAGTTTGGGGGAAGTATGAGGGTAGACAAAGAAGGAAAAGGGAAGACAATGGACAAACTCCACTCTGAGCAACCTATGAATGGGGGAAATACCATGATTATATTTCCCTCCTCATCGTTTTTGCATGGAAGGACGTCAAAGGTTCAGAATAAAGTCCAAGTTGATGCTGCAGAGCCTATTCTTCCGCTGGCCGATAAATCCATTGGAGAATGCTCTGAGACGGTTCTCAAGTTTCCCCTTGAATGCAACAAAAAGCATCCCATTTCCCATGGCTATGAGACATGTCATGTCAACCCAACATCAACAATGTCAGGTCCCTTGTCGTCATCAACATCCGTTGCATATGATTCCTCTCTGACTTTGTTTGAGTCGATGTGCCCTCAACCTCAGCGAAGAAATGTTTGCCATGTCAACCTTCAAAATATTAAGGTCGGTGAAGTCCGTGTCCAATTCCCAAAGAGTGTGGACAACAATCATCCAGACCGCCTTTTTCATATCAGGAACGGCGGTATAAGAAAGCATACTACGGTGAATAGAAATCCTTCAACAGTTGTTGTCTTCATCAGGTTCATCTGGAAAAAGTATCTTAATCATGCCAAGTGCCGTGTTGTCGGCCTTGACTGTGAATACACTAGATATGTCCAAGGTCATCCAAGGTCATCAACATTGTCTTTCTCTTTCACATGTTCTGAATTATTGTCATAAGAAGTAATGAAATTTGAGTCATCAGAGTCTAAAGCTACACCCCCATCCTCTTCTGACGGCCTACCACATGATCAGCCACATCTTCTTCGGATATATTGGGGTCGAAGTCATCGTCTTCTGAATTGTCCGATGGAAGAGCATGCACATGCATCATTTTGCATTGGCTTGCGTCCCACGGCAGCTGCCTTAGGAAAAACTTTCTGCAAAAGTAAGGTAGTATCAGGGTGAAATATAGTTCAAATTCTTTGGCCTTGAAACACTGGAACTATTACCTCCCAAGAGTCATTATTGCAAAGAACTGTCACATGGAGTTCATTTATTAATTCTATACAGTATATCTTGCAATCACATGCAGAGGAGAGACATCCTTCATTAGGGACTACAAAGGGAATGATCACATGAAGGTATTAACAACATATATAACATTACCTTGCATATAATAGGAACCTGAGAAAATAAATATTATTATCTATAGAGAGCAAAGGGTTTAGAAAATTCTGGTGTAATCCTAAATTGTAGGCTCCGTCACAGAGAATAATGTGATTATTCAATGTATGATCTTTCGAACTACAAGTGGCACAAGCACTCTGCATGACGGAAAGCATGGTCACTGATTAAAATACTAATATAAGCGTAACAAAGCACAATATGCATTGGAAAAGAAAAATTTGTTGACATACATTATCACAAGATACATTTCCTTCTGAATCAAACAAAGATTCTTCAGGCTTCCCAACAGTTAGAAGATTCTTGAAAGCTTCTCATATTTTTAATTTGCACCGAATGATCCTTCCCTTGCCTTTTCAGATCCTTCTCGGTCCTTATCTTTTCCATGTTACATGTTTGAGTATATGGGTGAACACCATGTCTATATTGTAAAGAATATACAACTAAGAACTTCCAAGAAGCAATGTTGTAATTAGGGAAAAGGAGGTGGGATATACCTGGAATCGACATGACTTGCGAGAGCCTTGCACGAAGAATAAAAGGTTGTCTTCAGGGGAAAGGAGATGGGATATACCAGGGTTCCCCCTAGAAATTTTGATTGGAGTAGTTCTCCCACTACCAATTTCTTGTACCAATGCTCTAGACAAACCTTCTCATATGATCAAATTCTTCGGATCACCTCTGCACAAGCTTCCCTAGGGATGTGCCTGACCGCACGTTGGTCATCACCCAAGAGATCCACTTTTAGCAAATGGCAAACTTAGTAAGTGCTCATTCGAATATACGTCACGAGACGCAATCATATGCCTTTGTTGGATCTAAGTTACATGCATAATGAATGTTTTATGGGATCTTGCTATGTTGAAACTTTTTAAAGCATTTAAACACAATAGCATTATAATGGTTGATTATCCAAAATCCATCCATGTTTCTAGAGTTGCGCATTTTTGGTTTGTGTAATACTGTATTATGAACCTGTCCCGGAAGTGTATAGTGCACTTTTTGCATTATTCCAAAAGAAGTTGATTTCTTTTCTTCATTAAAAAAGTACAAGAAGCTTTTTTTGTACACTATTGCGACATGTACCATGTGTTAGAGTAGTTGATCGGTTGATTATCTAAAGTCCGTTAATGTTTCTAGAGTTGCACATTTTTGGATAAGTGTAATATCTATTGTGTACCCGTTCCAGAAGTGTATAGGGCACTTTTTTCATTGCTACAAAAAAGTAATATTAGAATTTCTTTTCTTCACTAAAAGAAGTACAAGCAGCTTTTTATGTACACTATTATTAAAATGTTAGATATCTTGCCGCATGTACCATGTGGTAGAGTATTTGATTTGTTCCTAGTTTCTCTTATGATAAAAAATATTTTTTTGTTTGTTTATCATTGAGCAGTTCATTGGTTCCCCGAAGTGTACATGGCACTTTTTGCTCGTCACTTAAAAAAACATAGATAAGCTTAATGGTTTTAAAACTTGGTGCTGTCCTACTGTGCGGAGTATATATTTAACAGGTGTATATGCATGCTTAAACATGCAAACATCATGGATTGGGTATGGCATCTAAGCAAAACATAGCTTTAAGAGTCATCATGAAAAAGAAGTCTAGTACAACATCTGCAAGTGAAAACTGATGAAAATAAGGGACCAGAGGAAATCATGGAAATTAACTATTAAGCAGAATATACTCCTCACAGACAGTACATCATATATTTCATGCAAAAAGGGAAGATTACAACATGTAACAAGGAGAGCAACTGACACATTGTTGAAAAATACATATGAACGATAAACAGAACAACCTAGTCACTCATCTTGGTAAGCAACAACAGACACAATGATGTACACAACCAATTACAACATATAATCATGATTCTACCACATATTGTAAGTGCATCTAGTGCCCCTTAGTGATTTTGGTGTATTGAAGACTTATAGGTTAAGTAACTAATGCGTTTGTGAGTGTACACAGGTCTATAAGTCTATGAGGAGTTTGATATTTACAGTGAAAGTCGACCCCTAAAAATGAATTTCTTCAACCAAGACTTTGATATTCTGAAGACTTTCTCAAGACTTTGAAAGTGAAGAAATTGGTGTGACCACGAAGACTTGGTATTCATTTGAGGAACATGAAGCGTGAAGACTTTTGTTTTCGTAGTTTCATTTTCTCTTTCTTGAGTCATAGGAAACACCGTCTTTGTTAAAGGGGTCGAGGAAATACTAAGGAAAAATTTCCATTCGATGCTCAACTCAAAATCCTACACCTACCAATCCCTTCGAGTGAAGCCTTTGGAAATCTCATACGCTTCAGTCAATTTCTTGATGTAGACGAAGCTCTTCTGGTCGCCGAGAATTTGTTCTGACCGAGGAGTTAGGAATTCGCCAGTCTTGGATTGGCTACGATGAGGAACATGATAGCCCTGAGGAATTTGATATTCCAATTTCCGACCGTTGCTGCGCTGCGCGCCAGCTGTCCCCAAAATATCTCCACCTAACGGTCATATCATTGAAGGGCATTTATGTCTTATCATGTCGGGCTGCTCCCTAGGCTATAAATAGCCGCCCCCTACAACCACTAGTTGGTTGGCTGCTCCGAGAGAACTTGACACTTGTCATTTGAGAGCAACCCATCCTCTGAGGACTTGCGAAACTCATCAAGTGAGGAAAATCCCAAAAGTGAGGAAAAACCCAAAAACCAAACCCCAACAAACCCAAAGTGATTGAGCATCACTGAAGAAATTGATCCTGCGTGGATCCGACGCTTTTTACCTTTGAAGACTGTGCTTCTTCCAGACGGTTAGGCGTCAAGGTCTAGAAGCATCCAAGAGGAATTGTGGATTGCCGGGTGACCAAGTATGTGAAGGTTTGGAAGTCGCATGAAGACTTACCACGAGTGATTGGACGAGGTCTGTGTGACCTTAGTTCAAGGAGAATACGGTGAGGACTTGGTGTCCTGAGCTGCGTGCTCGATGATCGGGTGTCCGGATCATGCGTGTCCTCGAGTTTAAATACTCAGCCGCTCCAACCAGACGTACAACTAAGACAACAGTTGGAACTGGTCTACCAAATCATTGTCTTCACCAACCTAACTGGTTCTATTTCCTCAACCCTTTCATTTCCTCATAATCTGTCTTTGAGTGTTTGTCATATCTGTGTTTGAAGACTTTGATCAAGACTTTCTCAATTTCCTCAGTTCAATTTCTTCAGTCTGTTTGTCTTCATCTTGTGTTATCCTGTGATTACGCTTTCTGTACTCTGTGATTGTCTTCATTTCATCATGATGACTATGCTTATAAGCTGTTATGCTTACTTCTGAGTACTTATTCCGCTGCAAGTATTTCTTCGCTAAGGAATTTCCTCACCAGCAAATTCCTCAGTGAAGAATTCATAAAAATCGCCTATTCACCCCCCCTCTAGTCGATATAACGCCGACCGTGGAATATCTTCACTCCGCCGTAGCTGATTTCCTCTGCCAAGTTAGGGCGGGGAAGATCTGAACGGACGAACTTCTAAACTGTTCATCTCAGTTCGTCGTGTTCTTCACTTCGGGTAAATTAAAAGTTACTTTTATTACTCGCTTTGATTCTCAAATTTTCTTCAAATTCTTCAGAGGTGTTTATTCTTCAAATCTTCACACATATGAACACCTCAAATCTCTTGACTCGTTTCTCTAAGCAATGATTTTCTTCAAGATTCCTCAATTGTGTGGATCTTGATCTATACAACTCTGGAACCTAAGACAAAGAACGCTTATTGAAATTCTTCAAGGCTCATCTGGTCAAAATCCTCAAACTTGTTCTTTTGAAAACCTTACGAGAACGCATATGACCTCTTCAAATTCCTCGCACCTATACTCTGTTCACGGTACAAATGTCCGCTTTGAATCCCTAGGTTCTCATCAACTTAACTCATTTGCAGCGTTCCTCGAAGAAAAACTGCACACTTCTTCAGAGAACTCAATTGTTCAATTTCCTCAATCAAGAAAATGGCAGATGGCAAGAAGCCGCAGAAGGGAGGAAAGAAACCTGAGGTCATGACAGCATTTGAAATCCCTGAGGAAATATATGCTGACTACTGTACACCAAATGAGGAAAGCAAAAATCAACGCAAGGTGCGTATACAGAAGATTGAACGGAGATGGGCACGGGAATGGAAGGAATACAAATATGTAACTCCTAAGTACATGAAGGAATTCGCTTTAAATCCTCCATGCCCAAGAGCTCCTTTGGCACCTGGCCAAATAGCTGATCCCACTAGCGTCAAACGTGGTGAGGACTTTCCTCATGAATGGGCTAAACGCCAAGCAAAATTGGCAAAGCAAGCAAAGGAAGCAGTGAAGAAATTCAATGAGGATTCTGCTGCTGCCATCATATCGAGGTCTCGGTCCAACCGAGGAAATCAATGCAAAAGAAGCCTGCTCATAAGCCAAGTGCTTCATCATCTGTGCCCTCACGGCCAAGTTCCTCAGCAGCACCCTCCAAGCAAATTCCTCACACTGCTGCTGCTCCACCAAAGTCCTCAACTGCTCCGTCCAAACCTTCAGTTCCTGTGCACCTAGCTACATGTCAAAGGACTGCTGGTTTCTCAATTGCCTCGAGCATCTCTGCAAGTTCCTCATTGCCCCCAATTCTTCATCTGGCCCGTCTCTGCTGAAGACAAAAGCAACAGCTGGACGTGGTCCTCGGCCTAGCCCAAGGAAGAAACAGCTTGTAGTCCACGTGCCATCTGATGATGAGGCATCTGATGAAGAACTTGAAGAAATCATCAGAGACCGCCAAGTTAGGGCCGCTAGAGCCAAGGGTACATCTGTACCCTTTGCCATCGATCCAAGAAAGTCCTCGACTTCATTGACCTCTGGCACAATGATCCCAATACCCCTCTGCCTGATCTTCCTTTGACACCTGGTCAAAGTCATGCGCTGACTCACTTCATCGCTGAAGAAAAATGGAAGTTTTAGAAGGCGAGGGAAATCAAGAAGGCTCAATACAGGAAGGAGAGGTTCCTGAAGAAAAACGTTGTCAAGATGACACCTGAGGAACTCCTCCAAATCCAAACTGAAATCCAAAACCTCAGCAAGAATTTCGACACATACTATGCTGATTGGCAAGGAGTCAAAACCAGATTCGTCGATCTGACGAAGAAAATCACAAGTGTTGCTACACCTGCGCAACTTGAAATTCCTCAGGCTGAAGCCTCAGTTCAGCCTGCTGAAGAAAATGCTGATTCCAGGGCTGATGATCCCATCCCAGCCGCTGAAGAAATTGCCAGGGCACCCACTAGTGGTGCGCCTGAAGAAACAGTTCAAGTCGAGGCAATCGCATCGCCAGTACCTGAAGAAATTGCTCTAGACAGGGGAACTGCATCAGTTGCTCCTGAAGAAACTGCACCAAATTCCTCAGCTCCTCCTGCGCCAACTCCAACTCCAACTCTTCCATCTGATTCTGATGTGAAGAAAACCATGGCTGCGGAACGAGGTGCTGTGAAGAAAAGGAAAGCATCAGCTGCGTCAGATTCTTCGGCTACGAAGAAAATGAAGCCAATGACCAGCTCCGTTGAAAACCCAATTGATGCTGTTCCAATTTCCTCCATACCATCAAAGGAAGTAGTTCCTTTTGGAGAGGAATATGAGGTGCCAACCGGATCTGATGAAGAACATCAATCTGCTGCTTCATCAGAGAAAATTGATGAAGAAATTGAAGTGGAAGCTATCCCTTCAACCCCAGTAATTTCCTCATCAGACCATGAAATTCCTCAAGCTGGTGCTGAGGAAACTGAAAATGAAGATGTGGATATTGGATGCACCACTCCAGTGATCAATGATGACTTTTGGGAAAGTCAGCATCCCAATACTCCGCTCTTCACCCCGCTCCAACAAGTTCCTCACTCCCCTGCACAGACTGTCCAAATAGACACTGAAGAAAATCAACCCACTGGTTCTGTGCATGAAGAAATTCCAGCCACTAGTTCTGATGAAACTGCTGCTGCTGCTATTCCTCAGACTGCACAAGTTGAGGACCAAGAAATTCCTCAGGCTGAAGAACCTGAACTTACAATTCCTGAGGTGGTGATGCAACTCACTGACACCCCTCTGCCCAAGCAAAAGAATCCATTCTCAACCAAGCAAAAGTTCAAGGCTGAAGATTTCTTTGCCAACCACCAAAGTCATGCGCTGACTCACTTCATCACTGAATATAATCCTTATGATTCTGCTCGAATTAGGAAGAGGCGCTTCTGGACTGCCAGTCAAGCCAACTTCTATTCCTTAGTGCTTTTCAACAAGGACAAAATCTTCGATCATGCTCATATTCCTCATGTGGATATGGAGTCGCTGCCAGGCTTTGAGCCCGTCCTAAGTGTTCTTCACGACGCAGGTCTTCTAAACTTCTGCACTGATATTTGTGATTGGAACGAAGAGCTAATTCTTCAGTTCTATGCAACCCTGCACATCACCGGAGACGCTGAAGACGTCAATTCATGGGTCTTAGATTGGATGACTGAAAACACTCACTACAAGGCACCTGCAATTGAATTGCTTCGTGCCCTTCCACTCAGTCCCCCGCTTGATGGTGCACGTCGCATCTATGAGGAAAAGGAACTTTCAAATCACTATATGCAAGTGCTGATGAAGCATTTGAAGCCAAGGCAGGCACCAAGAACCAAATTCCTCGTCAAGGAATTATTATATGTGCCTCGAACAGTCTATCGAATTTTGACGAAGACTATGAGTCCTATCAAGGGCCACGACTCGAATGATGAAGAAGTCGTTGGCATCATGAAGAATATGCTTTTCAACATCATCCATGGCGTTCCCGTCAATTTCCATGATTTCTTCATGAGAACTCTGGCTAACATTGCCATGTCACCGTTTGAGCTGAAGCCTTATGCGCCTTGGATTATGAGATTCATAAGGTTAAGATCTTCACTGAATTACAAGGCTGATACTTTGAACCACTGCAGCTACCTGCCCCCGATTGAAGTCCTCAAACGGCCAATTATCTCAGCTGATGAAAAGGGCAAGGCTACTGCTGTGATAGATGAAGGCATTCGTCCATTGGATGGACAGTTTCGCAAAGCAGCATCCTACTCCACCAATGATGACTCTGCCACACATGACTCGAAAGCAAATACCTCAGTAAAGCAAAATCCTCAAGGAACTGCACCCAGGGTGATGACTGATCGTGAATTACTCCTCAGTCTTCATCAGAAGGTTGATCGCAATCATAAGTGGGTCAAACGTCAGTTTGGTACTATTCTGTACAACATGACCTCTACTCACAATGCAGTGAAGAACAACCACTACTACCTTCATGAAACCTTCAAGCGCACCTGGGCTGTTCTTTCACATGTCTATAATGAAGAAGAACTGACGTCAATGGGACTCAAGGAAGAATTTGACTGGTCTGCACCTCCTCCGAAGAAATTCAAGAAGGTCAAAGTTCCTTCCTTGGTGGCCAGCTCCTATTCTTCATCTCGTGACACTGATGAAAATGAAGATTTGGAAGACACTGCTGCTGGTCCTACTTCAACAAACAACCCCGACAATGCTGGCGCTCCGTCTTCAACTTGAAATTCCTCAAGAGCGTTAGTCCTCAGTTTCGATCCTTTTGGTCATTCGATGACAAAGGGGGAGAAATTTGAGTTAGTCTTCAAGCGGGTCTCGTTTTTGTCTATATACAGTATTTTATTAAGTTACAACTCTCGTTCTTCTGAAACCTTTTATTGGATCTAGTTGCAATCTTAAACCCGATGGTGCTTTGATACTTTTGATGCATTATGCTCTTGCTCTATGATCTGATGATAGTGAGCTCTTTGAAAATCTTCATAGAAAATCGATTTGGGCTCTGAATAACATCAAGCATGCAAAAGTTTCAAATTCCTCATACGCATGGGCTCTGATACTTTTTATGCATGCATTGCATAGCATCAAGAACCATATTTCATCATGCATTTCAAATTCCTCATATTATGTGTCAAATGCGTGTATGAATTACAAGATATAGGGGGAGATCTCCATGATTCAATTCTTCAAATGTGCATTGCCTCAAAAGCAAATTCCTCACTATGCACATCTTCAGGGGGAGTTCTTCTATATCTTGCAATCAAAATCCTCATTATCAGTATTTACACTTCATATATTTATCCCCGTTGAAAACTTAACCTATGTTGTCATCAATCACCAAAAAGGGGGAGATTGTAAGTGCATCTAGTGCCCCTTAGTGATTTTGGTGTATTGAAGACATAGGTTAAGTAACTAATGCGTTTGTGAGTGTACACAGGTCTATAAGTCTATGAGGAGTTTGATATTTACAGTGAAAGTCGACCCCTAAAAATGAAGTTCTTCAACTAAAGACTTTGATATTCTGAAGACTTTCTGAAGATTTTGAAAGTGAAGAAATTGGTGTGACCCTGAAGACTTGGTATTCATTTGAGGAACATGAAGCGTGAAGACTTTTGTTTTCGTAGTTTCATTTTCTCTTTCCTGAGTCTTAGGAAACACCGTACTGTTAAAGGGGGTCGAGGAAATACTAAGGAAAAATTTCCATTTGATGCTCAACTCAAAATCCTACACCTACCAATCCCTTCGAGTGAAGCCTTTGGAAATCTCATACAGTTCAGTCAATTTCTTCAAAGGATGAGGACGAAGCTCTTACAGTCGCCGAGGTATTTGTTCTGACTGAGGAGTGAGGATTTCGCCAGTGCGGAGTGCCTACCCAGTGAGGAACATGAGAGCCCTGAGGAATTTGATATTCCAATGTCCGACCGTTCTTTGCCTTGGCCATATTTGTCCCAAAATATCTCCACCTAACGGTCATATCATTGAAGGGCATTTATGTCTTATCATGTCGGGCTGCTCCCTAGGCTATAAATAGCCGCCCCCTACAACCACTAGTTGGTTGGCTGCTCCGAGAGAACTTGACACTTGTCATTTGAGAGCAACCCATCCTCTGAGGACTTTGAGCGAAAATCATCAAGTGAGGAAAATCCCAAAAGTGAGGAAAAACCCAAAAACCAAACCCCAACAAACCCAAAGTGATTGAGCATCACTGAAGAAATTGATCCTGCGTGGATCCGACGCTTTTTACCTTTGAAGACTGTGCTTCTTCCAGACGGTTAGGCGTCAAGGTCTAGAGCATCCAAGAAGAATTGTGGATTGCCGGGTGACGAAGTATGTGAAGGTTTGGAAGTCACTCAAGACTTACCACGAAAGTGATTGGACGAGGTCTGTGTGACCTTAGTTCAAGGAGAATACGGTGAGGACTTGGTGTCCTGAGCTGCGTGCTCGATGGTAGGTGTCCGGAACTGCGTGTCCTCGAGTTTAAATACTCAGCCGCTCAACCAGACGTACAAGCGAGACAGCAGTTGGAACTGGTCTACCAAATCATTGTCTTCACCAACCTAACTGGTTCTATTTCCTCAACCCTTTCATTTCCTCATAACTGTTTTGAGTGTTTGTCATATCTGTGTTTGAAGACTTTGACTGAAGACTTTCTCAATTTCCTCAGTTCAATTTCTTCAGTCTGTTTGTCTTCATCTTGTGTTATCCTGTGATTACGCTTTCTGTACTCTGTGATTGTCTTCATTTCATCATGATGACTATGCTTATAATCTGTTATGCTTACTTCTGAGTACTTATTCCGCTGCAAGTATTTCTTCGCTAAGGAATTTCCTCACCAGCAAATTCCTCAGTGAAGAATTCATAAAAATTGCCTATTCACCCCCCCTCTAGTCGATATAACGCACTTTCACATATTTAAGGAAACAACAGCGACACAAGGAACAACGAAACATCTAATGTCTTCCATTCTCTATCATAAAAGTGCATTGTTGCTGTGATACTTGCAGGATGTTTAGTTTTTCACTTACGATCTAGAGGAGTATACGGATAATTAGCGGAGGGTCGCATATATCGAACCAAGTTCCCTCAAAGGAGTAAAACACCCACCATGTGGGTGAAGAATTTCATAAAATGAATTTGCTGACTTTGTTGACTTGTGGGAGCCAAAAGCATTAGCTAGAGACGTCATCAACCTATCTTCCTCTTCTTTAGCTTCTACAACATTTTGTTTCTTGTTTTCTCGTCCATAATAAAGAGCCAGAACAGCATACTTTGCACCACCACGTGTTGGCCTTCCAGCACAGCTTGAGGAGGAATTCTTCCCATTATACTCTCTCGAGGACTTGCCTTTTCTACGCCTAACATAATGGGCACCCGTGGTATATCTTTGATTACTATTTGGTGGGATGGCATTTGTTCTCATGCCACCACCTATGTCTTGTTTAAGTGAACCGTCTTGTGTGATACCTTCATTCATAATTACGGATGGCCTATCCTCATTAATAGCATCATCTTTGCTTAAGTTAGGATTTTCTACCATCATCGCCTTGGTGCTATTGTTTTCACCTTGTGGGTTGTTTTTATTAGATACTAGTCTTGTGTGATGCTACGTATTTTCGAACCATTTCTCAACCTGTTATGATAAGCCATGGTGAGGGTATTGCTCAATTCCAAGACAACTAGGATTAAATGGAATTGAAAATTCTGGAAAAGAGGTACAAACCTTATGGAACGTCAGACCTAGTTCTTGTGCCAAGATTACTTTAACCACACGGGTAGGATATAGATCTGTTTGAAATTACTCATGTATCCACTACAAAAATTAAAATGAAACGCTTTCGGATGAATCAAACTTCATCTTGGCCTGATGAAACCTTGCAACGTCATTTTGTTTGTCTAAACAATTTATGATATAGGAAAAAGAATCCCATATTACCTGATTAATTGTTGGCCCATAGTGCCTCTTCTGTCCAATAGAACTTCTCCATGTTGCACATTCGCCAAACAATGCAAGCTTTGTTGATACGTTTGCAGAGTGAACTCATTCATCTAGCGCATGATAACATGCTTCACTTTCTTTCCCATTGTACTTTTTAAGTGCGATGTGAAGTCTGACTCATCTTTCTTCTCTTTGATATCTTTATGCAAATGAGGATCTTATGGATAATAGTCATCATCCTTGGAGTCCTCAGAAAGTAATCCAAGGTCATCAACATTAACTTTCTCCTTCACATGTTCTGAATTATTGTCAGAAGAAGTTATGCAATTTGAGTCAGCCACATCATCAACGATCCTTCCACATGATCAGCCACATCATCTTCGGATATATTGGGGTCGAAGTCACCGTCTGCTGAATTGTCTGATGGAAGATCATGTACATCATTTTGGATTAGCTCAGGTCGCACTACAGCTGCCTCAGGAAAAACTTTCTACAAAAATAATGTAGTATCATGGTGAAATATATTTTTAATTCATTATCCTTGAAACAATGAAACTATTACCTCACAAGTGTCATTAATGAAAAGAACTGTCACATGGAGTTCATCTATTAACTCTATATAGTATATCTTGCAATCACATGCTGAGCTAAGCCATCCTTCGTCAGGGACTACAAAGGGAATGATTACATGAAGGGATTAACACGAGATATAACATTACCTTGCCTATAATAGGAACCTGGGAAAATAAATATTAATATGTTTAGCGAGCAAAAGAGGATTTAGACAATTTTGGTGTAACCCTATATCGTAGGCTCCGTCGCAGAGAATGATGTCATTGTTCAATGTATCCGTTATCGAACTACTAGTGGCACAAGCAATCTGCATGACCGGAAGCATGGTCATTGTTTAAAATACTAAGCGTAACAAATCACAACATGCAATGGAATTTTTTTTTGTTGACATACATTACCAGAAGATACATTTTCTTCTGAATCAAACATAGATTCTTCAGGCTTCCCCACGGTTAGAAGATTCTGGAAAGCTTCTCGTATTTTTAATTAGCACCGAACGACCATTGCCTTGGCTGTTCAGATTGTTCTCAGAACTTATCTTTTCCAAGTTACATGTTTGAGTATATGGGTCAATACCATGTCTAGATTGGAACACAACTAAAAACTTCCAAGAAGCAATGTATTCATTAGGGAAAAGGGGGTGGGATATAACTGGAATCGACATGACTTGTGAGAGCCTCTAATGCCTCAAGAATAAAATGTTGTCATCAGGGGAAAAGAGATGGGATATACCAGGGTTCCCCTAGCAATTTTAATTGGAGTGGTTCTCCCACTACCAATTTCATGTACCAATGCTCTAGACAAACCTTCTGGCACAAGTAAATTCAGCGGATCACCTCTATACAAGCTTCCAAGGATGTGCACAGCGACACTGGTCATCACACAAAGATCCACTTTTGGCAAAAGGAAAACTTAGTCGGTGCTCATTAAAATATACGTCAGTGACGCGATCATATGCCTTTGTCGGATCTAAATTATATGCATAATGAATGTTCTATGGGATCTTGGTATGTTGAATCTTTTTAAAGCATTTAAATGCAATAGCATTATAATGGTTAATTATCCAAAATCCATCATGTTTCTAGAGTTACACATTTTTGGTTTGTGTAATACTGTATTCTGAACCTGTCCCTGAAGTCTACAATGCACTTTTTTCCATTATTTGAAAAAAAGTTGATTTCTTTTCTTCATTAAAAGAAGTACAAGAAGCTTTTTGTGTACACTATTGCGACATGTACCATGTGTTAGAGTAGTTGATCGGTTGATTATCTAAAGTCCATTAATGTTTCTAGAGTTGCACATTTTTGGATAAGGGTAATATTTATTGTGTACCCGTTCAGGAAGTGTTTAAGGCACTTTTTCGTCGCTACAAAAACGTAAAATTAGAATTTCTTGTCTTCATTAAGAGAAGTACAAGCAACTTTTTATGTACACTATTGTTAATATGTTAGAGTTATGTTGCCACATGTACCATTTGGTAGAGTAGTTGATTGGTTCCTAGTTTCTCTTATGATTAAAAAATATATTTATTGTTTGTTTACGTTTGAGCAGTTCATTGGTTCCCCGAAGTATACATTGCACTTTTTGCTCATCACTACAAAAAACAAAGATAATTTTAACGGCGTGAAAAGTTGGTGATGTCCTACTGTGCGGAGTATATGTTTAACAGGTATATATGCATGATTCAACAGACATACATCATGGATTGGGTATGGCGGCTAAGCAAAATATAGCTTCAAGAGTCATCATGAAAAAGAAGTCTAGTATAACATATGCAAGCGAAAACTGATGCAAATAAGGGACCAGAGGAATTCAAGGAAAACAACTCTTAACCAGAATATACTCCTCACAGACAGTACAACATATATTTCATGCAAAAAGGAAGATTACAACATGTAACGAGGATATCAACTAACACATTGTTGAAAATACATATGAACGATAAACAGAACAACCTACTCAGTTATCTAGGTAAGCAACAACAGACACAATGATGTACATGACCAATGACAACACATACTAATGATTCTACCACATATTAAAGGAAACAACAGCGACCCAAGGCACAACCAAACGTCTAATGTCTTCCATTCTCTATCATAAAAGTGCATTGTTGATGCGACACTTGCAGAATGTTCAGTTTCACTTACGATCTGGACGAGTATAAGGATACTTAAAAGAGGGTCCCATATATCAAACCAATCTTGCCTCGAAGGAGGAAAACACCCACCATGTGGGTGTAGAATTTCATAAAATGACTTTGTTGACTTGTGGGAGCCAAAAGCATTAGCTAGAAACGTCATCGGCCAATCTTCCTCTTCTTTAGCTCCTACTACATTTTCTTTCTTGTTTTCTCGTCCACAGAAAAGAGCCAAAACTGCATACTTTGCATCACCACGTGTTGGCCTTCCAGCACAGCTTGAGGAGGAATTCTTCCCATTATACTCTCTCAAGGACTCGCCTTTTCTGCGCCTTACATAATGGGCATAGGTGGTATATCTTTGACTGCTATTTGGAGGGATGGCATTTGTTCTCAAGCCACCACCTATGTATTGTTTAAGTGGACCATCTTGTGTGATACCTTCATTCATAATTCCAAATGGCCTATACTCATTAACTACATCACCTTTGCATAAATTTGGATTTTCTACCATCATCGCCTTGGTGCTATTGTTTTCACCTCGTGTGTTGTTTTTATTAGATACTAGTTTTTTGTGACGCTACGTATTTTAGAACCATTTCTCAACCGGTTAGGATAAGCCATAGTGAGGGTATTCTATAATGCCAAGACAACTAGATGTACACGAAACTGAAAATTCAGGAAAAAGAGGTACAAACCAGATGGAACGTCAGACCTAGTTCTTGTGACAAGCTTAATTTAACCACGTGGCTAGGATTTGATCTGTTTTAAGTTACTCGTGTAGCCACTACAAAAATTAAAATGAAACGCTTTCGGATGAATCAAACTTCATGTTGGCCTGGTTAAACCTTGCCACATCATTCTGAATGTCTATACAATTTATGATATAGGAAAAAGAATGCCATAGTACCTCATTAATTATTGGCCCATAGTGCCTCTTGTGTCCTATAGCACTTCTGCATGTTGTGCATTCACCAAACTATGCAAGCTTTGTTGTGACGTTGGCGGAGTGAATTTATTCATCTGGCGCACGATAACCTGCTTCACTTTCCCATTGTCCTTTTCAGAGTACTATGTGAAGTTAGACTCATCTTTCTTCTCTTTGGCAGAGTGAATTTATTCATCTGGCGCACGATAACCTCCAAGGTCATCAACATTGTGTTTCTCCTTCACATGTTCTGAATTATTGTCAGAAGAACTTACAAAATTTGAGTCATCAGAGTCTAAAGTTTCACCCCCATCCTTTTCTGAGGATCCTTCGACAAGATCAGCCACATCTTCTTCAGATATATTGTGGTCAAAGTCATTGTCTTCTGAATTGTACGATGGAAGATCATGTACATCATTTTCCATTGACTCGCGTCCCACGGCAGCTGCCTCACGAAAAACTTTTTACAAAATAAGGTAGTATCAGGGTGAAATATAGTTCAAATTCATTGTCCTTGAACCGATCAAACAATTACCTCCCAAGTGTCATTAATGAAAACAACTATCACATGGAGTTCATTTATTAATTCTATATAGTATATCTTGCAATCACACACAGAGCAAAGCCATCCTTCATCAGGTGTTACAAAGGTAATGATCACATGAAGGGATTATCACCAGATATAACATTACCTTGCATATAATAGGAACTTGGGAAAATAAATATTACTATCTTTAGTGAGAAAAGGAGGGTTTAGAAAATTCGGGTGTAACCCAATATCGTAGGCTCCGTCACAAAGAATGATGTCATTATTCAATGTATTGTCTTTCGAACTACAAGTGCACAAGCAATCTGCAAGACCGAAAGCATGGTCACTGGTTAAAGTTTTAACGTAACAAAGCACAACATGCATGGGGAAAGAAAATTTTGTTGGCATACATTATCACAAGATACATTTACTTCAGAATCAAACAAAGATTCTTTAGGCTTCCCCAAAGTTAGAAGATTCTGGAAAGCTTCTCCTATCTTTAATTTGCACCAAACGATCCTTGCCTTCATTTTTCAGATCCTTCTCAGGCCTTATCTTCTCCAAGTTACATGTTTGATTACAAGGGTGAATACCAGAGAGCGGCGTTTTGGCTCCTATGTGCATATGCACCCATTGTCGAAATACACATTTCGAAAAGTTGAAAAATTCGGAACAAAAATCCCACGTGTATATCCGGACATTTTATGTGCGTTCACAAGGTTTCGGTTGAAAATGATGTTTTTGTGGCTTGTGTAAAAAAGATAAAGAAATGCCTCGTGAATAGTTAGAATGAAGCATCAGAAATTGTTTTTTTACACAAGCCACAAAAACGTCGTTTTTCACTGAAACCTTGTGCATGCACATAAGATGTCCGGATATACACGCGGGATTTCTGTTCCGATTTTTTCAACTTTTGAAAATGTGTATTTCGACAATGGGTTCATATGCACGTCGGAGCCAAAGGCAATTACCGTGAATACCATGTCTATATTGCAAGGAATCCACAATTAAAAACTTCCAAGAAGCAATGTTGTCATCAGGGAAATGGAGGTGGGATATAGCTGGAATCGACATGACTGGCGAGAGCCTCTAATGCCTGAAGAATAAAATGTTGTCATCAGGGGAAAGGAGATGGGATATACCAGGGTTCCCCCTAGCAATTTTGATTGGAGTGGTTCTCCCACTAACAATTTAATGTACCAATGCTCTAGACAAATCTCCTGGCATGACCAAATTCAGCGGATCTCCTCTGCACAAGCTTCCCAGGGGATGTGCCTGACCGCATGCTGGTCATCATCCAAGAGATCCACTTTTGGCAAAAGGCAAACTTAGTCGGTGCTCATTCTAATATACATCAGGATATGCGATCATATGCCGTTGTCGAATCTAAATTATATGCATAATGAATGTTGTATCGGATCTTGCTATGTTGAATCTTTTCAAAAGAACTCAAATGCAATAACATTATAAAGGTTGATTATCTAAAATCAATCCATGTTTCTAGAGTTGCGAACTATTTGTTAGTGTAATAATGTATTCTAACACGTTCCGATAGTGTACAGTGCACTTTTTCCATTATTATGAAAAAATTGATTTTTTTCTTCATTAAAAGAAGCACAAGAAGCTTTTTGTGTACACTATTGCGACATGTACCATGCGTTAGAATAGTTTATCGGTTGGTTATCTAAAATCCATTAATAATGTTTCTAGAGTTGCAAAATTTTGCATAAATGTAATATTTATTGTGTACCCATTCCAGAAGTGTACAGGGCACTTTTTTCGTCACTACAAAAAAAGTGAAATTAGATTTTTTTTCCTTCGTTGAAAAAAGTACATGCAGCTTTTTGTTTACACTATTACTCACCATTTTTGGGTCCCGAAGCGATTTCCATACTTGTTGAACCCCATGGTGCGCTTACGTGTTGGTCATCAACACTCATGGTTTTGGCTGATTCTGTACAGTTTCGTGGACTATTACTCACTCTTTTGGGTTCCCGGAGATAATTCCATGATTAACGAACCCCGAGGTTCGTTTACGTGTCGGTCATCAACACTCACAGTTTTGTGGTCCCAAAGCAATTTCCATGGTTGTTGAACCGCATGGCGTGTTTATGTGTTGGTCGTCAGGAATCGCAGTTTGGGCCATTTCTGGCCTGTTTCTTGGACTATTATTCAGTTTCGGGGTCCCGAAGTGATCTCCACGATTGACGAACCCCAGCGTGCATTTATGTGTCGGTCATCTACACTCACAATTTTGACAGATTCTAGTCAATTTCGTGCACTATTACTCAGTGTTTTGGGGTCCCAGAGCGATTTCCACGATTGACGATCTCCTGGGTGCGTTTACGTGTCTGTCGTCAACACTCACAGTTTGAGCCAATTCTGACCCGTTTCGTGGACTATTACTCACCGTTTTGGGGCCCCGAAGGGATTTCCATACTTGTTTAACCCCAAGATGCGCTTACGTATCGGTCATCAACTTTCAAATTTTGATGGATTCTGGCCTGTTTCATGGACCATTACTCATCGTTTTGGGGTCCCGAAGCGATTTCCAAGGTTGTCAAACCCCACGGTGCGTCTATGTGTCGATCATCAACACTCACAGTTTTGGCCGATTCTGGCCCGTTTCGTGGACTATTACTCACTGTTTTGGGGTCCCGTAGTGATTTCCACGATTAACGAACCCCGGGGTGCGTTTACGTGTCGGTCATCAACACTCGCGGTTTTCATCGATTCTGGCCCGTTTCATGGACTATTACTCACTGTTTTGGGGTCCCAAAGCGATTTCCAAGGTTGTCGGACCCCAAGGTGCGCTTACGTGTCGGTCATCAACAATTACAGTTTGGCTGATTCAGGCCCGTTTCCTGGACTATTACTCACCGTTCTGGGGCTCCGGAGTGAATTCCACGAGTAAAGAACCCCAAGGTGTGTTTATGTGTCGGTCATAAATACTCACAGTTTTGGCCGATTCTGGCGCGTTTCATGGACTATTACTCACTATTTTGGGGTCCGAGCGAGATTTCCACGATTAACGAACCCCGGGCTATGTTTCCGTGACGGTCATCAAAACTCACAATTTTGACCGATTCTGGCCTGTTTCATGGATTATTACTCGCCGTTTAGGGGTCCCAAAGTGATTTACAAGGTTGTCAAACCCCAAGGTGCGCTTACGTGTCGTTCATCAACACTCACAGTTTTGGCCGATTCTGGCCCGTTTCTTGGACTATTACTCACTGTTTAGGCGCCGCAGAGTGATTTCTACGATTGACGAACCACGGGGTGCGTTTACGTGTCGGTCATCAACACTCGCGGTTTTTGTCGATTCTGGCCCGTTTCATGGACTATTAATCACCGTTTTGGGTCCCGAAGCGATTTCCATGGTTGTCAAACCCCAAGGTGCCCTTACGTGTCGGTCATCAACAAACGCAGTTTGGGCTGATTTTGGCCCGTTTCTTGGACAATTACTCATTTTTGGTGTCCCGGAGTGATTTCCATGATTGACGAACCCCGCGGTGCGTTTATGTGTCGGTCATCAACACTCACAATTTTGGCTGATTCTGCTTTGTTTCGTGCACTATTGCACACCGTTTTGGCGTCCAGGCGAATTCCACGATTGATGATCCCGGGGTGCATTTACGTGTTAAATCGTCAACACTCACAGTTTTGACCGATTCTGGCTTTTTTCATGAATAATTACTCACCTTTTTGGGTCCGAAAGCGATTTCGAAGGTTGTTGAACCACAAGGTGCCCTTACATGTTGGTCATCAACACTCACAGTTTGGCCGATTCTGGCCCGTTTCGAGGAATATTACTCACTGTTTTGGGCTCCTGGACTGATTTTCATGATTAACAAACCCCGGGGTGCGTTTACGTGTCGGTTATCAACACACACAGTGTTGACCGATTCTGGCTCAATTCGTGGACTATCACTCACTTTGTTGGGGTCCCGGAGTGATTTCCACGATTAACGAACCCCGGGGTGCGTTTACGTGTCAGTCATCAACACTCACAGTTTTGACCGATTCTGGCTTATTTTGTGGACTATTACTCACTGTGTTGGGGTCCCGGAGTGATTTCCACGATTAACGAATCCCGGTGTGCGTTTATGTGTCGGTGATCAACACTCAAAATTTGGCCGATTCTGGTCCGTTTCATGCACTATTGACCAGCGTTTTGGGGTCCCAAAGTGATTTCCACGATTGATTATCCCCGGGGTGCATTTACGTGTCCGTCGTCAACACTCACAGTTTGGGGATCCCGAAGCGATTTCTATTGTTGTTGAACCCTAGGGTGCCCATACGTGTCGGTCATCAACACTCATAGTTTTGGCTGATTGTGTCCCGTTTCGTGGACTATTACTCACTCTTTTGGGGTCCCGGAGTGAACTCCATGATTAACGAACCCTAGGGTGCGTTTACGTGTATGTCATCAACACTCGCGGTTTTTGTCGATTCTGACCCGTTTCGTGGACTATTACTCACTGTTTTCTGGTCCCAAAGCTATTTCCATGGTTGTCGAACCCCAAGGCGTGCTTAGTGTTGGTCATCGTGACTCGCAGTTTGGGCCGATTCTGGCCCGTTTGTTGCACTATTACTCAATTTCGGGGTCCCGAAATGATTTCAACGATTGACGAACCCCGGGGTGCGTTTACGTGTCGGTCATCAACACTCACAATTTTGGCCGATTCTGGTCCGTTTCGTGCACTATTACTCAGCGTTTTGGGGTCCCGGAGCGATTTGCACGGTTGACGATCCCTGGGGTACGTTTATGCGTCCGTCGTCAACACTCACAGTTTGAGCCAATTCTGACCCATTTCATGGACTATTACTCACCGTTTTGGGGGTCCCGAAGCGATTTCCATACTTGTTGAACCCCAAGGAGCGCTGACGTGTCGGTCATCAACACTCACAGTTTTGGCTAATTCTGGCCCGTTTCGTGGACTATTACTCACTGTTTTTGGGCCCCGGAGTGAATTCCACGATTAAAGAACCCGAGTGCGTTTATGTGTCGGTCATCAACACTCACGTTTTTGTCGATTCTGGCCCGTTTCATGGACTATTAATCACCGTTTGGGTCCTGAAGTGATTTCCATGGTTGTCAAACCCCAAGGTGCGCTTTACGTGTTGGTCATCAACAATCACAGTTTGGGCTGATTGTGGCCTGTTTCTTGGACTATTACTTAGTTTTGGTGTCCCGGAGTGATTTCCACGATTGATGAACCTGGGGGTGCGTCTATGTGTTGGTCATCAACACTCACAATTTTGGCTTATTCTGCTTCGTTTCGTGCACTATTACTCATCGTTTTATGGTCCCAGAGCGAATTCCACGATTGACGATCCCCAGGGTGTGTTTAGTTGTTCGTGATCAACACTCAAAGTTTTGACCGATTCTGGCCTGTTTCTTGGATTATTACTCACCGTTTTGGGGTCCCAGCGATTTCCAAGGTTGTCAAACCCCAAGGTGCGCTTACGTGTCGGTCATCAACACTCACAGTGTTGGCCTATTCTGGCCCTATTCGTGGAATATTACTCACTGTTTTGAGCTCCTAAAGTGTTTTTCATGATAAACGAACCCCGGGGTGCGTTTACGTGTCGGTCATTAACACTCACAGTTTTGACCGATTCTGGCTCATTTCATGGACTATTACCCACTGTGTTGGGGTCCCGGTGTGATTTCCATGATTAACGAACCCCGGTGTGCGTTTACGTGTCGGTCATCAACACTTAAAATTTTGGCCGATTCTGATCCATTTTTTGCATTATTACTCAATGTTTTGGGGTCCCAAAGTGATTTCCAGGATTGATTATCCCGAAGGTGCGGGGTGCGTTTACGTGTCCGTCGTCAACACTCACGGTTTGGGCCAATTCTCACCCTTTTCGTGGACTATTACTCACCATTTTGGGGGTCCCGAAGTGATTTCCATTATTGTAGAACCCAGGGTGCGCATACGTGTCGGTCATCAACACTCAATAGTTTTGGCTGATTGTGGCCCGTTTCATGGACTATTACTCACTCTTTTGGGGTCCCGGAGTGAATTCCACAATTAACGAACCCCGGGGTGCGTTTACGTGTTGGTCATCAACACTCGCGGTTTTGTCGATTCTGACTTGATTCGTGGACTATTACTCACCGTATTGTGGTCCCAAAGCGATTTTCATGGTTGTCGAACCCAAGGCATTCTTACGTGTTGGTCGTCAGGACTCGTAGTTTCAGCCGATTCTGGCCCGTTTGTTGTACTATTAATCAGTTTCGGTGTCTGAAAGTGATTTCCACGATTGACGAACCCCGGGGTGTGTTTACGTGTCGGTCATCAACACTCACAACTTTGGCCGATTCTGGTCCGTTTCGTGCACTATTACTCATCGTTTTGGGGTCCCAGAGCGATTTCCACGATTGACGATCCCTGGGGTGCGTTTACGTGTCCGTCGTCAGTACTCATAGTTTGAGCGAATTCTGACCCGTTTCGTGGACTATTACTCACCGTTTTGGGGTCCCGAAGCGATTTCCATACTTGTTGAACCCTATGGTGCGCTTACGTGTCGGTCATCAACACTCACAGTTTTGGCTGATTCTGACCCGTTTCGTGGACTATTACTCACTGTTTTGGGCTCCCGGAGTGATTTCCATGATTAACGAACCCCGCGGTGCGTTTACATGTCGGTCATCAACACTCACAGTTTTGGCCGATTCTAGCCCGTTTCGTACTGTGTTGGGTTCCCTCATTGATTTCCACGATTAACGAACCCCGGGGTGCGTTTACGTGTCGATCATCAACACTCGTGCTTTTTGTCGTTTCGGACCTGTTTCATGGACTAATACACAACGTATTGTGGTCCCAAATCGATTTACATGGTTGACGAACCCCAAGGAGTGCTTACGTGTTAGTCGTCAGACTCGCATGCTTTGAGTCGATTCTGGCCCGTTCTTGGACTATTACTCGGTTCGGGTTCCCGAAGTGATTTCCACGATTGATGAACCCCATGGTGAGTTTACGTGTGGGTCATCAACACTCACAATTCTGGCAGATTGTGGTCCGTTTCGTGCAGTATAACTCAACGTTTTGGGGTCCCAGAGCGATTTCCACGATTGATGATCCCTGGGGTGCGTTTACGTGTCCGTCATCAACACTCACAGTTTGAGCCAATTCTGACCCGTTTCGTGGACTATTACTCACCGTTTTGGGGCCCTGAAGCGATTTCCATAGTTGTTGAACCCCAAGGTGCGCTTATGTGTTTGTCATCAACACTCACAGTTTTCGCTGATTCTGGACCGCTCGTGGACTATTACTCACCGTTTGGGGATCCCGAAGCGATTTCTATTGTTGTTGAACCCCCGGGTGCCCATACGTGTTGGTCATCAACACTCATAGTTTTGGCTGATTGTGTCCCGTTTCATGGACTATTACTCACTCTTTTGGGGTCCCGGAGTGAACTCCATGATTAACGAACCCTAGGGTGCGTTTACGTGTATGTCATCAACACTCGCGGTTTTTGTCGATTCTGACCCGTTTCGTGGACTATTACTCACTGTTTTACGGTCCCAAAGCTATTTCCATGGTTGTCGAACCCCAAGGCGTGCTTAGTGTTGGTCATCGGGACTCGCGATTTGGGCGATTCTGGCCCGCTTGTTGCACTATTACTCAATTTGGGGTCCCAAATGATTTCAACGATTAGCCGAACCCGAGTGCGTTTACGTGTCGGTCATCAACACTCACAATTTTGGCCGATTCTGGTCCGTTTCGTGCACTATTACTCAGCGTTTTGGGGTCCCGGAGCGATTTGCACGGTTGACGATCCCTGGGGTACGTTTATGCGTCCGTCGTCAACACTCACAGTTTGAGCCAATTCTGACCCATTTCATGGACTATTACTCACTTCTTTGGGGTCCCAAAGCGATTTCCATGGTTCTCGGACCCCAAGGCGCGCTTACGTGTCGGTCATCAACACTCGCAGTTTTGGCTAATTCTGGCCCGTTTCGTGGACTATTACTCACTGTTTTTGGGCCCCGGAGTGAATTCCACGATTAAAGAACCCCGGGGTGCGTTTATGTGTCGGTCATCAACACTCACGTTTTTTGTCGATTCTGGCCCGTTTCATGGACTATTAATCACCGTTTTGGGTCCTGAAGTGATTTCCATGGTTGTCAAACCCCAAGGTGCGCTTACGTGTTGGTCATCAACAATCACAGTTTGGGCTGATTGTGGCCTGTTTCTTGGACTATTACTCAGTTTTGGTGTCCCGGAGTGATTTCCACGATTGATGAACCTGGGGGTGCGTCTATGTGTTGGTCATCAACACTCACAATTTTGGCTTATTCTGCTTCGTTTCGTGCACTATTACTCATCGTTTTATGGTCCCAGAGCGAATTCCACGATTGACGATCCCCAGGGTGTGTTTAGTTGTTCGTGATCAACACTCAAAGTTTTGACCGATTCTGGCCTGTTTCTTGGATTATTACTCACCGTTTTGGGGTCCCAAAGCGATTTCCAAGGTTGTCAAACCCCAAGGTGCGCTTACGTGTCGGTCATCAACACTCACAGTGTTGGCCTATTCTGGCCCTATTCGTGGAATATTACTCACTGTTTTGAGCTCCTAAAGTGTTTTTCATGATAAACGAACCCCGGGGTGCGTTTACGTGTCGGTCATTAACACTCACAGTTTTGACCGATTACGGCTCATTTCATGGACTATTACCCACTGTGTTGGGGTCCCGGTGTGATTTCCATGATTAACGAACCCCGGTGTGCGTTTACGTGTCGGTCATCAACACTTAAAATTTTGGCCGATTCTGATCCATTTTTTGCATTATTACTCAATGTTTTGGGGTCCCAAAGTGATTTCCAGGATTGATTATCCCCGGGGTGCGGGGTGCGTTTACGTGTCCGTCGTCAACACTCACGGTTTGGGCCAATTCTCACCCTTTTCGTGGACTATTACTCACCATTTTGGGGGTCCCGAAGTGATTTCCATTATTGTAGAACCCAGGTGCGATACGTGTCGGTCATCAACACTCAATAGTTTTGGCTGATTGTGGCCCGTTTCATGGACTATTACTCACTCTTTTGGGGTCCCGGGTGAATTCCACAATTAACGAACCCGGGTGCGTTTACGTGTTGGTCATCAACACTTTTCGCGGTTTTGTCGATTCTGACTTGATTCGTGGACTATTACTCACCGTATTGTGGTCCCAAAGCGATTTTCATGGTTGTCGAACCCAAGGCATTCTTACGTGTTGGTCGTCAGGACTCGTAGTTTCAGCCGATTCTGGCCCGTTTGTTGTACTATTAATCAGTTTCGGTGTCTGAAAGTGATTTCCACGATTGACGAACCCCGGGGTGTGTTTACGTGTCGGTCATCAACACTCACAATTTTGGCCGATTCTGGTCCGTTTCGTGCACTATTACTCATCGTTTTGGGGTCCCAGAGCGATTTCCACGATTGACGATCCCTGGGGTGCGTTTACGTGTCCGTCGTCAGTACTCATAGTTTGAGCCAATTCTGACCCGTTTCGTGGACTATTACTCACCGTTTTGGGGTCCCGAAGCGATTTCCATACTTGTTGAACCCCATGGTGCGCTTACGTGTCGGTCATCAACACTCACAGTTTTGGCTGATCCTGACCCGTTTCGTGGACTATTACTCACGGTTTTGGGCTCCCGGAGTGATTTCCAGGATTAACGAACCCCGTGGTGCGTTTACATGCCGGTCATCAACACTCACAGTTTTGGCCGATTCTGGCCCGTTTCGTACTGTGTTGGGTTCCCTCATTGATTTCCACGATTAACGAACCCCGGGGTGCGTTTACGTGTCGATCATCAACACTCGTGCTTTTTGTCGTTTCGGACCTGTTTCATGGACTATTACTCACCGTGTTGTGGTCCCAAATCGATTTCCATGGTTGTCGAACCCCAAGGAGTGCTTACGTGTTAGTCGTCAGGACTCGCAGTTTGGGTCGATTCTGGCCCGTTTCTTGGACTATTACTCAGTTTCGGGTTCCCGAAGTGATTTCCACGATTGATGAACCCCATGGTGAGTTTACGTGTGGGTCATCAACACTCACAATTCTGGCCGATTTTGGTCCGTTTCGTGCACTATAACTCAACGTTTTGGGGTCCCAGAGCGATTTCCACGATTGATGATCCCTGGGGTGCGTTTACGTGTCCGTCATCAACACTCACAGTTTGAGCCAATTCTGACCCGTTTCGTGGACTATTACTCACCGTTTTGGGGCCCTGAAGCGATTTCCATAGTTGTTGAACCCCAAGGTGCGCTTATGTGTTTGTCATCAACACTCACAGTTTTCGCTGATTCTGGACCGCTCGTGGACTATTACTCACCGTTTGGGGATCCCGAAGCGATTTCTATTGTTGTTGAACCCCCGGGTGCCCATACGTGTTGGTCATCAACACTCATAGTTTTGGCTGATTGTGTCCCGTTTCATGGACTATTACTCACTCTTTTGGGGTCCCGGAGTGAACTCCACGATTAACGAACCCTGGGGTGCGTTTACGTGTCGGTCATCAACACTCGCGGTTTTTGTCGATTCTGACCCGTTTCGTGGACTATTACTCACTGTTTTGTGGTACCAAAGCGATTTCCATGGTTGTCGAACCCCAAGGCGTGCTTAGTGTTGGTCGTCGGGACTCGCAGTTTGGGCCGATTCTGGCCCGTTTGTTGGACTATTACTCAATTTCGGGGTCCCGAAATGATTTCAACAATTGACGAACCCCGGGGTGCGTTTACGTGTCAGTCATCAACACTCACAGTTTTGGCCGATTCTGGCCCTTTTTGTGGACTATTACTCATTGTTTTGGGCCCCCGGAGTGATTTCCATGATTAGCGAACACCGGGGTGCCTTTAGATGTCGATCATCAAAGCTCACATGTTTCGCCGATTCTGGCCCGTTTCATGGACTATTACTCACTATTTTGGGGTCCGAGCGAGATTTCCACGATTAACGAACCCCGGGCTGCGTTTACGTGTCGATCATCAAAACTCACAATTTTGACCGATTCTGGCCTGTTTCATGGATTATTACTCGCCGTTTAGGGGTCCCAAAGTGATTTACAAGGTTGTCAAACCCCAAGGTGCGCTTTACGTGTCGGTCATCAACACTCACAGTTTTGGCGATTACGGCCCGTTCTTGGACTATTACTCACTGTTTAGGGGCCGGAGTGATTTCTACGATTGACGAACCCGAAGTGCGTTTACGTGTCGGTCATCAACACTTTCGCGGTTTTTGTCGATTCTGGCCCGTTTCATGGACTATTAATCACCGTTTTGGGTCCCGAAGCGATTTCCATGGTTGTCAAACCCCAAGGTGCCCTTACGTGTCGGTCATCAACAAACGCAGTTTGGGCTGATTTTGGCCCGTTTCTTGGACAATTACTCATTTTTGGTGTCCCGGAGTGATTTCCATGATTGACGAACCCCGCGGTGCGTTTATGTGTCGGTCATCAACACTCACAATTTTGGCTGATTCTGCTTTGTTTCGTGCACGATTGCACACCGTTTTGGCGTCCGGGCGAATTCCACGATTGATGATCCCCGGGGTGCATTTACGTGTTCGTCGTCAACACTCACAGTTTTGACCGATTCTGGCTTGTTTCATGGATAATTACTCACCTTTTTGGGTCCGAAAGCGATTTCGAAGGTTGTTGAACCCCAAGGTGCGCTTACGTGTTGGTCATCAACACTCACAGTTTGGCCGATTCTGGCCCGTTTCGAGGAATATTACTCACTGTTTTGGGCTCCTAGAGTGATTTTCATGATTAACAAACCCCGGGGTGCGTTTACGTGTCGGTTATCAACACACACAGTTTTGGCCGATTCTGGCTCAATTCGTGGACTATCACTCACTTTGTTGGGGTCCCGGAGTGATTTCCACGATTAACGAACCCCGGGGTGCGTTTACGTGTCAGTCATCAACACTCACAGTTTTGACGGATTCTGGCTTATTTTGTGGACTATTACTCACTGTGTTGGAGTCGCGTAGTGATTTCCACGATTAACGAATCCCGGTGTGCGTTTATGTGTCGGTGATCAACACTCAAAATTTGGCCGATTCTGGTCCGTTTCGTGCACTATTGATCAGCGTTTTGGGGTCCCAAAGTGATTTCCACGATTGATTATCCCCGGGGTGCATTTACGTGTCCGTCGTCAACACTCACAGTTTGGGGATCCCGAAGCGATTTCTATTATTGTTGAACCCCAGGGTGCCCATACGTGTCGGTCATCAACACTCATAGTTTTGGCTAATTGTGTCCCGTTTCGTGGACTATTACTCACTCTTTTGGGGTCCCGGAGTGAACTCCATGATTAACGAACCCTGGGGTGCGTTTACGTGTCGGTCATCAACACTCACAGTTTTGGCCGATTCTGGCCCTTTTTGTGGACTATTACTCATTGTTTTGGGCCCCCGGAGTGATTTCCATGATTAGCGAACACCGGGTGCCTTTAGATGTCGATCATCAAAGCTCACATGTTTAGCGATTCTGGCCCGTTCATGGACTATTACTCACTATTTTGGGGTCGGCGAGATTTCCACGATTAACGAACCCGGGCTGCGTTTACGTGTCGATCATCAAAACTCACAATTTTGACCGATTCTGGCCTGTTTCATGGATTATTACTCGCCGTTTAGGGGTCCCAAAGTGATTTACAAGGTTGTCAAACCCCAAGGTGCGCTTACGTGTCGGTCATCAACACTCACAGTTTTGGCCGATTCTGGCCCGTTTCTTGGACTATTACTCACTGTTTAGGGGCCCCGGAGTGATTTCTACGATTGACGAACCCCGGGGTGCGTTTACGTGTCGGTCATCAACACTCGCGGTTTTTGTCGATTCTGGCCCGTTTCATGGACTATTAATCACCGTTTTGGGTCCCGAAGCGATTTCCATGGTTGTCAAACCCCAAGGTGCCCTTACGTGTCGGTCATCAACAAACGCAGTTTGGGCTGATTTTGGCCCGTTTCTTGGACAATTACTCATTTTTGGTGTCCCGGAGTGATTTCCATGATTGACGAGCCCCGCGGTGCGTTTATGTGTCGGTCATCAACACTCACAATTTTGGCTGATTCTGCTTTGTTTCATGCACTATTGCACACCGTTTTGGCGTCCCAGAGCGAATTCCACGATTGATGATCCCCGGGGTGCATTTACGTGTTCGTCGTCAACACTCACAGTTTTGACCGATTCTGGCTTGTTTCATGGATAATTACTCACCTTTTTGGGTCCGAAAGCGATTTCGAAGGTTGTTGAACCCCAAAGGTGCGCTTACGTGTTGGTCATCAACACTCACGCAGTTTAGCCGATTCTGGCCCGTTTCGAGAATATTACTCACTGTTTTGGGCTCCTAGAGTGATTTTCATGATTAACAAACCCCGAGTGCGTTTACGTGTCGGTTATCAACACACACAGTTTTGGCCGATTCTGGCTCAATTCGTGGACTATCACTCACTTTGTTGGGGTCCCGGAGTGATTTCCACGATTAACGAACCCCGGGGTGCGTTTACGTGTCAGTCATCAACACTCACAGTTTTGACGGATTCTGGCTTATTTTGTGGACTATTACTCACTGTGTTGGAGTCGCGTAGTGATTTCCACGATTAACGAATCCCGGTGTGCGTTTATGTGTCGGTGATCAACACTCAAAATTTGGCCGATTCTGGTCCGTTTCGTGCACTATTGATCAGCGTTTTGGGGTCCCAAAGTGATTTCCACGATTGATTATCCCCGGGGTGCATTTACGTGTCCGTCGTCAACACTCACAGTTTGGGGATCCCGAAGCGATTTCTATTATTGTTGAACCCCAGGGTGCCCATACGTGTCGGTCATCAACACTCATAGTTTTGGCTAATTGTGTCCCGTTTCGTGGACTATTACTCACTCTTTTGGGGTCCCGGAGTGAACTCCATGATTAACGAACCCTGGGGTGCGTTTACGTGTCGGTCATCAACACTCGCGGTTTTTGTCGATTCTGACCCGTTTCGTGGACTATTACTCACTGTTTTCTGGTCCCAAAGCTATTTCCATGGTTGTCTAACCCCAAGGCGTGCTTAGTGTTGGTCATCGGGACTCGCAGTTTCGGCCGATTCTGGCCCGTTTGTTGCACTATTACTCAATTTCGGGGCCCCGAAATGATTTCAACGATTGACGAACCCCGGGGTGCGTTTACGTGTCGGTCATCAACACTCACAATTTTGGCCGATTCTGGTCCGTTTAGTGCACAATTACTCAGTGTTTTGGGGTCCGGGCGATTTCCACGGTTGTGATCCACGAAGTGCGTTTGTCGTCCGTCGTCAACACTCACAGTTTGAGCCAATTCTGACCCGTTTCATGGACTATTGCTCACCGTTTTGGGGTCCCGAAGAGATTTCCATACTTGTTGAACCCCAAGGGCGCTGACGTGTCGGTCATCAACACTCATAGTTTTGGCTAATTCTGGCCCGTTTAAATGGACTATTACTCACTGTTTTTGGGCCCCGGGTGAATTCCACGATTAAAGAACCCGAAGTGCGTTTATGTGTCGGTCATCAACACTCACGCGTTTTTGTCGATTCTGGCCCGTTTCATGGACTATTAATCACCGTTTTGGGTCCCGAAATGATTTCCATGGTTGTCAAACCCCAAGGTGCGCTTACGTGTTGGTCATCAACAATCACAGTTCTGGCTGATTGTGGCCTGTTTCTTGGACTATTACTCAGTTTTGGTGTCCCGGAATGATTTCCACGATTGATGAACCTGGGGGTGCATTTATGTGTTGGTCATCAACACTCACAATTTTGGCTTATTCTACTTCGTTTCGTGCACTATTACTCACCGTTTTGGGGTCCCAGAGCGAATTCCACGATTGACGATCCCCAGGGTGCGTTTAGTTGTTCGTGATCAACACTCACAGTTTTGACCGATTCTGGCCTGTTTCTTGGATTATTACTCACCGTTTTGGGGTCCCAAAGCGATTTCCAAGGTTGTCAAACCCCAAGGTGCGCTTACGTGTCGGTCATCAACACTCATAGTGTTGGCCTATTCTGGCCCGTTTCGTGGAATATTACTCACTGTTTTGAGCTCCTGGAGTGTTTTTCATGATAAACGAACCCCGGGGTGCGTTTACGTGTCGGTCATTAACACTCACAGTTTTGACCGATTCTGGCTCATGTCATGGACTATTACCCACTGTGTTGGGGTCCCGGTGTGATTTCCATGATTAACAAACACCGGGGTGCGTTTACATGTGGATCATCAACACTCACATGTTTGGCCGATTCTGGCCCGTTTCGTGGACTATTACTCACTATTTTGGGGTCTCGGAGTATTTTTTCATGATTAACAAACCCCAGGGTGCCTTTACGTGTCGGCATCAACACTCATAGTTTTTGCCGATTCTGACACGTTTCTTGCACTATTACTTACCGTTTTGGGGACCTGAAGCGATTTCCATAGTTGTTGATCCCCAAGGTGTGCTTACGTGTTGCTCATCAACAATCACAGTTTTGGCCGATTTTGGCCCGTTTCGTGGACTATTACTCATAGTTTTGGGCTACCAGAGTGATTACCATGATTAACGAACCCCGATGTGCGTTTACGGGACGGTCATCAACACTCATTGTTTTTGCCGATTCTGGCCCGTTTCTTGTACAATTACTCACTTTCGGGGTCCCGAAGAGATTTCCACGATTGATGAACCCCGTGGTGCGTTTACGTGTCGGTCATCAACACTCACAATTTTGGCTGATTCCGGTCCATTTCATGCACTATTACTCAGTGTTTTTGGGATCCCAGAGCGATTTACGCGATTGACGATCTTCTTGGTGCGTTTACGTGTCCGTCGTCAACACTCATAGTTTTAGCCAATTCTGGCCCGTTTCGTGGACTATTACTCACTATTTTGGGGCCCCGGAGTGAATTCCACGATTAAAGAACCCCGGGGTGCATTTATTAGTCTGTCATCAACCCTCATAGTTTTGGCCGATTCTGGCCCGTTTCATGGACTATTACTCACTGTTTTGGGGTCCCGGAGTGATTTCCGCGATGGACGAACCCCGGGGTGCGTTTACGTGTCGGTCATCAACACTCGCAGTTTTGCCAGATTCTGGCCTGTTTCATAGACTATTACTCACAGTTCTGGGGTCCCGAAGCGATTTCCATAGTTTTTGAACCCCAAGGTGCACTTATGTGTCGGTCATCGACACTCACAATTTTTGCCGATTCTGGCCCGTTTCGTGGACTATTACTCACAGTTTTGGGCTCCCGGAGTGATTTCCATGATTGACAACCCCCGGGGTGCGTTTACGTGTCGGTCATCAACACTCACAATTTTGGCTGATTCTGGTCCGTTTCATGCACTATTACTCAGCAAGGTGCGTTTATGTGTCGGTTTAACCGCAAGGTGCGTTTATGTGTCGGTCATCCACACTCATAGTTTTGGCCGATTCTGGCCCGTTTCGTGGAATAATACTCACAGTGTTGGGCTCCCGGAGTGATTTCCATGATTAACGAACCCCGTGGTGCGTTTACGTGTCGGTTGTCAACACTCACAGTTTTGGCCGATTCTGGCCTGTTTCATGGACTATTACTCACAGTTATGGGCTCCCGGAGTGATTTCCATGATTAACGAACCCCGTGGTGCGTTTACGTGTCGATCATCAACACTCACAGTTTTGGCCGATTCTGGCCCGGTTCGTACTGTGTTGGGGTCCCGGAGTGATTTCCACGATTAACAAACCTCGGGGTGCGTTTACGTGTCGATCATCAACACTTGTGGTTTTGTCGTTTCGGACCCGTTTCGTGGACTATTACTCACCGTTTTGTGGTCCCAAAGCGATTTCCATGGTTGTCGAACCCCAAGGAGTGCTTACGTGTTGGTCGTCAGGACTCGCAGTTTGGGTCGACTCTGGCCCGTTTCTTGGACTATTACTCAGTTTCGGGGTCCCAAAGTGATTTCCACGACTGATGAACCCCGGGGTGTGTTTACGTGTCGGTAATCAACACTCACAGTTTTGGCCGATTCTGGCCCTTTTTGTGGACTATTACTCACTGTTTTGGGCCCCCGGAGTGATTTCCATGATTAGCGAACACCGGGGTGCGTTTAGATGTCGATCATCAACGCACACATGTTTCGCTGATTCTGTCCCGTTTCATGGACTATTACTCACTGTTTTGGGGAACAAGAGTATTTTTTTCATGATTAATGAACCCCGGGGTGTCTTTACGTGTCGGTCATCAGCACTCACAGTTTTTCCCAATTCTGACACGTTTCGTGCAGTATTACTTACCGTTTTGGGGTCTCGAAGCGATTTCCATAGTTGTTGATCCCCAAGGTGCGCTTACGTGTCGGTCATCAACAATCACAGTTTCGGCCGATTCTGGCCCGTTTCGTGGACTATTACTCACAGTTTTGGGTTCCCGGAGTGATTTCCATTTTTAACGAACCCCGTGGTGCGTTTACATGTCGGTCATCAACACCCACAGTTTTGGCCGTTTCTGGCCCGTTTCGTGGACTATTACTCACTGTTTTGGGGTCCCGGAGTGATTTCCATGATTAACGAACCCCGGGGTGCGTTTACGGGACGGTCATCAACAGTCACTGTTTTGGCCGATTCTGGCCCATTTCTTGTACAATTACTCAGTTTCGGGGTCCCGAAGTGATTTCCATGATTGACGAACCCTGGGGTGTGTTTACGTGTCGGTCATCAACACTCACAATTTTTGCTGATTCCGGTCCATTTCATGCACTATTACTCTGTGTTTTCGGGGTCCCAGAGCGATTTCCACGATTGACGATCCTCGGCGTGCGTTTACGTGTCCGTCGTCAATACTCGTAGTTCGAGCCAATTCTGACCCGTTTCGTGGACTATTCCTCACCGTTTTGGGGTCCCGAACCGATTTCCATACTTGTTGAACCCCATGGTGCGCTTACGTGTCGGTCATCAACACTCACACTTTTGGCTGATTCTGGCCCGTTTCGTTGACTATTACTCACGGTTTTGGGGCCCCGGAGTGAATTCCACGATTAAAGGACCCCGGGATGTGTTTATGTGTGCATCATCAATAGTCATAGTTTTGGCGATTCTGGCACCTTTCGTGGACTATTACTCACAGTTTTGGGGTGCGTGTGTTATTTCCACTTTTAACGAACCCCGGGGTGCGTTTACGTGTCGGTCATCAACACTCACTGTTTTGGCCGATTCTGGCCCGTTTCGTGGACTATTACTCACTGTTTTGGGGTGACAACGCTATCTCCATGGTTGTCGAACAGCAAGGTGCGTTTATGTGTCGGTCATCCACACTCATAGTTTTGGCGATTCTGGCCCGTTCGTGGAATAATACTCACGGTGTTGGGCTCCCGGGTGATTTCCATGATTAACGAACCCGTGGTGCGTTTACGTGTCGGTTATCAACACTCACGGTTTGGCGATTACGGCCCGTTTCATCTTGTGTTGGGGTCCCGGGTGATTTCCACGATTAACGAACCCGAGTGCGTTTACGTGTCGATCATCAACACTCGTGGTTTTTGTCGTTTCGGACCCGTTTCATGGACTATTACTCACCGTTTTATTGTTCCCCAGCGGTTTCCACGGTTGTCGAACCCCAAGGAGTGCTTACGTGTTGGTCGTCGGGACTTCGGTTTGGGTCGACTACTGGCCCGTTCTTGGACTATTACTCAGTTTAGGGGTTCCGAAGTGATGTCCACGGTAGCGAACCACGGGAGTGCGTTTACGTGTCGGTTATCAACACTTACAAATTTGGCCAATTCCGGCCCATTTCGTGGACTATTACTCACTATTTTGGGGCCCCAGAGTGATTTCCATGATTAACGAACCCCGGGGGGCGTTTACGTGTCGGTCATCAACATTCACGTGTTTGGCGATTGTGGCCCGTTTCATGGACTATTACTCACCGTTTTGGGGTCCGGGTATTTTTCTCATGATTATCGAACCACGGGTGCCTTTACGTGTCGTTCATCAACACTCACAGTTTTTGCCAATTCTGACACGTTTCGTGCACTATTAGTTACCGTTCTGGGGTCCCGAAGTGATTTCCATAGTTGTGGATCCCCAAGGTGCGCTTACGTGTCGCTCATCAACAATCACAGTTTTGGCCGATTCTGGCCCGGTTCGTGGACTATTACTCACAGTTTTAGGCTCCCAGAGTGATTTCCATGATTAACGAACCCCGTGGTGCGTTAACATGTCGGTCATCGACACTCACAGTTTTGGCCGATTCTGGCCCGTTTCATGGACTATTACTCACTGTTTTGGGGTCGGGTGATTTCCATGATTAACGAACCCGGGAATGCGTTCTGGACGGTCATCAACACTCACTTTGTTTGGCGATTCTGGCCCGTTCTTGTACAATTACTCAGTTTGAGGTCCCGGTGATTTCCACGATTATCGAACCCGAAGTGCGTTTACGTGTCGGTCATCAACACTCACAAATTTTGCTGATTCGGTCCATTTCATGCACTATTACTCGGTGTTTTTGGGGTCCCAGGCGATTTCCACGATTGGCGATCCTCGGGGTGCGTTTACGTGTCCGTCGTCAATACTGGTAGTTTGAGCCAATTCCGACCCGTTTAAGTGGACTATTACTCACCGTTTTGGGGTCTGGCGATTCCCATACCTGTTGAGCCCCATGGTGCGCTTACGTGTGGGTCATCAACACTCACACTTTTGGCTGATTCTGGCCCGTTTAGTTGACTATTACTCACTGTTTTGGGGCCCGGGTGAATTCCACGATTAAAGGACCCCGGGATGTGTTTATGTGTCATCATCAATAGTCATAGTTTTGGCGATTCTGGCACCTTTCGTGGACTATTACTCACAGTTTTGGGGTCGGGGTGATTTCCACAATTAACGAACCCGGAGTGCGTTTACGTGTCGGTCATCAACACTCACTTGTTTTGGCCGATTACGGCCTGTTTCGTGGACTATTACTCATGTTTTGGGGTCCCAACGCGATCTCCATGGTTGTCGAACCGCAAGGTGCGTTTATGTGTCGGTCATCCACACTCATAGTTTTGGCCGATTCTGGCCCGTTTCGTGGAATAATACTCACAGTGTTGGGCTCCGGGTGATTTCCATGATTAACGAACCCCGTGGTGTGTTTACGTGTCGGTTATCAACACTCACGGTTTGGGCGATTACGGCCCGTTTAAATGCTTTGTGTTGGGGTCGGAGTGATTTCCACGATTAACGAACCCGGGTGCGTTTGCGTGTCGATCATCAACACTTTCGTGGTTTTTGTCGTTTCGGACCCGTTTCATGGACTATTACTCACCGGTTTATTGTTCCCCAGGCTGTTTCCACGGTAGTCGATCCCCAAGGAGTGCTTACGTGTTGGTCGTCAGGGAGCGCTGTTTGGGTCGACTCTGGCCCGTTTCTTGGACTATTACTCAGTTTAGGGATCCCGAAGTGATTTCCACGACTGACGAACCCTGGGGTGCGTTTACGTGTCGGTCATCAACACTCACAGTTTTGGCCTATTCTGGCCCTTTTCGTGGACTATTACTCACTGTTTTGGGCCCCCGGAGTGATTTCCATGATTAGCGAACCCCGGGGTGCCTTTACATGTCGATCATCAACACTCACGTGTTTGGCCGATTGTGGCCCGTTTCATGGACTATTACTCACCGTTTTGGGGTCCCGGAGTATTTTTTTCATGATTATCGAACCACGGGTGCCATTACGTGTCGTTCATCAACACTCACAGTTTTTGCCAATTCTGACACGTTTCGTGCACTATTAGTTACCGTTTTGGGGTCCCGAAGTGATTTCCATAGTTGTGGATCCCCAAGGTGCGCTTACGTGTCGCTCATCAACAATCACAGTTTTGGCCGATTCTGGCCCGGTTCGTGGACTATTACTCACAGTTTTAGGCTCCCAGAGTGATTTCCATGATTAACGAACCCCGTGGTGCGTTAACATGTCGGTCATCGACACTCACAGTTTTGGCCGATTCTGGCCCGTTTCATGGACTATTACTCACTGTTTTGGGGTCCCGGAGTGATTTCCATGATTAACGAACCGAAGTGCGTTTCGGACGGTCATCAACACTCCTTTGTTTGGCCGATTCTGGCCCGTTTCTTGTACAATTACTCAGTTTCGGGGTCCCGAAGTGATTTCCACGATTGACGAACCCCGGGGTGCGTTTACGTGTCGGTCATCAACACTCACAAATTTTGCTGATTCCGGTCCATTTCATGCACTATTACTCAGTGTTTTTGGGGTCCCAGAGCGATTTCCACGATTGACGATCCTCGGGGTGCGTTTACGTGTCCGTCGACAATACTGCGTGGTTGAGCCAATTCCGACCCATTTCGTGGACTATTACTCACCGTTTTGGGGTCTGAGCGATTTCCATATTTGTTGAACCCCACGGTGCGCTTACGTGTCGGTCATCAACACTCACACTTTTGGCTGATTACGGCCCGTTTAGATTGACTATTACTCACTGTTTTGGGGCCCGGGTGAATTCACGATTAAGGACCCGGGATGTGTTTATGTGTATGCATCATCAATAGTCATAGTTTTGGCCGATTACGGCACCTTTCGTGGACTATTACTCACAGTTTTGGGGTCCGGGTGATTTCCTGAATTAACGAACCCGGAAGTGCGTTTACGTGTCGATCATCAACACTCACTTTGTTTTGGCCGATTACGGCCTGTTCGTGGACTATTACTCATGTTTTGGGGTCCCCAACGCGATCTCCATGGTTGTCGAACCGCAAAGGTGCGTTTATGTGTCGGTCATCCACACTCATAGTTTTGGCGATTCTGGCCCGTTTCGTGGAATAATACTCACGGTGTTGGGCTCGGGTGATTTCCATGATTAACGAACCCGTGGTGTGTTTACGTGTCGGTTATCAACACTCACGGTTTGGGCGATTACGGCCCGTTTACGTGCTTGTGTTGGGGTCGGAGTGATTTCCACGATTAACGAACCCGAGTGCGTTTACGTGTCGATCATCAACACTCGTGGTTTTTTATGCGTTTGGACCCGTTTCATGGACTATTACTCACCGTTTTATTGTTCCCAGCGGTTTCCACGGTTGTCGAACCCCAAGGAGTGCTTACGTGTTGGTCGTCGGGACTCGCGGTTTGGAGTCGACTCTGGCCCGTTCTTGGACTATTACTCGGTTTAGGGATCCCGGTGATTTCCCACGGTAGCGAACCACAGGAGTGCGTTTACGTGTCGGTCATCAACACTCACGGTTTGGCCTATTCGGCCCTTTTAAGTGGACTATTACTCACTGTTTTGGGCCCCCGGAGTGATTTCCATGATTAGCGAACCCCGGGGTGCCTTTACATGTCGATCATCAACACTCCGTGTTTGGCCGATTGTGGCCCGTTTCATGGACTATTACTCACCGTTTTGGGGTCCCGGAGTATTTTTTCATGATTATCGAACCACGGGTGCCTTTACGTGTCGTTCATCAACACTCACAGTTTTTTGCCAATTACGACACGTTTACGTGCACTATTAGTTACCGTTACGGGGTCCCGGTGATTTCCATAGTTGTGGATCCCCAAGGTGCGCTTACGTGTCGCTCATCAACAATCACAGTTTTGGCGATTACGGCCCGGTTAAGTGAACTATTACTCACAGTTTTAGGCTCCCAGAGTCATTTCCATGATTAACGAACCCCGTGGTGCGTTTACATGTCGGTCATCGACACTCACAGTTTTGGCCGATTCTGGCCCGTTTCATGGACTATTACTCACTGTTTTGGGGTCCCGGAGTGATTTCCATGATTAACGAACCCGAATGCGTTCACGGACGGTCATCAACACTCACTGTTTTGGCCGATTCTGGCCCGTTTCTTGTACAATTACTCAGTTTCGGGGTCCCGAAGTGATTTCCACGATTGACGAACCCCGGGGTGCGTTTACGTGTCGGTCATCAACACTCACAAATTTTGCTGATTCCGGTCCATTTCATGCACTATTACTCAGTGTTTTTGGGGTCACAGAGCTATTTCCACGATTGGCGATCCTCGGGGTGCGTTTACGTGTCCGTCGTCAATACTAAGTAGTTTGAGCCAATTCCGACCCGTTTGTGGACTATTACTCACCGTTTGGGGTCCTGGCGATTTCCATACCTGTTGATCCGCTTGGTGCGCTTACGTGTCGGTCATCACCCCTCGCAGTTTTGGCCGATTCTGGCCCGTTTCGTTGACCATTACTCACTGTTTTGGGGCCGGGTGAATTCCACGATTAAAGGACCCCGGGATGTGTTTATGTGTGCATCATCAATAGTCATAGTTTTGGCCGATTACGGCACCTTTCGTGGACTATTACTCACAGTTTTGGGGTCCCGGGTGATTTCCACAATTAACGAACCGGGGTGCGTTTACGTGTCGGTCATCAACACTCCTTGTTTTGGTGATTACGGCCTGTTCGTGGACTATTACTCATGTTTTGGGGTCCCCACGCGATCTCCATGGTTGTCGAACACGCAAGGTGCGTTTATGTGTCGGTCATCCACACTCATAGTTTTGGCCGATTCTGGCCCGTTTCGTGGAATAATACTCACAGTGTTGGGCTCCGGGTGATTTCCATGATTAATCTTGAACCCCGTGGTAGTGCGTTTACGTGTCGGTTATCAACACTCACAGTTTAGGCGATTCTGGCCCGTTTCATCTTGTGTTGGGGTCCGGAGTGATTTCCACGATTAACTTGAACCCGAAGTGCGTTTACGTGTCGATCATCAACACTTTCGTGGTTTTTGTCGTTTCGGACCCGTTTCATGGACTATTACTCACCGTTTTATTGTTCCCCAAAGCGGTTTCCACGGTTGTCGAACCCCAAGGAGTGCTTACGTGTTGGTCGTCGGGACTCGCAGCGGTTTGGGTCGACTACGGCCCGTTCTTGGACTATTACTCGGTTTAGGGATCCCGAAGTGATTTCCACGGCCAGCGAACCACGGGAATGCGTTTACGTGTCGGTCATCAACACTCACAGTTTTGGCCTATTACGGCCCTTTTCGTGGACTATTACTCCTTTGTTTGGGCCCCGGGTGATTTCCATGATTAGCGAACCCGGGGTGCCTTTACATGTCGATCATCAACACTCACGTGTTTGGCCGATTGTGGCCCGTTTCATGGACTATTACTCACCGTTTTGGGGTCCCGGAGTATTTTTTTCATGATTATCGAACCACGGGTGCCTTTACGTGTCGTTCATCAACACTCACAGTTTTTGCCAATTCTGACACGTTTCGTGCACTATTAGTTACCGTTCTGGGGTCCCGAAGTGATTTCCATAGTTGTGGATCCCCAAGGTGCGCTTACGTGTCGCTCATCAACAATCACAGTTTTGGCCGATTACGGCGGTTCGTGGACTATTACTCACAGTTTTAGGCTCCCGGTGATTTCCATGATTAACGAACCCGTGGTGCGTTTACATGTCGGTCATCGACACTCACAGTTTTGGCCGATTCTGGCCCGTTTCATGGACTATTACTCACTGTTTTGGGGTCCCGGAGTGATTTCCATGATTAACGAACCCCGGGGTGCGTTTACGGACGGTCATCAACACTCACTGTTTTGCCCGATTCTGGCCCGTTTCTTGTACAATTACTCAGTTTCGGGGTCCCGAAGTGATTTCCACGATTGACGAACCCCGGGGTGCGTTTACGTGTCGGTCATCAACACTCACAAATTTTGCTGATTCCGGTCCATTTCATGCACTATTACTCAGTGTTTTTGGGGTCCCAGAGCGATTTCCACGATTGACGATCCTCGGGGTGCGTTTACGTGTCCGTCGTCAATACTCGTAGTTTGAGCCAATTCCGACCCGTTTCGTGGACTATTACTCACCGTTTTGGGGTCCTGAAGCGATTTCCATACCTGTTGAACCCCATGGTGCGCTTACGTGTCGGTCATCAACACTCACTGTTTTGACTGATTCTGGCCGGTTTCGTTGACTGTTACTCACTGTTTTGGTGTCCCGGAGTGAATTCCACGATTAAAGGACCCGGGATGTGTTTATGTGTCTGTCATCAATAGTCATAGTTTTGGCGATTCTGGCACCTTTAAGGACTATTACTCACAGTTTTGGGGTCCGGAGTGATTTCCACAATTAACGAACCGGGGTGCGTTACGTGTCGGTCATCAACACTCCTTTGTTTTGACTGATTACGGCCTGTTTCGTGGACTATTACTCATGTTTTGGGGTCCCCACGCGATCTCCATGGTTGTCGAACCGCAAGGTGCGTTTATGTGTCGGTCATCCACACTCATAGTTTTGGCCGATTCTGGCCCGTTTCGTGGAATAATACTCACAGTGTTGGGCTCCCGGAGTGATTTCCATGATTAACGAACCCCGTGGTGTGTTTACGTGTCGGTTATCAACACTCACAGTTTGGGCGATTCTGGCCCGTTTCGTACTGTGTTGGGGTCCCGGAGTGATTTCCACGATTAACGAACCCCGGGGTGCGTTTACGTGTCGATCATCAACACTCGTGGTTTTTGTCGTTTCGGACCCGTTTCATGGACTATTACTCACCGTTTTATTGTTCCCAAAGCGGTTTCCACGGTTGTCGAACCCCAAGGAGTGCTTACGTGTTGGTCGTCAGGACTCGCAGTTTGGGTCGACTCTGGCCCGTTTCTTGGACTATTACTCAGTTTAGGGATCCCGAAGTGATTTCCACGACTGACGAACCCTGGGGTGCGTTTACGTGTCGGTCATCAACACTCACAGTTTTGGCCTATTCTGGCCCTTTTCGTGGACTATTACTCACTGTTTTGGGCCCCCGGAGTGATTTCCATGATTAGCGAACCCCGGGGTGCCTTTACATGTCGATCATCAACACTCACGTGTTTGGCCGATTGTGGCCCGTTTCATGGACTATTACTCACCGTTTTGGGGTCCCGGAGTATTTTTTTCATGATTATCGAACCACGGGTGCCTTTTCGTGTCGTTCATCAACACTCACAGTTTTGCCAATTACGACACGTTTGGTGCACTATTAGTTACCGTTACGGGGTCCCGGTGATTTCCATAGTTGTGGATCCCCAAGGTGCGCTTACGTGTCGCTCATCAACAATCACAGTTTTGGCGATTCTGGCCGGTTCGTGGACTATTAGTCACAGTTTTAGGCTCCCAGAGTGATTTCCATGATTAACGAACCCCGTGGTGCGTTAACATGTCGGTCATCGACACTCACAGTTTTGGCCGATTCTGGCCCGTTTCATGGACTATTACTCACTGTTTTGGGGTCCCGGAGTGATTTCCATGATTAACGAACCCCGGGGTGCGTTTACGGACGGTCATCAACACTCCCTGGTTTGTCCGATTATGGCCCGTTCTTGTACAATTACTCGGTTTGGGGTCCCGAAGTGATTTCCACGATTGACGAACCCCGGGGTGCGTTTACGTGTCGGTCATCAACACTCACAAATTTTGCTGATTCCGGTCCATTTCATGCACTATTACTCAGTGTTTTTGGGGTCCCAGAGCGATTTCCACGATTGACGATCCTCGGGGTGCGTTTACGTGTCCGTCGTCAATACTCGTAGTTTGAGCCAATTCCGACCCGTTTCGTGGACTATTACTCACCGTTTTGGGGTCCTGAAGCGATTTCCATACCTGTTGAACCCCATGGTGCGCTTACGTGTCGGTCATCAACACTCACACTTTTGGCTGATTCTGGCCCGTTTCGTTGACTATTACTCACTGTTTTGGGGCCCCGGAGTGAATTCCACGATTAAAGGACCCCGGGATGTGTTTATGTGTCTGTCATCAATAGTCATAGTTTTGGCCGATTCTGGCACCTTTCGTGGACTATTACTCACAGTTTTGGGGTCCCGGAGTGATTTCCACAATTAACGAACCCCGGGGTGCGTTTACGTGTCGGTCATCAACACTCACTGTTTTGACTGATTCTGGCCTGTTTCGTGGACTATTACTCATGTTTTGGGGTCCCAACGCGATCTCCATGGTTGTCGAACCGCAAGGTGCGTTTATGTGTCGGTCATCCACACTCATAGTTTTGGCCGATTCTGGCCCGTTTCGTGGAATAATACTCACAGTGTTGGGCTCCCGGAGTGATTTCCATGATTAACGAACCCCGTGGTGCGTTTACGTGTCGGTTATCAACACTCACAGTTTGGGCGATTCTGGCCCGTTTCATACTGTGTTGGGGTCCCGGAGTGATTTCCACGATTAACGAACCCCGGGGTGCGTTTACGTGTCGATCATCAACACTCGTGGTTTTTGTCGTTTCGGACCCGTTTCATGGACTATTACTCACCGTTTTATTGTTCCCCAGCGGTTTCCACGGTTGTCGAACCCCAAGGAGTGCTTACGTGTTGGTCGTCAGGACTCGCAGTTTGGGTCGACTCTGGCCCGTTTCTTGGACTATTACTCAGTTTAGGGATCCCGAAGTGATTTCCACGACTGACGAACCCCGGGGTGCCTTTACATGTCGATCATCAACACTCACGTGTTTGGCCGATTGTGGCCCGTTTCATGGACTATTACTCACCGTTTTGGGGTCCCGGAGTATTTTTTTCATGATTATCGAACCACGGGTGCCTTTACGTGTCGTTCATCAACACTCACAGTTTTTGCCAATTCTGACACGTTTCGTGCACTATTAGTTACCGTTTACGGCGTCCGGTGATTTCCATAGTTGTGGATCCCCAAGGTGCGCTTACGTGTCGCTCATCAACAATCACAGTTTTGGCGATTACGCCCGGTTCGTGAACTATTACTCACAGTTTTAGGCTCCCGGTGATTTCCATGATTAACGAACCCGTGGTGCGTTTACATGTCGGTCGCCGACACTCACAGTTTTGGCCGATTCTGGCCCGTTTCATGGACTATTACTCACTGTTTTGGGGTCCCGGAGTGATTTCCATGATTAACGAACCCCGGGGTGCGTTTACGGACGGTCATCAACACTCACTATTTTGGCCGATTCTGGCCCGTTTCTTGTACAATTACTCAGTTTCGGGGTCCCGAAGTGATTTCCACGATTGACGAACCCCGGGGTGCGTTTACGCGTCGGTCATCAACACTCACAAATTTTGCTGATTCCGGTCCATTTCATGCACTATTACTCAGTGTTTTTGGGGTCCCAGAGCGATTTCCACGATTGACGATCCTCGGGGTGCGTTTACGTGTCCGTCGTCAATACTCGTAGTTTGAGCCAATTCCGACCCGTTTCGTGGACTATTACTCACCGTTTTGGGGTCTCGAAGCGATTTCCATACCTGTTGAACCCCATGGTGCGCTTACGTGTCGGTCATCAACACTCACAGTTTTGGCTAATTCTGGTCCGTTTCGTGGACTTTTACTCACTGTTTTGGGGCCCCGGAGTGAATTCCACGATTAAAGAACCCCGGGGTGCGTTTATTTGTCTGTCATCAACCATCATAGTTTCGTGGACTATTACTCACTATTTTTGGGGCCCGTAGTGATTTCCACAATTAACGAACCCCGGTGAGCGTTTACGTGTCGGTCATCAACACTCACAGTTATGACCGATTATAGATTGTTTCGTGGACTATTACTCACTGTTTTGGGGTGCCAAAGCGATTTCCATGGTTGTCAAACCCCAAGGTGCACTTACGTGTCGGTCATCAACACTCATAGTTTTGGCCGATTCTGGCCCGTTTCATGGACTATTACTCACAGTTTTGGGCTCCCAGAGTGATTTCCATGATTAACGCACCCCGTGGTTCGTTTACGTGTCGGTCATCAACACTCACAGTTTTGACCGATTATGGCCTGTTTCATGGACTATTACTCACCGTTTTGGGGTCCCAAACCGATTTCCATGGTTGTCGAACCGCAACGTGCGCTTATGTGTTGGTCATCAACACTCGCAATTTTGGCCGATTCTGGCCCGTTTCATGGACTATTACTCACAGTTTGGGGCTCCCGGAGTGATTTACATGATTAACGAACCCCGGGGTGCGTTTACGTGTCGGTCATCAACACTCACTATTTTAGCTGATTCTGGTCCGTTTCATGCACTACTACTCAGCGTTTTGGGGTCCCAGAGCGATTTCCACAATTGACTATCCCCGGGGTGGGTTTACGTGTCCGTCGTCAATACTCATAGTTTGAGCCAATTCTGACCCGTTTCGTGGACTATTACTCACCGTTTTGGGGTCCTGAACCGATTTCCATACTTGTTGAACCCCATGGTGCGTTTACGTGTCGGTCATCAACACTCACAGTTTTGACCGACTCTGGCCTGTTTCATGGACTATTACTCAAGTTTTGGGGTCCCAAAGGGATTTCCATGGTTGTCGAACCGCAAGGTGCGCTTATGTGTCGGTCATCAACACTCATAGTTTTTGCCGATTCTGGCCCTTTTCATGGACTATTACTCACAGTTTTGGGCTCCCGGAGTGATTGCCATGATTACCGAACCCCGTGGTGCGTTTATGTGTCAGTCATCAACACTCATAGTTTTGGCCGATTCTGGCCCCTTTCCTACTGTGTTGGGGTCGCGGAGTGATTTGCATGATTAACGAAGCCCGGGGTGCGTTTACATATCGATCATCAACACTCATGGTTTTTGTCGTTCCGGACCCGTTTTGTGGACTATTACTCACCGTTTTGTGGTCCCAAAGCGATTTCCATGGTTGTCGAACCCCAAGGAGTGCTCACATGTTTGGCCAATTCTGACCCATTTCGTGGACTATTACTCACCGTTTTGGGGTCCCGAACCGATTTCCAAACTTGTTGAACCCCATGGTGCGCTTACGTGTCTGTCATCAACACTGACACTTTTAGCTGATTTCTGGCCCGTTTCGTAGACTATTACTCACTGTTTTGGGGCCCTGGAGTGAATTCCACGATTAAAGAACCCCGAGGTGCGTTTGTGTCTGTCGTCAATAGTCATAGTTTTGGCCGATTCTGGCACCTTTCGTGGACTTTTACTAACAGTTTTGGGGTCCCGGAGTGATTTCCACAATTAACGAACCCCGGGGTGCGTTTACGTGTCGGTCATCAACACTCACAGGTTTAACCGATTCTGGCCTGTTTCATGGACTATTACTCACGTTTTGGGGTCCCAAAGCGATTTCCATGGTTGTCGAACCGCAAGGTGCGCTTATGTGTCGGTCATCAACACTCACAGTTTTGGCCGATTCTGGCCCGTTTCGTGTACTATTACTCACAGTTTTGGGTTCCCGGAGTGATTGCCATGATTAACGAACCCCGTGGTGCTTTTACGTGTCAGTCATCAACACTCACAGTTTTGGCCGATTCTGGCCACTTTCCTACTGTGTTGGGTTCCCGGAGTGATTTCCACGATTAAGGAACCCCGGGGTGCGTTTACATATCGATCATCAACACTCATGGTTTTTGTCGGTTCGGACCCGTTTCGTGGACTATTACTCACCGTTTTGTGGTCCCAAAGCGATTTCCATGGTTGTCGAACCCCAAGGAGTGCTTACGTGTTGGTCGTCAGGACTCGCAGTTTGGGTCGACTCTAGCCCGTTTATTGGACTATTACTCGATTTGAGGTCTCAAGTGATTTCCCACGATGAACCCGGGTGTGCGTTTGTGTCGGTCATCAACACTCCACAGTTTTGACCGATTACGGCCTGTTCATGGACTATTACTCAAGTTTTGGGGTCCCAAAGCGATTTCCATGGTTGTCGAACCGCAAGGTGCGCTTATGTGTCAGTCATCAACACTCATAGTTTTGGCCGATTCTGGCCCGTTTCGTGGACTATTACTCACAGTTTTGGGCTCCCGGAGTGATTGCCATGATTAACGAACCCCGTGGTGCGTTTACGTGTCAGTCATCAACAATCACAGTTTTGGCCGATTCTGGCCCCTTTCCTACTGTGTTGGGGTCCCGGAGTGATTTCCACAATTAACGAACCCCGGGGTGCGTTTACATATCGATCATCAACACTCATGGTTTTTGTCGTTTCGGACCCGTTTCGTGGACTATTACTCACCGTTTTGTGGTCCCAAAGCGATTTCCATGGTTGTCGAACCCCAAGGAGTGCTTACGTGTTGGTCGTCAGGACTCGCAGTTTGGGTTGACTCTGGCCCGTTTCTGGCCCTTTTGTGGAGTATTACTGACTGTTTTGGGCCCCCGGAGTGATTTCCATGATTAGCGAACACCGGGGTGCGTTTAGATGTCGATCATCAACGCTCACTTGTTTCGCTGATTCTGTCCCGTTTCGTGCACTATTACTTACCGTTTTGGGGTCCCGAAGCGATTTCCATAGTTGTTGATCCCCAAGGTGCGCTTACGTGGCGCTCATCAACAATCACAGTTTTGGCCGATTCTGGCCCGATTCGTTGACTATTACTCACGGTTTTGGGCTCCCAGAGTGATTTCCATGATTAACGAACCCCGTGGTGCGTTTACGGGACGGTCATCAACACTCACTGTTTTGGCCGATTCTGGCCCGTTTCTTGTACAATTACTCAGTTTCCGGGACCCGAAGTGATTTCCACGGTTGACGAACCCTCAGGTGCGTTTACGTGTCGGTCATCAACACTCACAATTTTGGCTGATTCATGTCCATTTCATGCACTATTACTCAGTGTTTTTGGGGTCCCAGAGCGATTTACACGATTGACGATCCACGGGGTGCGTTTACTTGTCCGTCGTCAATACTCATAGTTTGAGCCAATTCTGACACGTTTCGTGGACTATTATTCACCGTTTTGGGGTCCCGAAGCGATTTCCATACTTGTTGAACGCCATGGTGCGCTTACGTGTCGGTCATCAACACTCACAGTTTTGGCTGATTCTGGCCAACCATCATAGTTTTGGCCGATTCTGGCCCGTTTCGTGGACTATTACTCACTGTTTTGGGGTCCCGTAGTGATTTCCACAATTAACGAACCCCGGGGTGCGTTTACGTGTCGCTCATCAACACTCACAGTTTTGACCGATTATGGGCTATTTCATAGACTATTACTCACCGTTTTGGGGTCCCAAAGTGATTTCCATGGTTGTCAAACCCCACGGTGCACTTATGTGTCGGTCATCAACACTCACAGTTTTTGCAGATTCTGGCCCGTTTCGTGGACTATTACTCACAGTTTTGGGCTCCCGGAGTGATTTCCATTAATAACGAACCCCGGGGTGCGTTTACGGGTCGGTTATCAACACTCACTGTTTTGGCCGATTCTGGCCCGTTTGTTGGACTATTACTCAGCTTCGGGGTCCCGGAGTGATTTCCACGATTGACGAACCCCGGGATGCGTTTACATGTCGGTCATCAACACTCACAATTTTGGCTGATTCTGGTCCGTTTCATGCACTATTACTCGGTGTTTTGGGGTCCCATAGCGATTTCCATGATTGACGATCCCCGGGGTGCGTTTACGTGTCCGTCGTCAATACTCATAGTTTGAGCCAATTCTGACCCATTTCGTGGACTATTACTCACCATTTTGGGGTCCCGAACCGATTTCCATACTTGTTGAACCCCATGGGCGCTTTATGTGTGGGTCATCAACACTCACACTTTTGGCTGATTCTCGCCCGTTTAGTTGACTATTACTCACTGTTTTGGGGCCCGGAGTGAATTCCACGACTAAAGGACCCCGGGTGTGTTTATGTGTCATCATGAATAGTCATAGTTTTTGCCGATTCTGGTACCTTTCGTGGACTATTACTCACAGTTTTGGGGTCCCGGAGTGATTTCCACAATTAACGAACCCCGGGGTGCGTTTACGTGTCGGTCATCAACACTCACTGTTTTGACCGATTCTCGCCTGTTTCGTGGACTATTACTCACGTTTTGGGTTCCAAAGCGATCTCCATGGTTGTCGAACCGCAAGGTGCGCTTATGTGTCGGTCATCCACACTCACAGTTTTGGCCGATTCTGGCCCGTTTAAGTGGAATAATACTCACAATGTTGGGCTCCGGGTGATTTCCATGATTAATGAACCCGTGGTGCGTTTACGTGTCGGTCATCAACCCTCACGGTATTGGCGATTCTGGCCCGTTTCGTCTTGTCTTGGGTTCCGGAGTGATTTCCACGATTAACGAACCGGAGTGCGTTGCGTGTCGATCATCAACACTCGTGGTTTTTGTCGTTTCGGACCCGTTTCATGGACTATTACTCACCGTTTTATTGTTCCCAAAGAGGTTTCCACGGTTGTCGAACCCCAAGGAGTGCTTACGTGTTGGTCATCAGGACTCGCAGTTTGGGTCGACTCTGGCCCGTTTCTTGGACTATTACTCAGTTTCGGGATCCCGAAGTGATTTCCACGACTGACGAACCCCGGGGTGCGTTTACGTGTCGGTCATCAACACTCACAATTTTGGCTGATTCTGGTCCGTTTCATGCACTATTACTCAGCGTTTTGGGGTCCCAGAGCGATTTCCATGATTGACGATCCCCGGGGTGCGTTTACGTCTCCGTCGTCAATACTCATAGTTTGAGCCAATTCTGACCCATTTCGTGGACTATTACTCACCGTTTTGGGGTCCTGAACCGATTTCCATACTTGTTGAACCCCATGGAGCGCTTATGTGTCGGTCATCAACACTCACACTTTTGGCTGATTCTGGCCCGTTTCGTTGACTATTACTCACTGTTTTGGGGCCCCGGAGTGAATTCCACGACTAAAGGACCCCGGGGTGTGTTTATGTGTCTGTCATGAATAGTCATAGTTTTTGCCGATTCTGGTACCTTCGTGGACTATTACTCACAGTTTTGGGGTCCGGAGTGATTTCCACAATTAACGAACCCCGGGGTGCGTTTACGTGTCGGTCATCAACACTCACTGTTTTGACCGATTCTCGCCTGTTTCGTGGACTATTACTCACGTTTTGGGTTCCAAAGCGATCTCCATGGTTGTCGAACCGCAAGGTGCGCTTATGTGTCGGTCATCCACACTCACAGTTTTGGCCGATTCTGGCCCGTTTCGTGGAATAATACTCACAATGTTGGGCTCCCGGAGTGATTTCCATGATTAATGAACCCCGTGGTGCGTTTACGTGTCGGTCATCAACCCTCACAGTATTGGCCGATTCTGGCCCGTTTCGTACTGTCTTGGGTTCCCGGAGTGATTTCCACGATTAACGAACCCCGGGGTGCGTTTACGTGTCGATCATCAACACTCGTGGTTTTTGTCATTTCAGACCCGTTTCATGGACTATTACTCACCGTTTTATTGTTCCCAAAGAGGTTTCCACTGTTGTCGAACCCCAAGGAGTGCTTACGTGTTGGTCATCAGGACTCGCGGTTTGGGTCGACTACGGCCCGTTCTTGGACTATTACTCGGTTTGGGATCCCGGTGATTTCCACGACCGACGAACCCGAGTGCGTTTACGTGTCGGTCATCAACACTCACAGTTTTGGCCGATTCTGGCCCTTTTCGTGGACTATTACTCACTGTTTTGGGCCCCCGGAGTGATTGCTATGATTAGCGAACCCCGGGGTGCGTTTACATGTCGATCATCAGCACTCACGTGTTTGGCCGATTCTGGCCCGTTTCGTGGACTATTACTCACTGTTTTGGGGACCCGGAGTATTTTTTTCATGATTATCGAACCACGGGTGCCTTTACGTGTCGGTCATCAACAATCACAGTTTTTGCGAATTCTGACATGTCTCGTGCTCTATTAGTTACCGTTTTGGGGTCCCGAAGTGATTTCCATAGTTGTGGATCCCCAAGGGGCGCTTACGTGTCCCTCATCAACAATCACAGTTTTGGCCGATTCTGGCCCGGTTCGTGGACTATTACTCACAGTTTTGGGCTCCCAGAGTGATTTCCATGATTAACGAACCCCGTGGTGCGTTTACATGTCGGTCATCAACACTCACAGTTTTGGCGATTACGGCCCGTTTCCTGGACTATTACTAAGTTTTGGGGATCCGGAGTGATTTCCACGATTGACAAACCCCGGGGTGCGTTTACGTGTCGGTCATCAACACTCACAATTTTGGCTGATTCTGGTCCGTTTCATGCACTATTACTCAGCGTTTTGGGGTCCCAGTGCGATTTCCATGATTGACGATCCCCGGGGTGCGTTTACGTCTCCGTCGTCAATACTCATAGTTTGAGCCAATTCTGACCCATTTCGTGGACTATTACTCACCGTTTTGGGGTCCTGAACCGATTTCCATACTTGTTGAACCCCATGGAGGCGCTTATGTGTCCGGTCATCAACACTCACACTTTTGGCTGATTACGGCCCGTTTCGTTGACTATTACTCACTGTTTTGGGGCCCCGGAGTGAATTCCACGACTAAAGGACCCCGGGGTGTGTTTATGTGTCTGTCATCAATAGTCATAGTTTTTGCCGATTCTGGTACCTTTCGTGGACTATTACTCACAGTTTTGGGGTCCCGGAGTGATTTCCACAATTAACGAACCCCGGGGTGCGTTTACGTGTCGGTCATCAACACTCACTGTTTTGACCGATTCTACCGCTGTTCGTGGACTATTACTCACGTTTTGGGTTCCAGCGATCTCCATGGTTGTTGAACCCCAAGGTGCGATTATGTGTCGGTTATCCACACTCACAGTTTTGGCCGATTCTGGGCCGTTCGTGGAATAATACTCACAATGTTGGGCTCGGGTGATTTCCATGATTAATGAACCCGTGGTGCGTTTACGTGTCGGTCATCAACCCTCACGGTATTGGCGATTCTGGCCCGTTCGTCTTGTCTTGGGTTCCCGGGTGATTTCCACGATTAACGAACCCGGAATGCGTTACGTGTCGATCATCAACACTCGTGGTTTTTGTCGTTTCGGACCCGTTTCATGGACTATTACTCACCGTTTTATTGTTCCCAAAGAGGTTTCCACGGTTGTCGAACCCCAAGGAGTGCTTACGTGTTGGTCATCAGGACTCGCAGTTTGGAGTGCGACTCTGGCCCGTTCTTGGACTATTACTCCAGTTTGGGATCCCGAAGTGATTTCCACGGTAGCGAACCCGGGGTGCGTTTACGTGTCGGTCATCAACACTCACAATTTTGGCTGATTCTGGTCCGTTTCATGCACTATTACTCGGCGTTTTGGGGTCCCAAAGCGATTTCCATGATTGTCGATCCCGGGGAAGTGCGTTTACGTGTCCGTCTTCAATACTCATAGTTTGAGCCAATTCTGACCCGTTTCGTGGACTATTACACACCGTTTTGGGGTCTGAACCGATTTCCATACTTGTTGAACCCCATGGGCGCTTATGTGTCGGTCATCAACACTCACACTTTTGGCTGATTCTGGCCCGTTTAGATTGACTATTACTCACTGTTTTGGGGCCCCGGAGTGAATTCCACGACTAAAGGACCCCGGGGTGTGTTTATGTGTCTGTCATCAATAGTCATAGTTTTTGCCGATTCTGGCACCTTTCGTGGACTATTACTCACAGTTTTGGGGTCACGGAGTGATTTCCACAATTAACGAACCCCGGGGTGCGTTTACGTGTCGGTCATCAACACTCACTGTTTTGACCGATTCTCGCTGTTCGTGGACTATTACTCACGTTTTTGGGTTCCAAAGCGATCTCCATGGTTGTCGAACCGCAAGGTGCACTTATGTGTCGGTCATCCACACTCACAGTTTTGGCCGATTCTGGCCCGTTTCGTGGAATAATACTCACAATGTTGGGCTCCCGGAGTGATTTCCATGATTAATGAACCCGTGGTGCGTTTACGTGTCGGTCATCAACCCTCACGGTATTGGCGATTCTGGCCCGTTCGTCTTGTCTTGGGTTCCGGAGTGATTTCCACGATTAACGAACCGGGGTGCGTTTGCGTGTCGATCATCAACACTCGTGGTTTTTGTCATTTCAGACCCGTTTCATGGACTATTACTCACCGTTTTATTGTTCCCAAAGAGGTTTCCACTGTTGTCGAACCCCAAGGAGTGCTTACGTGTTGGTCATCAGGACTCGCAGTTTGGGTCGACTCTGGCCCGTTTCTTGGACTATTACTCAGTTTCGGGATCCCGAAGTGATTTCCACGGCCAGCGAACCCAGTGCGTTTACGTGTCGGTCATCAACACTCACAGTTTTGGCGATTCTGGCCCCTTTTCGTGGACTATTACTCACTTTGTTTTGGGCCCCGGAGTGATTTCTATGATTATCGAACCCCGGGGTGCGTTTACATGTCGATCATCAGCACTCACGTGTTTGGCCGATTCTGGCCCGTTTCGTGGACTATTACTCACTGTTTTGGGGACCCGGAGTATTTTTTTCATGATTATCGAACCACGGGTGCCTTTACGTGTCGGTCATCAACAATCACAGTTTTTGCGAATTCTGACATGTCTCGTGCTCTATTAGTTACCGTTTTGGGGTCCCGAAGTGATTTCCATAGTTGTGGATCCCCAAGGGGCGCTTACGTGTCCCTCATCAACAATCACGCTTTTGGCGATTCTGGCCCGGTTCGTGGACTATTACTCACAGTTTTGGGCTCCCAGAGTGATTTCCATGATTAACGAACCCCGTGGTGCGTTTACATGTCGGTCATCAACACTCACAGTTTTGGCCGATTCTGGCCCGTTTGTTGGACTATTACTCAGCTTCGGGGTCCCGAAGTGATTTCCACGATTGACAAACCCCGGGGTGCGTTTACGTGTCGGTCATCAACACTCACAATTTTGGCTGATTCTGGTCCGTTTCATGCACTATTACTCAACGTTTTGGGGTCGGTCACGATTTCCATGATTGGCGATCCCGGGGTGCGTTCGTCTCCGTCGTCAATACTCATAGTTTGAGCCAATTCTGACCCATTTCGTGGACTATTACTCACCGTTTTGGGGTCTGAACCGATTTCCATACTTGTTGAACCCCATGGAGCGCTTATGTGTCGGTCATCAACACTCACACTTTTGGCTGATTCTGGCCCGTTTCGTTGACTATTACTCACTGTTTTGGGGCCCCGGAGTGAATTCCACGACTAAAGGACCCCGGGGTGTGTTTATGTGTCTGTCATCAATAGTCATAGTTTTTGCCGATTCTGGTACCTTTCGTGGACCATTACTCACAGTTTTGGGGTCCGGGAGTGATTTCCACAATTAACGAACCGAGGGTACGTTTACGTGTCGGTCATCAACACTCACTGTTTTGACCGATTCTCGCCTGTTTCGTGGACTATTACTCACGTTTTGGGTTCCAAAGCGATCTCCATGGTTGTCGAACCGCAAGGTGCGCTTATGTTTTGGGCTCCCAGAGTGATTTCCATGATTAACGAACCCCGTGGTGCGTTTACATGTCGGTCATCAACACTCACAGTTTTGGCCGATTCTGGCCCGTTTCTTGGACGATTACTCACTGTTTTGGGGTCCCGGAGTGATTTCCGTGATTAACGAACCCCGGGGTGCGTATATGGGACGGTCGTCAACACTCACTGTTTTGGCCGATTCTGGCCCGTTTACTGTACAATTACTCCGTTTCGGGGTCCCGAAGTGATTTCCACGATTGACGAACCCCGGGGTGCGTTTACATGTCAATCATCAACACTCACAAATTTTGCTGATTCCGGTCCATTTCATGCACCATTACTCAGTGTTTTTGGGGTCCCAGAGCGATTTCATCGATTGACGATCCTCGGGGTGCGTTTACGTGTTCATCGTCAATACTCGTAGTTTGAGCCAATTCTGACCCGTTTCATGGACTATTACTCACCGTTTTGGGGTCCCGAAGCGATTTCCATACTTGTTGAACCCCATGGTGCGCTTACGTGTCGGTCATCAACACTCACAGTTTTGGCTGATTCTGGTCCGTTTCGTGGACTTTTACTCACTGTTCTGGGGCCCCGGAGTGATTTCCTTAATTAACGAACCCCTGGGAGCGTTTACGTGTCGGTCATCAACACTCACAGTTTTGACCGATTATAGCCTGTTTCATGGACTATTACTCACCGTTTTGGGGTCCCAAAGAGATTTCCATGGTTGTCAAACCCCAAGGTGCACTTACGTGTCGGTCATCAACACTCATAGTTTTGGCCGATTCTGGCCCGTTTCGTGGACTATTACTCACAGTTTTAGGCTCCCGGAGTGATTTCCATGATTAACGAACCCTGGGGTGCGTTTACGTGTCGGTCATCAACAATCACAATTTTGGCTGATTCTGGTCCGTTTCATGCACTATTACTCAGCGTTTTGGGGTCCCAGAGCGATTTCCACGATTGACTATCCCCGGGGTGCGTTTACGTGTCCGTCGTCAATACTCATAGTTTGAGCCATTTCTGACCCATTTCGTGGACTATTACTCACCGTTTTGGGGTCCCTCCATACTTGTTGAACCCCATGGTGCGCTTACGTGTCGGTCATCAACACTCACACTTTTGGCTGATTCTGGCCCGTTTCGTAGACTTTTACTCACAGTTTTGGGGTCCCGGAGTGATTTCCACAATTAACGAACCCCGTGGTGCGTTTACGTGTCAGTGATCAACACTCACAGTTTTGGCCGATTCTGGCCCTTTCCTACTGTGTTGGGGTCCCGCAGTGATTTCCACGATTAACGAAGCCCGGGGTGCGTTTACATATCTATCATCAACACTCATGGTTTTTGTCTTTTCGGACCCGTTTTGTGGACTATTACTCACCGTTTTGTGGTCCCAAAGCGATTTCCATGGTTGTCGAACCCCAAGGAGTGCTCACATGTTTGGCCGATTACGGCCCGTTTGCGGACTATTACTCACCGCTTTTGGGGTCCCGGAGTATTTTTTCATGATTATCGAACCACGGGTGCCTTTACGTTTCGGTCATCAACACTCACAGTTTTTGCCAATTCTGACACGTTTCGTGCACTATTAGTTACCGTTTTGGGGTCCCGAGGCGATTTCCATAGTTGTGGATCCCCAAGGTGCGCTTACGTGTCGCTCATCAACAATCACAGTTTTGGCCGATTCTGGCCCGGTTAAATGAACTATTACACGAGTTTTGGGCTCCCGAGTGATTTCCATGATTAATGATCCTCGGGTGCGTTTATGTGTCCGTCACAATACTCATAGTTTGAGTCAATTCTCACCCGTTTACGTGGACTATTACTCACCGTTTTGGGGTCCCGGCGATTTCCATACTTTTTGAACCCCATGGTGCGCTTTACGTGTCGGGTCATCAACACTCACAGTTTGGCTGATTCTGGCCCGTTTCGTGGACTATTACTCACTATTTTGGGGGCCCCGGAGTGAATTACATGATTAAAGAACCCAGGGGTGCGTTTATTTGTCTGTCATCTACAATCATAGTTTTGGCCGATTCTGGCCCGTTTCGTGGACTATTACTCACTGTTTTGGGGTCCCGTAGTGAATTCCACAATTAACGAACCCCGTGGTGCGTTTACGTGTCGGTCATCAACACTCACAGTTTTGACTGGTTATGGCTTGTTTCGTGGACTATTACTCACCGTTTTGGGGTCCCAAAGCGATTTGCATGGTTGTCGAAACGCAAGGTGCGCTTATGTGTTGGTCATCAACACTCACAGTTTATGCCGATTCTGGCCTGTTTCGTGGACTATTATTCACAGTTTTGGGCTCCCGGAGTGATTTCCATGATTAGCGAACACCGGGGTGCATTTACATGTCAATCATCAACACTCACGTGTTTGGCCGATTCTGGCCCGTTTCGTGGACTATTACTCACCGTTTTGGGGTCCCGGGTATTTTTCATGATTATCGAACCACGGGTGCCTTTACGTGTCGGTCATCAGTTTTGGCAATTCGCACGTTTGGTGCACTATTATTTACCATTTTGGGGTCCCCGATTTCCATAGTTGTGGATCCCCAAGGTGCGCTTACGTGGCGCTCATCAACAATCACAGTTTTGGCCGATTCTGGCCCGGTTCGTGGACTATTACTCAAGTTTTGGGCTCCTAGAGTGATTTCCATGATTAACGAACCCCGGTGTGCGTTTACGGGACGGTCATCAACACTCACTGTTTTGGCCGATTCTGGCCCGTTTCTTGTACAATTACTCGGTTTCGGGGTCCCGAAGTGATTTCCATGATTGACGAACCCTCGGGTGCGTTTACGTGTCGGTCATCAACACTCACAATTCTGTCTGATTCCAGTCCATTTCATGCACTATTACTCAGTGTTTTTGGGGTCCCAGAGCGATTTACACGATTGACGATCCTCGGGGTGCGTTTACGTGTCCATCGTCAATACTCATAGTTTTAGCCAATTCTGACCCGTTTCGTGCACTATTACTCACCGTTTTCGTGTTCCGAAGCGATTTCCATACTTGTTTAACCCCATGGTGCGCTTACGTGTCGGTCATCAACACTCACAGTTTTGGCTGATTCTGGCCCGTTTCGTGGACTATTACTCACTATTATGGGGCCCCGGAGTGAATTCCACGATTAAAGAACCCCGGGGTGCGTTTATTATTGTGTCATCAACCATCATAGTTTTGGCCGATTCTGGCCCGTTTCGTGGACTATTACTCACTGTTTTGGGGTTCCGTAGTGATTTCCACAATTAACGAACCCGGGGTGCGTTCGTGTCGCTCATCAACACTCACAGTTTTGACCGATTATGGCCAGTTTTCATGGACTATTACTCATCGCTTTGGGGTCCCAAAGGATTTCCATGGTTGTCAAACCCCAAGGTGCACTTATGTGTCGGTCATCAACACTCACAGTTTTGGCCGATTCTGGCCCATTTCGTGGACTACTACTCACAGTTTTGGGCTCCAGGAGTGATTTCCATGATTAACGAACCCCGAGGTGCGTTTACGGGTCGGTTATCAACACTCACTGTTTTGGCCGATTCTGGCCCGTTTCTTGGACTATATTACTCAGCTTCGGGGTCCCGAAGTGATTTCCACGATTGACAAACCTCGAGGTGCGTTCACGTGTCGGTCATCAACACTCACAATTATGGCTGATTCTGGTCCGTTTCATGCACTATTACTCAGCGTTTTGGGGTCCCGGTCACGATATCCACGAATGACAATCCCCGGGGTGCGTTTACGTCTCCGTCGTCAATACTCATAGTTTGAGCCAATTCTGACCCATTTCGTGGACTATTACTCACTGTTTTGGGGTCCCGAACAGATTTCCATACTTGCTGAACCCCATGGTGCGCTTACGTGACGGTCATCAACACTCACACTTTTGGCTGATTCTGGCCCGTTTCGTTGACTATTACTCATTGTTTTGGGGCCTCGGAGTGAATTCCACGATTAAAGGACCCCGGGGTGCGTTTATGTGTGTGTCATCAATAGTCATAGTTTCGGCCGATTCTGGCACCTTTCGTGGACTGTTACTCACAGTTTTGGGGTCCCGGAGTGATTTCCACAATTAACGAACCCCGGGGTGCGTTTACGTGTTGGTCATCAACACTCACTGTTTTGACCGATTCTGGCCTGTTTCGTGGACTATTACTCATGTTTTGGGGTCCCAAAGCGATCTCCATGGTTGTCGAACCGCAAGGTGCGCTTATGTGTCGGTCATCCACACTCACAGTTTTGGCCGATTCTGGCCCGTTTCATGGAATATTACTCACAGTTTTGGGCTCCCGGAGTGATTTCCATGATTAAAGAACCCCGTGGTGCGTTTACGTGTCGGTCATCAACACTCACAGTTTTGGTCGATTCTGGCCCGTTTCGTACTGTGTTGGGGTCCCGGAGTGATTTCCATGATTAACGAACCCCGGGGTGCATTTACGGACCCATTTCGTGGACTATTACTCACCGTTTTATTGTTCCCAAAGCGGGTTCCACGGTTGTCGAACCCCAAGGAGTGCTTACATGTTGGTCGTTAGGACTCACATTTTGGGTCGATCTGGCCCGTTTCTTGGACTATTACTCAGTTTCGGGGTCCCGAAGTGATTTCCACGACTGACGAACCCCGGGGTGCGTTTACGTGTCGGTCATCAACACTCACAGTTTTGGCCGATTCTGGCCCTTTTCGTGGACTATTACTCACTGTTTTGGGCCCCCGGAGTGATTTCCATGATTAGCGAACACCGGAGTGCGTTTACATGTCGATCATCAACACTCACGTGTTTGGCCGATTCTGGCCCGTTTCTTGGACTATTACTCACCGTTTTGGGCTCCCAGAGTGATTTCCATGATTATCGAACCACGGGTGCCTTTTACGTGTCGGTCATCAACACTCACAGTTTTTGCCAATTCTGACACGTTTCGTGCACTATTAGTTACCGTTTTGGGGTCCCGAAGCGATTTCCATAGTTGTGGATCTCCAAGGTGCGCTTACGTGTCGCTCATCAACAATCACAGTTTTGGCCGATTCTGGCCCGGTTCGTGGACTATTACTCACAGTTTTGGGCTCCCAGAGTGATTTCCATGATTAACGAACCCCGGTGTGCGTTTACGTGTCGGTCATCATCACTCATAATTTTGGCTGATTCTGGTCCGTTTCATGCACTATTACTCAGCGTTTTGGGGTCCCAGAGAGATTTCCACGATAGACTATCCCCGGGGTGCGTTTACGTGTCCGTCGTCAATACTCATAGTTTGAGCCATTTCTGACCCATTTCGTGGACTATTACTCACCGTTTTGGGGTCCCTCCATACTTGTTGAACCCCATGGTGCGCTTACGTGTCGGTCATCAACACTCACACTTTTGGCTGATTCTGGCCCGTTTCGTAGACTTTTACTCACAGTTTTGGGGTCCCGGAGTGATTTCAACAATTAACGAACCCCGTGGTGCGTTTACGTGTCAGTCATCAACACTCACAGTTTTGGCCGATTCTGGCCCTTTCCTACTGTGTTGGGGTCCCGCAGTGATTTCCACGATTAGCGAAGCCCGGGGTGCGTTTACATATCTATCATCAACACTCATGGTTTTTGTCTTTTCGGACCCGTTTTGTGGACTATTACTCACCGTTTTGTGGTCCCAAAGCGATTTCCATGGTTGTCGAACCCCAAGGAGTGCTCACATGTTTGGCCGATTCTGGCCCGTTTCGTGGACTATTACTCACCGTTTTGGGGTCCCGGAGTATTTTTTCATGATTATCGAACCACGGGTGCCTTTATGTTTTGGTCATCAACACTCACAGTTTTTGCCAATTCTGACACGTTTCGTGCACTATTAGTTACCGTTTTGGGGTCCCGAGGCGATTTCCATAGTTGTGGATCCCCAAGGTGCGCTTACGTGTCGCTCATCAACAATCACAGTTTTGGCCGATTCTGGCCCGGTTCGTGGACTATTACACACAGTTTTGGGCTCCCAGAGTGATTTCCATGATTAATGATCCTCGGGGTGCGTTTATGTGTCCGTCGTCAATACTCATAGTTTGAGTCAATTCTCACCCGTTTCGTGGACTATTACTCACCGTTTTGGGGTCCCGAAGCGATTTCCATACTTTTTGAACCCCATGGTGCGCTTACGTGTCGGTCATCAACACTCACAGTTTTGGCTGATTCTGGCCCGTTTCGTGGACTATTACTCACTATTTTGGGGGCCCCGGAGTGAATTACATGATTAAAGAACCCAGGGGTGCGTTTATTTGTCTGTCATCTACAATCATAGTTTTGGCCGATTCTGGCCCGTTTCGTGGACTATTACTCACTGTTTTGGGGTCCCGTAGTGAATTCCACAATTAACGAACCCCGTGGTGCGTTTACGTGTCGGTCATCAACACTCACAGTTTTGACCGGTTATGGCTTGTTTCATGGACTATTACTCACCGTTTTGGGGTCCCAAAGCGATTTGCATGGTTGTCGAAACGCAAGGTGCGCTTATGTGTTGGTCATCAACACTCACAGTTTATGCCGATTCTGGCCTGTTTCGTGGACTATTATTCACAGTTTTGGGCTCCCGGAGTGATTTCCATGATTAGCGAACACCGGGGTGCATTTACATGTCGATCATCAACACTCACGTGTTTGGCCGATTCTGGCCCGTTTCGTGGACTATTACTCACCGTTTTGGGGTCCCGGAGTATTTTTCATGATTATCGAACCACGGGTGCCTTTACGTGTCGGTCATCAGTTTTGGCAATTCTGGCACGTTTCGTGCACTATTATTTACCATTTTGGGGTCCCGAAGCGATTTCCATAGTTGTGGATCCCCAAGGTGCGCTTACGTGGCGCTCATCAACAATCACAGTTTTGGCCGATTCTGGCCCGGTTCGTGGACTATTACTCAAGTGTTGGGCTCCTAGAGTGATTTCCATGATTAACGAACCCCGGGGTGCGTTTACGGACGGTCATCAACACTCACTGTTTTGGCCGATTCTGGCCCGTTTCTTGTACAATTACTCAGTTTCGGGGTCCCGAAGTGATTTCCACGATTGACGAACCCCGGGGTGCGTTTACGTGTCGGTCATCAACACTCACAATTCTGTCTGATTCCAGTCCATTTCATGCACTATTACTCGGTGTTTTTGGGGTCCCGAGGCGATTTACACGATTGGCGATCCTCGGGTGCGTTTACGTGTCCATCGTCAATACTCATAGTTTTAGCCAATTCTGACCCGTTTGCATTGCACTATTACTCACCGTTTCGTGTTCGAGCGATTTCCATACTTGTTTAACCCCATGGTGCGCTTACGTGTCGGTCATCAACACTCACAGCTTTGGCTGATTACGGCCCGTTTTCGTGGACTATTACTCACTATTATGGGGCCCGGGTGAATTCCACGATTAAAGAACCCCGGGGTGCGTTTATTATTGTGTCATCAACCATCATAGTTTTGGCCGATTCTGGCCCGTTTCGTGGACTATTACTCACTGTTTTGGGGTTCCGTAGTGATTTCCACAATTAACGAACCCCGGGGTGCGTTTACGTGTCGCTCATCAACACTCACAGTTTTGACCGATTATGGCCAGTTTTCATGGACTATTACTCATCGTTTTGGGGTCCCAAAGGGATTTCCATGGTTGTCAAACCCCAAGGTGCACTTATGTGTCGGTCATCAACACTCACAGTTTTGGCCGATTCTGGCCCGTTTCGTGGACTATTACTCACAGTTTTGGGCTCCAGGAGTGATTTCCATGATTAACGAACCCCGAGGTGCGTTTACTGGTCGGTTATCAACACTCACTGTTTTGGCGATTCTGGCCGTTTCTTGGACTATATTACTCAAGCCGGGGTCCCGAAGTGATTTCCACGATTGACAAACCTCGAGGTGCGTTCACGTGTCGGTCATCAACACTCACAATTATGGCTGATTCTGGTCCGTTTCATGCACTATTACTCAGCGTTTTGGGGTCCCAGTGCGATATCCACGAATGACAATCCCCGGGGTGCGTTTACGTCTCCGTCGTCAATACTCATAGTTTGAGCCAATTCTGACCCATTTCGTGGACTATTACTCACTGTTTTGGGGTCCCGAACAGATTTCCATACTTGCTGAACCCCATGGTGCGCTTACGTGACGGTCATCAACACTCACACTTTTGGCTGATTCTGGCCCGTTTCGTTGACTATTACTCATTGTTTTTGGGGCCTCGGGTGAATTCCACGATTAAAGGACCCGGGGTGCGTTATGTGTGTGTCATCAATAGTCATAGTTTCGGCCGATTCGCACCTTTTCGTGGACTGTTACTCACAGTTTTGGGGTCCCGAGTGATTTCCACAATTCGCAGAACCGGGAGTGCGTTTACGTGTCGGTCATCAACACTCACTGTTTTGACCGATTCTGGCCTGTTTCGTGGACTATTACTCATGTTTTGGGGTCCCCAAAGCGATCTCCATGGTTGTCGAACCGCAAGGTGCGCTTATGTGTCGGTCATCCACACTCACAGTTTTGGCGATTCTGGCCCGTTTTCGTGGAATATTACTCACAGTTTTGGGCTCCCGGGTGATTTCCATGATTAAAGAACCCCGATGGTGCGTTTACGTGTCGGTCATCAACACTCACGATTTTGGTCGATTGGCCCGTTTAAATCGTGTGTTGGGGTCCGGGTGATTTCCATGATTAACGAACCCGGGGTGCATTTACGGACCCGTTTACGTGGACTATTACTCACCGTTTTATTGTTCCCAAAGCGGGTTCCACGGTTGTCGAACCCCAAGGAGTGCTTACATGTTGGTCGTTAGGACTCACATTTTGGAGTCGATCTGGCCCGTTTCTTGGACTATTACTCGGTTTGGGGTCCCGAAGTGATTTCCACGATCGAACCGAAGTGCGTTTACGTGTCGGTCATCAACACTCACAGTTTTGGCCGATTCTGGCCCTTTTCGTGGACTATTACTCACTGTTTTGGGCCCCCGGAGTGATTTCCATGATTAGCGAACACCGGAGTGCGTTTACATGTCGATCATCAACACTCACGTGTTTGGCCGATTCTGGCCCGTTTCTTGGACTATTACTCACCGTTTTGGGGTCCCGGAGTATTTTTTCATGATTATCGAACCACGGGTGCCTTTACGTGTCGGTCATCAACACTCACAGTTTTTGCCAATTCTGACACGTTTCGTGCACTATTAGTTACCGTTTTGGGGTCCCGAAGCGATTTCCATAGTTGTGGATCTCCAAGGTGCGCTTACGTGTCGCTCATCAACAATCACAGTTTTGGCGATTACGGCCCGGTTCGTGGACTATTACTCACAGTTTTGGGCTCCCGGTGATTTCCATGATTAACGAACCCCGTGTGCGTTCTGGCGGTCATCAACACTCACTGTTTTGTCCGATTCTGGCCTGTTTCTTGTACAATTACTCAGTTTCGGGGTCCCGAAGTGATTTCCACGATTGACAAACACCGGGGTGCGTTTACGTGTTGGTCATCAACACTCACAATTTTGGCTCATTCCGGTCCATTTCATGCACTATTACTCAGTGTTTTTGGGGTCCCAAAGCGATTTCCACGATTGATGATCCTCGGGGTGCGTTTACGTGTCCGTCGTCAATACTCATAGTTTGAGTCAATTCTCACCCGTTTCGTGGACTATTACTCACCGTTTTGGGGTCCCGAAGAGATTTCCATACTTGTTGAACCCCATGGTGCGCTTACGTGTCGGTCGTCAACACTCACAGTTTTGGCTGATTCTGGCTCGTTTCATGGACTATTACTCACTGTTTGTGGGCCCCGGAGTGAATTACATGATTAAAGAACCCAGGGGTGCGTTTAATTGTCTGTCATCTACCATCATAGTTTTGGCCGATTCTGGCCCGTTTCGTGGACTATTACTCACTGTTTTGGGGTCCCGTAGTGAATTCCACAATTAATGAACCCCGTGGTTCGTTTACGTGTCGGTCATCAACACTCACAGTTTTGACCGATTATGGCCTGTTTCATGGACTATTACTCACCGTTTTGGGGTCTCAAACCGATTTCCATGGTTGTCGAACCGCAAGGTGCGCTTATGTGTTGGTCATCAACACTCACAGTTTTGGCCGATTCTGGCCCGTTTCATACTGTGTTGGGGTCCCGGAGTGATTTCCACGATTAACGAACCCCGGGGTGCGTTTACGTGTCGATCATCAACACTCGTGGTTTTTGTCGTTTCGGACCCGTTTAAGTGGACTATTACTCATCGTTTTATTTTTCCCAAAGCGGTTTCCACGGTTGTCGAACCCCAAGGAGTGCTTACGTGTGGAGTGCGTCGGGACTCGCAGCTTTGGGTCGACTACGGCCCGTTCTTGGACTATTACTCTGTTTGAGGTCCCGGTGATTTCCACGGCCGACGAACCCGAGTGCGTTTGTGTCGGTCATCAACAATCACAGTTTTGGCCGATTCTGGCCCGGTTCGTGGACTATTACTCACAGTTTTGGGCTCCCAGAGTGATTTCCATGACTAACGAACCCCGGTGTGCGTTTACGGGACGGTCATCAACACTCACTGTTTTGGCCGATTCTGGCCTGTTTCTTGTACAATTACTCAGTTTCGGGGTCCTGAAGTGATTTCCACGATTGACAAACCCCGGGGTGCGTTTACGTGTCGGTCATCAACACTCACAATTTTGGCTGATTCCGGTCCATTTCATGCACTATTACTCAGTGTTTTTGGGGTCCCAAAGCAATTTCCACGATTGACGATCCTCGGGGTGCGTTTATGTGTCCGTCGTCAATACTCTTAGTTTGAGTCAATTCTGACCCGTTTCGTGGACTATGACTCACCGTTTTGGGATCCCGAAGCGATTTCCGTACTTGTTGAACCCCATGGTGCGCTTACGTGTCGGTCATCAACACTCACAGTTTTGGCCGATTCTGCGCCGTTTCGTGGACTATTACTCACTGTTTGGGGGCCCGGAGTGAATTCCACGATTAAAGATCCCAGGGTGTGTTTATTTGTCTGTCATCTACCATCATAGTTTTGGCCGATTCTGGCCTGTTTCATGGACTATTACTCACTGTTTTGGGGTCCCGTAGTGAATTCCACAATTAACGAACCCTTGGGTGCGTTTACGTGTCGCTCATCAACACTCACAATTTTGGCTGATTCCGGTCCATTTCAAGCACTATTACTCAGTGTTTTTGGGGTCCCAAAGCGATTTCCACGATTGATGATCCTCGGGGTGCGTTTACGTGTCCGTCGTCAATACTCATAGTTTGAGTCAATTCTCACCCGTTTCGTGGACTATTACTCACCGTTTTGGGGTCCCGAAGAGATTTCCATACTTGTTGAACCCCATGGTGCGCTTACGTGTCGGTCGTCAACACTCACAATTTTGGCTGATTCTGGCCCGTTTCATGGACTATTACTCACTGTTTGTGGGCCCCGGAGTGAATTACACGATTAAAGAACCCAGGGGTGCGTTTATTTGTCTGTCATCTACCATCATAGTTTTGGCCGATTCTGGCCCGTTTCGTGGACTATTACTCACTGTTTTGGGGTCCCGTAGTGAATTCCACAATTAACGAACCCCGTGGTTCATTTACGTGTCGGTCATCAACACTCACAGTTTTGACCGATTATGGCCTGTTTCATGGACTATTACTCACCGTTTTGGGGTCCCAAACCGATTTCCATGGTTGTCGAACCGCAATGTGCGCTTATGTGTTGGTCATCAACACTCGTGGTTTTGGCCGATTCTGGCCCGTTTCATGGACTATTACTCACAGTTTTGGGCTCCCGGAGTGATTTCCATTATTAACGAACCCCGTGGTGCGTTTACGTGTCGGTCATCAACACTCACAGTTTTGGCCGATTCTGGCCCGTTTCATACTGTGTTGGGGTCCCGGAGTGATTTCCACGATTAACGAACCCCGGGGTGCGTTTACGTGTCGATCATCAACACTCGTGGTTTTTGTCGTTTCGGACCCGTTTCGTGGACTATTACTCATCGTTTTATTTTTCCCAAAGCGGTTTCCACGGTTGTCGAACCCCAAGGAGTGCTTACGTGTGGGTCGTCAGGACTCGCAGTTTGGGTCGACTCTGGCCCGTTTCTTGGACTATTACTCGGTTGAGGTCCCGGCGATTTCCACGGTAGCGAACCCCGGGGTGCGTTTACGTGTCGGTCATCAACAATCACAGTTTTGGCCGATTCTGGCCCGGTTCGTGGACTATTACTCACAGTTTTGGGCTCCCAGAGTGATTTCCATGATTAACGAACCCCGGTGTGCGTTTACGGGACGGTCATCAACACTCACTGTTTTGGCCGATTCTGGCCTGTTTCTTGTACAATTACTCAGTTTCGGGGTCCCGAAGTGATTTCCACGATTGACAAACCCCGGGGTGCGTTTACGTGTCGGTCATCAACACTCACAATTTTGGCTGATTCCGGTCCATTTCATGCACTATTACTCAGTGTTTTTGGGGTCCCAAAGCAATTTCCACGATTGACGATCCTCGGGGTGCGTTTATGTGTCCGTCGTCAATACTTTTAGTTTGAGTCAATTCTGACCCGTTTCGTGGACTATGACTCACCGTTTTGGGGTCCCGAAGCGATTTCCATACTTATTGAACCCCATGGTGCGCTTACGTGTCGGTCATCAACACTCACAGTTTTGGCTGATTCTGGCCCGTTTCGTGGACTATTACTCACTGTTTCGTGGACAGCGAGGGCGCGCGCATGGGCGGAGGGGGGACGGTGAGGGGGTGACGGCCGGAGGGGGCGTTGGAAGTGAGCACGGCCGGGGACGGAGAGCACGATGGAAGTTGTGGTCGGTGGTGGTCAGGCGCGGGTGAGATGAGGCAGGGGAGGGATTGGGGATTTTAGTGTGGGGGGAGGCTTAGCAATGGCGCACCACTCTCTCGTGCGCCATAAGTGCGACTATTCTAATGGCGCACCACCCCTCGGCGCGCCATTAGAGTTTTGTTTTAATCTAGCCCACTAGCCCTATCTACAACCTAACCCTATCTACAACAGAACCCATACATTAGCCCGACTGGTCAGCACGCAGCACACACACCAGGAGGTCTTGGGTTCGATTCCTAGGCTCCCCAATATTTTTTTATGCATTTTAAATGTTGTTTTTTATATTTATTTGTGTTTAAATATGTTCAAACTTGTTTAAATCATAACAGTAATATTTTTTTATAAAACAGTAATATTTTTTAAAAATATGTTTAATTTTACTTGAAAATATCACCGGGCGGCGGTGGAGCGGGGAGGTGCGGGGTGCCCGTTGATGGGCGGTGGAGCCGGGAGGGTGCGGGGGGTGCTCATCGTGGCGGTGGAGGCGGGGAGGTTGCGGTGGAGTCGTCGGCCCGGCGTGGAGCTAAGCGGGAGAGGTGTGGGTGGGATCGAGATGGAGGATCGAGATCGATATGGAGGGGGAATCGAGATCGAGTTGGAGGGGTATCGAGATCAAGTGTCCTCATTAATTCAAAAAGTGCCCATGAAATTTAAAAATATTCATGATATCAAAAAGTGCCCATGAAATACAATCGAGAAATGAAGACTACGATTTAAATACAATCGATCTTAGCTAAATATCTGTTCACAATCTTCTTGCCCTTCTTTTTTGCAAATGGAGTTCTTACGTGGAGCGGACGTCCTTTAGGTAGGGTGGTCCTGCTTCTTCTTGTGGTGTGTGCTGCTACTTCGCCATTAAATCGTCATGTTCGATCTTGGTCGCCGTATTTGTCGAAGTCTTGCTCATTGGCTACTCCATCCATTCTGATGACCTTCCTTTTGCCTCTCCTCACGACAACACGACTGGGCTTTGACGGGTCGGTAATGAAGAAGCATTGGTCCACTTGGGAAGCCAGTACCCATGGCTCATTTTTTGCGGTGGCGTTTTGCGGTCTTGGATTTGGCTTCGGGTATAACCATGGTGGTGAAATACCGGTCTTCTTTTAGGACGCTCTTGGCCCATCTGACACGGAACATCGGGACCTTCTCTCCAGTGTAGCTCAGCTCCCAGATCTCCTCGATCCTTCTGAAGTATCTGTCCTTGTCATTGCCGGTGTAGGATTCTATCGTTACCCCGGAGTTCTGATAACCATCGCTCTTCATGTCCTTGTTCTCGGTGTAGAATGTGTAGCCGTTGATAGGTCATCAGGTTGTGCTCGGCGCCCTGTGAATAGGCAAATATGAGTTGTTCTTCCTCGGAAGAATCCTCATGTAAAGGGTACGACAGAAGCTTCTGCTTGAACCAACGCACGAAACATGACTTGTGCTCTTTGATTATATCTCCGTCCGTCCTCTGTTGGCCTCGGTCATTGTACGTCTTCTCAATATAGGTTTTGTGCTCTACCACCCAAGGATTGACCACGTCTATGTGTTGTAGCGCGACTAGGTTTGCTCTTTCAAAGTCGGCGAGTCGACCCACGAAGTCGACATGCACTTCGCGGCGACCCTCACGGTGACCCCATCCAGCGAGCACAGCCGAGGTGCCTGTTGACAGGCAGATCAGCGGGGTTCTCGATGCCTAGATAATTCGTGCGATGGAGATGCACTCTTGATTGAAAAGCCCTGGCTATACTTCCCTCTGGACGTGACATGTTTCGAACGTATCCTTTGATGACACCATTCATCCTTTCGAACGGCATCATGCTGCGCAGGAATGTCGCCCCGAGTTGGATGATATCCTCCACGATATGGACCAGCAGATGCACCATAACATCGAAGAATGCGGGCGGGAAATACATCTCAAGCTCGCATAGTATCACCACGATCTCTTCCTGTAGCCTTCTGAGTTGCCTCACGCCAATGGACTTCCAAGAGATGACGTCGAAAAAGTTGCATAGGCCAAATAGCGTTTCACGGACGTGAACGTCCATGATCCCATGGATTGCAACTGGAAGTATCTGCCTCATCAGCATGTGACAGTCATGAGACTTCATCCCGCTGAACTTCTGCTTCGCTGGGTCTAGGTATCTGCTTATCTTCCCCGCGTAACCATAAGGAAGTTTTACTCCTAGGAGGCAGGTGAAAAACTGCTCGATCTCCTCCTGACTTAGAGTGAAGCACGCGGGAGGGTAGTCATTTCTGGTCTTCTTAGCCTTTTTGCCTTTGTGATGACTTTCTGTGTCCTGCTTCGCCTCATCATCATCATCATCATTAGCGTGAAGCTCCTTCCTGATGCCCATTGATTTCAAGTCTGCCCTTGCTTTCGGCCGATCTTTGGTCCTCTCTGGCATGTTGAGCAGGGTACCAAGCAGACTCTCGCACACGTTCTTCGTGATATGCATGATATCAAGGCTGTGAGGCACACGGTGGATCTTCCAAGATGCAAGTCCCGTAAAACAGACCTCGTTTTCCATACCTTCAGCAATGACTCTGGCGCCTTTTCGCTTCTTTCGGCTCTGGCTTCTTTTTGCTTCTTTTTCCGGCAAGGCAGTCTTTCCAATTTTTCAACAGCTCGTCTATTTCCTCGCCGCTCCTCGTACCAGGCGTTTTGAGCTTGGTTTCACCATCGAACAAATCCTTGCGTTTCCTCCACGGGTCATCGCCGTCAAGCCACCATCGATGTCCCATGAACACGGTTTTCGAAAACCGGGATCTCTATCTAGCTGGCGATACGTTGTGTCATCCATGCACCTTACGCATCCGTAAAATCCGTGGACTACCCGCCCGCGAGATATCCGTAATCGAGATAGTCGTGCACCGTCGTGAGCGATTGCAGCTCTCATAGGGAAATATTCTTTCTCTCACGGCGTCCCACGTATTGGCTGGCATTTTCCACAGCGTGTCTAGCTCCTCCTTCAGCAGCCCCAGATCTGATTGATGTGGTTCCTGGTTGTTTCGGCCCTTCAATTAGCATACTCATGTGAATGTACTTCCTCTTCATGGGGGAAGGTTGTACATCCACACAAACACTGGCCAGTGCTATGTGTGCTTCTCTGGCTGCCAAAGCGGATTGACTCCATCGGTCTTTGGCGCCCAAAGACGATGTTCCTTGGATCCTTCCCAAATTCTGGTATTGAAGTTCAACGCTTGCCACTGGCTCGCATCCTTAGGGTGACTCAGCATCTTGTCTTTTTTTTATCTCCGGATCATTTCCGTCATCTTCCCGCTTCTTCTCCTCCCTATCCGCGTGCCAACGCAGGAGCTTCACAACCTTAGGGTCCACAAAATACCGCTGCAGACGAGGATTGATCGGAAAGTACCACACCGATTTTCGAGGAGCTTTCTTCCTCTTCTTGTATCGAGTGACGCCGCACACCGGACATATGGCAGGCTCCGCGTGCTCGTCCCGATAAATGATGCAATTGTTCATGCACACATGGTATTTCACGTGCGGTAAATCTAGAGGACACACGATTTTCTTCGCCTCCTCGAAACTGGTCGGGCACTTGTTCCCTTGGGAAGACGTTCGTGCCAGAATGACATGTTCTCGTCGAAGCATGCGTCGGTCATTTTGTGTTTTACCTTCATCTCCAGAGCCATGAGCGTTACTTTCAGGCGGGTATCCTCGGGCCTGCATCCTTCATACAATGGAGTAACCGCGTCTATCTCCAGTTGATCCAGCTTGGCATTCTCTCGGGCGGCAGCTCTTGCGTTATCCGTGCGCGAGAAGCAGCTCTTGAATATGAGGGTCCTGCACCCAGCCTCCATCGTCGTCTGCTCCGGCATCTTCATCTTCATGATCATGCCCTTCGTCTTGATCTTCCTCCTCATCATGTACGACATCTTCTACATGATGACTGTGTACAGCATCACCGCCATCATCATGTCCTGGAGATTCTTCGTCTTCTCGCCCGCCCTCGCCGCGGTGGTACTTGTCTTGTTGCCCTTTCTCATTTCTTGCCCGCCCCCCATGGAAGACTTCATAGTCATCTCCATCACCTTTCCACCGATAGCCATCCATGAAACCACGCAAGAGCAGGGGGTCCCGCACCTGCCCGGAATCTGGGTCCGCAATAAGGCTCTTCAGCTTGCATCTTCGACACGGACATCTTATCTCTGTCTCGTTCTTTTGAAGCATCTCGGCCTTCGCGGACCTCAAAAACCTATTCATGATGCCTTCGGTCATCGTGCATATCATGGTGGCCTGCGGGGTAGAGCAAAACGATATTTTAGAACCAAGAAAAAATTTGGCATGACCTTCCCTAAAAATAGGACCAAAAAGAATGCATAGTGCCAAAATTCTACTTAAACGGAAATGAATCAACATTCCGGCAAAATATTGGCAACTATCGCATTTGAAATACCGGTACGTGCAAACACAAACATATATGCAACACCACAAACACATGCAACACCACAAACATACATAGATCTAGCTAGGCCACAAAAAGTGCATGTGCACGTTGTTGGAGCGAGCTAGGGAGAAAAAAAGTAGATCTACATCATGAAGATAGCTTTCCCCTTACTTACCTATCAAAAAAAGGTAATTTCACCACTTAATTTTGATGAATCTATGGTGGAAATGAGGTGAGGAGGAGGAGGCAGCCGAAAGCTTGGAGAAGGAGGTGGAGGGAATGAAGTGGGGAAAGTGAGTGGGTAGGTATGTGGCTGTCCAAAATATCTTGTTGGGGTCCCAAGTTACTAATGGCGCACCACCAACCAAATGCGCCATTAGTAACTCCTAATTACAAATGGGCGCCACGTGCGGGTGGTGCGCCATTAGTAGTTTTGCGAGAAAAGTAAATATATATATATATATGTATATATATATATATATATATATATATATATATATACTAATGGCGCACTATGGAAAAGTGCGCCATTAGTAGTTTAAACTAGTAATGGCGCACTGCCTGCTCGGTGCGCCATTACTAGTTAGTACTAGTAATGGCGCACTTCGACCTGACGCGCCATTAGTTTGTATGGGAAAATGGAAAAAAAATTAATACTAGTGGCGCACCGAGTCTACGGTGCGCCATTAGTGTCTTCCACACTAATGGCGCATCAGCAACGGGTGCTCCATTAGTATATAGTTGTGGCGCACTGCTTACCTGATGCGCCACTAGAATCAATCCTATCTATAGCCCTTTCCCTAGTAGTGTATTACTCACTGTTTTGGGGTCCCGTAGTGAATTCCACAATTAACAAACCCCGGGGTGCGTTTACGTGTCGCTCATCAACACTCACAGTTTTGATCGATTATGGCCTGTTTCATGGACTATTACTCATCGTTTTGGGGTCCCAAAGCGATTTCCATGGTTGTCAAAACCCAAGGTGCACTTATGTGTCGGTCATCAACACTCACAGTTTTGGCCGATTCTGGCCCGTTTCATGGACTATTACTCATAGTTTTGGGCTCCCGGAGTGATTTCCATGATTAACGAACCCCGGGGTGCGTTTATGGGTCGGTTATCAACACTCACTGTTTTGGCCGATTCTAGCCCGTTTCTTGGACTATTACACAGTTTTGGGGCCCCGAAGTGATTTCGACAATTGACGAACCCCAGAGCACGTTTACGTGTCGGTCATAAACACTCACAATTTTGGCTGATTCTGGTCCGTTTCATGCACTATTACTCAGCATTTAGGGGTCCCAGAGCGATTTCCATGATTGACGATACTCGGGGTTTGAGCCAATTCTGACCCATTTCGTGGACTATTACTCACTGTTTTGGGGTTCCGAACCGATTTCCATACTTTTTGAACCCCATGGTGCGCTTACATGTTCATCGTCAACACTCACACTTTTGGCTGATTCTGGCCCGTTTCGTTGACTATTACTCACTGTTTTGGGGCCCCGGAGTGAATTCCACGATTAAAGGACCCCGGGGTGCATTTATGTGTCTGTCATCAATAGTCATAGTTTTGGCCGATTCTGGCACCTTTCGTGGACTATTACTCACAGTTTTGGGGTCCCGGAGTGATTTCCACAATTAACAAACCCCGGGGTGCGTTTACGTGTCGGTCATGAACACTCACTGTTTTGACCGATTCTGGCCTATTTCATGGACTATTACTCACGTTTTGGGGTCCCAAAGCGATCTCCATGGTTGTCGAACCGCAAGGAGCGCTTATGAGTCGGTCATCCACACTCACAGTTTTGGCCGATTCTGGCCTTGTTTCGTCGACTATTACTCACAGTTTTGGGCTCCCGGAGTGATTTCCATGATTAACAAACCCCGTGGAGCGTTTACGTGTCGGTCATCAACACTCACAGTTTTGGCCGATTCTGGCCCGATTCGTACTATATTGGGATCCCGGAGTGATTTCCACGATTAACGAAACCCGGGGTGCGTTTCCGTGTCGATCATCAACACTCGTGGTTTTTGTCGTTTCGGACCCGTTTCGTGGACTATTACTCACCGTTTCATTGTTCCCAAAGAGGATTCCACGGTTGTCGAACCCCAAGGAGTGCTTACGTGTTGGTCGTCACGACTCGCAGTTTGGGTCCCGATGTGATTTCAACGACTGACGAACCCCGGGGTGCGTTTACGTGTCGGTCAACAACACTCACAGTTTTGGCCGATTCTGGCCCGTTTCTTGGACTATTACTCAACTTTGGGGTCCCGAAGTGATTTCCACGATTGACAAACCCTGGGGTGCGTTTACATGTCGGTCATCAACACTCACAATTTTGGCTGATTCTGGTCCGTTTCATGCACTATTACTCAGCGTTTTGGGGTCCTAGTGCGATTTCCACGATTGACGATCCCCGGGGTGCGTTTACGTCTCCATCGTCAATACTCATAGTTTGAGCCAATTCTGACCCATTTTGTGGACTATTACTCACTGTTTTGGGGTCCCGAACCGATTTCCATACTTTTTGAACCCCATGGTGCGCTTACATGTCCGTCATCAACACTCACACTTTTGGCTGATTCTGGCCCGTTTCGTTGACTATTACTCACTGTTTTGGGGCCCCAGAGTGAATTCCACGATTAAAGGACCCCGGTGTGCATTTATGTGTCTGTCCTCAATAGTCATAATTTTGGCCGATTCTGGACCTTTCGTGGACTATTACTCACAGTTTTGGGGTCCCGGAGTGATTTCCACAATTAACGAACCCCGGGGTGCGTTTACATGTCGGTCATCAACACTCACTGTTTTGACCGATTCTGGCCTATTTCATGGACTATTACTCACGTTTTGGGGTCCCAAAGCGATCTCCATGGTTGTCGAACCGCAAGGAGCGCTTATGAGTCGGTCATCCACACTCACAGTTTTGGCCGATTCTGGCCCTGTTTCGTCGACTATTACTCACAGTTTTGGGCTCCCGGAGTGATTTCCATGATTAACAAACCCCGTGGTGCGTTTACGTATCGGTCATCAACACTCACAGTTTTGGCCGATTCTGGCCCGTTTCTTACTGTATTGGGATCCCGGAGTGATTTCCACGATTAACGAAACCCGTGGTGCGTTTCCGTGTCGATCATCAACACTCGTGGTTTTTGTCGTTTCGGACCCGTTTCGTGGACTATTACTCACCGTTTTATTGTTACCAAAGCGGTTTCCACGGTTGTCGAACCCCAAGGAGTGCTTACGTGTTGGTCGTCACGACTCGCAGTTTGGGTCGACTCTGGACGTTTCTTGGACTATTACTCAGTTTCGGGGTCCCGATGTGATTTCCACGACTGACGAAACCCGGGGTGCGTTTACGTGTCGGTCAACAACACTCACAGTTTTGGCCGATTCTGGCCCGTTTCTTGGACTATTACTCAACTTTGGGGTCCCGAAGTGATTTCCACGATTGACAAATCTCGGGGTGCGTTTACATGTCAGTCATCAACACTCACAATTTTGGCTGATTCCGGTCCGTTTCATGCACTATTACTCAGCGTTTTGGGGTCCCAGTGCGATTTCCTCGATTGACGTTCACCGGGGTGCGTTTACGTCTCCGTCATCAATACTCATAGTTTAAGCCAATTCTGACCCATTTCGTGGACTATTACTCACTGTTTTGGGGTCCCGAACCGATTTCCATACTTTTTGAACCCCATGGTGCGCTTACATGTCCGTCGTCAACACTCGCACTTTTGGCTGATTCTGGCCCATTTCGTTGACTATTACTCACTGTTTTGGGGCCCCGGAGTGAATTCCACGATTAAAGGACCCCAGGGTGCATTTATGTGTCTGTCATCAATAGTCATAGTTTTGGCCGATTCTGGCACCTTTCGTGGACTATTACTCACAGTTTTGGGGTCCCGGAGTGATTTCCACAATTAACGAACCCCGGTTTGCGTTTACGTGTCGGTCATCAACACTCACTGTTTTGACCGATTCTGGCCTATTTCATGGACTATTACTCACGTTTTGGGGTCCCAAAGCGATCTCCATGGTTGTCGAACCGCAAGGAGCGCTTATGAGTCGGTCATCCACACTCACAGTTTTGGCCGATTCTGGCCCTGTTTCGTCGACTATTACTCACAGTTTTGGAATCCCGGAGTGATTTCCATGATTAACAAACCCCGTGGTGCGTTTACGTGTCGGTCATCAACACTCACAGTTTTGGCCAATTCTGGCCCGTTTCGTACTGTATTGGGATCCCGGAGTGATTTCCACGATTAACGAAACCCGGGGTGCGTATCTGTGTCGATCATCAACACTCGTGGTTTTTGTCGTTTCGGACCCGTTTCGTGGACTATTACTCACCGTTTTATTGTTCCCAAAGCGGTTTGCACGGTTGTCGAACCCCAAGGAGTGCTTACGTGTTGGTCGTCACGACTCGTAGTTTGGGTCGACTCTGGCCCGTTTCTTGGATTATTACTCAGTTTCGGGTCCCGATGTGATTTCCACGACTGACGAACCCCGGGGTGCGTTTACGTGTCGGTCAACAACACTCACATTTTTGGCCGATTCTGGCCAGTTTCTTGGACTATTACTCACTGTTTTGGGCCCCCGGAGTGATTTCCATGATTAGCGAACACCGGAGCCCGTTTCGTGGACTATTACTCACCGTTTTGGGGTCCCGGAGTATTTTTTCATGATTATCGAACCACGGGTGCCATTACGTGTCGGTCATCAACACTCACAGTTTTTTCCAATTCTGACACGTTTCGTGCATTATTAGTTACCGTTTTGGGGTCCCGAAGCGATTTCCATAGTTGTGGATCCCCAAGGTGCGCTTACGTGTCGCTCATCAACAATCATAGTTTTGGCCGATTCTGGCCCGGTTCGTGGACTATTACTCACAGTTTTGGGCTCCCGGTGATTTCCATGATTAACGCACCCCGGTGTGCGTTTACGGGACGGTCATCAACACTCACTGTTTTGGCCGATTCTGGCCTGTTTCTTGTACAATTACACAGTTTCGGGGTCCCGAAGCGATTTCCACGATTAACAAACCCCGGGGTGCGTTTACGTGTCGGTCATCAACGCTCAAAATTTTGGCTGATTCCGGTCCATTTCATGCACTATTACTCAGTGTTTTTGCGGTCCCAAATCGACTTCCACGATTGACGATCCTCGGGGTGCGTTTACGTGTCCGTCGTCAATACTCATAGTTTGAGTCAATTCTCACCCGTTTCATGGACTATTACTCACTATTTTGGGGTCCCGTAGTGAATTCCACAATTAACGAACCCCGGGATGCGTTTACGTGTCGGTCATAGACACTCACAGTTTTGACCGATTATGGCCGGTTTCATGGACTATTACTCACCGTTTTGGGGTCCCAAAGCGATGTCCATGGTTGTCGAACCGCAAGGTGCGCTTATGTGTTGGTCATCAACACTCACAGTTTTGGCCGATTCTGGTCCGTTTCGTGGAATATTACTCACAGTTTTGGGCTCCCGGAGTGATTTCCATGATTAACGAACCCCGTGGTGCGTTTACGTGTCGGTCATCAACACTCACAGTTTTGGCCGATTCTGGCCCGTTTCATACTGTGTTGGGGTCCCTGAGTGATTTCCACGATTAACGAACCCCGGGGTGCGTTTACGTGTCGATCATCAACACTCGTGGTTTTTGTCGTTTTGGACCCGTTTCGTGGACTATTACTCACCGTTTTGTGTTCCGAAAGCGGTTTCCATGGTTGTCGAACCCCAAGGAGTGCTTACGTGTTGGTCGTCAGGACTCGCAGTGTGGGTCGACTCTGGCCCGTTTCATGGACTATTACTCAGTTTCGGCGTCCCGAAGCGATTTCCACTACGGACGAACCCCGGGATGCGTTTACGCGTCGGTCATCAACACTCACAATTTTGGCCGATTCTGGCCCTTTTCGTGGACTATTACTCACTGTTTTGGGCCCCCGGAGTGATTTCCATGATTAGCGAACACCGGGGTGCGTTTAGCTGTGGATCATCAACACTCACGTGTTTGGCCGATTCTGGCCCGTTTCGTGGACTATTATTCACTGTTTTGGGGTCCCGGAGTATTTTTTTTCATGATTAACGAACCCCGGGGAGCCTTTACGTGTCGGTCATCAATACTCACAGTTTTACCCAATTCTGACACGTTTAGTGCACTATTACTCACCGTTTTGGGGGTCCCGAAGCGATTTCCATAGTTGTTGATTCCCAAGGTGCGCTTACGTGTCGCTCATCAACACTCACAGTTTTGGATGATTCTGGCCCGTTTCGTGGATTATTACTCACAGTTTTGGGCTGCTAGAGTGATTTCCATTACTAACGAACCCAGGGGTGTGTTTACAGGTCGGTCATCAACACTCACAGTTTTGGCCGATTCTGGTCCGTTTCATGCACTATTACTCAGCGTTTTGGGGGTCCTAGAGCGATTTCCACGATTGACGATCCTCGGGGTACGTTTACGTGTCCGTCGTCTATACTCATAGTTTGAGCCAATTCTGACCCGTTTCGTGGACTATTACTCACCGTTTTGGGGTCCTGAAGCGGTTTCCATACTTGTTGAACCCCATGGTGCGCTTACGTGTCGGTCATCAACACTCATAGTTTTGGTCAATTCTGTCCCGTTTCGTGGACTATTACTCACTGTTTTGGGGCCCCGGAGTGAATTCCACGACTAAAGAACCCCGGGGTGCGTTTATGTGTTTGTCATCAACCACCATAGTTTTCGCGGATTCTGGCCCGTTTCATGGACTATTCCTCACTGTTCTGGGGTCCTGTAGTGATTTCCACAATTAACGAACCCCGGGATGCGTTTACATGTCGGTCATCAACACTCACTGTTTTGACCGATTCTGGCCTGCTTCATGGACTATTACTCATCGTTTTGGGTTCCCAGAGCGATTTCCATGGCTGTGGAACCCCAAGTTGTGCTTATGTGTCGGTCATCAACACTAATAGTTTTGGCCGATTCTGGCCCGTTTCATGGACTATTCCTCACAGTGTTGGGGTCCCGGAGTGATTTCCATGATTAACGAACCCCGGGGTACGTTTACGTGTCGTTGATCAACACTCACAGTTTTGGCCGATTCTGGCCCTTTTCATGGACTATTAGCCACTGTTTTGGGCTCCCGGAGTGATTTCCATGATTAACGAACACCGGGGTGGGTTTACATGTTGGTCATCAACACTCACATGTTTGGCCGATTCTGGCCCGTTTCGTGGACTATTACTCATTGTTTTGGGGTCCCGGAGTATTTATCCATGATTAACGAACCCCGGGGTGACTTTATGTGTCGGTCATCAACACTCATTGTTTTCGCCAATTCTGACACGTTTCGTGCACTATTACTCACCGTTTTGGGGTCCCTAAGCGATTTCCATAGTTGTTGATCCCCAAGGTGTACTTACGTGTCGGTCATCAACACTCACAGTTTTGGCCGATTCTTGCCTGTTTCTTGGACTATTACTCACTTTCTGGTGTCCCGGAGTGATTTTCACGATTAACGAACCCCAGGGTCCGTTTACGTGTCGGTCATCAACACTCACAGTTTTGACCGATTCTGGCATGTTTCATGGACTATTACTTTTGGGGTCCCAAAGCAATTTCCATGGTTGTCGAACCCCAAGGTGCACTTACGTGTCGGTCATCAACACTCACAGTTTTGGCCGATTTTGGCCCGTTTCGTGGACTATTACTCACAGTTTTGGGCTCCCGGAGTGATTTCCATGATTAACGAACCCCTGGGTGCGTTTACGGGTCCGTCATCAACACTCACAATTTTGGCTGATTCTGGTCCGTTTCATGCATTATTACTCAGCATTTTGGGGTCCCAGAGCGATTTCCACGATTGACGATCTCCGGGGTGCGTTTACGTGTCCGTCGTCAATACTCATAGTTGACGATCTCCGGGGTGCGTTTACATGTCGATCATCAACACTCACATATTTGGCCGATTCATGTCCGTTTCGTGGATTATTACTCACTGTTTTGAGGTCCCGTAGTATTTTTTCATGATTAACGAACCTCGGGGTGCCTTTACGTGTCGGTCATCAACACTCAAAGTTTTTGCCAATTCTAACACGTTTCGTGCACTATTACTCACCGTTTTGGGGTCCCGAAGCGATTTTCATAGTTGTTCATCCCGAAGGTGCGCTTACGTGTCGCTCATCAACACTCACAGTTTTGGCCGATTTTGGCCCGTTTGGTGGACTATTACTCACAATTTTGGGCTCCCAGAGTGATTTCCATGATTAACGAACCGCGGGGTGTGTTTACGGGTCGGTCATCAACACTCACTGTTTTGGCTGATTCTGGCCCGTTTCGTGGACTGTTACTCACTATTTTGGGCTCCCGGAGTGATTTCCATGATTAACGAACACCGGGGTGCGTTTACATGTCGATCATCAACACTCACATGTTTGGCCGATTGATGCCTGCTTCATGGACTATTACTCACTGTTTTGAGGTCCCGGAGTATTTTTTCATGATTAACGAACCTCGGGGTGCCTTTACGTGTCGGTCATAAACACTCAAAGTTTTTGCCAATTCTAACACGTTTCATGCACTATTACTCACCGTTTTGGGGTCCCGAAGCGATTTTCATAGTTGTTCATCCCGAAGGTGCGCTTACGTGTCGCTCGTCAACACTCACAGTTTTGGCCGATTTTGGCCTGTTTCGTGGACTATTACTCACAGTTTGGGGGTCCCAGAGTATTTTTTCATGATTAACGAACCACGGGGTGCCTTTAGGTGTCAGTCATCAACGCTCACTGTTTTTGCCAATTCTGACACGTTTCGTGCACTATTACTCACCGTTTTGGGGTCCCGAAGCGATTTCCATACTTGTTGAACCCCATGGTGCGCTTACGTGTCTTTCATCAATACTCATAGTTTTGGCTAATTCTGGCCCGTTTCGTGGACTATTACTCACTATTTTGGGGCCACGGAGTGAATTCCACGATTAAAGAACCCCGAGGTGCGTTTATGTGTCTGTCATCAACACTCATAGTTTTGGCCGATTCTGGCACGCTTCATGGACTATTACTCACTATTTTGGGGTCCCGGAGTGATTTCCATAATTAATGAACCCCGGGGTGCGTTTACGTGTCGGTCATCAACACTCACAGTTTTGACCGATTCTGGCCTGTTTCATGGACTATCACTCACCGTTTTGGGGTCCCAAAGCTATTCCCATGGTTGTCGAACCCCAAGGTGCGCTTATGTGTTGGTCATCAACACTCACAGTTTTGGCCGATTCTGACCTGTTTCGTGAACTATTACTCACAGTTTTGGGCTCCCGGAGTGATTTCCATGATTAACGAACCCCGTGGTGCGTTTACGTGTCGGTCATCAACACTCACAGTTTTGGTCGATTCTGGCCCGTTTCGTCCCGTGTTGGGGTCCCAGAGTGATTTCCACGATTAACAAACCTCGGGGTGCGTTTACGTGTCGATCATCAACACTCATGGTTTTTGTCGTTTCGGACCCGTTTCGTGGACTATTACTCACCGTTTTATGGTACCAAAGCGATTTCCATGGTTGTTGAACCCCAAGGAGTGCTTACGTGTTGGTCGTTAGGACTCGTAGTTTGGGTGGATTCTGGCCCATTTCGTGGACTATTACTCACAGCTTGGGGGTCCCAGAGTATTTTTTCATGATTAACGAACCACGGGGTGCCTTTAGGTGTCAGTCGTCAACTCTCATTGTTTTTGCCAATTCTGACACGTTTCATGCACTATTACTCACCGTTTTGGGGTCCCGAAGCGATTTCCATACTTGTTGAACCCCATGGTGCGCTTACGTGTCTTTCATCAAAACTCACGTTTATGTGTCGGTCATCAACGCTCACAGTTTTGGCCGATTCTGGCCCTTTTCGTGGACTATTACTCACTATTTTGGGCTCCCGGAGTGATTTCCATGATTAACGAACACCGGGGTGCGTTTACATGTCGATCATCAACACTCACATGTTTGGCCGATTCATGCCCGCTTCATGGACTATTACTCACTGTTTTGAGGTCCCGGAGTATTTTTTCATGATTAACGAACCTCGGGGTGCCTTTACGTGTCGGTCATCAACACTCAAAGTTTTGCCAATTCTAACACGTTTCGTGCACTATTACTCACCGTTTTGGGGTCCCGAAGGGATTTTCATAGTTGTTCATCCCGAAGGTGCGCTTACGTGTCGCTCATCAACACTCACAGATTTGGCCGATTTTGGCCCGTTTCGTGGACTATTACTCACAGTTTTGGGCTCCCAGAGTGATTTCCATGATTAACGAACCGCGGGGTGTGTTTACATGTCGGTCATCAACACTCACAATTTTGCCTGATTCTGGTCCGTTTCATGCACAATTACTCAGCATTTTGGGGTCCCAGAGCGATTTCCACGATTGACGATCCCCGGGGTGCGTTTACGTGTCCATAGTCAATACTCATAGTTTGAGCCAATTCTGACCCCGTGTCGGCCATCAACACTCACCGTTTTCGGGTCCCGAAGCGATTTCCATACTTGTTGAACCCCATGGTGCGCTAACGTGTCGGTCATCGACACTCACAGTTTTGGCTGATTCTGTCCCGTTTCATGGACTATTACTCACTATTTTCGGGCCCCGGAGTGAATTCCACGATTAAAGAACCCCGGGGTGCGTTTATGTGTCTGTAATCAGCCATCAAAGTTTTGGCCGATTTTGGCCCGTTTCGTGGACTATTACTCATAGATTTGGGTTCCCGGAGTGATTTCCACGATTAGCGAACCCCGGGGTGCGTTTACGTGTTGGTCATCAACACTCGTGGTTTTAGTCGTTTCAGACCCGTTTCATGGACTATTACTCACCGTTTTATGGTCCCAAAGCGATTTCCATGGTTGGCGATCCCCAAGGTGTGCTTATATGTCGGTCATCAACACTCACAGTTTTGGCCGATTTTGGCCCGTTTTGTGGACTATTACTCACTGTTTTGGGGTCCCGGAGTGATTTCCACGATTAACAAACACCGGGGTGCGTTTACGGGTCGGTCATCAACACTCACTGTTTTGGCCGAAGCTGACCCGTTTCATGCACTATTACTCAGCTTCGGGGTCCCGAAATGATTACCATGATTGACGAACCCCGGGTGCGTTTACGTGTTGGTCATCAAAACACACAATTTTGGCTGATTCTGGTCCATTTCATGCACTATTAGTCAACGTTTTGGGGTCCCAGAGCGATTTCCATGATTGACGATCCCCGGGGTGCGTTTACGTGTCCGTCGTCAATACTCGTAGTTTGAGCCAATTCTGACCCGTTTCGTCGACTATTACTCACCGTTTTGGGGTCCCGAAGCGATATCCATACTTGTTGAACCCCATGGTGCACTTACGTGTCGGTCATCAACCCTCGCAGTCTTGGCAGATTCTGGCCCGTTTCATGGACTATTACTCACCGTATTGGGGACCCAGAGTGATTTCCACAATTAACGAACCTCGGGGTGCGTTTACGTGTCGGTCATCAACACTCACAGTTTTGACCGATTCTGGCCTGTTTCATGGACTATAACTCATCGTTTTGGGGTCCCGAAGCGATTTCCATAGTTGTTGAACCCCAAGGTGCGATTACGTGTCGGTTATCAATACTCACAGTTTTGACCGATTCTGGCATGTTTCATGGACTATTACTCACCGTTTTGGGGTCCCGAAGCGATTTCCATAGTTGTTGAACCCCAAGGTGCGCTTACGTGTCGGTCATCAACACTCACAGTTTTGGCTGATTCTGGCCCGTTTTGTGGTCTATTACTCACGGTTTTGGGTCCTCAGAGTGAATTCCAAGATTATAGAACCCCGTGGTGCGTTTATGTGTCGGTCATCAACACTCATAGTTTTGGCCGATTCTGGCCCGTCTTGTGCACTATTACTCACTGTATTGGGGTCCCGAAGTGATTTCGATTATTAACGAACTCCGGGGTGCGTTTACGTGTCGGTCATCAACACTCACAGTTTTGGCCGATTTTGTGGACTATTATGCACTATTTTCGGGCCCCGGAGTGAATTCCACGATTAAAGAACCCCGGGGTGCGTTTATGTGTCTGTAATCAACCATCATAGTTTTGGCCGATTTTGGCCCGTTTCGTGGACTACTACTCACTTTTTTGGGTCCCGTAGTGAATTTCACAAATAACGAACCCTGGGGTGCGTTTACCTGTCGGTCATCAACATTCACAGTTTTGACCGATTCTGGTCTATTTCATGGACTATTACTCACCGTTTTGGGGTCGCAAAGCGATTTCCATGGTTGTCGAACCCCAAGATGTGCTTATGTGTCGGTCATCAACACTCACAGTTTTGGCTCCTTCTGGCCCGTTTCATGGACAATTACTCATAGATATGGGTTCCCGGAGTGATTTCCGTGATTAACGAATCCCGTGGTGCGTTTACGTGTCGGTCATCAACACTCACAATTTTGGCCGATTTTGGCACGTTTCATACTGTGTTGGGGTCCCGGAGTGATTTCCACGATTAGCGAACCCCGGGGTGCGTTCACGTGACGATCATCAACACTCGTGGTTTTAGTCGTTTCAGACCCGTTTCATGGACTATTACTCACCGTTTTATGGTCCCAAAGCGATTTCCATGGTTGGCGATCCCCAAGGTGTGCTTATATGTCGGTCATCAACACTCACAGTTTTGGCCGATTTTGGCCCGTTTTGTGGACTATTACTCACTGTTTTGGGGTCCCGGAGTGATTTCCACGATTTACGAACACCGTGGTGCGTTTACGGGTCGGTCATCAAGACTCACTGTTTTGGCCGAATCTGACCCGTTTCATGCACTATTACTCAGCTTCGGGGTCCCGAAATGATTTCCATGATTGACGAACCCCGGGTGCGTTTACGTGTTGGTCATCAAAACACACAATTTTGGTTGATTCTGGTCCATTTCATGCACTATTAGTCAACGTTTTGGGGTCCCAGAGCGATTTCCACGATTGACGATCCCAGGGGTGCGTTTACGTGTCCGTCGTCAATACTCATAGTTTGAGCCAATTCTGAACCGTTTCGTCGACATTACTCACCGTTTTGGGCTCCCAGAGTGATTTCCATGATTAAGGAAGCCCGGGGTGCGTTTATGGGTCGGTCATCAACACTCACTGTTTTGGCCGACTCTGGCCTGTTTCTTGGACTATACTCACTTTTTGGGGACCCGGAGTGATTTCCATGATTAAGGAAGCCCGGGGTGCGTTACCCTGTGGGTCATCAACACTCACTGTTTTGACCGATTTTGGCCTGTTTCATGGACTATTACTCGCCGTTTTGGGGTCCCAAAGCGATTTCCATGGTTGTCGAACCCTAATGTGCACTTACCTGTCGGTCATCAACACTCACAGTTTTGGCTGATTCTGGCCCGTTTCGTGGACTATTACTCACAATTTTGGGTCCCAGAAGTGATTTCCATGATTAACGAACCCCGGGGTGCATTTACGTGTCGGTCATCCATAGTCACTATTTTGGCTGATTCTGGCATATTTCTTGGACTATTACTCAGTTTCGTGGTCCCGAAGTGATTTCCACGATTGACGAACCTCAGGGTGGGTTTACGTGTCGTTCATCAACACTCAAAATTTTAGTTGATTCTGGTCCATCTCATGCACTATTTCTCAGTGTTTTGGAGTCCCGGAGCGATTTCCGCGATTGACGATCCCCGGGGTGTGTTTACGTGTCCGTCGTCAATACACATAGTTTGAGCCAATTCTGACCCGTTTCGTGGACTATTAGTCACTGTTTGGGGTCCCGAAGCGATTTCCATAGTTGTTGAACCCCAAGGTGCGCTTACGTGTCGGTCATCAACACTCACAGTTTTGGCTGATTCTGGCCCGTTTCGTGGTCTATTACTCACGGTTTTGGGGTCTCGGAGTGATTTCCACGATTAATGAACCCCTGGGTGCGTTTACATGTCAGTCATCAACACTCACATGTTTGGCCGATTCTGGCCCGTTTCGTGGACTATTACTCACTGTTTTGGGGTCTCGGAGTATTTTTTCATGATTAACGAACCTCGGGGTGCCTTTACGTGTCGGTCATCAACACTCATAGTTTTTGCCAATTCTGACACGTTTTGTGCACTATTACTCACCATTTTGGTGTCCCAAAGTGATTTCCATAGTTGTGGATCCCCAAGGTGCGCGGTTTTGGCCGATTCTGACCCGTTTCTTGGACTATTACTCACACTACTAGGGAAAAGCCTAGCAGCAGCGCGGGGTTTAGGCCTATCAGTAGCGCGGGACGATGCACTACTGGTAAGGCGCTATAGCTAACGTATAGCAGTAGCGCCTGTAGTCCCACGCTACTGCTATACATGGATAGCTGTAGCGCGCTTCAGAGAAGAGCGCTGCTGATATTATCTGCAACGCTTTTTACAGGGAAGCGCAACTGGTAAGGAGGCGGTACTGCTAACTTTTTTCTCCTCGCTACTACTAGTTTTATTAGTTTTTTTCCGCATATTTGTTATGAATTTGAATAGGCTTTATACAATAATCTTTAGCATATCATACACATAGAAATGTAATCATAGCATATACGTGCAACTAGTCTCATCCAATCATGGCATCATCATAATAATCATCCAACACAAAGTGGTCTCTCGTCATCATCTCGAAAATAGCGATAGAAGTCTCGAGTCCTTGCAAATACATCGTCATCCATCTAAACAATGATATACGTGAGAAGAGCTATCACTTTGAGTGAGAGGGGAACTATGTAGTACATGAGTTCGTATCCCTCTCTCACATTAGCGTGCACCTAAACTAACTACTACCTGTCGCTCGGAAACCGGAAACCAATACACCTGGGCCTGACACTCCAGCCACTCGTCGTATATATACTCCTGGCGTAGCACTTCTTCGCCATCGATGATCTATGCACCTGCATCATCACATGACTCGATGATATGCAACGTATATAGTTGAGCAACAGAAAGAGACAGACTTGGCAAAAACATAAACAACATATCATAAGCATAAATAACAAAGTTCATCGTACCCAAAATGCCCTAACTAGAGTGATCTTCGCTAGTCGAGGAGGAGGACGGTTTAATTACATCACAAATAAAGTTTCGCCGTGCATAACTCAATGTTTTGTCATACAGAAAGTATGGACTAAACGGACACATTGTCATATATCGACAATCACTCGACCATGTCGTGCCATCCATCCATGTTAGGGAGATAGTCCCCGAGCTTAGAGAAAGGCTTCACGTCGAGACGCTAAGAGGCTACCCATGTTCGGACGTCTTCCCGCGACATTTGTCCTTCTCCGTAGAAGATCCCTGTTTTTCTGATGACCTCCTTCATGATGATTTGGGCAAGTTCGCGCTGGATGTTATAGAACTCAGCTCGAAGTCGATGATCCTGGATATCTCCTATGTGCTTTGCCCATTGCAGAATATGGGCATCGCCGGATCTAGGTGACATGTGAAGGTTCTGGTGATCTCGTATGTACTCCAGCATGTGGTGTAGGACATAGAATCCATCCTTAAGAGAATCGCTCGGTTGTTGGATGCAGCAGAAGTCAGTCTTATGGCTGAAGGCGAGCCTGCCGCCCCTTCTCTTCTTGTCCTTGACCTCTCCACCCCCTGCTTGGTAGTAAAACATAGCACTGTCAAGAACATCCTTGATGTGGGTGTAATCCTTTTTTTGAATGTTCTTCGACGAGTCCAAGTAAAATGCCTGGGAGAATCGGGGGTAGAGGATGATGAGGACGGCGCGCCCGCCGCTGCGCAAAATAAGTGCACCTCAAATTAATTAGCCTCCACTGTGAAAATGAATGATTGAAATCGATGGAAGGATAGCAGTGCGGATGACTTACACGGGATGATAAGGCACGAGAATCGCCTCCTTGTTCTTATTGGCGAGCATGAAACTAACGATGTAATCCCTCGCATATTCATGGTGCTTTGCACAGACTCCCAAGAAGCCCTCGTGCATGTAGTATGGGTCAGCGACACGGATATGACGTATCTGCTCAGCCCCGATGATGTAGTTCATGTGCAAGGCATAAAGGTGGACAAACGTAAAATCCAGCTTCTTCACGTGAAACATGTCGAATATGTAATCGAATCAAAGCAGGAACTTATCCACGGGGAAGCAGTCAAAGTACGACATTTGCCGAGGAACGTTAACCACGTAATGTGGGTATCCTGGATCTTTCGAGGCGATGAGGCCTTTCTCTATCCGCAGCACATCGTCATGAAGTCTCCTTAGATCGCCAAATCTGGCCCGTAGCGCTGTTGCAGGTAGGATTGGTTGACCGGGGATATGCCAAATCTGAACGTTAACAATGGTTCCTTCGGCTCGATTATCGTCGCCTTCCCCATGTCGACCTTCTGGTCACCGATGGTGTACAATATGGTGCACGGGGTTTCGTCGGCCTGCAAAGAAAAGTCTGTGACTTGAGGACATCCGAAAGGCAATGAAAACGGGAGATTATACATTTATTGAAGGGGGCCGGTGTGACAGATACCATGAGGGCGTCGAGCTCAACCAAAGGCGAAGCACCGCCGAGCACGTCCGGTGTCGTAGCCGGTGCGGAGGAGCCGGTGCAGGAGCAGGTGCGGGAGCCGGTACGGGAGTGATAACCCACAAGTGTAGGGATCGCAACAACTTTTTAGGGTGAAGTACAGCCCAAATTTATTGATTTGACACAAGGTGAGCCAAAGAATATTCTTGAGTATTAGCAGTTGAGTTGTCAATTCAACCACACCTGGATAACTTAGTATCTGCAGCAAGGTATTTAGTAGCAAAGGTGGTATGATAATAATGGTAACAGAAGCAAAAGTAAAGATAAATGTTTTTGGGTTTTTGTAGCAGTTGTAACAGTAGCAACGGAGAAGTAAATAAGCGAAGAACAATATATGAAAACCTCGTAGCCAATGGATCAGTGATGGATAATTATGCCAGATGTGATTCCTCATGTAATAGCTATAACATAGGGTGACACAGAACTAGCTCCAGTTCATCAATGTAATGTAGGCATGTATTTCGTAAATAGTCATACGTGCTTATGGAAAAGAACTTGCATGACATCTTTTGTCCTACCCTCCCGTGGCATCGGGGTCCTAGCAGAAACTAAGGGATATTAAGGCCTCCTTTTAATAGAGAACCGGAACAAAGCATTAGCACATAGTGAATACATGAACTCCTCAAACTACAGTCATCATCGAGAAGTATACCGATTATTGTCACTTCGGGGTTGTCGGATCATAACACATAATAGGTGACTATAGACTTGCAAGATAGGATCAAGAACACACATATATTCATGAAAACATAATAGGTTCAGATCTGGAATCATGGCACTCGGGCCCTAGTGACAAGCATTAAGCATAGCGAAGTCATAGCAAAATCAATCTCAGAACATAGTGGATACTATGGATCAAACCCTAACAAAACTAACTTGATTACATGGTAAATCTCATCCAACCCATCACCGTCCAGCAAGCCTACGATGGAATTACTCACGCACGGCGGTGAGCATCATGAAATTGGTGATGGAAGATGGTTAATGATGACGACATCGACGCATCCCCCTCTCCGTAGCCCCGAACGGACTCCAGAGAAGCCCTCTCGAGAGAGATTAGGGCTTGGCGGTGGCTCCGTGTCGTAAAACGCGATGAAACTTTCTCTCTGAGTTTTTTCTCCCCGAACATGAATATATGGAGTTCGAGTTGAGGTAGGTGGAGATCCAGGGGGCCCACGAGATAGGGGCGCGCCCTACGGGGGGGGGGGGGTCTCGTGGACAGGCCCTGGGCCCCCTGGTGTATTTCTTCCGCCCAGAAATTCTTATTAATTCCAAAAATTGCCTCCGTGCATTTTCAGGACATTACGAGAACTTTTCTTTTCTACACATAAAACAACATCATGGCAGTTCTGCTGAAAACAGCGTCAGTCCGGGTTAGTTTCATTCAAATCATGAAAGTTAGAGTCCAAAACAAGGGCAAAAGTGTTTGGAGAAGTAGATACGTTGGAGACGTATCAGGGGAGCCGTTGCGGGAGCAGGTGCTGGTGCAACGCTAGTCGAGCTGCTCCCCAAGAAGTCAGCAAGGGGAAAGTCCGCTGCATTTTTTTCTGGATTTTGCTTGGTCCAAGTGAAAACGGCCGGAACCAAGGAAGTAGATATATCTACAACCACCTGTTTTGCGGCAGCAACCGTTGTTGCGACTGTCTGAGATGATTTCTTCTCAACCGCAATCTCAACCTTCTTGTCGATGTTTTCTTCAGTTAACGTCCATCTTTCCTTTCTCTCCTCCGTGGTCTCACGGTAGTACTTCTTCCACATGGCACCGTCTCCGACACCGTGCACGCATCCATACAACGGTCGAGTATCCACCGGGAGTCATTTCAATAAGTTCAACGCCCGGTTGAATGGAGTGTCCCACTTGGGCCTCGCCAATGCCTCAGATGGCGAGTCGCTTTCGGCCGCAATCCTGTGCTGCTCTCTTTGCAAAAAGCACAAGGATCGTTTACAAATATGACTAACGTGTGCAGTCGAATTGATCAGAAACTAAAATTACCAGCAGTCTCATGAACTCAGTGGTGACCGGGTTTGTCTCGTAAACCTTCTTCGCTGGGTCCCAACGGTGCTGGGCCCTGAGGACGTCACGCTCCATCGGGACAGTGAACTCTTCCAAGGGGTCTGGGATGCCCAGACTCGCGGCTTTCGCGTCCTCCTTGGCCCATTTGGACCTCTTTCCGCCGTAACCACGGCTTCCGAGGTGGTGGCTCCCAATGTTCCTCTCTTGAAGCCCTTCATGTACTTAGACTTTTTTTGGCAGCTTCGGCCTCGCAAGCCTCCTTGAATATTTGAAACTGGTCCACCGTGATTGTCGGATTATCCTTTACAATCTCAGAGTAGGGTTCCTTGTCGATGATCCTTGCTTTCACCCTTGTTTTCCAGGCGGCCACGCGTCGCTAAACTTGGTCATGGCGTGTTTGTTTATCTTCTTCATTGCATGGTCCTTATCTGGATCTTCATAATCCTTCTCATTCCGGCCTGGGAACCAGAATATCTGGTGAAACTTCTTTAGGAGGGAGGGCCTAATATTATCTATCTTCTGTAGTTTCTCATCGTTGGTGGTGGAGATTGTCCGTATGATGCAACCAATTTGATTGCGTAGCACTTGCGTGCTTCCTCGGACGCCTTTGGCTCAAAATTGCCGTCGTCCACCTCCATGACCACCAGTCTAGTAGTCCTGAGTTTGTTAGGAAGCCGTTGCCTCTTTGCTTTCGGTTCTACACCGGCTACGCTCCCAGAGGCAGCGCCGGTCTCAGTCTCAGCGCCGGTATCGATGCCGGTTTGAGTCTCAGCGCCCATCTCAGTCTTAGCACCGGTCTGCGTGTTGGTCTCAGTCCCTGATGCCACTAGTGGGACCAGCAACAACATCGGTTGATCATCGGCAAGGCTCAAAAATCCGTCTACCGCCCGTTGATGTCGTTGAAATCACCAGAACCCTGTCCTTCATCGTTGCTAGCCATGTTTCCTATGATTAAATCTAGTCAATTAATTCTAGACCTAATAAAATGAATAATGACATAAAAAAGGCCTATTGTTTTGCAGGAACGTTGACTCCTTCCTGGTGTGGCAACTCCCGGGCACTCGATATGTCCTAGTTTGTAGCACAAGTCATGCCGAAATTCACGGAAAATTTTGGCATGACCTTTGCTGAAAAGTGGACAAATCGAGAACCTAAAATTTGCCGGAACAGGATGAATCAACATTCTGGCAAAACATAGGCCACTCAGCTTCATTCCCTGGAAATAGTGTTCAAATATCCCTCTTCGACACCGCAACACATGTCCAAATATACACGAGCAACCACATGTCCAAATTTCACAAGCTAATTCAAAAACAAAGTGTAGAAGAAAATTCATTTAACTACTAATACAACAAAATTCAGTTAACTTCAGTGCTCTATAATGATGAAAGGAAAAAAAATTCAGTTAACTACTAAGTTCATTCATTTAGGTTATTCATTTAACCTAATTAACCTACTGTACCACTACTACTAGCAGCACTACTGACCTAATTAACCTAGCAAAACTCTATAGCCCTAACTGAAAAACATCTAATTAACATCTACTAGTACCACTACTGCCCTAACCTAATTAACATCTACTAGTATCACTATATACTATACAAGCAGCATCTACCCTAATTAAACCCTACTGCCCTAACTAACTTTTGCTGTAAACCAAATTTTTTGCTCTAAACTAATTTTTGCTCTAACATCTACTACTTAACATCCTTAGCTCTAAACTAAATTTTTTGCTACAAACAAACTTTTGCTCTACTAATTTTTTCTCTAAAATGTAAAGAGAGAGAAGTGGGGAAGGGGTAGGGGACTTACAGAGAGGGCGGGCTCGGGCACGGGCAACGGCGGTCCGGGGCTGGCTCGGGCTGCGGTGAGGTGGAGGGCGGCGACGGTGAGGTCGAGGGCGGCCTCGGGCGGCGGCGGTGAGGATGACGACGGCCTCGGGGGGAGACGGTGAGGTTGCGGGCGTCCACGCCGGCAGGAGACGGCAGCGAAGTGGGGCGACGGCGAATTGGGGAGACGGCGGCGAGGGCGAGGGATTTGGGGAAGAAGTGGTGGCCGAGGGGGGGACCGCTGTTTAAGTGAAAACTTAACGGTAGCGCGTTTCTGAAAACGCGCTATTGCTAAGTTAGCTATAGCACGTTTCCTGAAACTCGCTACTACTATTCCTTTCTCCTTTTCCCCTTTTTTCATCTATTTTTCTTTACATTTTATTTTTTTTCCTTTCTCCTTCTTCTATTTCTTTCATTTTCATTTACTTTTCTCATTGTTTTTCATTTTATTTTATTTTTTTTAGCAGTAGCGGCTTACACATAAACGTGCAGCTACAACGAAGTTAGCGGTAGCACTGTTTATAAAAGAGCGCTACTACTAGGTGTAGCCGATCGGCTTAGCGGTGGGAATTTTTGTAGTAGCGCTTTTATGGCGGGACGAGCTACTGCTATATGTGTATCTATATCGCAGTTTTCTCGCGCTCGCCACTGCTATCTAGTAGTAGCGCCTTTTTTAACACGCGCTAGTGCTAAAGTTCTATGTATTGGCTTTTCCCTAGTAATGTCACTTTTTGGGGTCCCAGAGTGATTTTCACGATTAACGAACCCCGGGATGCGTTTACATGTCGGTCATCAACACTCACAGTTTTGACCGTTTCTGGCCTGATTCATGGACTATTACTCGCCGTTTTGAGGTCCCAAAGCGATTTCCATGGTTGTCGAACCCCAAGGTGCACTTACGTGTCGGTCATCAACACTCACAGTTTTGGCCGATTCTGTCCCGTTTCGTGGACTATTACTCATAGTTTTGGGCTACCGGAGTGATTTCCATGATTAACGAACCCCGGGGTGTATTTACGGGTCGGTCATCAACACTCACTGTTTTGGCCGATTCTGGCCCGTTTCTTGGACTATTACTCAGTTTCGGGGTCCCAAAGTGATTTCCATGATTGACGAACCCCGGGGTGTGTTTACGTGTCGGTCATCAACACTCACTATTTTGGCTGATTCTGGTCCGTTTCATGCACTATTACTTTGCGTTTTGGGGTCCCAGAGCGATTTCCACGATTGACGATCCCCGGGGTGCGTTTACGTGTCCGTCGTCAATACTCATAGTTTGAGCCAATTCTGACCCGTTTCGTGTACTATTACTCACCGTTTTGGGGTCCCAAAACGATTTCCATACTTGTTGAACCCCATGGTGCGCTTATGTGTCGGTCATCAACACTCACAGCTTTGGCTGATTCTGGCTCGTTTCATAGACTATTACTCACTGTTTTGGGGCCCCGGAGTGAATTCCACGATTAAAGAACCCCGGGGTGCGTTTGTGTGTCTGTAATCAACACTAATAGTTTTGGCCGATTCTGGCCCCTTTCGTTGAATTACTCACTGTTTTGGGGTCCCGGAGTGATTTCCACAATTAACGAACCACGGGGTGCGGTTACGTGTCGGTCATTAACACTCACAGTTTTGACCGAATCTGTCCTATTAACACTCACCGTTTTGGGGTCCTAAAGCGATTTCCATGGTTGCCGAACCCCAAGATGCGCTTATGTGTCAGTGATCAACACTCACAGTTTTGGCCGATTCTGGCCCATTTCGTTGACTACTACTCACTTTTTGGGGTCCCGGAGTGATTTCCACGATTAACGAACCCATGAATGCGTTTACGTGTCGGTTATCAACACTCACAATTTTGACCGATTCTGGCCTGTTTCTTGGATTATTACTCACCGTTTTGGGGTCCCAAAGTGAGTTCCATGGTTGTCGAACCCGAAGGTGCGCTTACGTGTCGGTCATCAACACTCACAGTTTTGGCTGATTATGGCCCGTTTCGTGGACTATTACTCACTGTTTTGGCCTCCCAGAGTGATTTCCATGATTAACGAACCCCAGGGTGCGTTTACGTGTCGGTTATCAACACTCACAGGTTTGCCCACTTCTGACCCGTTTCATGGACTATTACTCACTATTTTGGGGTCCCGGAGTAATTTCCACGATTAGCGAACACCGGTGTGCGTTTACGTGTCGGTCATCAACACTCACAATTTTGGCCGATTCTGGCCCGTTTAGTGGACTATAATTCTACGTTTTGGGTCCCGAAGCGATTTCCATGGTTGTCAAACCCGAAGGTGCGCTTACGTGCCGGTCATCAACAATCACAGTTTGGCATGATTCTGGCCTATTTCTTAGACTATTACTCAATTTTGGGGTCCCAGAGTGATTTCCACGATTGACGAACCCCGTGGTGCGTTTACGTGTCGGTCATCAACACTGACAATTTTGGCCGTTTTCGGGTCCCAGAGCGAATTCCACGATTGACGTTCCCCGGGGTGTGTTTACCCATCCGTCGTCAATACTCACAGATTTGACCAATTCGGGCCTGTTTCATGGACTATTACTCACCGTTTTGGGGTCCCAAAGCAATTTCCATGGTTGTTGAACCCCAAGGTGCGCTTACGTGTTGATCATCAACACTCACAGTTTTGGACGATTCTGGCCCGTTTCGTGGAATATTACTCATTGTTTTCGGTGTCCCGGAGTGATTTCCATGATTAACGAACCCCGGGGTGCGTTTGCGTGTCGGTCATCAATACTCAATGTGTGCTTTCGTGTTGGTAGTCAAGACCCGCAGTTTGGGCCGAATCTGGCCCGTTTCTTGGACTATTACTCAGTTTTAGGGTCCCGAAGTGATTTCCACGATTAACGAACCTCGCGGTGCGATTACGTGTCGGTCATCAAATCTCATAACTTTGGCCGATTCTGGACCATTTCGTGCACTATTATTCAGCCTTTTCGGGTCCTAGAACGATTTCCACGATTGACGATCCCCGGCGAGCATTTACGTCTCCGTCGTCAACACTCACAGGTTTGGCCAATACTGAGCCGTTTCATGGACTATTACTCACCGTTTTCGAGTCCTGAAGCGATTTCCATAGTTGTTGATCCCCAAGGTGCGGTTACGTGTCGGTCATCAAAACTCGCAGTTTTGGCCAGTTCTGGCCCGTTTCGTCAACTATTACTCATAGTTTTGGGGTCCCGGAGTGATTTGTAAGATCGACGAACCCCGCTTCTTTAGTATAAGTGTTGCAACTTTGAGAAAATCCAGGTTGTTCATCTCAGTCCCTAGTCAAAACTGAATATTCCACATGTGTAGCCCCCAAGTGTTGGGTTGTCATGCTTGCAGCAACCTGGGACTTGTCATTGCCTTATGCTCATAAAAACTTCAACCAGTGTAGGCCCCAAGGGCTGGGGCATTATGCAATAGTGAGCAGAGACTTTGTAGATATGATCATGTAGACTTTAATAGCAATGTGTAGCCCCCAAGGGACGGCTCAGCAAGACAATACTGAGCTGGGACTTTATATATACTTCATTGACAATAACATCAAATGATGTCACCCCCACCATGGGGCTCGAACCCACGTCCATAAGGTTAAGAGCCTTGTGCTCTACAAACTGAGCAATATATCCATCAATAAAATCACTACAAGAAACTTGTTAATCCATGACAGATTTCTCATGACGTTCTCAAAAACTGTCATCGATGGCCTGGTGCAGCCCCGCAAGCCCGCCGAAGCCCGCCAAATCTTTACCCATATAAAAACCTAACCCTAGCCCTCCTCGACAACCCCTTCCTCATTCCCCATCGCCCCACACGTAGCCGCCACCCCCACCTCCTTGACTCCCTGCTCCCACAGCTCGTCGTCGTTCTCCCCCTCCTCCCCATCCCACTCCCTCTTCTCCCTCCCCTCTGCCTCCACCTCAACCTCCAAGCGACGACACATCACGGCCGCCAGCACCCACCGGCCACCTTGCTCACGGGCTAGGTCCTCTCATCTACTCTCCCCTCACGTTCTCTCCCAGATCTGATCGAGTAGCCTGCAGCCAGTTCTACTTCGGTGCTTTCGGTGCCCAAGCCATGGAGCTCATCCACTAGGTCCCTTCATCTCCTCCCCGCGCCTCCCTCTCCCCCTTTCTCTCATTTATTTGATTCGGTTAAATTTCGCAGGCATGATTCGATTTCATCACATTGGTGCTGCTGCTGACCTGACGAGGTGGAGAAGAAGGACCACTGGCTCCATGGGCTGATGGGAACCAAGTCAAAGACCTCCGAGACGCCATGGAGCTCCAGCCCAACATCATTCGCACCCCCTCCCCTAGAGAGCTTCAAGGTCTTTCTTCTCCTACCCGCCACATGCATCTCTCTTTTGGTTATCGCACAGATTCCATATTTTCTATCTAGGGTTGTACAAATTTGTGATTTTTTCTGTGATTAGAGTGAGTAGAACAATTGAGGAAAGCTCATGGTGATTATGCATACGAATCGATCGTTAGGAGGTATATACATGAAACATTTATGTAGTAGATAATATGTTATTCTCATTGTAGCCACTATAAGATTTCAGAAATTTGGACAACATGTAATTCACTTTTCACATTTGTTGTGTGTGTGCGTGCTGACAAGGTGGAGGCAAATGCTGCTATCGGGGGCTCCTGTGCAATAGCCAATGTGTTGTGTGTCCGTGCTTTCTCTCTAAATCTTTAATACTGAATTTTCTCTGATTTTTTTCCGTATCTTGTAGACTGCGTGGTACCAAGTAAGGACAAACCACTGCACTTTGCTATGTCGCCTTCTATCAAGATCTAATTCAATTTAGTTTTCTACCAAGATCTAATTCAGTTAAGAGTTCTTCCCCTAGGTCTTGGAGACATGATTTCTGTTACTGCATTAACATGTCAACGTGTTCTGTTTAGAGTTTTCTCCCTATGCATTTCTTTTTCTGTTTGTGTTGTCTCCTGCAACCGGGTGAATATGTATTCCAGAAATAAGTTTAATCTGAATCTAAGAAAATTACATCGTTACTTTGTGGCAGTCCTACAGTAAGAATACACAGGTTTAAACCTGTCAATTTGTGTACTAAGCACATGTATTAGTGAGTCAATTTAGAGTAGTACTACTATTAGTTGCGCACCTACTAGTACTAGTCCAGTGGTCACGTGTTAGCTCTCTCTCCAAACCTCGAGGCACACATGACACACCGAGCTAGCACTTGCCAACAAAGTGGCATAACACATATTTTCTGCAACTCCTTTGCTCCATGCCTAGGTCTCCCTCCTCAACAGTGCTTCTGACAAGTGATCCTAAATTTTTTTCTTGCTGTTGTTGGTTGTTTGAAAAATAGACATACTGTAATCTAAATATCTAGGATCGTACTCACTGGCAAGGTATTATTTGCTGCCATCTTTGATTTTAGCAATTAGGTTTATTTATTGTTTTTTTGTAGGATTTTTCTTACGCTAGTTTTCTGGTTTTTCTAGCCTAACAAGCCTCTAACATTGGTTTTGGCTATACAGCAGGTTCATTGAGGTATTGGCTATACAATAGAGCTTTCCTTGCACCTGCAATCCATGGTGACAGAACACAGGAGGTAAATACATATTCTGAACCTATCTGTCATCGCCTAACTTGTTTGTTATCAGCAATATAAAACTGCAATGGCAACACATTATAGCTAATATCTGCCATGCAGTTTTAACACTGGAATCTCAAGAACAACATACATTTTCCTGAGCCTGTTATATACTTGTATGTGTTACAGATTTCAGACTGTATGTATATGCCAGAGTTGCACTTGTAACCGAGACATGTGCTCACAGATTGATGCTAGTCTACTCTTAGCATAATAAGATCACTAAATGGATCATTTGATTGGCTAAAATGGTCTTGCCTTTGAGTGGTTTTACTTTACATTACATGCAAAAGGCAAGTTTTTTGACATAGTTACTTTTAATTGATGAAGAAATTAAGTATGCCTCCAGTATTACTATTTTAATGTTTTGTTCACTAGTAACTACATTGTATTCTATGGAATGATCCATTTTGATATACAAGCCCTGCCATGTGCATATAAACTTGTTTTTTGTTGTACTTGATGAATATGAAATGATATGTCCATCATTTGTTGTAAAATGATGTTGCCCTTTCTATGTTTGGATGATAAAATGTCGCATTTATACAACAATTTTTTAACTTGTACCTAGTCTGCTTTTTCTTAGCGTGTGTGGCCCACATTTATGTGGTACCTTAATATAGTAGTGGTGTGTCCATCAGATGATTGCTTTGAAAATCAACTAATATTATTACACTTTATATTCATTTTGGAGCTGGCTGTTATAACTTGTTATAATTTTGTGCGTGTTTTGGATTCTTTGTAGGTTTGGCAGTAAGTACGTGTTACTAAAGATTGAAGATTTTTGCAGGAATTACTTGGGTCCGAATAGCTGCCTGGAAGTGGTTTAGTGGTGGAGATTAAAATAACCTAGTAGTGCATTTTCAATGAAGTCATGTTGCTTGATTTTTTTAAATGCTTATAGCACCTTGTAGATATGCCTGTGATGTTTTGATATTAATTTTGTTTTTTGAAACTAGACCAGATTGTTGGGAACCTATATTGTCTTGTGAACAAATGCTATTTTTTGAATGAATATAATTCGTTGTCTTGTTGTAAATTTTGATGCGTTGAGAAAATGGGCTGGGCTAAAAAGGGCAAATCGGTTGGATTGGAATGAAGTAATTATTGGGCCAAAACCCTAATTGGGCTGGTTATTGCATGGGCCTGGCTGGTCTCCACGTCAGATCCATGTAGATGCCATGTTACTCCACGTTGATTCAATGTCATGCAAATCAGTGACGAATTGTTCCGTCATAACCTAGTTTGGGCTGGGCGGGCCTAGGACAGGTCCATGACGGCCAAGATCCGTCATGGAATGTTGTATGTCAAATTATGACGCGATATACATGAAGGACAAGGACTGTTATGTATTAACATGTTTCTTGTAGTGAATAGATTAAGGCTTGTGTACTTTGAATTTTTGGTAGGAGCAATTGGTAGCCCCCAAGGGCCGGCTCATCACAATGTGACGGGTCGGGTCTTCAATAAGGCAAGGTGAAAATGACCTTGCGTTAGCCCCCAAGTGTCATGGTGCATGCTTGTAGCGACACGGGACTTGCATATTTGATGTAATCACAACTTGAATAATGTCGGGTCGTAAGCGTACAGCGACTCAGGACTATTCCTTCCATTGCAGAATAAGTCATATCCATTGATAAAACAATAATAGCCATTGCGCTGAAGCGACTTTCAAAACCGTAATCATTCAATATCATAATGTAAATCTAGCCAAGTTGTCTATTAAAGATTGGAATAATAGAATCCGGCGACGCGCTCGGCCAATAGCGACTTAACACATACATTGTCCCCCGGGATACAACCCGGCGACTTATAACCTTTGCGAAAAATCAAGAATTGATAACCCCGTCCATGGCGGCTCATAGTCATGTCCAGTTTTTAAAAAAATCACTTTGGCGGATCGTAGCCTCAATAAACTCAATATTGAACAATATAACTCGGAGCTGGCTAACCCGGCAATCTCTTCATATGGCCAGATGATGGATTTAAATGCAATGATTCATATGAGCAATAGCAGTATTCTTATGTGTAAAGCTCTGGCGACTTAGAGTCAAAAGCCAGTGTGGGTTATCAAACCTCGCATATTTATATAACGAGGGAAACATACCTGTAGAATTGACTTATACTGTCGGCTTACATAGCCATATGAAGTGAAGGTAACAATCCAATGAATTAATCGTCCAAAGCCATGCCGGTTTAATAGCAGTCCGGATAAAGATAGACATGAACCATAAGGAAACATGGCCCTTATTAGTTTTTCAACCATCTATTGACATGTCACAAGGGACAAAACTCCAAAATGTTCAAATGAAAGACAAATCAGAAAACAAGGCTTTCATAGGCCGCCAAGCCTAAAAGTCAAGTGCTTTTATGGGCCGCACAGCCGCAGAGTTAAACCTTAAGTCAAAACCTTCTAAGCCGGACCTCACATGACCAATCATCATTTTAACATTCACAAGTTTAGGTATAGCGAGTCATTCCATGATTACCTGGGCGGAGTGGCAGACTTACAAAGGCAGGATAACCCAGATTTTTTGGTGAATACACCTAGTCGTCCAAGCCTAAAAGGTCATAGCTATGCTTAATGAGCCCCCAAGTTAAAGTTCATTTCAGACATATAAGCAGGATTCAGAGCTCTGCTCAATGAGGAGGAAGCCCCCAAGTATGTTTGTATCATGGTGTACAAGTCGGATCAAGAGGGTAGTCATAGCTATGATCAATGAGCAGGAAGCCCCCAAGTGATCATAATAAGATAAGCCCATAAAGCAGGATACCCATGTTTGAACCGCGCATCATGGCAGCAAGTTCTCTTTGGCAACCTTTAATTTTTCTGAGAACTCGAACTTGCAAGAGATGAATTCTTTTTGCACCAGAATTTCAAAACCGGATATTAAAAGCTTCAAAGCTTTGTGAGAAAACATATTTCCCTTGAGCCAGATTTTAAACCGGAGTTCTTCATTTTGAGCCAAAATTTTCAAACGGCCTTTTAATTTTCATCAATATGGCAGTAGCCTTCGGGACTTGGTTATCTTTGCCTCCAATGACACGAGGTTCTTGAATTTGCTGAAACTGGCAACATTTGCTGAGTTATGTCCATGTATCACCCGAGTCTCAGGATGACTCGAGGAGTTGGCTTGAGATTCCCCATACTTGACCGTGATATAAACCATCATATAATTGAACAGCGGAACACTGTAATATGTTGAAGCTTGGCAGGTTATAAATGATCCCGTATGAGTTGTGTCAATAACCCAACTGATGATTCATCCCAACTGGTTGTTGAAGTTTGAACAAACCTGAGTGGCGGCAACTTGTGCACCTGTCCCTTGAGACATCCAATGCAGGCGGATGCTGATAATATAATATGATTTTCTCCAGAGTTGTTGGAATAGGCCGGACCACAGGGCAGAGAGTAAAGAAGACCGCGGCATCAGAGACAACACGGACGTGGGCGAGTCGGCCACGGGTACAAACAGGATGAGTTAGCCGTGGCATTGTTAGCCGGTGCGGACTGGCAAGTTAATCGCGGAGGCGGTGGTTTGCACATATATTCATCGAGCATCATGGCATAGTCAGATGCTAGCGCGACCTATATATTCATGAGACGGTCGACACACTTGCACTAAAAAATTGTCTTGTATCAAAAAATGTCGCAAGCCAGAATACTTGTTCTTTTAAAGAATAAAAACATATCAACAAAAATTGTCAAGACAGAATTCACCTGATTTATTCAGACGACTGATGATCCATATATAGCATCCGTGGATAACCTGCCAATGTTGCGGTTCATCCAGTGTAAATATGAGAATAAACCCCTTGGTCTCTATCAAGTGCTCAAGGCGCCCAAGAACTCCGTTTGGTCCATCAAGGGCGAATTGTACCCAGCACAAATTGAACAATTTGACACCTCAGGTACCAGGTACATGTCAACTTGATTGCTTGATAGGGAAGCATGTATTGTGATAAATCCACCGCTTCTTCCCATCAACTCCACTTATCTTGAAATTTTCTCTTCTGGCACTTGGCATGCACTGCATCAGCTACAACATGAATCCCATTCCCACTTAGTGCAAAGAGCATGTTTAAAACCTCCTGCCTGGATGCCCTTGACAATATAAGAAATACTCGCCCATCATGAGGAACTCCTAAGAGGCTGCCATTAGTAAGATTGATATTTTGGACATGTCTATTAAGCGGTGCTTCAGCTAAATGATCTTCAATAAATCGGCGGAAACCATGTTGTACCACAACAATGTTTTTCACTCTCTTTTTTCAAGCGTAAGCACAATCTGTCGGGTGATATTATTGAAACCAGTTCAAAAATCCGCCCCAGGTTACACCTCCAACCTTTACTCACTGATGATTCAAAATGTATTTACGTATAGGGTCCTGCCCGGTGCACCCATTATTAATTCAAACCTCGCTGTAATCAGAGTCAGTTCAGCTCCAGTAGACATTGGTGAAGGCAAACTTGATAACCTGCGAAAGTATTCTGTCATCATCATTAAAACAGCCATTCCACGACTCTTCCAAAGAACCATCAGCATTATTCAGCACTCTGACATCAAAGAAGCAACCGGCGAAGCGGCCACAACAAAGATGGGTCAACAAAACGGCGGCTCGCGGCCGCATGGTGGCTCGGTGGATAAGCGTCATCTCACCGGCCGGCGGCTCAAGGCCAGGGCGACGGAGGCCAGAGCGGTTTCGACAGCGCAGCATGGTAAAGGCGAGATGACTTGCAGTGACTGTAGCAAGACCACGGGTGGTTGGTTTGGAAGCGCGCTGGTGCTATGGAAGCAAGTAGTGGAAGCGGGTCGAGGACGCACCAGGAGAACGGCGAGACGAAACGAGACCTGGCAGCGGAGGTGACCCGTCGGGGTGGGTGATGGCTCAAGGCGGGAGCAGTTGCAGGTTATTTTCTGCAGTGAGGGGCGCGGACGCGGCTCGGTCTGCGCGGGGTTGATCCCGACGAGGAAAAAATCCACAGCAGAAGGATCCGGGCGGCTCGAGGGCCGCAACAGAGACCGACCGCAGATACAGTGACAGAGCGCCGGACGTCGATCCCAGGTAGGCAGCTCGGAGGTGACTTGATGCGGACGCGGCTTTGTAGTGTCGGTGAGGGGAGATTAAAGCGGCCGGCAAGGCGCGGCTCACGGCGGAGCAGCAACGAGGTGAGCAGTGGTGTTAGTTTTGGAAGAATCCATCTTCGCGTGTTTCAGGTTGTGGCCCTTGGGCGGTCTCAGGTGAGGCTGACCTGTTTCGTGGACTATTACTCATCGTTTTGGGGTCCCGAAGCGATTTCCATAATTGTTGAACCCAGGGTGCGCTTACGTGTCGGTCATCAACACTCATAGTTTTGGCAAATTCTGGCCCGTTTCATGGACTATTACTCACTCTTTTGGGGTCCCGGAGTGAATTCCACGATTAATGAACCACGGCATGCGTTTACGTGTAGGTCATCAACGCTCACGGTTTTTGACGATTCTGACCCGTTTCATGGACTATTACTCACCGTTTTGTGGTCCCAAAGCGATTTCCATGGTTGTCGAACACCAAGTCGTGCTTACGTGTTGGTCTTCATGACTCGCGGTTTGGGCCGATTTTGGCCCGTTTCGTGGACTATTACTCACTGTTTTGGGGTCACGAAGTAATTTCCACGATTAACGAACCCTGAGGTGCATTTTCGAATCGGGCATCAACAATCATAGTTTTTGCCAATTCTGGCCCATTTCGTGGACTATTACTCATCGTCTTGGGCTCCCGAAGCGATTTCCGTAGATGTTGATCCCCATGGTGCGTTTACGTGTCAGTCGTCAACACTCGTAGTTTTGGCCGATTCTGGCCCGTTTCGTGGACAATTACTCACTCTTTTGGAGTCCTGGAGTGAATTCCATGGTTAACGAACCTCGTGGTGCGTTTACATGTCGGTCATCAACAGTCACGGTTTTTATCAATTCTCACCCGTTTTGCGGACTTTTACTCACCGTTTTGTGGTCCCAAAGCGATTTCCATGGATGTCGAACCCCAAGGTGTGCTTACTTGTTGGTCGTCAGGACTCGCGGTTTCGCCCTATTTTGGCCCATTTCTTGGGCTATTACTCAGTTTGCGGTCCCAAAGTGATTTCCACAATTGACGAACCCCGGGGTGCGTTTACGTGTCGGTCATCAACACTCACAATTTTGGCCAATTCTGCTCCGTTTCGTGCACTATTACTCACCGTTTTGGGGTCCTAGAGCGATTTGCACGATTGACGATCCCCAGGGTGCGTTTATATGTCGGTTATCAACACTCATGGTTTGAGGCAATTCTGACTCGTTTAGTGGACTATTACTCACCGTTTTGGGGCCCCGAAGCGATTTCCATAGTTGTTGGACCCCAAGGTGCGCTTATGTGTCAGTCATCAACACTCACAGTTTTCGCCGATTCTGGCCCATTTCATGGACTATTACTCACTGTTTTGGGGCCCCGGAGTGAATTCCACGATTACAGAACCCCGGGATGCGTTTATATATCGGTGATCAACACTCACAGTTTGGGCCGATTCTGGCCCGTTTCATGGACTATTATTCACTATTTTGTGGTCCGGAGTGATTTCCACGACTAACGAACCCAGAATTGCGTTTACGTGTCGGTCATCAACACTCACAGTTTTGACCGATTCTGGCCTGTTTCGTGGACTATTACTCATTGTTTTGGGGCCCGGGAGTGAATTCCAAGATTAAAGAACCCCGGGGTGCGTTTATGTGTCAGTGATCAACATTCACAGTTTTGGCCGATTCTGGCCCGTTTAAGTGGACTATTACTCACTGTTTTGGGTCCCGGGTGATTTCCACGATTAACGAACCCCGGATTTCGTTTACATGTCGGTCATCAACACTCACAATTTTGACCGATTCTGGCCTGTTTCATGGATTATTACTCACCATTTTGGGGTCTCAAAGCGATTTCCATGGTTGTCGAACCCCAAGGTGCGCTTACGTGTCGGTCATCAACACTCATAGTTTTGGCCGATTCTGGCCCATTTCGTCGACCATTACTCACTATTTTGGGCTCCCGGAGTGATTTCCACGATTGATGATCCCCGGGGAGTGTTTACGTGTCCGTCGTCAACACTCACAATTTTGGCCGATTCTGCTCCGTTTTGTGGACTATTACTCACCGTTTTGGGGTCCCGAAGCGATTTCCATAGTTGTTGAACCCAGGGTGTGCTTACGTGTCGGTCATCAACACTCATAGTTTTGGCAGATTCTGGCCCGTTTCATGGACTATTCCTCACTATTTTGGGGTCCCGGAGTGAATTCCACGATTAATGAACCACGGCATGCGTTTACGTGTAGGTCATCAACACTCACGGTGTTTGACGATTCTGACCCGTTTCATGGACTATTACTCACCGATTTGTGGTCCCAAAGCGATTTCCATGGTTGTCGAACCCCAAGTCGTGCTTACGTGTTGGTCGTCATGACTCGCGGTTTGGGCCGATTTTGGCCCGTTTCGTGGACTATTACTCACTGTTCTGGGGTCACGAAGTAATTTCCACGATTAACGAACCCTGGGGTGCATTTTCGAATCGGGCATCAACAATCATAGTTTTTGCCAATTCTGGCCCATTTCATGGACTATTACTCATCGTCTTGGGCTCCCGAAGCGATTTCCATAGATGTTGATCCCCATGGTGCGCTTACGTGTCGGTCGTCAACACTCGTAGTTTTGGCCGATTCTGGCCCGTTTCGTGGACAATTACTCACTCTTTTGGAGTCCTGGAGTGAATTCCATGGTTAACGAACCTCGTGGTGCGTTTACATGTCGGTCATCAACAGTCACGGTTTTTATCAATTCTCACCCGTTTTGCGGACTTTTACTCACCGTTTTGTGGTCCCAAAGCGATTTCCATGGATGTCGAACCCCAAGGTGTGATTACTTGTTGGTCGTCAGGACTCGCGGTTTCGCCCTATTTTGGCCCGTTTCTTGGGCTATTACTCAGTTCTTGCGGTCCCTAAGTGATTTCCCCACTTGACGAACCCCGGGGTGCGTTTACGTGTCGGTCATCAACACTCACAATTTTGGCCGATTCTGCTCCGTTTCGTGCACTATTACTCGCCGTTTTGGGGTCCTAGAGCGATTTGCACGATTGACGATCCCCAAGGTGCGTTTACATGTCGGTTATCAACACTCTTGGTTTGAGGCAATTCTGACTCGTTTAGTGGACTATTACTCAGCGTTTTGGGGCCCCGAAGCGATTTCCGTAGTTGTTGGACCCCAAGGTGCGCTTACATGTCGGTCATCAACACTCACAATTTTCGCCGATTCTTGCCATTTCGTGGACTATTACTCACTGTTTTGGGGCCCCGGAGTGAATTCCACGATTACAGAACCCCGGGATGCGTTTATAGATCGGTGATCAACACTCACAGTTTGGGCCGATTCTGGCCCGTTTCGTGGACTATTATTCACTATTTTGTGGTCCGGAGTGATTTCCACGACTAACGAACCCAGAATTGCGTTTACGTGTCGGTCATCAACACTCACATTTTTGACCGATTCTGGCCTGTTTCGTGGACTATTACTCATTGTTTTGGGGCCCGGGAGTGAATTCCATGATTAAAGAACCCCGGGGTGCGTTTATGTGTCAGTGATCAACATTCACAGTTTTGGCCGATTCTGGCCCGTTTCGTGGACTATTACTCACTGTTTTCGGGTCCCGGAGTGATTTCCACGATTAACGAACCCCGGATTTCGTTTACATGTCGGTCATCAACACTCACAATTTTGACCGATTCTGTCCTGTTTCATGGATTATTACTCACCATTTTGGGGTCTCAAAGCGATTTCCATGGTTGTCGAACCCCAAGGTGCGCTTACGTGTCGGTCATCAACACTCATAGTTTTGGCCGATTCTGGCCCATTTCGTCGACCATTACTCACTATTTTGGGCTCCCGGAGTGATTTCCACGATTGATGATCCCCGGGGAGTGTTTACGTGTCCGTCGTCAACACTCACAATTTTGGCCGATTCTGCTCCGTTTTGTGGACTATTACTCACCGTTTTGGGGTCCCGAAGCGATTTCCATAGTTGTTGAACCCAGGGTGCGCTTACGTGTCGGTCATCAACACTCATAGTTTTGGCAGATTCTGGCCCGTTTCATGGACTATTCCTCACTATTTTGGGGTCCCGGAGTGAACTCCACGATTAATGAACCACGGCGTGCGTTTACGTGTAGGTCATCAACACTCACGGTGTTTGACGATTCTGACCCGTTTCATGGACTATTACTCACCGATTTGTGGTCCCAAAGCGATTTCCATGGTTGTCGAACACCAAGTCGTGCTTACGTGTTGGTCTTCATGACTCGCGGTTTGTGCCGATTTTGGCCCGTTCGTGGACTATTACTCACTGTTTTTGGGGTCACGAAGTAATTTCCACGATTAACGAACCCTGAGGTGCATTTTGAATCGGGCATCAACAATCATAGTTTTTGCCAATTCTGGCCCATTTCATGGACTATTACTCATCGTCTTGGGCTCCGGCGATTTCCATAGATGTTGATCCCCATGGTGCGCTTACGTGTCGATCGTCAACACTTCGTAGTTTTGGCCGATTCTGGCCCGTTTAAGTGGACAATTACTCACTCTTTTGGAGTCACGGGTGAATTCCATGATTAACGAACCTCGTGGTGCGTTTACATGTCGGTCATCAACACTCACTGTTTTGTCAATTCTCACCCGTTTTGTGGACTTTTACTCACCGTTTTGTGGTCCCCAGCGATTTCCATGGATGTCGAACCCCAAAGGCGTGCTTACTTGTTGGTGCGTCGGGACTCATGGTTTTGGCCTATTTTGGCCCGTTTCTTGAGCTATTACTCAGTTTGCGGTCCCAAAGTGATTTCCACAATTGGACGAACCCGGGTTGCGTTTACGTGTTGGTCATCAACACTCACAATTTTGGCCGATTCTGCTCCGTTTCGTGCACTATTACTCAGCGTTTTGGGGTCCCAGAGCGATTTGCACGATTGACGATCCCCAGGGTGTGTTTACATGTCGGTTATCAACACTCATGGTTTGAGCCAATTCTGACTCGTTTCGTGGACTATTACTCACCGTTTTGGGGCCCCGAAGCGATTTCCATAGTTGTTGGACCCCAAGGTGCGCTTACGTGTCGGTCATCAACACTCACAGTTTTGGCCGATTCTGGCCCATTTCGTGGACTATTACTCACTGTTTTGGGGCCCCGGAGTGAATTCCACGATTACAGAACCCCGGGATGCGTTTATATATCGGTGATCAACACTCACAGTTTTGGCTGATTCTGGCCCGTTTCGTGGACTATTATTCACTGTTTTGTGGTCCCGGAGTGACTTCCACGATTAACGAACCCCGAATTGCGTTTACGTGTCGGTCATCAACACTCACAGTTTTGACCGATTCTGGCCTGTTTCATGGATTATTACTCACCGTTTTGGGTCCCAAGGCGATTTCCATGGTTGTCGAACCCCAAGGTGCGCTTACGTGTCGGTCATCAACACTCACAGTTTTGGCCGCTTCTGGCCCATTTCGTGGAATATTACTCATTGTTTTCGGCTCCCGGAGTGATTTCCATGATTAACGAAACCCGGGGTGCGTTTATGTGTCTGTCATCAATACTCACTGTTTTGGGGTCCCAAAGCGATTTCAATTATTGATCATCCCCGGGGTGCGTTTACGTGTCCGTCGTCAACACTCACACTTTGGGCCAATTCTGACCTGTTTCGTGGACTATTACTCACCGTTTTGGGGTCCCGAAGCGATTTCCATAGTTGTTGAACCCAGGGTGCGCTTACGTGTCGGTCATCAACACTCATAGTTTTGGCAAATTCTGGCCCGTTTCATGGACTATTACTCACTCTTTTGGGGTCCCGGAGTGAATTCCACGATTAATGAACCACGGCGTGCGTTTACGTGTAGGTCATCAACACTCACGGTTTTTGACGATTCTGACCCGTTTCATGGACTATTACTCACCGTTTTGTGGTCCCAAACCGATTTCCATGGTTGTCGAACCCCAAGTCGTGCTTACGTGTTGGTCGTCATGACTCGCGGTTTGGGCCGTTTTTGGCCCGTTTCGTGGACTATTACTCACTGTTTTGGGGTCACGAAGTAATTTCCACGATTAACGAACCCTGGGGTGCATTTTCGAATCGGGCATCAACAATCATAGTTTTTGCCAATTCTGGCCCATTTCATGGACTATTACTCATCGTCTTGGGCTCCCGAAGCGATTTCCATAGATGTTGATCCCCAAGGTGCGCTTACGTGTCGGTCGTCAACACTCGTAGTTTTGGTCGATTCTGGCCCGTTTCATGGACAATTACTCACTCTTTTGGAGTCCTGGAGTGAATTCCATGATTAACGAACCTCGTGGTGCGTTTACATGTCGGTCATCAACACTCATGGTTTTTGTCAATTCCCAGTCGTTTTGTGGACTTTCACTCACTGTTTTGTGGTCCCAAAGCGATTTCCATGGATGTCGAACCCCAAGGCGTGCTTACTTGTTGGTCGTCGGGACTCGCGGTTTCGGCCTATTTTGGCCCGTTTCTTGGGCTATTACTCAGTTTGCGGTCCCAAAGTGATTTCCACAATTGACGAACCCCGGGGTGCGTTTACGTGTCGGTCATCAACACTCACAATTTTGGCCGATTCTGCTCCGTTTCGTGCACTATTACTCAGCGTTTTGGGGTCCCAGAGCGATTTGCACGATTGACGATCCCCAGGGTTTGTTTACATGTCGATTATCAACACTCATGGTTTGAGCCAATTCTTACTCGTTTCGTGGACTATTACTCACCGTTTTGGGGCCCCGAATCGATTTCCATAGTTGTTGGACCCCAAGGTGCGGTTACGTGTCGGTCATCAACACTCACAGTTTTGGCCGATTCTGCCCATTTCATGGACTATTACTCACTGTTTTGGGGCCCCGGAGTGAATTCCACGATTACAGAACCCCGGGATGCGTTTATATATCGGTGATCAACACTCACAGTTTTGGCCGATTCTGGCCCGTTTCGTGGACTATTATTCACTGTTTTGTGGTCCTGGAGTGACTTCCACGATTAACGAACCCCAAATTGCATTTACGTGTTGGTCATCAACACTCACAGTTTTGACCGATTCTGGCCTGTTTCATGGATTATTACTCACCGTTTTGGGTCCCAAGGCGATTTCCATGGTTGTCGAACCCCAAGGTGCGCTTACGTGTCGGTCATCAACACTCACAGTTTTGGCCGCTTCTGGCCCATTTCGTGGAATATTACTCATTGTTTACGGCTCCCGGAGTGATTTCCATGATTAACGAAACCCGGGGTGCGTTTATGTATGCATCATCAATACTCACTGTTTTGGGGTCCCAGCGATTTCCACTATTGATCATCCCGGGGTGCGTTTACGTGTCCGTCGTCAACACTCACACTTTGGGCCAATTCAGACCTGTTTCGTGGACTATTACTCACCGTTTTGGGGTCCCGAAGCGATTTCCATAGTTGTTGAACCCAGGGTGCGCTTACGTGTCGGTCATCAACACTCATAGTTTTGGCAAATTCTGGCCCGTTTCATGGACTATTACTTACTCTTTTGGGGTCCTGGAGTGAATTCCACGATTAATGAACCACGGCGTGCGTTTACGTGTAGGTCATCAACACTCACGGTTTTTGACGATTCTGACCCGTTTCATGGACTATTACTCACCGTTTTGTGGTCCCAAAGCGATTTCCATGGTTGTCGAACCCCAAGTCGTGCTTACGTGTTGGTCGTCATGACTCATGGTTTGGGCGTTTTGGCCCGTTTCGTGGACTATTACTCACTGTTTTGGGGTCACGAAGTAATTTCCACGATTAACGAACCACAGGGTGCATTTTGAATCGCGCATCAACAATCATAGTTTTGGCCGATTCTGGCCCGTTTCATGGACTACTACTCACTGTTTTCGGGTCCCGAAGCGATTTGCATAGCTGTTGAATCCCAAGGTGCACTTACGTGCCGGTCGTCAACCCTCGTAGTTTTGGCCGATTCTGGCCCGTTTCGTGGACCATTACTCACTGTTTTGGTGTCATGAATTCCATGATTAACGAACCTCGTGGTGCGCTTACGTGTCGGTCGTCAACACTCACGGTTTTTGTCAATTCTCACCCGTTTTGTGGACTTTTACTCACCGTTTTGTGGTCCCAAAGCGATTTCCATGGATGTCGAACCCCAAGGCGTGCTTACTTGTTGGTCGTCGGGACTCGCGGTTTCGGCCTATTTTGGCCCGTTTCTTGGGCTATTACTCAGTTTGCGGTCCCAAAGTGATTTCCACAATTGACGAACCCCGGGGTGCGTTTACGTGTCGGTCATCAACACTCACAATTTTGGCCGATTCTGCTCCGTTTCGTGCACTATTACTAGGCGTTTTGGGGTCCCAGAGCGATTTGCACGATCGACGATCCCCAGGGTGTGTTTACATGTCGGTTATCAACACTCATGGTTTGAGCCAATTCTGACTCGGTTCGTGGACTATTACTCACCGTTTTGGGACCCCGAAGCGATTTCCATAGTTGTTGGACCCCAAGGTGCGGTTACGTGTCGGTCATCAACACTCACGGTTTTGGCCGATTCTGGCCCATTTGGTGGACTATTACTCACTGTTTTGGGGCCCCGGAGTGAATTCCCCGATTACAGAACCCCGGGATGCGTTTATATATCGGTGATCAACACTCACAGTTTTGGCCGATTCTGGCCCGTTTCGTGGACTATTATTCACTGTTTTGTGGTCCTGGGTGACTTCCACGATTAACGAACCCCGAATTGCGTTTACGTGTCGGTCATCAACACTCACAGTTTTGACCGATTCTGGCCTGTTTCATTGATTATTACTCACCGTTTTGGGTCCCAAGGCGATTTCCATGGTTGTCGAACCCAAGGTGCGCTTACGTGTCGGTCATCAACACTCACAGTTTTGGCCGCTTCTGGCCCATTTCGTGGAATATTACTCATTGTTTACGGCCCCCGGAGTGATTTCCATGATTAACGAAACCCGGGGTGCGTTTATGTATGCATCATCAATACTCACTGTTTTGGGGTCCCAAAGCGATTTCCACTATTGATCATCCCCGGGGTGCGTTTACGTGTCCGTCGTCAACACTCACACTTTGGGCCAATTCTGACCTGTTTCGTGGACTATTACTCACCGTTTTGGGGTCCCGAAGCGATTTCCATTGTTGTTGAACCGAAGTGCGCTTACGTGTTGGTCATCAACACTCACAGTTTTAGCAAATTCTGGCCCGTTTCATGGACTATTACTCAATCATTTGGGGTCCCGGAGTGATTTCCATGAATAACGAACCCCGGGGAGCATTTACGTGTCGGTCATCAACACTCACGGTTTTGGCCGATTCTGGCCCGTTTCATGGACTATTACTCACCGTTTTGTGGTCCCAAAGCGATTTCCATGGTTGTCGAACCCCAAGTCGTGCTTACGTGTTGGTCGTCATGACTCGCGGTTTGGGCCGATTTTGGCCCGTTTCGTGGACTATTACTCACTGTTCTGGGGTCACGAAGTAATTTCCACGATTAACGAACCCCGGGGTGCATTTTGAATCGCGCATCAACAATCATAGTTTTTGCCAATTCTGGCCCATTTCATGGACTATTACTCATCGTCTTGGGCTCCCGAAGCGATTTCCATAGATGTTGATCCCCAAGGTGCGCTTACGTGCCGGTCGTCAACACTCGTAGTTTTGGCGGATTCTGGCCTGTTTCGTGGACAATTACTCACTCTTTTGGAGACCTGGAGTGAATTCCATGACTAACGAACCTCGGGGTGCGTTTACATGTCGGTCATCAACACTCACGGTTTTTGTCAATTCTGACCCGTTTTGTGGACTTTTACTCACCGTTTTGTGGTCCTAAAGCGATTTCCATGGATGTCGAACCCCAAGGCGTGCTTACTTGTTGGTCGTTGGGACTCGCGGTTTCGGCCTATTTTGGCCCGTTTCTTGGGCTATTACTCAGTTTGCGGTCCCAAAGTGATTTCCACAATTGACGAACCCCGGGGTGCGTTTACGTGTCGGTCATCAACACTCACAATTTTGGCCGATTCTGCTCCGTTTCATGCACTATTACTCAGCGTTTTGGGGTCCCAGAGCGATTTGCATGATTGACGATCCCCAGGGTGTGTTTACATGTCGGTTATCAACACTCATGGTTTGAGCCAATTCTGACTCGGTTCGTGGACTATTACTCACCGTTTTGGGGCCCCGAAGCGATTTCCATAGTTGTTGGACCCCAAGGTGCGCTTACGTGTCGGTCATCAACACTCACGGTTTTGCCGATTCTGGCCCATTTCCTGGACTATTACTCACTGTTTTGGGGCCCCGTAGTGAATTCCACGATTACAGAACCCCGGGATGCGTTTATATATCGGTGATCAACACTCACAGTTTTGGCCGATTCTGGCCCGTTTCGTGGACTATTATTCACTGTTTTGTGGTCCCGGAGTGACTTCCACGATTAACGAACCCCGAATTGCGTTTACGTGTCGGTCATCAACACTCACAGTTTTGACCGATTCTGGCCTGTTTCATGGATTATTACTCACCGTTTTGGGTCCCAAAGCGATTTCCATGGTTGTCGAACCCCAAGGTGCGCTTACATATCGGTCATCAACACTCACAGTTTTGGCCGCTTCTGGCCCATTTCGTGGAATATTACTCATTGTTTTCGGCTCCCGGAGTGATTTCCATGATTAACGAAACCCGTGGTGCGTTTATGTGTCTGTCATCAATACTCACTGTTTTGGGGTCCCAAAGCGATTTCCACTGTTGATCATCCCCGGGGTGCGTTTACGTGTCCGTCGTCAACACTCACACTTTGGGCCAATTCTGACCTGTTTCGTGGACTATTACTCACCGTTTTGGGGTCCCGAAGCGATTTCCATTGTTGTTGAACCCAGGGTGCGCTTACGTGTCGGTCATCAACACTCATAGTTTTGGCAAATTCTGGCCCGTTTCATGGACTATTACTCACTCTTTTGGGGTCCCGGGTGAATTCCACGATTAATGAACCACGGAGTGCGTTTACGTGTAGGTCATCAACACTCACGGTTTTTGACGATTGACCCGTTTCATGGACTATTACTCACCGTTTTGTGGTCCCAAAGCGATTTCCATGGTTGTCGAACCCCAAGTCGTGCTTACGTGTTGGTGCGTCATGACTTCGCGGTTTGGGCCGTTTTGGCCCGTTTCGTCGACTATTACTCACTGTTTTGGGGTCACGCGGTGATTTCCAAGATAAACGAACCACAGGGTGCATTTTCGAATCGCGCATCAACAATCATAGTTTTTGCCAATTCTGGCCCATTTCATGGACTATTACTCATCGTCTTGGGCTCCCGAACCGATTTCCATAGATGTTGATCCCCAAGGTGCGCTTACGTGTCGGTCGTCAACACTTTCGTAGTTTTGGCGATTCTGGCCCGTTTCATGGACAATTACTCACTCTTTTGGAGTCCTGGAGTGAATTCCATGATTAACGAACCTCGGGGTGCGTTTACATGTCGGTCATCAACACTCACGGTTTTTGTCAATTCTCACCCGTTTTGTCGACTTTTACTCACCGTTTTGTGGTCCCAAAGCGATTTCCATGGATGTCGAACCCCAAGGCGTGCTTACTTGTTGGTTGTCGGGACTCGCGGTTTCGGCCTATTTTGGCCCGTTTCTAGGGCTATTACTCAGTTTGCGGTCCCAAAGTGATTTCCACAATTGATGAACCCCGGGGTGCGTTTACGTGTCGGTCATCAACACTCACAATTTTGGCCGATTCTGCTCCGTTTCATGCACTATTACTCAGCGTTTTGGGGTCCCAGAGCGAGTTGCGCGATTGACGATCCCCAGGGTGTGTTTACATGTCGGTTATCAACACTCATGGTTTGAGCCAATTCTTACTCGTTTCGTGGACTATTACTCACCGTTTTGGGGCCCCGAAGCGATTTCCATAGTTGTTGGACCCCAAGGTGCGCTTACGTGTCGGTCATCAACACTCACGGTTTTGGCGATTCTGGCCCATTTCGTGGACTATTACTCACTGTTTTGGGGCCGGGTGAATTCCACGATTCTGAGAACCCGGGATGCGTTTATATATCGGTGATCAACACTCACAGTTTTGGCGATTCTGGCCCGTTCATGGACTATTATTCACTGTTTTGTGGTCCCGGAGTGACTTCCACGATTAACGAACCCAGTGCGTTTACGTGTCGGTCATCAACACTCACAGTTTTGACCGATTACGGCCTGTTTCATAGATTATTACTCACCGTTTTGGGTCCAAGCGATTTCCATGGTTGTCGAACCCCAAGGTGCGCTTGCGTGTCGGTCATCAACACTCACAGTTTTGGCCGCTTCTGGCCCATTTCGTGGAATATTACTCATTGTTTTCGGCTCCCGGAGTGATTTCCATGATTAACGAAACCCGTGGTGCGTTTATGTGTCTGTCATCAATACTCACTGTTTTGGGGTCCCCAGCGATTTCCACTATTGATCATCCCGGGGTGCGTTTACGTGTCCGTCGTCAACACTCACACTTTGGGCCAATTCGACCTGTTTCGTGGACTATTACCCACCGTTTTGGGGTCCACATGCTATTCCCAGTGTTTCTTAACCCAGGGTGCGCTTACGTGTCGGTCATCAACACTCACAGTTTTGGCCGATTCTGGCACGTTTCATGGACTATTACTCACTGTTTTGGGGTCCCGGAGTGATTTCCACGATTAACGAATCCTGGTGTGCGTTTACGTTTCGGTCATCAACACTCGCGGTTTTTATCGATTCTGACCCGTTTTATGGACTATTGCTCACCGTTTTGTGGTCCCAAAGTGATTTCCATGGTTGTCGAACCCCAAGATGTGCTTACGTGTTGCTCGTAAGACTCGCGGTTTGGGCCGTTTTGGCCCGTTCGTGGACTATTACTCACCGTTTTGGGGTCACAGTAATTTCCACGATTAACGAACCACAGGGTGCATTTTGAATCGGGCATCAACAATCATAGTTTTTGCCAATTCTGGCCCATTTCATGGACTATTACTCATCGTCTTGGGCTCTGGCGATTTCCATAGATGTTGATCCCCAAGGTGCGCTTACGTGTCGGTCGTCAACACTTTTCGTAGTTTTGGCGATTCTGGCCCGTTTACGTGGACAATTACTCACTCTTTTGGAGTCACTGGGTGAATTCCATGATTAACGAACCTCGAGTGCGTTTACATGTCGGTCATCAACACTCACGGTTTTTGTCAATTCTCACCCGTTTGTGGACTTTTACTCACCGTTTTGTGGTCCCCAGCGATTTCCATGGATGTCGAACCCCAAAGGCGTGCTTACTTGTTGGTGCGTCGGGCCTCGCGGTTTCTGCCTATGTTGGCCCGTTTCTTGGTATATTACTCAGTTTGCGGTCCCAAAGTGATTTCCACAATTAACGAACCCCGAGGTGCGTTTACGTGTCGGTCATCAACACTAACAATTTTGGCCGATTCTGCTCCGTTTCGTGCACTATTACTCAGCGTTTTGGGGTCCTAGAGCGATTTGCACGATTGACGATCCCCAGGGTGTGTTTACATGTCGGTTATCAACACTCATGGTTTGAGCCAATTCTTACTCGTTTCGTGGACTATTACTCACCGTTTTCGGGCCCCGAAGCGATTTCCATATTTGTTGGACCCCAAGGTGCGCTTACGTGTCGGTCATCAACACTCACAGTTTTGGCCGATTCTGGCCGCTTTCATGGACTATTACTCACTGTTTTGGGGCCGGGTGAATTCCACGATTACGGAACCGGGATGCGTTTATATATCGGTGATCAACACTCACAGTTTTGGCCGATTCTGGCCCGTTTCGTGGACTATTATTCACTGTTTTGTGGTCCCGGAGTGACTTCCACGATTAACGAACCCCGAATTGCGTTTACGTGTCGGTCATCAACACTCACAGTTTTGACCGATTCTGGCCTGTTTCATGGATTATTACTCACCGTTTTGGGTCCCAAGGCGATTTCCATGGTTGTCGAACCCCAAGGGTGCGCTTACGTGTCGGTCATCAACAATCACAGTTTTGGCCGCTTTTGGCCCATTTCGTGGAATATTACTCCTTGTTTTCGGCTCCGGAGTGATTTCCATGATTAACGAAACCGAAGTGCGTTTATGTGTCTGTCATCAATACTCACCGTTTTGGGGCCCCAAAGCGATTTCCACGATTCACGATCCCCAGGGTGCGTTTACGTGTCCGTTGTCAACACTCACAGTTTAGGCCAATTCTGACCCGTTTCATGGACTATTACTCACTGTTTTGGGGCCCGAAGCGATTTCCTTAGTTGTTGAACCCGAAGGTGCGCTTACGTGTCGGTCATCAATACTCGCAGTTTTGGCCGATTCTGGCCCGTTTCGTGGACTATTACTCACTGTTTTGGGGTCCCAGAGTGATTTCCACGATTGATGAACCCCGGGATGCGTTTACGTGTAGGTCATCAACACTCACGATTTTTGACGATTCTGGCCCGTTTCATGGATTATTACTCACCGTTTTGTGGTCCTAAAGCGATTTCCATGGTTGTCGAACCCCAACTGGTGCTTACGTGTTGGTCGTCATGACTCACGGTTTGGGCCGTTTTGGCCCGACTATTACTCACTGTTTTGGGGTCACGAAGTAATTTCCACGATTAACGAACCCTTGGGTGCATTTTCGAATCGCGCATCAACAATCATAGTTTTTGCCAATTCTGGCCCATTTCATGGACTATTACTCATCGTCTTGGGCTCCGGCGATTTCCATAGATGTTGATCCCCAAGGTGCGCTTACGTGTCGGTGCGTCAACACTTTCGTAGTTTTGGCCGATTCTGGCCCGTTTCGTGGACAATTACTCACTCTTTTGGAGTCCTGGAGTGAATTCCATGATTAACGAACCTCGGGGTGCGTTTACATGTCGGTCATCAACACTCACGGTTTTTGTCAATTCTGACCCGTTTGGTGGACTTTTACTCACCGTTTTGTGGTCCTAAAGCGATTTCCATGGATGTCGAACCCCAAGGCGTGCTTACTTGTTGGTCGTCGGGACACGCGGTTTCGGCCTATTTTGGCCCGTTTCTTGGGCTATTACTCAGTTTGCGGTCCCAAAGTGATTTCCACAATTGACGAACCCCGGGGTGGTTTTACGTGTAGGTCATCAACACTAACAATTTTGGCCGATTCTGCTCCGTTTCATGCACTATTACTCAGCGTTTTGGGGTCCCAGAGCGATTTGCATGATTGACGATCCCCAGGGTGTGTTTACATGTCGGTTATCAACACTCATGGTTTGAGCCAATTCTGACTCGTTTCGTGGACTATTACTCACCGTTTTGGGGCCCGGCGATTTCCATAGTTGTTGGACCCCAAGGTGCGCTTGCGTGTCGGTCATCAACACTCACAGTTTTGGCGATTCTGGCCCATTTCGTGGACTATTACTCACTGTTTTGGGGCCGGGTGAATTCCACGATTACAGAACCGGGATGCGTTTATATATCGGTGATCAACACTCACAGTTTTGGCCGATTCTGGCCCGTTTCGTGGACTATTATTCACTGTTTTGTGGTCCCGGAGTGACTTCCACGATTAACGAACCCCGAATTGCGTTTACGTGTCGGTCATCAACACTCACAGTTTTGACCGATTCTGGCCTGTTTCATGGATTATTACTCACCGTTTTGGGTCCCAAGGCGATTTCCATGGTTGTCGAACCCCAAGGTGCGCTTGCGTGTCGGTCATCAACACTCACAGTTTTGGCCGCTGCTGGACCATTTCGTGGAATATTACTCATTGTTTTCGGCTCCCGGTGATTTCCATGATTAACGAAACCGGGGTGCGTTTATGTCTGCATCATCAATACTCACTGTTTTGGGGTCCCAAAGCGATTTCCACTATTGATCATCCCGGGGTGCGTTTACGTGTCCGTCGTCAACACTCACACTTTGGGCCAATTCGACCTGTTTCGTGGACTATTACTCACCGTTTTGGGGTCCGGCGATTTCCATTGTTGTTGAACCCAGGGTGCGCTTACGTGTCGGTCATCAACACTCATAGTTTTGGCAAATTCTGGCCCGTTTCATGGACTATTACTCAGTCTTTTGGGGTCCCGGAGTGAATTCCACGATTAATGAACCACGGGGTGCGTTTACGTGTAGGTCATCAACACTCTCGGTTTTTGTCAATTCTCACCCGTTTCATGGACTATTACTCACCGTTTTGTGGTCCCCAGCGATTTCCATGGTTGTCGAACCCCAAAGTCGTGCTTACGTGTTGGTGCGTCATGACACGCGGTTTGGGCCTATTTTGGCCCGTTCGTGGACTATTACTCACTGTTTTGGGTCCCAAAGTAATTTCCACGATTAACGAACCCCCGGTGGTTTTACGTGTCGGTCATCAACACGAACAATTTTGGCCGATTCTGCTCCGTCTTCATGCACTATTACTCAGCCGCGTTTTGGTGTCCCAGATCGATTTGCACGACTGACGATCCCAGGGTGTGTTTACATGTCGGTTATCAACACTCATGGTTTGAGCCAATTCTGACTCGGTTCGTGGACTATTACTCACCGTTTTGGGGCCCCGAAGCGATTTCCATAGTTGTTGGACCCCAAGGTGCGCTTACGTGTCGGTCATCAACACTCACGGTTTTGGCCGATTCTGGCCCATTTCGTGGACTATTACTCACTCTTTTTGGGCCCGGGTGAATTCCACGATTAACGAACCCGGGATGCGTTTATATATCGGTGATCAACACTCACGGTTTTGGCTGATTCTCACCCGTTTCGTGGACTATTATTCACTGTTTTGTGGTCCCGGGTGACTTCCATGGATGTCGAACCCGAATTGCGTTTACGTGTCGGTCATCAACACTCACAGTTTTGACCGATTCTGGCCTGTTTCATGGATTATTACTCACCGTTTTGGGTCCCAAGGCGATTTCCATGGTTGTCGAACCCCAAGGTGCGCTTACGTGTCGGTCATCAACACTCACAGTTTTGGCCGCTTGGCCCATTTCGTGGAATATTACTCATTGTTTTCGGCTCGGTGATTTCCATGATTAACGAAACCCGGGTGCGTTTATGTCTATCATCAATACTCACTGTTTTGGGGTCCCAGCGATTTCCACGATTGATCATCCCGGGTGCATTTACGTGTCGGTCATCAACACTCACAATTTTGGCCGATTCTGACCTGTTTCGTGGACTATTACTCACCGTTTTGGGGCCCCAAAGTGATTTCCATTGTTGTTGAACCCCAAGGTGCGCTTACGTGTCGGTCATCTACACTCACAGTTTTGGCAAATTCTGGCCCGTTTCATGGACTATTACTCAGTCTTTTGGGGTCCCGGAGTGAATTCCATGATTAATGAACCACGGGGTGCGTTTACGTGTAGGTCATCAACACTCTCGGTTTTTGTCAATTCTCACCCGTTTTGTGGACTTTTACTCACCGTTTTGTGGTCCCAAAGCGACTTCCATGGATGTCGAACCCCAAGGCGTGCTTACTTGTTGGTCGTCGGGACACGCGGTTTCGGCCTATTTTGGCCCGTTTCTTGGGCTATTACTCAGTTTGCGGTCCCAAAGTGATTTCCACAATTAACGAACCCCGAGGTGCGTTTACGTGTCGGTCATCAACACTCACAATTTTGGCGGATTCTGCTCCGTTTCATGCACTATTACTCAGCGTTTTGGGGTCCCGGAGCGATTTGCGCGATTGACGATCCCCTGGATGTATTTACATGTCTGTTATCAACACTCATGGTTTGAGCCAATTCTGACTCGTTTCGTGGACTATTACTCACCGTTTTGGGGCCCCGAAGCGATTTCCATAGTTGTTGGACCCCAAGGTGCGCTTACGTGTCGGTCATCAACACTCACAGTTTTGGCCGATTCTGGCCCAGTTCGTGGACTATTACTCACTGTTTTGGGCCCCGGAGTGAATTCCACGATTACAGAACCCCGGGATGCGTTTATATATCGGTGATCAACACTCACAGTTTTGGCGATTCTGGCCCGTTTCGTGGACTATTATTCACTGTTTTGTGGTCCCGGGTGACTTCCACGATTAATGAACCCCGAAGTGCGTTTAGGTGTCGGTCATCAACACTCACAGTTTTGACCGATTTTGGCCTGTTTCCTGGATTATTACTCACCGTTTTGGGTCCCAAGGCGATTTCCATGGTTGTCGAACCCCAAGGTGCGCTTGAGTGTCGGTCATCAACACTAACAGTTTTGGCCGCTTCGGCCCATTTCGTGGAATATTACTCATTGTTTTCGGCTCCGGAGTGATTTCCATGATTAACGAAACCCGAAGTGCGTTTATGTGTCATCATCAATACTCACTGTTTTGGGGTCCCCAGCGATTTCCACTATTGATCATCCCGGGGTGCGTTTACGTGTCCGTCGTCAACACTCACACTTTGGGCCAATTCGACCTGTTTCTTGGATTATTACTCACCGTTTTGGGTTCCATTGGCTTTTTCAATTGTTGATTAACCCATGGTGCGCTTACGTGTCGGTCATCAACACTCATAGTTTTGGCAAATTCTGGCCCGTTTCATGGACTATTACTCACTCTTTTGGGGTCCCGGAGTGACTTCCACGAGTAATGAACCACGGGTGCGTTTACGTGTAGGTCATCAACACTCCACGGTTTTTGGCGATTACGACCCGTTTCAGTGACTATTACTCTCCGATTTGTGGTCACAATGCGATTTCCATGGTGGTCTAACCCCAAGTGGTGCTTACTGTTTGTTCTTCATTACTCGCGGTTTGGGCCATTTTGGCCCGTTTCGTGGACAATTACTCACTGTTTTGGGGTCACGAAGTAATTTCCACGATTAACGAACCACAGGGTGCATTTTGAATCGCGCATCAACAATCATAGTTTTTGCCAATTCTGGCCCATTTCATGGACTATTACTCATCGTCTTGGGCTCCGGCGATTTCCATAGTTGTTGGACCCCAAGGTGCGCTTACGTGTCGGTCGTCAACACTCGTAGTTTTGGCCGATTCTGGCCCGTTTCGTGGACAATTACTCACTCTTTTGGAGTCCTGGAGTGAATTCCATGATTAACGAACCTCGGGGTGCGTTTACATGTCGGTCATCAACACTCACGGTTTTTGTCAATTCTCACCCGTTTTGTGGACTTTTACTCACCGTTTTGTGGTCCCAAAGCGACTTCCATGGATGTCGAACCCCAAGGCGTGCTTACTTGTTGGTCGTCGGGACACGCGGTTTCGGCCTATTTTGGCCCGTTTCTTGGGCTATTACTCAGTTTGCGGTCCCAAAGTGATTTCCACAATTGACGAACCCCGGGGTGGTTTTACGTGTCGGTCATCAACACTAACAATTTTGGCCGATTCTGCTCCGTTTCGTGCACTATTACTCAGCGTTTTGGGGTCCCAGAGCGATTTGCATGATTGACGATCCCCAGGGTGTGTTTACATGTCGGTTATCAACACTCATGGTTTGAGCCAATTCTGACTCGTTTCATGGACTATTACTCACCGTTTTGGGGCCCCGAAGCGATTTCCATAGTTGTTGGACCCCAAGGTGCGCTTACGTGTCGGTCATCAACACTCACGGTTTTGGCCGATTCTGGCCCATTTCGTGGACTATTACTCACTGTTTTGGGCCCCGGAGTGAATTCCACGATTACAGAACCCCGGGATGCGTTTATATATCGGTGATCAACACTCACAGTTTTGGCTGATTCTGGCCCGTTTCGTGGACTATTATTCACTGTTTTGTGGTCCCGGAGTGACTTCCACGATTAACGAACCCCGAATTGCGTTTACGTGTCGGTCATCAACACTCACAGTTTTGACCGATTCTGGCCTGTTTCATGGATTATTACTCACCGTTTTGGGTCCCAAGGCGATTTCCATGGTTGTCGAACCCCAAGGTGCGCTTACGTGTCGGTCATCAACACTCACAGTTTTGGCCGCTTGGCCCATTTCGTGGAATATTACTCATTGTTTTCGGCTCGGAGTGATTTCCATGATTAACGAAACCGGGTGCGTTTATGTCTGCATCATCAATACTCACTGTTTTGGGGTCCCAAAGCGATTTCCACTATTGATCATCCCGGAGTGCGTTTACGTGTCCGTCGTCAACACTCACACTTTGGGCCAATTCGACCTGTTTCATGGATTATTACTCACCGTTTTGGGTCCCAAGGCGATTTCCATGGTTGTCGAACCCCAAGGTGCGCTTACGTGTCGGTCATCAACACTCATAGTTTTGGCAAATTCTGGCCCGTTTCATGGACTATTACTCACTCTTTTGGGGTCCCGGAGTGAATTCCACGATTAATGAACCACGGGGTGCGTTTACGTGTAGGTCATCAACACTCACGGTTTTTGACGATTCTGACCCGTTTCATGGACTATTACTCACCGTTTTGTGGTCCCAAACCGATTTCCATGGTTGTCGAACCCCAAGTCGTGCTTACGTGTTGGTCGTCATGACTACGCGGTTTGGGCCGTTTTGGCCCGTTTCGTGGACTATTACTCACTTTGTTTGGGGTCACGAAGTAATTTCCACGATTAACGAACCACAGGGTGCATTTTGAATCGGCGCATCAACAATCATAGTTTTTGCCAATTCTGGCCCATTTCATGGACTATTACTCATCGTCTTGGGCTCCCGCGATTTCCATAGATGTTGATCCCCAAGGTGCGCTTACGTGTCGGTCGTCAACACTCGTAGTTTTGGTCGATTCTGGCCCGTTTCATGGACAATTACTCACTCTTTTGGAGTCCTGGAGTGAATTCCATGATTAACGAACCTCGGGGTGCGTTTACATGTCGGTCATCAACACTCTCGGTTTTTGTCAATTCTCACCCGTTTTGTGGACATTTACTCACCGTTTTGTGGTCCCAAAGCGACTTCCATGGATGTCGAACCCCAAGGCGTGCTTACTTGTTGGTCGTCGGGACTTCGGTTTCGGCCTATTTTGGCCCGTTTCTAGGGCTATTACTCAGTTTGCGGTCCCAAAGTGATTTCCACAATTGATGAACCCCGGGGTGCGTTTACGTGTCGGTCATCAACACTCACAATTTTGGCCGATTCTGCTCCGTTTCATGCACTATTACTCAGCGTTTTGGGGTCCCAGAGCGATTTGCACGATTGACGATCCCCAGGGTGTGTTTACATGTCGGTTATCAACACTCATGGTTTGAGCCAATTCTTACTCGTTTCGTGGACTATTACTCACCGTTTTGGGGCCCCGAAGCGATTTCCATAGTTGTTGGACCCCAAGGTGCGCTTACGTGTCGGTCATCAACACTCACAGTTTTGGCCGATTCTGGCCCATTTCGTGGACTATTACTCACTGTTTTGGGCCCCGGAGTGAATTCCACGATTACAGAACCCCGGGATGCGTTTATATATCGGTGATCAACACTCACAGTTTTGGCTGATTCTGGCCCGTTTCGTGGACTATTATTCACTGTTTTGTGGTCGGGTGACTTCCACGATGTGGAACCCCGAATTGCGTTTACGTGTCGGTCATCAACACTCACAGTTTTGACCGATTCTGGCCTGTTTCATGGATTATTACTCACCGTTTTGGGTCCCAAGGCGATTTCCATGGTTGTCGAACCCCAAGGTGCGCTTGCGTGTCGGTCATCAACACTCATAGTTTTGGCCGCTTGGCCCATTTCGTGGAATATTACTCATTGTTTTCGGCTCCGGAGTGATTTCCATGATTAACGAAACCGAAGTGCGTTTATGTCTGCATCATCAATACTCACTGTTTTGGGGTCCCAAAGCGATTTCCACTATTGATCATCCCGGGGTGCGTTTACGTGTCCGTCGTCAACACTCACACTTTGGGCCAATTCGACCTGTTTCGTGGACTATTACTCACCGTTTTGGGGTCCGGCGATTTCCATTGTTGTTGAACCCGAGTGCGCTTACGTGTCGGTCATCAACACTCATAGTTTTGGCAAATTCTGGCCGTTTCATGGACTATTACTCACTCTTTTGGGGTCCCGGAGTGAATTCCACGATTAATGAACCACGGGGTGCGTTTATGTGTAGGTCATCAACACTCACGGTTTTTGACGATTCTGACCCGTTTCATGGACTATTACTCACCGTTTTGTGGTCCCAAAGCGATTTCCATGGTTGTCGAACCCCAAGTCGTGCTTACGTGTTGGTCGTCATGACTCGCGGTTTGGGCCGATTTTGGCCCGTTTCGTGGACTATTACTCACTGTTTTGGGGTCACTAAGTAATTTCCACGATTAACGAACCCAGGGTGCATTTTGAATCGCGCATCAACAATCATAGTTTTTGCCAATTCTGGCCCATTTCATGGACTATTACTCATCGTCTTGGGCTCTGGCGATTTCCATAGATGTTGATCCCCAAGGTGCGCTTACGTGTCGATGCGTCAACACTCGTAGTTTTGGCCGATTCGGGCCCGTTTCGTGGACAATTACTCACTCTTTTGGAGTCCTGGAGTGAATTCCATGATTAACGAACCTCGGGGTGCGTTTACATGTTGGTCATCAACAATCACGGTTTTGTCAATTCTCACCCGTTTTGTGGACTTTTACTCACCGTTTTGTGGTCCCAAAGCGATTTCCATGGATGTCGAACCCCAAGGCGTGCTTACTTGTTGGTCGTCGGGACTCGCGGTTTCGGCCTATTTTGGCCCGTTTCTTGGGCTATTACTCAGTTTGCGGTCCCAAAGTGATTTCCACAATTGACTAACCCCGGGGTGCGTTTACGTGTCGGTCATCAACACTCACAATTTTGGCGGATTCTGCTCCGTTTCATGCACTATTACTCAGCGTTTTGGGGTGCGAGAGCGATTTGCACGATTGACGATCCCCTGGGTGTGTTTACATGTCTGTTATCAACACTCATGGTTTGAGCCAATTCTGACTCGTTTCGTGGACTATTACTCACCGTTTTGGGGCCCCGAAGCGATTTCCATAGTTGTTGGACCCCAAGGTGCGCTTACGTGTCGGTCATCAACACTCACGGTTTTGGCCGATTCTGGCCCATTTCGTGGACTATTACTCACTGTTTTGGGGCCCCGGAGTGAATTCCACGATTACAGAACCCCGGGATGCGTTTATATATCGGTGATCAACACTCACAGTTTTGGCCGATTCTGGCCCGTTTCGTGGACTATTATTCACAGTTTTGTGGTCCCGGAGTGACTTCCACGATGAGGAACCCACAATAGCGTTTACGTGTCGGTCATCAACACTCACAGTTTTGACCGATTCTGGCCTGTTTCATGGATTATTACTCACCGTTTTGGTCCCAAGGCGATTTCCATGGTTGTCGAACCCCAAGGTGCGCTTGCGTGTCGGTCATCAACACTCATAGTTTTGGCCGCTTCTGGCCCATTTCGTGGAATATTACTCATTGTTTTCGACTCCCGGAGTGATTTCCATGATTAACGAAACCCGTGGTGCGTTTATGTCTGTCATCAATACTCACTGTTTTGGGGTCCCAAAGCGATTTCCACTATTGATCATCCCGAAGTGCGTTTACGTGTCCGTCGTCAACACTCACAGTTTAGTCCAATTCAAACCTGTTTCGTGGACTATAAGTCAGTGTTTTGGGGTCCCTAAGCGATTTACATGGTTGTTGAACCGAAGTGCGCTTACGTGTCGGTCATCAACACTCACGGTTTTGGCCGATTCTGGCCCATTTCGTGGACTATTACTCACTGTTTTGGGCCCCGGAGTGAATTCCACGATTACAGAACCCCGGGATGCGTTTACGTGTAGGTCATCAACACTCACGGTTTTTGACGATTCTGACCCGTTTCATGGACTATTACTCACCGTTTTGTGGTCCCAAAGCGATTTCCATGGTTGTCGAACCCCAAGTCGTGCTTACGTGTTGGTCGTCATGACTCGCGGTTTGGGCCGTTTTGGCCCGACTATTACTCACTGTTTTGGGGTCACGAAGTAATTTCCACGATTAACGAACCCTGGGGTGCATTTTCGAATCGCGCATCAACAATCATAGTTTTTGCCAATTCTGGCCCATTTCATGGACTATTACTCATCGTCTTGGGCTCCCGAAGCGATTTCCATAGATGTTGATCCCCAAGGTGCGCTTACGTGTCGGTCGTCAACACTCGTAGTTTTGGCCGATTCTGGCCCGTTTCGTGGACAATTACTCACTCTTTTGGAGTCCTGGGTGAATTCCATGATTAACGAACCTCGGGTGCGTTTACATGTCGGTCATCAACACTCACGGTTTTGTCAATTCTCACCCGTTTTGTGGACTTTTACTCACCGTTTTGTGGTCCCAAAGCGATTTCCATGGATGTCGAACCCCAAAGGCGTGCTTACTTGTTGGTGCGTCGGGACTCGCGGTTTCGGCCTATTTTGGCCCGTTCTTGGGCTATTACTCAGTTTGCGGTCCCAAAGTGATTTCCACAATTGATGAACCCGGGGTGCGTTTACGTGTCGGTCATCAACACTCACAATTTTGGCGATTCTGCTCCGTTTCGTGCACTATTACTCAGCGTTTTGGGGTCCCAGGCGATTTGCACGATTGACGATCCCGGTGTGTTTACATGTCGGTTATCAACACTCATGGTTTGAGCCAATTCTTCCTCGTTCGTGGACTATTACTCACCGTTTTGGGGCCCGGCGATTTCCATAGTTGTTGGACCCCAAGGTGCGCTTATGTGTCGGTCATCAACACTCACAGTTTTGGCCGATTCTGGCCCATTTCGTGGACTATTACTCACTGTTTTGGGCCGGGTGAATTCCACGATTACAGAACCCGGGATGCGTTTATATATCGGTGATCAACACTCACAGTTTTGGCGATTCTGGCCCGTTCGTGGACTATTATTCACTGTTTTGTGGTCCGGGTGACTTCCACGATGTAACGAACCCCGAATTGCGTTTACGTGTCGGTCATCAACACTCACAGTTTTGACCGATTCTGGCCTGTTTCATGGATTATTACTCACCGTTTTGGGTCCCAAGGCGATTTCCATGGTTGTCGAACCCCAAGGTGCGCTTGCGTGTCGGTCATCAACACTCACAGTTTTGGCCGCTTCTGGCCCATTTCGTGGAATATTACTCATTGTTTTCGGCTCCCGGAGTGATTTCCATGATTAACGAAACCCGGGTGTGTTTATGTGTCTGTCATCAATACTCACTGTTTTGGGGTCCCAAAGCGATTTCCACTATTGATCATCCCCGGGGTGCGTTTACGTGTCCGTCGTCAACACTCACACTTTGGGCCAATTCTGACCTGTTTCGTGGACTATTACTCACCGTTTTGGGGTCCCGAAGCGATTTCCATTGTTGTTGAACCCAGGGTGCGCTTACGTGTCGGTCATCAACACTCATAGTTTTGGCAAATTCTGGCCCGTTTCATGGACTATTACTCACTCTTTTGGGGTCCCGGAGTGAATTCCACGATTAATGAACCACGGGGTGCGTTTATGTGTAGGTCATCAACACTCACGGTTTTTGACGATTCTGACCCGTTTCATTGACTATTACTCACCGTTTTGTGGTCCCAAAGCGATTTCCATGGTTGTCGAACCCCAAGTCGTGCTTACATGTTGGTGCGTCATGACTCGCGGTTTGGGCGTTTTGGCCCGTTCGTGGACTATTACTCACTGTTTTGGGGTCACGCAGTAATTTCCACGATTAACGAACCACAGGGTGCATTTTTGAATCGCGCATCAACAATCATAGACTTTGCCTATACTGGCCCATCTCATGGACTATTACTCATCGTCTTGGGCTCCCTAAGCGATTTCCATTGTTGTAGATCCCCAAGTTGTGCTTACTTGTCGGTCGTCAAGGCTCGATTTTTGGGCCGATTCTGGCCCGTTTCGTGGACAATTACTCACTCTTTTGGAGTCACAGGTGAATTCCATGATTAACGAACCTCGGGTGCGTTTACATGTCGGTCATCAACACTCACGGTTTTGTCAATTCTCACCCGTTTTGTGGACTTTTACTCACCGTTTTGTGGTCCCAAAGCGATTTCCATGGATGTCGAACCCCAAGGCGTGCTTACTTGTTGGTCGTCGGGACTCGCGGTTTCGGCCTATTTTGGCCCGTTTCTAGGGCTATTACTCAGTTTGTGGTCCCAAAGTGATTTCCACAATTGATGAACCCCGGGGTGCGTTTACGTGTCGGTCATCAACACTCACAATTTTGGCCGATTCTGCTCCGTTTCGTGCACTATTACTCAGCGTTTTGGGGTCCCAGAGCGATTTGCACGATTGACGATCCCCGGGGTGTGTTTACATGTCGGTTATCAACACTCATGGTTTGAGCCAATTCTTACTCGTTTCGTGGACTATTACTCACCGTTTTGGGGCCCCGAAGCGATTTCCATAGTTGTTGGACCCCAAGGTGCGCTTACGTGTCGGTCATCAACACTCACGGTTTTGGCCGATTCTGGCCCATTTCGTGGACTATTACTCACTGTTTTGGGCCCCGGAGTGAATTCCAGCATTACAGAACCCGGGATGCGTTTATATATCGGTGATCAACACTCACAGTTTTGGCGATTCTGGCCCGTTCGTGGACTATTATTCACTGTTTTGTGGTCCCGGGTGACTTCCACGATGTGGAACCCCAGTGCGTTTACGTGTCGGTCATCAACACTCACAGTTTTGACCGATTCTGGCCTGTTTCATGGATTATTACTCACCGTTTTGGTCCCAAGGCGATTTCCATGGTTGTCGAACCCCAAGGTGCGCTTGCGTGTCGGTCATCAACACTCATAGTTTTGGCCGCTTCTGGCCCATTTCGTGGTATATTACTCAGGGTTTTCGACTCCGGAGTGATTTCCATGATTAACGAAACACGGGTGCGTTTATGTCTGTCATCAATACTCACTGTTTTGGGGTCCCAAAGCGATTTCCACTATTGATCATCCCGAGTGCGTTTACGTGTCCGTCGTCAACACTCACACTTTGGGCCAATTCTGACCTGTTTCGTGGACTATTACTCACCGTTTTGGGGTCCGGCGATTTCCATTGTTGTTGAACCCGAAGTGAGTTTACCTGTCGGTCATCAACACTCATAGTTTTGGCCAATTCTGGCCCGTTTCGTGGATTATTACTCACCGTTTTGGGGTCCGAGAATGATTTCCACGATTAATGAACCCCGGGGTGCGTTTACGTGTCGGTCATCAACACTCACAGTTTTTGGCGATTCTGAGACGTGTCATGGACTATTACTCACCGTTTTGTGGTCCCAAAGAGATTTCCATGGTTGTCGAACCCCAAGTCGTGCTTACATGTTGGTGCGTCATGACTCGCGGTTTGGGCCGTTTTGGCCCGTTCGTGGACTATTACTCACTGTTTTGGGGTCACGCAGTAATTTCCATGATTAACGAACCACAGGGTGCATTTTTGAATCGCGCATCAACAATCATAGTTTTTGCCAATTCTGGCCCATTTCATGGACTATTACTCATCGTCTTGGGCTCTGAGCGATTTCCATAGATGTTGATCCCCAAGGTGCGCTTACGTGTCGGTCGTCAACACTCGTAGTTTTGGCCGATTCTGGCCCGTTTCGTGGACAATTACTCACTCTTTTGGAGTCCTGGGGTTAATTCCATGATTAACGAACCTCGTGGTGCGTTTACATGTCGGTCATCAACACTCACGGTTTTTGTCAATTCTCACCCGTTTTGTGGACTTTTACTCACCGTTTTGTGGTCCCCAGCGATTTCCATGGATGTCGAACCCCAAAGGCGTGCTTACTTGTTGGTGCGTCGGGACTCGCGGTTTCGGCCTATTTTGGCCCGTTCTTGGGCTATTACTCAGTTTGTGGTCCCAAAGTGATTTCCACAATTGATGAACCCGGGGTGCGTTTACGTGTCGGTCATCAACACTCACAATTTTGGCGATTCTGCTCCGTTTCGTGCACTATTACTCAGCGTTTTGGGGTCCCAGGCGATTTGCACGATTGGCGATCCCGGTGTGTTTACATGTCGGTTATCAACACTCATGGTTTGAGCCAATTCTTTCTCGTTTCGTGGACTATTACTCACCGTTTTGGGGCCCCGAAGCGATTTCCATAGTTGTTGGACCCCAAGGTGCGCTTACGTGTCGGTCATCAACACTCACAGTTTTGGCCGATTCTGGCCCATTTCGTGGACTATTACTCACTGTTTTGGGGCCCCGGAGTGAATTCCACGATTACAGAACCGCGGGATGCGTTTATATATCGGTGATCAACACTCACAGTTTGGGCCGATTCTGGCCCGTTTCATGGACTATTATTCACTATTTTGTGGTCCGGAGTGACTTCCACGATGTGGAACCCCAGTGCGTTTACGTGTCGGTCATGAACACTCACAGTTTTGGCTGATTCTGGCCCGTTTCGTGGACTATTACTCACCGTTTTGAGGTCCCAAAGCGATTTCCATGGTTGTCGAACCCCAAGGTGCGCTTGCGTGTCGGTCATCAACACTCATAGTTTTGGCCGCTTCTGGCCCATTTCGTGGAATATTACTCATTGTTTTCGACTCCCGGAGTGATTTCCATGATTAACGAAACACGGGGTGCGTTTATGTCTCATCATCAATACTCACTGTTTTGGGGTCCCAAAGCGATTTCCACTATTGATCATCCCGAGTGCGTTTACGTGTCCGTCGTCAACACTCACACTTTGGGCCAATTCGACCTGTTTAGTGGACTATTACTCACCGTTTTGGGGTCGGCGATTTCCATTGTTGTTGAACCCGAAGTGCGCTTACGTGTCGGTCATCAACACTCATAGTTTTGGCCAACTCTGGCCCGTTTCATGGACTATTACTCACTCTTTTGGGGTCCGGAGTGAATTCCACGATTAATGAACCACGGGGTGCGTTTATGTGTAGGTCATCAACACTCACGGTTTTTGACGATTCTGACCCGTTTCATTGACTATTACTCACCGTTTTGTGGTCCCAAAGCGATTTCCATGGTTGTCGAACCCCAAGTCGTGCTTACATGTTGGTCGTCATGACTCGCGGTTTGGGCCGTTTTGGCCCGTTTCGTGGACTATTACTCACTGTTTTGGGGTCACGAAGTAATTTCCATGATTAACGAACCCTGGGGTGCATTTTTGAATCGCGCATCAACAATCATAGTTTTTGCCAATTCTGGCCCATTTCATGGACTATTACTCATCGTCTTGGGCTCCTGAAGCGATTTCCATAGATGTTGATCCCCAAGGTGCGCTTACGTGTCGGTCGTCAACACTCGTAGTTTTGGCCGATTCTGGCCCGTTTCGTGGACAATTACTCACTCTTTTGGAGTCCTGGAGTGAATTCCATGATTAACGAACCTCGGGGTGCGTTTACATGTCGGTCATCAACACTCACGGTTTTTGTCAATTCTCACCCGTTTTGTGGACTTTTACTCACCGTTTTGTGGTCCCAAAGCGATTTCCATCGATGTCAAACCCCAAGGCGTGCTTACTTGTTGGTCGTCGGGACTCACGGTTTCGGCCTATTTTGGCCCATTTCTTGGGCTATAACTCAGTTTGCGGTCCCAAAGTGATTTCCACAATTGACGAACCCCGGGGTGCGTTTACGTGTCGGTCATCAACACTCATAGTTTTGCTGATTCTGGTCCGTTTCGTGCACTATTACTCAGCGTTTTGGGGTCCCAGAGCGATTTTCACGATTGACGATCCCCGTGGTGTGTTTATGTGTCCGTCATCAACACTCATGGTTTGAGCCAATTCTTCCTCGTTCGTGGACTATTACTCACCTTTTTGGGGCCCCGAAGCGATTTCCATAGTTGTTGGACCCCAAGGTGCGGTTACGTGTCGGTCATCAACACTGACAGTTTTGGCCGATTCTGGCCCATTTCATGGACTATTACTCACTGTTTTGGGGCCCGTGAGTGAATTCCACGATTATAGAACCCCGGGATGCGTTTATATATCGGTGATCAACACTCACAGTTTTGGCCGATTCTGGCCCGTTTCGTGGACTATTATTCACTGTTTTGTGGTCCAGGAGTGACTTCCACGATGTGGAACCCCGAATTGCGTTTACGTGTCGGTCATCAACACTCACAGTTTTGACCGATTCTGGCCTGTTTCATGGATTATTACTCACCGTTTTGGTCCCAAGGCGATTTCCATGGTTGTCGAACCCCAAGGTGCGCTTGCGTGTCGGTCATCAACACTCATAGTTTTGGCCGCTTCTGGCCCATTTCGTGGAATATTACTCATTGTTTTCGACTCCCGGAGTGATTTCCATGATTAACGAAACACGGGGTGCGTTTATGTCTCTGTCATCAATACTCACTGTTTTGGGGTCCCAAAGCGATTTCCACTATTGATCATCCCCGGGGTGCGTTTACGTGTCCGTCGTCAACACTCACACTTTGGGCCAATTCGACCTGTTTCGTGGACTATTACTCACCGTTATGGGGTCCCGAAGTGATTCCCATAGTTGTTGAAAACCAAAGTGCGCTTACGTGTCGGTCATCAACACTCATAGTTTTGGCCAACTCTGGCCCGTTTCATGGACTATTACTCACTCTTTTGGGGTCCCGGAGTGAATTCCACGATTAATGAACCACGGGGTGCGTTTATGTGTAGGTCATCAACACTCACGGTTTTTGACGATTCTGACCCGTTTCATTGACTATTACTCACCGTTTTGTGGTCCCAAAGCGATTTCCATGGTTGTCGAACCCCAAGTCGTGCTTACGTGTTGGTCGTCATGACTCGCGGTTTGGGCCGTTTTGGCCCGTTTCATGGACTATTACTCACTGTTTTGGGTTCACGAAGTAATTTCCACGATTAACGAACCCTGGGGTGCATTTTCGAATCGCGCATCAACAATCATAGTTTTTGCCAATTCTGGCCCATTTCATGGACTATTACTCATCGTCTTGGGCTCCCGAAGCGATTTCCATAGATGTTGATCCCCAAGGTGCGCTTACGTGTCGGTCGTCAACACTCGTAGTTTTGGCCGATTCTGGCCCGTTTCGTGGACAATTACTCACTCTTTTGGAGTCCTGGAGTGAATTCCATGATTAACGAACCTCGGGGTGCGTTTACATGTCGGTCATCAACACTCACGGTTTTTGTCAATTCTCACCCGTTTTGTGGACTTTTACTCACCGTTTTGTGGTCCCAAAGCGATTTCCATGGATGTCGAACCCCAAGGCGTGCTTACTTGTTGGTCGTCGGGACTCGCGGTTTCGGCCTATTTTGGCCCGTTTCTTGGGCTATTACTCAGTTTGCGGTCCCAAAGTGATTTCCACAATTGACGAACCCCAGGGTGGTTTTACGTGTCGGTCATCAACACTAACAATTTTGGCCGATTCTGCTCCGTCTCGTGCACTATTACTCAGCGTTTTGGGGTCCCAGAGCGATTTGCACGACTGACGATCCCAGGGTGTGTTTACATGTCGGTTATCAACACTCATGGTTTGAGCCAATTCTGACTCGGTTCGTGGACTATTACTCACCGTTTTGGGGCCCCGAAGCGATTTGCGTAGTTTTTTAACCCCAAGGTTCGCTTACCTGTCGGTCATCAATGCTCGCAGTTTTGACCGATTCTGGCCCGTTTCATGGACTATTACTCACTGTTTTGGGGCCCCGGAGTGAATTCCATGATTACAGAACCCGGGATGCGTTTATATATCGGTGATCAACACTCACAGTTTTGGCCGATTACGGCCCGTTTCGTGGACTATTATTCACTGTTTTGTGGTCCCGGGTGACTTCCATGATGTGGAACCCCGAATTGCGTTTACGTGTCGGTCATCAACACTCACAGTTTTGACCGATTCTGGCCTGTTTCATGGATTATTACTCACCGTTTTGGTCCCAAGGCGATTTCCATGGTTGTCGAACCCCAAGGTGCGCTTGCGTGTCGGTCATCAACACTCATAGTTTTGGCCGCTTCTGGCCCATTTCGTGGAATATTACTCATTGTTTTCGACTCCCGGAGTGATTTCCATGATTAACGAAACACGGGGTGCGTTTATGTCTCAGTCATCAATACTCACTGTTTTGGGGTCCCAAAGCGATTTCCACTATTGATCATCCCCGGGGTGCGTTTACGTGTCCGTCGTCAACACTCACACTTTGGGCCAATTCTGACCTGTTTCGTGGACTATTACTCACCGTTTTGGGGTCCCGAAGCGATTTCCATTGTTGTTGAACCCAGGGTGCGCTTACGTGTCGGTCATCAACACTCATAGTTTTGGCCAACTCTGGCCCGTTTCATGGACTATTACTCACTCTTTTGGGGTCCCGGAGTGAATTCCACGATTAATGAACCACGGGGTGCGTTTATGTGTAGGTCATCAACACTCACGGTTTTTGATGATTCTGACCCGTTTCATGGACTATTACTCACCGTTTTGTGGTCCCGGCGATTTCCATGGTTGTCGAACCCCAAGTCGTGCTTACATGTTGGTCGTCATGACTCGCGGTTTGGGCCGTTTTGGCCCGTTCGTGGACTATTACTCACTGTTTTGGGGTCACAGTAATTTCCACGATTAACGAACCACAGGGTGCATTTTTGAATCGGCGCATCAACAATCATAGTTTTTGCCAATTCTGGCCCATTTCATGGACTATTACTCATCGTCTTGGGCTCTGGCGATTTCCATAGATGTTGATCCCCAAGGTGCGCTTACGTGTCGATGCGTCAACACTCGTAGTTTTGGCCGATTCTGGCCCGTTTCGTGGACAATTACTCACTCTTTTGGAGTTCTGGAGTGAATTCCATGATTAACGAACCTCGGGGTGCGTTTACATGTCGGTCATCAACACTCACGTTTTTTGTCAATTCTCACCCGTTTTGTGGACTTTTACTCACCGTTTTGTGGTCCCAAAGCGATTTCCATGGATGTCGAACCCCAAAGGCGTGCTTACGTGTTGGTCGTCAAGATTCGTAGTTTGGGCCGACTCTGGCATGTTTCTTGGACTATTACTCAGTTTTGGGGTCCCGAAGTGATTTCCACGATTGACGAACCCCGGGGTGTGTTTACGTGTCGGTTATCAACACTCACAATTTTTGCCGATTCTGGTCCGTTTCGCGCACTATTACTCAGCGTTTTGGGGCCCAGAGTGATTTCCACAATTGACGATCCCCGGGGTGCGTTTACGTGTCGGTCATCAACACTCGTGGTTTGAGCCAATTCTTCCTCGTTCGTGGACTATTACTCACCGTTTGGGGGCCCCGAAGCGATTTCCATAGTTGTTGGACCCCAAGGTGCGGTTACGTGTCGGTCATCAACACTCACAGTTTTGGCCGATTCTGGCCCATTTCGTGGACTATTACTCACTGTTTTGGGGCCCCGGAGTGAATTCCACGATTACAGAACCCCGGGATGCGTTTATATATCGGTGATCAACACTCACAGTTTTGGCCGATTCTGGCCCGTTTCGTGGACTATTATTCACTGTTTTGTGGTCCCGGAGTGACTTCCACGATGTGGAACCCCGAATTGCGTTTACGTGTCGGTCATCAACACTCACAGTTTTGACCGATTCTGGCCTGTTTCATGGATTATTACTCACCGTTTTGGTCCCAAGGCGATTTCCATGGTTGTCGAACCCCAAAGGTGCGCTTGCGTGTCGGTCATCAACACTCATAGTTTTGGCCGCTCGGCCCATTTCGTGGAATATTACTCATTGTTTTCGACTCCGGGTGATTTCCATGATTAACGAAACACGGTGCGTTTATGTCTCTGTCATCAATACTCACTGTTTTGGGGTCCCCAAAGCGATTTCCACTATTGATCATCCCGGGGTGCGTTTACGTGTCCGTCGTCAACACTCACACTTTGGGCCAATTCTCGACCTGTTTCGTGGACTATTACTCACCGTTTTGGGGTCCCGAAGCGATTTCCATTGTTGTTGAACCCAGGGTGCGCTTACGTGTCGGTCATCAACACTCATAGTTTTGGCCAACTCTGGCCCGTTTCATGGACTATTACTCACTCTTTTGGGGTCCCGGAGTGAATTCCACGATTAATGAACCACGGGTGCGTTTATGTGTAGGTCATCAACACTCACGGTTTTTGGCGATTCTGACCCGTTTCATTGACTATTACTCACCGTTTTGTGGTCCCAAAGCGATTTCCATGGTTGTCGAACCCCAAGTCGTGCTTACATGTTGGTGCGTCATGACTCGCGGTTTGGGCGTTTGGCCCGTTTCGTGGACTATTACTCACTTTGTTTTGGGGTCACGGTAATTTCCATGATTAACGAACCACAGGGTGCATTTTCGAATCGCGCATCAACAATCATAGTTTTTGCCAATTCTGGCCCATTTCATGGACTATTACTGATCGTCTTGGGCTCCCGAAGCGATTTCCATAGATGTTGATCCCCAAGGTGCGCTTACGTGTCGGTCGTCAACACTCACAATTTTGGCCGATTCTGCTCCGTTTCGTGCACTATTACTCACTCTTTTGGAGACCTGGAGTGAATTCCATGACTAACGAACCTCGGGGTGTGTTTACATGTCGGTCATCAACACTCACGGTTTTTGTCAATTCTCACCCGTTTTGTGGACTTTTACTCACCGTTTTGTGGTCCCAAAGCGATTTCCATGGATGTTGAACCCCAAGGCGTGCTTACTTGTTGGTCGTCGAGACTCGTGGTTTCGGCCTATTTTGGCCCGTTTCTAGGGCTATTACTCAGTTTGCGGTCCCAAAGTGATTTCCATGATTAACGCAACACTCACAATTTTGGCGATGTCCGTTCATGCATCAATACTCACCGTTTTGGGGTCCTACAGCGATTTCCACGATTGAAAATCCCCGGGGTGCGTTTACATGTCTGTCGACAACACTCACTGTTTTGGCCAATTTCGACTGTTTGCTGGACTATTACTCACCGCTTTGGGGTCCCGGCGATTTCCATAGTTGTTGGAACCCAAAGGTGCGCTTACGTGTCGGGTCATCAACACTCACAATTTTGGCGATTCTGCTCCGTTCGTGCACTATTACTCAGCGTTTTGGGGTCCCGGGCGATTTGCACGATTGACGATCCCCAGGGTGTGTTTACATGTCGGTTATCAACACTCATGGTTTGAGCCAATTCTTCCTCGTTTCGTGGACTATTACTCACCGTTTTGGGGCCCCGAAGCGATTTCCATAGTTGTTGGACCCCAAGGTGCGGTTACGTGTCGGTCATCAACACTCACAGTTTTGGCCGATTCTGGCCCATTTCGTGGACTATTACTCACTGTTTTGGGGCCCCGGAGTGAATTCCACGATTACAGAACCGGGATGCGTTTATATATCGGTGATCAACAATCATAGTTTTTGCCAATTCTGGCCCATTTCATGGACTATTACTCATCGTTTGGGCTCCCCCGGCGATTTCCATAGATGTTGATCCCCAAGGTGCGCTTACGTGTGGTCGTCAACACTCATAGTTTTGGCGATTCTGGCCCCCGTTTCATGGACAATTATTCACTGTTTTGTGGTCCGGAGTGACTTCCACGATGTGGAACCCGAATGCGTTTACGTGTCGGTCATCAACACTCACAGTTTTGACCGATTCTGGCCTGTTTCATGGATTATTACTCACCGTTTTGGTCCCAAGGCGATTTCCATGGTTGTCGAACCCCAAGGTGCGCTTGCGTGTCGGTCATCGACACTCATAGTTTTGGCCGCTTCTGGCCCATTTCGTGGAATATTACTCATTGTTTTCGACTCCCGGAGTGATTTCCATGATTAACGAAACACGGGGTGCGTTTATGTCTCTGTCATCAATACTCACTGTTTTGGGGTCCCAAAGCGATTTCCACTATTGATCATCCCCGGGGTGCGTTTACGTGTCCGTCGTCAACACTCACACTTTGGGCCAATTCTGACCTGTTTCGTGGACTATTACTCACCGTTTTGGGGTCCCGAAGCGATTTCCATTGTTGTTGAACCCAGGGTGCGCTTACGTGTCGGTCATCAACACTCATAGTTTTGGCCAACTCTGGCCCGTTTCATGGACTATTACTCACTCTTTTGGGGTCCCGGGTGAATTCCACGATTAATGAACCACGGGTGCGTTTATGTGTAGGTCATCAACACTCCACGGTTTTTGACGATTCTGACCCGTTTCATTGACTATTACTCACCGTTTTGTGGTCCCAAAGCGATTTCCATGGTTGTCGAACCCCAAGTCGTGCTTACATGTTGGTCGTCATGACTCGCGGTTTGGGCCGTTTTGGCCCGTTTCGTGGACTATTACTCACTGTTTTGGGGTCACGAGTAATTTCCATGATTAACGAACCACAGGGTGCATTTTTGAATCGCGCATCAACAATCATAGTTTTTGCCAATTCTGGCCCATTTCATGGACTATTACTCATCGTCTTGGGCTCCCGAAGCGATTTCCATAGATGTTGATCCCCAAGGTGCGCTTACGTGTCGGTCGTCAACACTCGTAGTTTTGGCCGATTCTGGCCCGTTTCGTGGACAATTACTCACTCTTTTGGAGTCCTGGAGTGAATTCCATGATTAACGAACCTCGGGGTGCGTTTACATGTCGGTCATCAACACTCACGGTTTTTGTCAATTCTGACCCGTTTTGTGGACTTTTACTCACCGTTTTGTGGTCCCAAAGCGATTTCCATGGATGTCGAACCCCAAGGCGTGCTTACTTGTTGGTCGTCGGGACTCGCGGTTTCGGCCTATTTTGGCCCGTTTCTAGGGCTATTACTCAGTTTGCGGTCCCAAAGTGATTTCCACAATTGACGAACCCCGGGGTGCGTTTACGTGTCGGTCATCAACACTCACAATTTTGGCCGATTCTGCTCCGTTTCGTGCACTATTACTCAGCGTTTTGGGGTCCCAGAGCGATTTGCACGATTGACGCGATCCCGGTGTGTTTACATGTCGGTTATCAACACTCATGGTTTGAGCCAATTCTTCCTCGTTTCGTGGACTATTACTCACCGTTTTGGGGCCCCGGCGATTTCCATAGTTGTTGGACCCCAAGGTTGATTACGTGTCGGTCATCAACACTCGCAGGTTTGGCCGATTCTGGCCCGTTTCGTGGACTATTACTCACTGTTTTGTGGTCCCGGAGTGAATCCCACGATTACAGAACCGGGATGCGTTTATATATCTGTGATCAACACTCACAGATTTGTCCTATTCTGGCCCGTATCGAGGACTATTATTCACTGTTTTGTGGTCCCGGAGTGACTTCCACGATGTGGAACCCCGAATTGCGTTTACGTGTCGGTCATCAACACTCACAGTTTTGACCGATTCTGGCCTGTTTCATGGATTATTACTCACCGTTTTGGTCCCAAGGCGATTTCCATGGTTGTCGAACCCCAAGGTGCGCTTGCGTGTCGGTCATCAACACTCATAGTTTTGGCCGCTTGCCCATTTCGTGGAATATTACTCATTGTTTTCGACTCCGGGTGATTTCCATGATTAACGAAACACGGGTGCGTTTATGTCTGCATCATCAATACTCACTGTTTTGGGGTCCCAAAGCGATTTCCACTATTGATCATCCCGGGGTGCGTTTACGTGTCCGTCGTCAACACTCACACTTTGGGCCAATTCGACCTGTTTCGTGGACTATTACTCACCGTTTTGGGGTCCCGAAGCGATTTCCATTGTTGTTGAACCCAGGGTGCGCTTACGTGTCGGTCATCAACACTCATAGTTTTGGCCAACTCTGGCCCGTTTCATGGACTATTACTCACTCTTTTGGGGTCCCGGAGTGAATTCCACGATTAATGAACCACGGGTGCGTTTATGTGTAGGTCATCAACACTCACGGTTTTTGACGATTCTGACCCGTTTCATTGACTATTACTCACCGTTTTGTGGTCCCAAAGCGATTTCCATGGTTGTCGAACCCCAAGTCGTGCTTACATGTTGGTCGTCATGACTCGCGGTTTGGGCCGTTTTGGCCCGTTTCGTGGACTATTACTCACTGTTTTGGGGTCACGAAGTAATTTCCACGATTAACGAACCCTGGGGTGCATTTTTGAATCGCGCATCAACAATCATAGTTTTTGCCAATTCTGGCCCATTTCATGGACTATTACTCATCGTCTTGGGCTCCTGAAGATTTCCATAGATGTTGATCCCCAAGGTGCGCTTACGTGTCGATCGTCAACACTCGTAGTTTTGGCCGATTCTGGCCCGTTCGTGGACAATTACTCACTCTTTTGGAGTCCTGGGGTTAATTCCATGATTAACGAACCTCGTGGTGCGTTTACATGTCGGTCATCAACACTCACGGTTTTTGTCAATTCTCACCCGTTTTGTGGACTTTTACTCACCGTTTTGTGGTCCCAAAGCGATTTCCATGGATGTCGGACCCCAAGGCGTGCTTACTTGTTTGTCGTCGGGACTCGCGGTTTCGGCCTATTTTGGCCCGTTTCTAGGGCTATTACTCAGTTTGCGGTCCCAAAGTGATTTCCACAATTGACGAACCCCGGGGTGCGTTTACGTGTCGGTCATCAACACTCACAATTTTGGCCGATTCTGCTCCGTTTCGTGCACTATTACTCAGCGTTTTGGGGTCCCAGAGCGATTTGCACGATTGACGATCCCCAGGGTGTGTTTACATGTCGGTTATCAACACTCATGGTTTGAGCCAATTCTTCCTCGTTTCGTGGACTATTACTCACCGTTTTGGGGCCCCGAAGCGATTTCCATAGTTGTTGGACCCCAAGGTGCGGTTACGTGTCGGTCATCAACACTCACAGTTTTGGCCGATTCTGGCCCATTTCGTGGACTATTACTCACTGTTTTGGGCCCCGGAGTGAATTCCACGATTACAGAACCCCGGGATGCGTTTATATATCGGTGATCAACACTCACAGTTTTGGCCGATTCTGGCCCGTTTCGTGGACTATTATTCACTGTTTTGTGGTCCCGGAGTGACTTCCACGATGTGGAACCCCGAATTATGCGTTTACGTGTCGGTCATCAACACTCACAGTTTTGACCGATTCTGGCCTGTTTCATGGATTATTACTCACCGTTTTGGTCCCAAAGGCGATTTCCATGGTTGTCGAACCCCAAGGTGCGCTTGCGTGTCGGTCATCAACACTCATAGTTTTGGCCGCTTCTGGCCCATTTCGTGGAATATTACTCATTGTTTTCGACTCCCGGAGTGATTTCCATGATTAACGAAACACGGGGTGCGTTTATGTATCTGTCATCAATACTCACTGTTTTGGGGTCCCAAAGCGATTTCCACTATTGATCATCCCCGGGGTGCGTTTACGTGTCCGTCGTCAACACTCACACTTTGGGCCAATTCTGACCTGTTTCGTGGACTATTACTCACCGTTTTGGGGTCCCGAAGCGATTTCCATTGTTGTTGAACCCGAGTGCGCTTACGTGTCGGTCAGCAACACTCATAGTTTTGGCCAACTCTGGCCCGTTTCATGGACTATTACTCACTCTTTTGGGGTCCCGGACTGATTACCACGATTAATGAACCACGGGTGCGTTTATGTGTAGGTCATCAACACTCACGGTTTTTGACGATTCTGACCCGTTTCATTGACTATTACACACCGTTTTGGTCCCAATGCGATTTCCATGGTTGTCGAACCCCAAGTCGTGCTTACATGTTGGTGCGTCATGACTTCGCGGTTTGGGCCGTTTTGGCCCGTTCGTGGACTATTACTCTCACTGTTTTGGGGTCACGGTAATTTCCATGATTAACGAACCCTAGGGTGCATTTTCGAATCGCGCATCAACAATCATAGTTTTTGCCAATTCTGGCCCATTTCATGGACTATTACTCATCGTCTTGGGCTCCCGAAGCGATTTCCATAGATGTTGATCCCCAAGGTGCGCTTACGTGTCGGTCGTCAACACTCGTAGTTTTGGTCGATTCTGGCCCGTTTAAGTGGACAATTACTCACTCTTTTGGAGTCACTGAGTGAATTCCATGATTAACGAACCTCGGGTGCGTTTACATGTCGGTCATCAACACTCACGGTTTTGTCAATTCTCACCCGTTTGTGGACTTTTTACTCACCGTTTTGTGGTCCCAAAGCGATTTCCATGGATGTCGAACCCCAAAGGCGTGCTTACTTGTTGGTCGTCGGGACTCATGATTTCGGCCTATTTTGGCCCGTTTCTAGGGCTATTACTCAGTTTGCGGTCCCAAAGTGATTTCCACAATTGACGAACCCCGGGGTGCGTTTACGTGTCGGTCATCAACACTCACAATTTTGGTCGATTCTGCTCCGTTTCGTGCACTATTACTCAGCGTTTTGGGGTCCTAGAGCGATTTGCACGATTGCCGATCCCCAGGGTGTGTTTACATGTCGGTTATCAACACTCATGGTTTGAGCCAATTCTGACTCGTTTTGTGGACTATTACTCACCGTTTTGGGGCCCCGAAGCGATTTCCATAGTTGTTGGACCCCATCATGCGCTTACGTGTCGGTCATCAACACTCACAGTTTTGGCCGATTCTGGCCCATTTCGTGGACTATTACTCACTGTTTTGGGGCCAAGGAGTGAATTCCACGATTACAGAACCCCGGGATGCGTTTATATCTCGGTGATCAACACTCACAGTTTTGGCCGATTCTGGCCCGTTTCGTGGACTATTATTCACTGTTTTGTGGTACCAGAGTGACTTCCACGATTAACGAACCCCGAATTGCGTTTACGTGTCGGTCATCAATACTCACAGTTTTGACCGATTCTTGCCTGTTTCATGGATTATTACTCACCGTTTTGGGTCCCAAGGCGATTTCCATGGTTGTCGAACCCCAAGGTGCATTTACATGTCGGTCATCAACACTCACAGTTTTGGCCGCTTCTGGCCCATTTCGTGGAATATTACTCATTGTTTACGGCTCCCGGAGTGATTTCCATGATTAACGAAACCCGGGGTGCGTTTATGTGTCTGTCATCAATACTCACTGTTTTGGGGTCCCAAAGCGATTTCCACTATTGATCATCCCCGGGGTGCGTTTACGTGTCCGTCGTCAACACTCACACTTTGGGCCAATTCTGACCTGTTTCGTGGACTATTACTCACCGTTTTGGGGTCCCGAAGCGATTTCCATAGTTGTTGAACCCAGGGTGCGCTTACGTGTCGGTCATCAACACTCATAATTTTGGCAAATTCTGGCCCGTTTTGTGGACTATTACTCACTCTTTTGGGGTCCCGGAGTGAATTCCACAATTAACAAACCGCGGGTGCATTTACGTGTAATTCATCCACACTCACGGTGTTTGTAGATTCTGACCCGTTTGATGGACTATTACTAACCGTTTTGTGGTCCCAAAGCGATTTCCATGGTTGTCGAACCCCAAGTCGTGCTTACGTGTTGGTCGTCAGGACTCGCGGTTTGGGCCGATTCTTGCCCGTTTCTTGGACTATTACTCAGTTTTGTGGTCCCAAGGTGATTTCCATGATTGACGAACCCCAGGGTGCGTTTACATGCCGGTCATCAACACTCACAATTTTGGACGATTCTCGTCCGTTTCGTGCACTATTACTCAGTGCTTTGGGGTCCTAGAGCAATTTCCATGATTGGCAATTCCTTAGGTGCGTTTACGTGTCGGTCATCAACACTCATGGTTTGAGCCAATTCTCACCCGTTTCGTGGACTATTACTCACCGTTTTGGGGTCCCGAAGCGATTTCCATAGTTGTTGAACCCCAAGGTGCGCTTACGTGTTGGTCATCAACACTCACAGTTTTGGCCGATTCTGTCCCGTTTCATGGACTATTACTCACCATTTTGGGGTCCCAAAGAGGTTTCCATAGTTGTTGAACCCCAAGGTGCACTTACGTGTCGGTCATCAACACTCACAATTTTGGCCGATTCTGGCCCGTTTCCTGGACTATTACTCATTGTTGTTTTGGGGCCCGGGAGTGATTTCCACGATTAAAGAACCCCGGGGTGCGTTTACGTGTCGGTCATCAACACTCACAGTTTTGGCCGATTCTGGCCCGTTTCGTGGACTATTACTCACTGTTTTGGGGTCCCAAAGCGATTTCCATGGTTGTCGAACCCCAAGGTGCGCTTACGTGTCAGTCATGAACATTTATAGTTTTGGACGATTCTGTCCCGTTTCGTCGACTATTACTCGCTGTTTTGGGCTCCCGGAGTAATTTGCACGATTAGCAAACCCCGGGGTGCATTTACGAGTCGGTCATCAACACTCATAGTTTTTTCCAATTCTGACATGTTTCATGGACTATTGCACGGGCGAGGACAGCTGGCTGGCTCATAGCAACATCACACCAAAAAACTCCGGCGATTCAGACGCTAGAGATAGCAACAGCAAGCCACGACGCAATAGACACAAGCGTCGCAATAATGGCGACAATAACAAAGACACGACAGTCAATGCCGGATTCAGAGGCTCTAAATCCGGAGAGCAGAAAAAATCCATTCAAAAGAAACAATCGGGGCTCGTCCAGTCTGTACCACATACTAGACCGCTCATGTCAAATTCACGGCACCCCCGATAAACCAGCCAACCACACCAACAGAGAATGCTGGGTGTTTAAACAGGCCGGCATGTTGAATGCTTAAAACAAGGAAAAGGGGCTGCATATCGATGATGACGAGGAGCCCCGGCCGCCGAACACTAGAGGACAGAAGAAATTTCCTCCCCAGGTAAAAACGGTGAATATGATATACGCAACTCATATTCCCAAGCGGGAACGGAAGCATGCACTACGGGATGTCTATGCGATGGAGCCAGTCGCCCCAAAGATCAACCCATGGTCTTCTTGTCTGATCACTTTCGATCGCAGGGACCATCCTATCAGTATCCGTCATGGCGGTTCTACCGCATTGGTCCTTGACCCAATCATTGACGGATTCCACCACACACGTGTCCTTATAAATGGTTCCAGCAGCCTGAACCTGCTTTATCAGGATACAGTGTGCAAAATGGGCATCGATCCCTCAAGGATCAAACCCACCAAAACCACGTTTAGAGGTCTAATACCAGGTGTAGAGGCCTGTTGTACGGGCTCAATCACACTGGAAGTAGTCTTCAGATCTCCGGACAACTTCCGATGCGAGGAGTTAATCTTCGATATCGTCCCCTTCCGTAGTGGTTATCATGCCCTACTAGGAGGAACCGCATTCGCTCGATTCAATGCGGTACTGCACTACGCATACCTCAAGCTCTAGATGCCAGGACCTTGCGGGGTTATAATAGTCAATTGAAACACAGAGCGCTCGCTCCGTACGGAGGAGCACACTGCGGCCCTCGCAGCAGAAGTACAAAGCAACCTTCTTAGGCAGACCACCAATTTGGCGATAAAGCCCCCGGACACCGTCAAGCAAGTCCGGAGTACCCTGCAACAGGATCGTCCGGCACGTCCAGAGCTCGACTAGCAATTCGTATTCCGTCCTAGTCCCAGTCAAGCGGCGAAATTTGTGCCGCGCGTACATAATTACACACTAAAAATACCATGGGCATAGGCAGAGGCACGGCTACGACGCGGTCCACAATGCGGCTTGACCGCCCCAGGACCCGTATTCCTTCATCATTTTGTTTCTTTCAGGATCCAACTTTCTGGAAGCCCTTTCAGATAGCCCAGGTGGTCTCTGATAGCGATAGTTATCCTGTTTTATATACCCACACGCAACTTACCCTTGGCTAGGACATATTAAATAGTCCTATTTTCCTCATCGAACTACTTGTATTCATACGCTTTGACATATTATTTAAATAAAAATGGAAAAAATATACAACGTCAGCTTATTATTACATTTTCTTCATCTTTTTCCTTGACTGCTTATTTACTACAAATTGCGCCCGTATACTTTGGTACGTTCAGTTCGCCAGGGGCTTCAGTGTACCCCATAACACGGCAAGAAAAGTCCGAACACTTTCGACAGTGCGGCACCCCGAACTTATAGCATTATATGCATCAGCTCCGAATCATGTCTTGGGTCAATAGTTGGGTTTGCCCGACTCCTATGTTTTGGTACCTTACGTTCCGCTATATCGGCTAAGGTAGAGCAGGGAGAACTACTGCGATTGTGTCCTGGTTCTTCCGGACGAGCACCTCAGTAGAGAAAGCCGAAAACTGATTGTCATGGTGCGCGAGAGCTGGTCGCTGTTCGAGAGGTCTCAAATCCTTAAAGATTTTTTCCTCTTCAGGCGAGGAATTGGCCTTGTCCGATTTAGGCGTGCATAGCGTCCCAAGTTCGGCCTTCCGAATACTAGGGGCTTCGCCAAAATTTAGAATTGTAGACTTATATGGCTAAGTGAGAGTGATAAAGCTGTATAGTCCGGTTGCCTTGTTCGCTGCGCTAAACACCTCCTTAAAGGACCAAAAATTTGGATAAAGAGTATTTAGATTTATCCCGAACACCACGGTACTAGCTACATGGGGGTGGAAGCCGACGACTGGCCAACACTCAGATTTTATAAACGGCCGCACAAAAGTTAATATTTTAAATCAACAAGCGTTACAGCGCACACGAACTCATTTTTCATATTACAGGATGACATGAGTACATTCATTCAAATGTTACATCCTTAGCACATTCATCCGCCACAAGGCGGGCACCCTTCAGGACACCCTCATAATACTGCTCGGGGTGACGGTGCTCCTTGCCCTTTGGCAGCCCCTCCGTCAACAGCTTCTAGGCGTCCATCTTCGCCCAGTGCACTTTCGCACGGGTGAAGGCCCTAGGTGCACCTTCAATGCAGACGGACCGCTTAATGACTTCAAGCCACGGACAGGCATTTACCATCCGCTTTACAAGGCCGAAGTAGCTGTCGAGCAGGGGCTCGCCAGGTCACAGCCGGACTATAAGGTCCTTCATGGCCAATTCGGCCGCCTTGTGTAGTTCGACCAGTTGCTTCAGCTGGTCGCTCAAGGACATCGGATGTTCGGCCCCAATATACTGGGACCAGAACAGCTTCTCCGTCGAGCTCCCCTCCTTATCACGGTAGAACTCCGCGGCATCCGATATGCTGCGCGGCAGATCTGCGAACGCTCCTGGAGAGCTCCGAATTCGGGTAAGTAAAAGGAAAGTCTCCTTCACATGCTTGCTTTGCATAATGAATGCCTTACCTGCCGCTATCTTCTTGGCCTCCCGGATCTCCTAGAGGGTCTTTTGGGCTTCGGCCTTGCCGTCTTGCACGCTCTGGAGGGCCTTCGCATGCTCGGACTCTTGCATCTCGTAGTCACGCTCCAAGGACTCGAATTTTTTGACGAAGTCCTGGAGCTCTTGGTGTACCTCATTTACCCGAGCCTCCTTCTTCTCTCGTTCGGTGCGCTCCTTGGCCGCCTTGTCTTCGGCCTCGGACAGCGCTTTCTTAAGGGCCGCCACTTCGGTCGTGGCCCCTATTAAAATTCACGATGCTTCTATTAGCATCAACGATTTTCCTTTATAGAACACACGGATGGGGTATCACTACCTTTGTTCTCCTCGAGCTGCCTCTTCACGAGGCCGAGATCTTCCTTGGCCCGCCCCAGGTCCCGCTTCAGAACCGGAGACCTCCGCAGTGCGGGCGGCAGTGGACAGCAGCGACGCCTGCTTATTCACATACACATAATATGATTAGACTCTTGTGGATCTTATTTGATCCTCTGTTCGGCCTTTCTTTCCGAACACCAAACAGAGCATCAAGGGCACTATCTATGCTACGATATCTTATATTTACTAATTGGAGGCACCTTTAATGATCTCTCATTAATTCACATCATCAAAATTAAATAAATCGTTAGATTAGAAAATATGCGGCCAGGATAAAAAATAAAACGTGTGTAACGTAGATGATCCAGTCCGATGCAAAACATACATGACACGTGCAACGTTAATGAAACTAAGAAAAGGAAAGGCTCGCATAAAGAAACTAAGAAATCCTTACGTGAAAAAAACACGCATTAGGAAAGCATGTGACACGTCCCATAAATCAAGAAGGAATATATAGATTCTTAAAAAATTAAGAAGGAAAATATATTTCAAAAGATCTCATAGTAGAAGATAATAGCCCTTGGATTGAGTGTCCCTACTCTATACACGTCTCTTCCTTCTCTACGCGCAGGATTGATCTGTCAAGATTTATGTGCTTCCTATAGTGCTTAAACAACTATGTGTCCACCCTAGAAAAAATATCAATCTATCACTTCCCTTAGAAAACATCGATCTCTCCCTGCCGTGTCTTTTGATTCACCGCCACCTACAGCGGCGACAGGATCCTAGCACCACGAGTCCCTTCCGTGTCCTCAGATTCACGGCCGCCGATGTTAGCAACCAACCATGGATAGAACACCTCCTCTTATGCACAAGTCACTGAGATTTCTAGAACGATCCTCCAGTAAAGAACTGAATGCCATATTGGATGAAGTCGTCATCGTAATCAATTGGATGGGTCAGAAAGGAGCAGGGCAGCTCCTAAGCAGCCCGTGATAGCATGCATATGTTTGCCGTCATGTAGGCTGGATCTCCTGTTGTGCAAAGAAGATTAGCAGAATAAACTAGGTTGGTGCTTTCTTCACACGTGCGTGCATGTGTATGTGTCCGGCCGACAACAATCGACATGTGTATATACGTTCTAGGAGGATTGATTAAGAGACCGTGTTGGTACTGTTTAGGCAATCATCTAGCCAGCTTTTTTTAATTGTCCAAAGAAAAAGCATCCGCCACCATCCGCGTGACATCGTCAGTCGTCGTGGCCGGAACTTATAAACTACAACCAACCACTCAGGTGCCTGTGGATGTGGCAAAGGTATACATAAATTTCAAAGTTATATGATGATCCACTATATTTTAAGTATAGGGCATATGAAAATATAATATTTTATACGTAATAAGCAGTAAAAATAATTATAATATTTTGTACTTCCGATTTGTATGAGATTTCAAGTAAATTATTCCTGCAACTTTTATGTATAGTATTATCTCTACTATCTAAAAGAAACTTAGCGTTCCGTTTCCCCTCTTACGTTCGTCAACCCACTCGTACGATCCCCTCGCCCCCGATTTTCTTTCCTCCCCTCCCGACCCACCTCTCGGCCCACTTGATTTTCTTTCCCCCCCTCTCGGTTTTTGTCCATCCCGGTTTTTCTACCTCAAGGTTTTCTCCTAGATCGCACAAGGCATTTGTACTAGCAGGCAATCAATCACATATGGTAACCAGAGTCGATCATTCCAAATGCAACCATTTCACATAAGGAAACCAGACACGATTAATCCTAACGCAATCAATTTATTCAATCACCTTCCTTCTTTCAAACAAATGGTTTTAGTCAAAGAAGGAAAGATCAAAGAAGGAAAGATCAATCAAATATAATTGTTTCTGCGAATGACCCACACACACGTATCAATAATTGTTACCAGTGTCCAAGGATTTGGTCATTAGCTTTAGCCAATAAGCCCGCGATCTCTTGGTCTGAGAATATCTTTGCAAAAACCCAATTATAGTAAAAGAGATATGGCAATTGTTCATTCAATACAGACTGAACTGCTCGTGTAGAGGACAGGTTCAATACAGTGCACGTTGTTGTTGTTTCGGGAATGACAGGAGCTACATAGAAAGAAAAGTCGAGCTGATGGCGCTCGTGTAGAGGGCAGTCCGACAAAGAAGGAAAGATCAAAGAAGGAAAGATCAATCTAATATCAATGAAAGAAGGAAGGAGAGATTGATCAACGTAGAGATTTTACCTGGCGCCAAATTATGTCTTTTTATCTGCCGCCAATATCTGCCGCCAATACAAAATGCGGAGTCCTTCTCTTCCCGCCATTTATCTAATGCCATGCTATAAAAGTCATGCAGCGTTCTGCCCATGAGTCTTGGCTAAGATGGGCCGTCCTGGCTCAAAAAGGATCATGGCACCACCACCTGTGAACTTCGTTTCTGCTCCCGTTGGCTCCCCCCCTCCGATCAACAGGCAACATTAGTTCCACTCTTGCTTTTAGCTGTTTGCATATGTATAATCTGCATTGTTGTTCTCTTTCTCAATGCTGACCAATTGCAGGCATGTAAGGTTCAATGAAATAGAGAACCTACACATATACAGTAGAGGTTGGGACGCAACAGCAAAGGTTTTGTATGCTTGCATCAAACATACTCGGAGTGGAACTGCCGTCTTTCACGCCATCCTCATCGACCAGACTGTAAGAATTCAAAATGTATACAATAAATTTCATTGGGGGGTCAAAATGGAAACAACAACATGCTGCTAATGTATGCAATAAATTTCACAGGGGGTCAAGATGGATGCAATTATGCTCGATCCGTTTCAACCTATCGCATATCGCTTCATGGACAACCCACGTGCGGCTCAGTATACTTTTTCAGTAAAGTTGGTTTCGAACCAGCGGGTGTGCATCTGCCAGTTGCTTTGTGCCTACCATGTGACTTTTACATCGCCCTCCACTCGCCAAGACTGAAATACATCTTGCAAGGGCCAGCATTAACATCGCTACGTTGCCGCCACTATTCATTGATTTTAGTAATGTCTACAGCCTCAGATACAGGATGCTTGCAGGTGCTTTGTATCATTTCACGATTAATTATGCTCACATATGGTTCAGCCAGGCTTTGTTAATAAATTCTGAACATTTATTGCCCAGATGTCATTGGTATAGTGATGCATGTCAGCCGCATAATGTTACACAGGTCATCCGACCGCATTCACGCCATACCGACATGTGGTGCTAATGGACATTCGGTAAGTACTTCATCCAAGTGTACATGTATAATGCATTTTACTCTGTCAGTGGGTTAACATTTCATTGCTCAAACAGGAGGGAGTTTATCTGCTCACGCTGTCTGGGACCAGCATGTGTCACGCCACTTGACACGGTGGGGACTAGCGAAGCAGGGCTCTGGACTTTGGGTGCCACACTGCTTGAGGTCAACAGAGAAAACGTGAGTCCTTGCATTAACAAAGAAAGTTTAACCTTGGTTTGTGTTGTTTGATTAAACCTATTTTGTAGGGTTTCTGAAAACGACATACATGAGCCAGCTTGTCTTCGAACCGGACAACCAGCAATCCTACGAGCTGGCGGCCTGCCGTGCCGCACTAGGAGATGCGGTTGGGTCCTTGCAGAAGCAGGCCAGCTTGATCGTCCAACGAATGAGCCATGTTCACGTTCAACGAATGAGGAGGGTTCAAGTGTGATGCAAACTTCACTGAAATGCTCTGCCACATAGTGTTTTGTCGCCTCTAAAACAGCTTCATATATAATCCAGCTTTTATACGTGTTGTCCTCGTTGTAAATCCAGCTGGTATTGAAATAAAATAAATAAATGATTACGAGAATCTGTCCGGGATCACAGTCTATATCTATGTTCTTTCCGTTTCGTTACCTTCCCTATTAATTCCTTCCTATCCTCATGTAGAATCTGCGCATTAACTTTAATTAATAAATAAGGGATCACCTTCCTAACCCGTGCGATAGATGTAAGCCTAAATTCCACGCACAATGTTATAAGCATACAAACCTCATGCACACTCTGTGCCATTGGTTTTATAAAATTGTTCCCCTGTTCTTCCTTGCAAGCTGAATTCCTGGGTGCCACGCCGCTAAGATAAACGCACACAGACTCCAGTCTAATAGGCTTCGTAAGTCCTATGATTTATTCATGTCCACCGCTTGTAATTAGCCCCATGTTTGTGAGCATCGACTCTGAGCCAAATGCGTCCTGTTTACTATTTGGGTTTCGAGCAGAATACAATAGTATGATTCAAACTAATACGTGAGGTTGCAGAAGGACACATACCCACATAAAATCAGCAGCTGGATGGACAGGGAGAGGGGGGCCTCCATCCACATAAAACCGTCTTGCTTGCAGATGAAGTCTCCGCACAATCGGTGATTGTACTCCTTTAAAGACATGACGATATCTATGAACCAAAGTAATATTTATCATGTCAAACTCAAATAGCAAAACTACTATTTAATGATCTAATGTTGTGTAAGTGTACAAAACCTCATGAAATATTACTGTTATTGTTTTGTTGTTTAGGTGTCATCGATATTAGTAATGGAGCGGAACCTATGGATGCGAAGAGCGCAAGCGGCAACGTGCTAGGGAACGATACGCCGCAGATGGGTGAAGAAAAAAATGAACTACTTAAGAAGCGTCGTGAAGCCTATCAAGATAAGAAAGCTCAACTATTGGTTAATTCCCAAGAGACACGATCATGTCCACACCTGTCAGATGTTAAAGGTGCTAAATAGTAGGCATATCGTTACTTGCAAAATATCAATTCCATGTTTCCATGTTTCTAAGCAACTAAACCTGACGTGCGTCGTTAGAACAAGAAGACACTTCTTGCAACAAGGAAAATATGGTTCCTCGTGAAGATAATGACTGGCTAAGAAGAAATGACACGTACAGGAGGCAATTGATTGAATTGCGGTTCAAAACGAAGAAAACCATATGACTGGTATAAATACAACCATTTAATCTTACTATATATGCTGATAATTCATTACTCATTGTTCTACGTATGTGATGATTCATTGTTCTGTAGATATTATGGACTTCAACAGTTGCAGTACTGTTAGTCCCACATCATCCCATATTCAGCCACAACCCATAGATCCCAAAGAGCGAAGGAGGCAACGAGATAGGGAACGATATGCGAACATGGAGAGCAATAAAAAAGAAGCACTGTTGAAAAGACAACGTGAAGCCTATCAAAAAACAAAATCATCGACAGGTAAAATTTGCAAGAAGACCAGTAAAAATTGTACATTCGTTGCATGTAACAAACCAAGACTCTAAAAATGTTGCCGCTTTCATGTGATTCAACAGAGAAAGTCAACGATACACGTGCTAATGATAGGGAACGGTATGCTCACATGGATAACAACAAGAAAGATGCACTGCTAGAAAGTAAGCGTGAAGCCTATCAGCGGACAAAATCTTCGACAGGTAATAATTGCACAACACAAATCATAATTGTTCCCTAATAGCCGACATCACACAAACAGTACTCTTATGGTGTTATACTTATCTTTTGATTTCGTCAGATAAAATGGAAAGTAAACGTGCTAATGATAGGGAGCGGTATGCCAGTATGACTGATGAGAAAAAACATGCAAAGAGCGCTCGCCGCACGTCGTTGCGCAACACTCTCAACCAAGAATCCTTGGCCATGGAGAACCCATGTTACATCCCCAAGATAGTTCGCAAAAATGCAAGTTCATTTGGTCCCGATGGCTCCGTTGTCAGACGTGATTGGTCTATTCCCGAGCTCACTGGTTCCCCCGTTTATATCCAGTCCGCTTCTGAGGATATATCGTGTGTGGAGACACCAGATATGTATGTCAGTATGGAACCACGGAGAAAACATGTGACACCCGGGGAAAGGCAAGCTTTGATGGATCGTAGAAACCAAGCTTTCCATGCAAGTGGTAGGAAGAATAGACACACATCGATCGACGAAAACACGCTCCAGCTCTCGCTAGGCAGCGTAAATGTGTTTGAACATCCAACACAATCGGTCATCATTAACAATGGTAATGTTCTAAACTTTGGTATTCTCATTCTCTAGAATTATTCACTGAAATTTGTGTATTCTATTAATAGAAAGTACATCGCCATTGTGTGAGCCTAGAGAAATACATCTGGCACCCAACAATGATGTGAATGCATCGTTAGATCAACATCCAACAATGACGGTGGAAGGTGTCAATGGTTTTGAACTTCCTGCACAAACTGTCCTTGTCAATAATGGTAATATTTTCTCTTAATTGTTTGAACATTATAAGATAAGTCGCTCATAATCATGTTGATTATACTTTTATGTTGTATTCATAGAGAATACATCTCCAATTACATGTGCGTTGCAAGAACATACAACACACTCACGAGCCAATGACGATGGTAAGCTTTTTTATTAAATTCATGCATGATGGTTTATTGGATACATTTGCCTCATAAATAATTTTGGGATAGGTGATGGAGAGGGTGTCATATTGGAGGACGACTCGGAAGACGAGGAAGGCTACATGTTCGCTGGGATGGGTATTTTAATCATGTTTCATGACGTCTCGTGTATATCATATGCATGTAATTTGTACTCATATTGTCAGTGCATTGCACAATTTCAGAGGAGGACAACGACGAGGATGTTGAAATGTAGGATGTTGACGATGACGACGAGACTACTTCCATGTCAAACGTTCCGGATCCCTACGATATGGTTTATAGCAAACTCCCAACCAACACACACAAGCTGAAGTCGGTGGAGGACTGCAAACACTGCTATGCAAAGAAGTTCGAGCGTGAGTCCATGGCTTTTTGCTGCCGGATGGGGAAGATCAAACTGGCCAACCCAAATACGCCACCCGAGCTCATGAGGCTATGGACAAGTGCAGACTCTGATTCCAGGCATTTTCGTGACAATATCAGGTTTTTCAATGGCCACTTCTCATTCACCTCACTATATTGTCACCTTGATAGTGATACCACTAACATATCAAAGCACCCTATCTATACATTTCGTGCCCATGGCCAAATGTACCACAACATACGGTCATTTGGTAAACAAGATGGTTTGGATCATAGTCACTTGGAGCTCTACTTCTATGATGATGACCCCAGTTTAGAACATAGGTATCGCAGTTGCCGTAAAGAGCAGTGTCAGAAAGACAAAGAAGTAATCACACAATTGGTCAACATACTTCATGGCAACCCATACTCTGAACACCTCCGAGTATGGGCCATGTTGATGATGTTGATGACTATCACATAACACTTAACCTTGACCAACGGATGGATCAAAGAAGATATAACACGCCGACCACTTCAGAGGTAGCTGCTGTGTGGGTGGAGGGTAGTGAACGTCGAAGACAATTCGAAAATAGCGTCATCCTGCAAGGTAAGAATAGAGATATATATGGCATCAAGTCCTACCATGGATGCTATGATGCGTTGTCGTACCCTCTTTTCTTCCCTAGAGGTGAACTTGGGTGGCATACTGATATCCCGAAGGAAGGTGTGCCCTATCAAACTGTGATGGCAGCTCGTGCAGCTCGTGCAGCCTGCCTAGCTCGTGGCCACACCAATAGGTCCTCCAATCCCTCAATCAATGACAACGCCAATGATGATGAAGGTTAGTGTTGCAATAAGTTGTTACATCCCCGTCTATTTGAGGTGTGCTCTCAATCAACATCACCATCGATTTTTTTGTATGCAGCTTCTGGAGGCAGGCTATGTGTATCTGTGAGGGACTACTACTGCTACAAATTCCAGATGCGTCCAGGGATATTCAACCCGATCCTCTTTGGCAAGCGTCTTTTTCAGCAGTTCGCGGTCGACACATACATCAAGATTGAGAACTCCCGGTTGGACTATATATGGGGTCATCAAGATAAAATAAGGGCGGACCTGTACCAAGGCTTGGTGGATAGCTTACATGCTGGTGAGGGTAGGGCAGATTCTGTTGGAAAACGCACAGTTCTAGCCACGTCATTTATCGGTGGTCCACGAGACATGAGGCGTCGCTACATGGATGCTATGGCCTTAGTTAGGAGGTATGGAAAGCCAGACATCTTCCTCACAATGACATGCAACCCAAACTGGGATGAGATTAGGCAGGAGCTCTACCCTGGCGGACACCTCAAGATCGTCCAGATCTCGCTGCTCGTGTTTTCAGGGCTAAGTTGGAGGAACTCAAGAATAAGCTACTTAAAAAGGATATCTTGGGCAAGGTGAGGGCTTATGTGTATGTGGTGGAGTTCCAAAAGAGGGCCTGCCTCATGCCCACTTCCTGCTCATCATGGAGGGCCGATACAAGCTCACATGCCCCGAGCAGTATGATCGCCTTATCTCAGCCGAACTCCCCAACAAGAAGAAGTACCCAGAACTGTACAAGTTGGTTGTGAAACATATGATGCATGGACCTTGTGGTGCTTTGAATCCTGAATGCCCTTGCACAAAGGGTCGTCCTTCTTGCAAGAATCACTATCCGCGGCCTTTCAACGCGGCTACCTTACAAGGCAAGGACTCCTACCCGCTATACAGACGACGTGAAGACGGATGTAAAGCAATGGTTCGAAAGGAATGGCTAGATAATAGGTGGGTCGTCCCATACAACCCACACCTCTTGCGCTACTTCAACTGTCACATCAATGTTGAGGCATGCGGCAGCATAAAAGCGTTAAATACCTGTTCAAATACATATACAAGGGCCATGATCGAGCATCTATTGCTGTAAGTGAGGCTGACAAAAATGGAGACATAGATGAGATCAAACAGTATAGAGACGCTAGGTGGGTGACTCCTCCAGAAGCATTGTGGAGGATATATGGATTTGAATTGAGTAAGAACTCGCCACCCGTGAAGCAGCTACAACTCCATTTGCCAAACATGCACATGGTGTCATTCCAAGCGGCCCAAAATATTGAGCGAGTAGTTAACCGTGAAGGTGTTGAGAAGTCAATGCTTACAGAGTACTTTGAGGCAAACAGGTTACATGAGGATGCTCGTTCTATCTTGTACAGGGACTTCCCCGAGTGGTACACCTGGCAGACAAGTCGGAATAATAAATATTGGAGAAAAAGGGTACGACATACAGGTGGACAAATTGGAAGAATCGTGTCCGCTCATCCTGCCGAGGGGGAACGCTATTACTTGCGGGTCCTCCTAAACCATGTCACTGGCGCCACCTCTTATGAGGACCTAAGGACAGTTAATGGTGAGATCCTACCAACCTTTCGTGAAGCTGCCGAGAGAAGGGGATTGATCGAAGGAGACAACACACTGGATGAGTCCCTCACTGAATCCACATTATATGAGATGCCATCATCTCTACGGAGGCTCTTTGCAACGATACTGGTTTTTTGTGAGCCAAGCGATGTGCGCGGACTCTGGGAGAAGCACCTGGATGCAATGTCAGAAGACTATCGTCGTAGCAATCCATCCAAAGTTGCAGTTGAGCAATTGGTTCTAATAGATATCAGGAATATGCTACAATCAATGGGCAAGGAGATAGAGTCATTCCCTCTTCCCGATATCCAATAAGAATATGACACTTCCATCGGTGTGACAAGGGAGATCTTCGAGGAATCCACCATAGAGCTCAATGTTGAGGACACATATCTATCAGATTCACTTAATTCAGATCAGAGGGCCGCATACGATGAAATTATGTCTGCTATTGATCGTGATGAGGGTGGTGTCTTCTTTGTGGATGGGCCTGGAGGCACTGGAAAGACTTTTTTGTACAGAGCACTGCTCGCAATGGTACGTTGGCAGAAAAAAATTGCTATAGCGACAGCTACGTCCGGTGTTGCTGCTTCCATAATGCCAGGAGGGAGAACAGCTCATTCACGGTTCAAGATACCGTTAGGCATTGATGATGGTGGGTTTTGTAGCTTTACAAAACAGAGCGGGACTGCAAAGCTCCTACAGTCAGCTTCTCTCATTATTTGGGATGAGGCTTCCATGACAAAGAGGCAGGCAGTGGAGGCGTTGGACAACAGTATGCGCGACGTGATGAGCCGACCAGACCTGCCGTTCGGTGGAAAGACAGTTGTGTTCGGTGGAGATTTCAGACAGGTCCTCCCTGTTGTCCGTAAGGGGTCTAGGGCTCAGATAATTAATTCATCGCTGCGTGGGTCTTACCTTTGGGATTCCATCGTCACCTTAAGTTGGTACGCAATATGAGGGCACATAGTGACCCATGGTTTGCAGAATATCTATTGCGCATTGGTGATGGTAAGGAGGAGACAAATCAAGATGGTGAGGTCCGCCTTCCGAGTCGAGATATGTGTGTAGTCAACTGGGAAGGACACTGACCTTGATACACTGATAGACAATACTTTTCCTAGCCTCGATGCTAACACGTCAGACCCAGACTACATCACCTCCAGAGCAATCTTATCGACACGGAATGATTGCGTGGATAGGATTAATTTGAAGATGATCAGTCGATTCCAAGGAGATGAGATGGTGTACCATAGTTTTGATTGTGCGGTTGACGACCCTCATAACTACTATCCTCCTGAATTCCTTAACACATTGACCCCTAATGGGCTGCCCCCGCATGTGTTGAAGCTCAAGATTAACTGCCCTATCATATTGCTCAGGAACATTGACCCCGCGAACGGACTTTGCAATGGCACGAGGCTGGTGGTTCGAGGATTCCAAAGGAATGTCATCGATGCAGAAATTGTCCTGGGCCAACATGCTGGAAAAAGGATCTTCTTGCCAAGGATTCCCCTTTGCCCCTCTGATGATGAGATGTTTCCTTTTCAGTTCAAGAGGAAGCAATTTCCAATAAGGCTCAGCTTCGCCATGACGGTTAACAAGGCACAGGGGCAAACTATCCCGAATGTCGGTATTTACTTGCCCGAGCCTGTGTTCTCTCACGGGCAGTTGTATGTTGCACTATCTAGATCCACCGCTAGAAAGAATGTCAAGATTCTTGCCGTCCCTGATGCTGGTAATAAGAAAAGAAACTCAGATGACATCAAAAAGAAGAGTTCAACTTGCAGCAAAAACACATGCGATTATCCTGTTGGTACGTACACGAAGAACATCGTCTATAAAGAGATCCTTACATCATAGGTGAGAAATTTGGCAGTTATATTTCCACTCTATCATTTTATTATGTATGGCAATATTTTTATTTCACAATAAAATTAGATAATGAAATAGTTTTTAATTTATCTGAGATTTATTTTGTGCAGGTCACCTCTGTCATGGAGTCATTTCTGTTTAATAACTTGCATCTTGTTATCATGTGTTACTGGGAGAAACCGGACCAGTGAACCTAAGTATAAATTCTTGAGTGCATGAATACCAAAGCTGAAGTGAAAATTCTGCTTGTCTTTTGATGTGTTTTATCTCGAGTAGAGGAAGATGGTTCATGTCCAAGCAAATCACCTACCTGCAAGCTTCTTGACATCTCACTAATTCGATATTTTATTTCTCTTCACTCTTTTCTGATATGTAAAATCATGTATAATATTTTCAATGTAGTTGATGTATATACTTTCCAAGGTAGCTTGCTGAAATGATGATGAAGTATTTGTACATCGTATTTGAGGCCTAGATGCGACTTGTACATTAGGGCTCTAATTTTTGAAATATGCTTTACATTACAAATTATTATGTGCATTAGGTTTTTTGAAAATTCGAAAATGTAAGGTGTAACTGGCTTTAACTTTTTTTAGTAGAAAAAATATGTGCGCTTCATTCAACCAAACATAATGTTCTTACTATCAGGTTTACATTTTTTTTTAAAGAGGGACGGCCTCTCTGAATTTCATTTAACTGAAACCATAATATGTTATCAGCTCATAGACTATTGTAGAATAAAATGAGGGCTATGATCCAGCCAACGTGCTTCTGCGCCACTCACGCACAGTCATGACTATCAACATTTGCTCTCCTGGTAGCAAAGCGAATATCGAAGACTTAAAAATGGACTGCTTTGTGTTTCCATCTTATCCGCCATAGACTAGCCAAATTTGTCGCCGGATGGGATGTTTCCTCTCGAGCAAGGGTATACGATACAATAAAAGCGGAGCGATATCTCTGGCGATTTTCTTGCTCCTGATCAGTAAACAAATCAGATGGAAGCAATCATGTTTATGTAGGAAGATAATCGCGGAGATTGCCCTATGTAGGGAAGGTAATCGCCCGAGATTGCAGCGCAGTTAAGGCCGCGCGTCACATGCAGGAAGAAATTCCCGAGTTCAGCGGAAGGGAAGTATTATAAATGGCCACTTCAAAGCAAGGCTGCTCGCACTACCCCATTGACGCCCTGCATAGGTCTCTTTCTTCTCTCTCTGGCCGATCCATTGTGGGCACGTTCATCATTCGTGGAAGAGAACCTGTATACGTTGGGGAAACGACGGCAGCTGGGACGGGCTCAGCGGTGTAAAGCACCTCAAGGCCGTCCTCCCGGCGACGCTGCGCTAGGGCCGCCGTTGCCTCTGCGCTCCACTCGCCATGTCCGTCGCACCAGCCGAGGTGAGCTCCTTACATTCACGTATTAGCAACAAGCGAATCAGCTTTCACAGGTGTTATACAAACAACCACCACATATTTTTATTCAAATAAGATTAACAAATGTCTATGTTGTTTCAGATGGATCTGAATGAGATAAAAGAAAATGCCTGTGCTATTAATTTTACTGAAATGAAGGAATACATCATGTCCTTCCCTAGCAAAACCAAGTTAGTGAATATCCATGACACAACCTTGACACGTCGAGATTTGGAATGTCTTTTAGAAGATGAGATATGGGTGGAGAGCGAGGTCAGCTAAAATATATTCCAATGATCATACTTACACACTTCAAGAATGTCTAATTTATTTGTTACTTTTTCTACTATAGGTCATAAATGCATATATTTACTGTCTAAGGGTCCAGGATAAATTTTGTACAGCGGGTGCACGTGTATTCTTGGAAACTACATATGATTCAGGAATACTTAAGCGAGATGGTGAAATTCCCATAAGCCTTGAGAGTCATCACCACATCGTTGAAAAGGTGCTTAAGTATCTACAGCATGACATGGTTAGACTAATTTTCCTACCTATGGTTCTATCATTTGTTATCAATTTGTTTACCTAGCCAGGGCAATGACTTATATATTTTGTGTCAGTTGTACATTCCAATCAATATGAACCAAACGCATTGGTATCTATCTGTTGTCAATATGAAACAACGCGAGATACAAGTACTCGATTCTTTTGGTTCTCGAATGAGCCGAGCTGATCTACAACTTACGGTATGATTTTACTATATCTGTACTTGGAATTCATGCATTTAGTTTCACCTATATTATCATACTCTTTTTCTATTTAACAGCTTGAGGGCTTGAGGCGCATCTAAAGATTGCTTCTAAGATGAATGGGTTTAACCTAGGTACTTGGCCAGATATTGATGTAACTAGATGGACTATAAAAGAGTATATTCAAGATCGAATTCAATCTGATGGGTATGTTTGAAATCATCACATGAGAAAATGCGAAATTAGAGCAGCAGTAACAATTATTGATTATTATTCAACAATTCCTTGGGTTTGCTTATTACTAATGTGCCCAATATTTTTAACCAATAGATCATCTTATGCTTGTTCATGCTACAATTCATTGAATATGGACAGGACACAACTGTCACATCCTGTTACACAGGTAATTCGTGAAGGATGACAAAAGTGTATTGCATATCTAATTCAATGTTGTAATATATTGATTCTAATTATTATTTTTCCAGGAAGATGTCAAACCCTTCAGGCAAAAAGTAGCAATCATTCTCCATGAATCAGATCTGAATGATATAAAAGGAACTCCCGAGTACCATAATCCAGCAGACGATATAATAGATATCTTGACGGTGTTGAAATATTGGACCCGCCACCTGCCGTGGTTGTTCTGAGAATGCCACTTAATAAAAATGAGCTACTTTGCAAACTTGAGGTCATATCATGTCCATTCATAATGCAGATTCTGAGAGTAAGTCAACTTTCAAAATAACAATATCTGCATTTATGTATATTATTTTTTCACTATATCGTTGATGCTATGGTTTATTTGATAGGAAAGAATGGATCCGTAGCTCCAAGCCCTACCCACTAAGTATAAGTCTTAGACAACTACAAGACTTACTAAAGAATACACGGGCTATTGATGTCGACAGTTTTAACATGGCTGTTCGAGTAAATGCTACAGACAAATTCAATGGGCTAAAGACACTCCATATCACTATATGGATCTCAGATTTTCTGTAAGTTATTAAAATCTCATAATACTTATTTTTTACGGCGACGAGCACATATAATTGCAACCATAAACGCATAGAATGTTAATAATCCTTTACTTTCCTCTCAGATGATACTAAATGACTCTACACAAGATCCAAAACTCCGTTTACCATTTGATGCCCAACGCTACATTATTGCAAAACTATTTCATTGTTGGCCTGATATGTGCTTTGACGTCTCGGTGTGCAAGTTGGTAATCATACTTCCCATCTCTGTGTGTACTTTTCACCCGTATTTTATTTCTAAAGCCTACTTCACACAGATTTTGTTGCCGTTTTGTACAACCGGTCGCTTCATCCTCTTCCTGTTCGACCTATTGGATAGAACAATCACTATACTCGACCCTCTTCCCCTATCGGATGCATGGAAAAAGAATCCTTCACAGAAGGACATACTTAAGATTCAATGTATTTCATTCCATCTAAACATAGCATTACAAGATGCAATTCCTGGCTGGAATGATGATGTTTTTAGATGGCGTCGCATCATACCACTTGGAGTTCCAAAAACCCAAACAGGTTATAACCTTAACATTCCAATTATTTGACCATATTTTCCTCTATCATATTGCTAATAACATTTACTCCTATGCAGCAATATGTCTGGGTTTTAGTTTTAAAGATTATGCGCACGTGGCATGATCATGAACATGGATTACCAGTTGTCCCGGTGAGTACTCTACATTCACCATTCATGTGTCCTTTTAGATGTGAGCCTTGCATGACAGCATAATTCACGTGCAGGACGATTATGACCCTACGGAATCAGGTGTTGGTACACTTGCTGTCGTACAAGGACAATGAATGCGTAGAAAATATTCCACAAGTCGTATGTGATTTGGTGAAGAGAATTGGGATAAACTTCTTTTAGTCGGAGAATCATATGTGTTATTTTATTATAACAGCGATGATCAATTAAGGCACTTGAGGATATTGGTTATTATAAGGTTTCAGTAAGATGCATTGCTGGAGCAAAATGTAAGTTTAATTACCAAAAGCATACCGTGTGATGTTGCAAGTTACTGAAATCCCAGACAGATCTTGAGAAACCAAGAATGACATTACCACCTGTTCCTCCATCGACACCTGCAATATTTTGGTAATTATAACGAAATTCTGGGTGCATCAAAACTAGAATTAGTAATCGACACATGCTTACGCGGCTCCTCTGCATGAACTCTCACTTGACATTGACAACTCTTCTCTTCTGTATTAGTAATCTGCAAGAGCACAAATATTGGCACATATCACATCAACAACTCTTAGTACTTTCTGATTTACTTATTTCTATGTAATATTGACATCCACTAAGATAGACAGACCGACCCACACACATGATAGCTTTCGACCTGTTGCTCTCACGCCCTGGAGCCCAAGTATATCACGTACCCTAGAAGCATATCAGATATCAAAGAAACTTGCTGATGATTCACCAAGAAACAACTAAGGTGCTATAGCTTACAAGTTAGTGTAAACTACAGTTTGACAGTACCGGATTATACTATATGCTTATGAACAACTAACTAATACTTGTAGGAATAACTATACAAGTTTAGTACCCCTACTATGATTGTCCTACTATATGATAATCATACAAGTATTGTTCCATCGATTCAGGAAGAACATGGCGCACACAGATCACCATATAGTTTCATGTGTGCATCTCAATAGCAGTTAAATCCATTCACCAGGGATTGTGCAACAAGCAGTAGGGAATTACCTCGGCGCCGTACCTGATTGAGATGCCAGGTGAACTTGTTCTTCCTGTCGCCTCGCGTTAAATGCGCCGCTGCTTCCTCCCTGCCTCCTCCCACCTTCCCGTTTGCCAGACTCGCCACGAGCACCTCCGGCCTCGTCCCCATGGGGTGGCACGGCTGCTGCTGCCTCCTCTGCTCGACGGCTCCCTCCCGCCCGCCCGTCAAGCGTGACCACGAGCTCATCCGGCTTTGTCCCCATGTGGGAAACCGCACTCTTCCTATCCGCCCGGCCTCGCCGCCAGCTCCCCAACCCGTCTCCATGGAGGAAGGTGCGGGCTGCTGCCTCCTTCGCCCCAGCGCGCCGCCGTTCGCCGTGGGCGGCATCTGAAGATGGGGAAATCGGCCTGGAGGTCTCGTCCGGCTCGCTAGATCTAACAAGAGATGGTGGTGTTGGGAGGCGTGGACAGTTCGAGAAGAGAGAGTTGAGTGGCTCGTTTTCGGTTGAATGGTTGGCGTCGGCGCCGTTGCGTGCGTTGGAGAGACCGGCTCACACGGTCGTCTGAAAGGAAAATAAATTCCCACAAAAGAAAGGAAAATAAATTAAATAAGCACTCAAGCTAAGCGCTCACACGTTGTAAGCCCATATACTGGTGCTTCGTCATAATTTATTTGGGTCACGAACTAAGTCTAGATAATCAATCCGTTTGTAAACAGTGCGTACTACTCGATCCCACGAATCAAGCTTCGCAATTAGGCAGGAGGTGAAAGAAAAACAAAACGCGGCGAACGAAATGCGTACCACACACAGCAGCAGCAACACACTGCCACGGTCTCACCGTCGCGGTAGCGGCGGCGACCGAGGAGGAGGAGACGCAGCACGCGGTGATGAACAACGCCCTTCCAAGTGCCGCCGCGCGCTGCAGCACAAACGTAGCTGCAGCGGCCGCGACCCTCATCTGTCGCGGTGATAGTGGTGTTGCGAGCTGCGGGCGGCTGCGACTCCGCCGCCGCATGAGACCGCTCCACATCGCCGCCTACCGCAAGCCCCGCACGGTCTCCGCATCAGCATGCCCAGCGCAGGAGCCCCTGGCTTCCATCGCCCGTGACCGGATCTGGTGAGATCGGTCGGGATCCGTCGCCGCCGCCTCTGATCTTGCCTCCAATCGCTATTGATGGTCGTCTTCCTCTGCAAACGACGCCGCGCATCGCCTCTGTGCCTCATGCTGCATCGTCGGAGAGTCGAGAGGATTGAGAAGGAGATGCAGAGGCGGAGGGAGAGTGAGTTAGGAAGTAGATGTGGAGAGTGAGGAAAGAGCGAGAGGAAAAGTTTTTTCGCATAGGTGAAACCCTGGATATTTGGTTTCTGTTACTAATGTTTATTAATGTAAAATATCAAATATCATTTGTATATGTTTATATATTTATATGTAATTAGCAGTATCCAGTTTTTATTGTAAATAAAAAATGTGTTAGTCTGACTTTTGTTTAAATATATTATATATATTTACTTATATAATGCAGCAACAAAATTTCTTTATATTTTTATATGTTCCACTTTGTTCATCAGAGATAAAAAATGACGGATTTGAATGATGTTTTAGAAATATCAACTAACATAGACTTCAATTATTATGCAATGGTGTATGTGTTATATTGTCTCTACCCTAATTTAACATACATCATCTTTGTATAATTTCAGCAAAATATTTCAGAAGCCCGTAGCAACGCACGGGCATTCTACTAGTAGATTTTCAAATATTCCTAGCCCGTGCAGGCGCACGGATGGCAAAATTTGGCAAGGAAGTGCGGAATATAATGCATAACACGGAATGCAAAGATGTTCATCCGTATGACATGGTAATATAGAAACTGACATATATATACCAACGGTCATACACACCATTCATAGTTTAGTACAAACCCGGCTAGAGTACAACTACGGTGAAAGGCGTTACATCTCATCGGAAGCATTCCAAACTCCTATACATTATTTTCTACACTTCCGGAATTGATACACACTAAGTCATACTAGTCGTCAACCCGTGCTACTGCACGGGCTAGAATTTTATGTATTGGTTGTATGCAAAGCTTGTACAATTAGAAACGTCATACAAAAATAAAATATCTGTATATTGGTTAAAGACATGACATACAAAAATTTATTTGTTAGACGTAGAGACAAAAGGAGGCATATCCCTTGGACTATTGCATGAATCGATTGGTTTTGATGTGCATTATGCTTTTCCAAAAATCAATGGACGTTACTTATTTTATGAATAATTTTCAAGAAAAGGCAGAATGCTCATTATGCCACTCACGATAGTAATGCAATATACCTATCATCGATTGACGGACAATGCTTACATTACATAGAGTACCTTGAAATCTGAACTTTTTTAAAATTTGGTGGGATCAACAACATATATAGGTGCATATTCAATTTTGTCGTTTGGTAATAAGTAGGTCCTTTATTGTATAGTTCTTGTAGTTAACTTATCCGGGATGACTTGTTTAACATTTGTTTTTTTATTAAAGACTTAATGTGTTAAATTTTATTTTATCTGTAACGGAAATATGTATATGACATGTGTCTATATGAGATTTTCCTGATGCGCGCATGATACTTGGGAAAAAAATCATTTATATTATTTTTGTTTGATGTTTCTTTGGAAGTTTTTCCTCGTTCTTACAGGGCAAGGCCAACATAAAATAGTGATAATAAATATCATAAGGAAAAAGTTACTATAATAGTTAATAAGCATGTAAATAGTGATGTTTATTTTCTTGCATTTTTAACATCACAGCTATTTAGAATTAATGAAATTTACAAAATTAGAGATCTGCAACTCCAATGTTTAAAATATAGTTTGTTAGTGTGAGTGCATTTTTTTATTTTAAACAGTTATTTAAAAAAAATTCTTTTCATTTTTTTTCTAGTCGTTCACTCTACATCAGGTATATGTGTGCAACGTGAGTATGCACATGCTAGTGCTATACATACTTTTTTTTGCATGGTAATAACTTTTTTTACGCAAGCATGATAATAACTTGGGGCTCACATGTGTGATGTAGTAGAAAGGTAAAGAAAGATACTAACGTACCTGCTGTACTTCGGCCCATGTGTCCAGTAATAAATAAAGAAAGATTCCGTGCATCTTCCTCCTACCGTTTCCTCCTCCTACCGCTCCCTTATCTCTACTACCTAAAAGATACGTAAGGTTCCCTCTCCCCTCTTACGTTCTCCTTTTCGTCCTCCCTCGTAGTTCCTCCGATCTCACCTACCATCCTATTTTTCTTTCCAAAAATTCTCTCCCATTAATTCCATGATTCACGGCTTTAAAAATCCCCATGATTGAGCATCCCCTCCTGTCATGTTTTTGTTTCCAAAAATATCCTCCTACTAATAATCCCATGATCCACGGCATCCCTGCTTCCCCCTGATCTACACTCTGATCGCTGGCGGCAGCCTTCGCCGTGACGTCGGCGCCCTGCAAGCAACCTCCCTCTATGGCGCCGAGTTCCCACATGCTCCGCCTCCGCGACTGGCTCTCTAGCGCCGGCTTCCAGCCTTAGGGCACCGCAGATGGGGCGGCATGGACTTCTCTACCCTCACACCAACCCTTCGGCATGCCGACACCCCTAGGACGCCCAACCGTCGCGGCCGCGAACACGGCCGAGGCAACCAGTTGAGCCCATGGGGCCACTGCTACGGTGCTACCCAAATTCAGCGCCCGCCAACGAGTCCAAGTTGCTCAAGTGGCGTGGCACCAATCAAAGGTACTCACCCATCCGCATTGCCGCAGATCTGATTGCCTCGATCATGAAACTGACGACCACCTGGTATGTGTCCTGCAGCGGGAAAGCACCATATAGCCTCTGCGGTTTGTCCTCGTATGTGATTGTTTGTTCATGTAAAGAATCAATTGGTACATGCTAAGAGCTTGCAATCGTTGAACTGGTGGTCCTTTAGCCTGTATGTTCAGTTAGTAGCAGAAGCATGGATTTATCTAATTGGGAAGTTAGATGCCCATTTTGTCTTCTGTAGTACCGAAGGCTACCTGTGTGTTTAACTGAAATAATTAGATGGTTAACTCCCTCTAAATTCTGAATCTTCCACTTGAAACAATGGGCATATTCATTGGGAAGGACAAACTATAGAACGGTCGCAGTCATCTATTCTTGGTTGTTTGTATTGTTAACTATATGTTGTTTGATGATCATGATTATATGTAACTAGAGATGTGAAAGAGTGGTTGTTGGGGCTGCAAGGAAGAGCAGAAAATAATGATAGCGTTATAAGGCTATCTTTGACTGTTGTCCATTCCAAGCAGATGGATGATGTGAATCGGGGAAATGGCATGATTAAATGTCAGTAATGTTTTACTTATTGCACCCTGTTGGTCTACTTACTCGTCCATTCTGCTCTTTCTTGTTTTGATCAAGTTATTTATTCTCTATAACTTCTGCTGATAAATCTACTTCCCAACTACAGAATAGAGATTTTTTTTATTTGTTGCCTGCTGGAAACTACGGAAATGGTAACTTTGTAAGAAGGCAGCAACGTCTAGCAGACTATTGTTTGGAGGTATTCTTGCAATGCTTCTCTCTTGTAGGTATTTTCTGGACACAGGTTATATGATGTAATTCTGAATTGATGTGCACATTTGTGATAAAGAAGTGAATTACAGTAACAATGTAGAACAATGTGAATTTTTTCTCTCAACTTCATGTAGTGACATAGTATTTGTTGGTGCCTTTTAGATGTTCCACTATGGCCGCAGCTTCCTTTACATCCATTGTTGTACTCGGAGGAGATTCAAGAAGATCTGGCATGTAAGAACTCACTTAATTAAGTTACAGAAATTTGTATCGTGCGCAAGTGTTGAGTTGTTACTTGTGAGGAGAAGAGGTGCTCACACGCACGCGCGCGCGAGCACACACACACACACATACAAGTAGGATTATCAGCCTGACCCGATGTTTCTTTATTGTTAGTTGTGTTTGTTTTCTTCTAAGATTTGCAAAATGTAGATATTGTAATTACTTTTGCCCTATTGAAAACGATGTATTTGCTAAAATAATGGACGTCCAAAACTCCAAATTAAGTAGTCCGATGTGATTAAAGAAAGCGGATATTGGAAATACATCTATGCATGAAAGAGAGCAGGGTGGTTACTAAGGAGAAATTCAAACAAAATAAGGGTATATATATAGTTACTATATTATATAAATGGGATGTTGGCCCTAAGTTATCATGGCCATTGTTTCCCGTCTCACACATGATTGCTTTCCTGTCAAATGCATTTTACAGTTTTTTTTTTGCTTTCCTGTCAATTTATTTTGCACACAGTGTTATAGGCCCTTTATGATTCATGAGATTATAAACAAGTTGTAGAAATATTCTACAGTTTAATTCTGCCGTATAAATGCTTTTAGCTTTCCATATTAATTATGGTTGGAGGAAGAGTGATGTGCCGACAATAGAAGTTGTGAAAGTTGCTTGAAATGCATGAGGATCCTTAGAGCAACTCTAGCGGATCCGGCCAAAACTGATACTATGGGCCGCGGTCGCGTGCCTGCTTGGGCCACCATAGCTCGACGGCGAGCCGGTTGGAGCTGCCAGTTTACGCATCGCGTCGGGCAAGCTTGCGCTCATGGCCGCCATGCCCGTGAGTAGCAACGGCCAAGGAGGAGGAGGAAAAACGGCGGAAATAGGGAGAGATTTGACGATGGAGGCCAGGATGGCTAGCGGCGGGGCATGCGATATTGCGGCGGAGGGATAGCATTTGGTAACACTAAATCCCAACCGGAACGTAGATACAACCTCGGAGGGACGGTTTTGCAGGCCGCCTCTAATTTTTTTGCGGGTCAGTCTAAATTTAGCGGATCTATCCATGCCGCAAAAACGCATCTTCCGTGAAATGGCCAAAGTTGTACGTGCCAACGAGCTTTTGGGGATCTGCTAGAGATGCTCTTATGATATATGTTGGACATAATTTATGTTGAACGACTGGAATATGTATATTTCGTTGCAACGTACGGGCAATTAACTATACATCAAAAGAATGAAAAGTTTCATGTTTTACATTTTTTCCGCCAGCCCTTCACCCAACCTCTGGAAGCAATTCCACTTTGATTTACTTACTAAATATTTCTATAAGGCAAATCACGGGCAGGATTTTATAAACATTATTTACACAATCTCATTAATATGGGCATGTAAATAAGAAGCTAATGTATTAGAATATTTATATCCCGTTACAACGCACGGGCATTGTCCTAGTCTCCCAAAAATGGACATCTTCAGCCATCGAAAAAATTGATCCAAGAATCCGCCAGGGTGCGACGCCGAGTCGACGCTAGTTCCAATTCCTTGCGCTGCGCCGACTGCTTTCCTCTCTCCACTCGCCGTTCCCCCAAAATGAAACCCTCGACCCAACCACTGCCGGGGTCGTTCAATTTCTCAGAGATAAATCTGACAAAGCAACCACTATGGGATACATCAGGTGTGGTCAAATCATTTGATTTTGTGTACGTATTATCTTAAGAATTGGAAACCTGCTTTGAGGGTGCCTTATTTCCCTTCTGGATCTGTGCAGATGTGCAGTGAGGCGATGTATGTGTGGTGTAGAGATGGATGCTAGAGGAGTCGTCAGGTATACTTCGTGAGCTGAATCAGTGTGTGAATTTGTAGGATAAAACCTGTAATATGTTGTCGCTATCATACCCATAGAGCAGACCATATTCGTCACCACTTAGGCATATAACATGGGAATTGGAAGAATATTCAACCGCTCCATGATTATTGACACCACACAGATTGCCATTGACAGAATTGATATTGGCATGTTACTAAAATAATAATAAAATCTAGCTCTTGCTTGGTCGGCTGTACGACCTGAATCATCATTAATGAAATCATCCAAGTATATTTATATAGAAAATAAAAAATCTTACCACTTCAGATCTATGAGACAGATTAAGGCATGAGTCGTGAGATTCAAATTGCGGATACTTAGTAAATTGAAGGTATACATTCATGATTCATCTAGTTCTTTTTTTAATACTGACTATGCAATGCACAGACCACAGATTGTTTTACTGCTAGATCAAATTTGCAAACATAGTCATGTGTGTCCATGAAATACCTGATTCATCTGAAAACCGCATGAAATTCCTTTATAAGAAGGTTACATATTGTAAAATACAAATATTGTAAGGTCTCTTGACTAAAGGATCTCCTTGTACACAATATTTTTTGCTAAATTATTTTCCATAGATTCTTCATCTGAAATTAGAACTTTAAGTCCATCTCTACTTGTGACTCTTGATACCGCAACATAGAGTTGGCCATGTGTGAACACCTGCTTACCTTATAATGTGATTACTTACCTCAAAACCTGTTAGGAGGCTGGTGCAGGCTTCGGGCAATCCGCTTTTGGCGGACCGAACCCTCTCAATCACCGTACTCATAAGAGTATGGTGCTCTTCGTCAATGGGAGCGCCACGAAGTGCTTCCAGCAAATTGTCCGATGCCTCTGTTTGGACAGAGGTCATCATAACAGACGGCTCACCCTCCTTAGCGAGGGGCTGCCTAGCTGAATCCGAAACCATTTGAGGTTCCGGCGCAGTATCCGTTCGGGGGCCGGACTTGCTGCAGCCCCCGTCGTCAAGATCCATGGGGGTCTTTCCCCCCATGTGCCCGACCACAAGGATTTCTCCTTGGGGCGTCTCCAGAACCATCTCCCCCTGCTCCGGTATCCTCTGGGACAACACCTCGGTGTCGTCCGCGGGACTGGGGGAGGTGGCCGTCGGGAGCGAATAGCTATTCATCTCTGATTGACTCAAAGACCCATCCGAGGAGGATACGTTGATGCGGGCTTTGGACGGACTGCACGATCATGTTTAACATGATAAGAAGCAATAAAGAAAAACATACCGGAAGCATTATAGTGTCCAGATACTTACGACTTCGCTCGGGGCTTGTCCCTGGGCAACCACTCCTCGTCGATGTAGGCGGCTGTTGTGGATTGGTTCGGAGGAAGGGTCCTTCCCTTCCTGGACCATCTCCCCAGATGGGGCGGCCTTCCTTTTCTTCTCCTCCCTCGTTGGGGGAGGAATTTCCTCTTCCTCCTCCTCGCCTTGGTTGGAGGAGTGCGCCTCGGCGTCTTCGGACGATGTGTCCGATGCAGCCTTGCGCCGAAGACCTTTCCTGGTCCCTGTGGCATTCTTCTTGGCCTTCTTCCCCGGCACCTCATAAGGCGCCAGAACCAGCATCTCCGTCAGGAGAGCGGTTTCTCGATCTTCAGGTAGTGGAGCCGGACAGTCGATCTGCTCCGCTGTCGCCACATAGTCCTGTTAAATCAGCATGGTGGCTTAGATTCCTCCCACGAACATACCGGGAAAGGCACATCTTGTGAAATATAGAGAGCTTGCTGGATTGGCGAGGAGCTTTGCGCTAAGTCCGCAGTCCTCGGTAGTGGGAGGAGGTACTTCAGTGGCCTTGAACAGCACCTTCCAGACGTCTTTGTGCATTGTGTTGAAGAGCTCTCGCAGCGTCTGGTGTTTGGCCGAATCAAACTCCCGCATATTGAATGCCCGTCTTTGACACGGGAGGATCCGGCGGAACAGCATGACCTGGACCACGTTGACAAGCTTGATCTTCTTTCTTATGATATTTTTGACACAGTTCTGTAGCCCGGTCAGCTCCGCAGGTGCACCCCAGGCTAAGCCCTTCTTTTTCCAGGAGGTGAGCCGCATGGGGATGCCGGATCAGAATTCGGGGCCACCGCCCAGTTGGCGTCATGCGGCTCGGTGATGTAGAACCACCCCGATTGCCACCCCTTCACGGTCTCCACGTAGGACCCTTCGAGCCAGGTAACGTTCGGCATCTTGCCCACCATGGTGCCTCCGCACTCCGCTTGCTGGCTGAACACTATCTCCGGCTTCACGTTGAAGATCTTCAGCCACAGGCCAAAGTGGGGCTTGATGCGGAGGAAGGCCTCGCACACGACGATAAGTGCTGAGATGTTGAGGATGAAATTTGGGGCGAGATGATGAAATCTAGCCCATAGTAAAACATGAGCCCGCAGACAAATGGGTGGAGAGGAAATCCCAGTCCGCGGACGAAGTGGGGGAGAAACACAACCCTCTCGTGGGGTTACGGAGTAGGGATGATCTACCCTTCGTCCGGGAGCCTGTGTGCGATGTCTGTAGCTAAGTATCCGGCCTCCCGAAGCTTCATGATGTCCTCCTCCGTAACGGAGGAGGCCATCCACTTGCCTCCCACTCCGAACATGTCTGGAATGGCTTTATAGAGAAGGTGAGAACTTGGACGCTGGAGCTCGAGTGTGCGAGAATGGATGAGCAAAGGAGGAAGAAGGCGTGGGTGAAAAAGGGGAATCCTTGTCTCTTTATAAAGGCGGTAGAAACTGTGCGCCTCCCCACTTGCCCGTTAAAATCGCTTATTCCCCAAGCGCCACAATTGATGGCGTGGTTGGGTTACCAACGCCCGTATTGATGAGAATCCCGCACACTAAAAGAAATATGTCAACTTGTGACCACCACTATTGGTCACTGAAAAGTCATTGTTTTTCACTTGCGACCTTTTTGTGACCAAAAACAGATGGTCAAAAGTTAGCGGTCGTAAACATGAAATTAACAACCTTCTTGGGATAAGGTCGTAGACGTTTACTACCAAAACAAAAGGTCGTGGAACCCATGACCTTTTGTTTTTGTCACTAGCTATCTGCCCAGGCCACGTCGGATCCGACGTGGCAATCTGACGTGGCAAATTTGCGACCAATTGAAAAAGTCGTTGATAAGATTCAGCCCGGTCCAATTCAGTGTCTATATGGGTCGAGCCCAACAATTCAGCCCATTTAATGTTATTTTTCTTTTTAATTCTGGTCAGCTACATGGGCCTGGCCCAACAATTCAACATTTTTATTTTCTGGGCCATTACTATTAATTTTTTATTTTCAGCCAAATTATTTTTGTGGTGGTCCCTCTAGTCAGATTGGTCCCACTTGTCATGTTGATATCACAATTAGACCCACACGTCAGAAATTTCAAAATTTGTCAAACAATTTTCATAACTAGGTCCCCCTGGCCAGGTTTCCATTTCATTGGTATTGAAGTTATATACACAATCAATATTTCAAACAGACTATAGAGCAAATGAAATTCATCCAAAACAACACTAAATATTAAAATACATAATATGCTACTCTGACTAATATTACACTCTGTCTGATATTACAATACATAATATGCTACTCTTGCTGATAGGCTTCACGACTTTACAGTTCATACTTCGCCTATGCAAACAAAAAAAGAATAAGAACCTGTAGGCAGCATCAAATAGCTTATAAGCAAGAATTGACAATAAGCTCAATTTAACAACACAAGATTTTGATTTTGGCCGATTCTGGTCCGTTTCGTGCACTATTAATCAACGTTTTGGGGTCCCAGAGCGATTTCCATGATTGGCGATCCTCGGGGTACGTTTACGTGTCTGTCGTCAACACTCACAGTTTGAGCCAATTCTGACCCGTTTCGTGGACTATTACTCACCGTTTTGGGGTCCCCAAGCGATTTCCATAGTTGTTGAACCCTAGGGTGCACTTACGTGTCGGTCATCAACACTCATAGTTTTGGCTGATTCTGGCCCGTTTTGAGGACTATTTCTCACTCTTTTGGGGTCCCGGAGTGAATTCCACGATTAACGAACCCCGGGTGCGTTTACGTGTCGGTCATCAACGCTCGCGGTTTTTCTCGATTCTGACCCGTTTCGTGGACTATTACTCACCATTTTGTGGACCCAAAGCGATTTCAATGGTTGTCGAACCCCAAGGCATGCTTACATGTTGGTTGTCAGGACTCGCAGTTTGGGCCGATTCTGGCCCGTTTCTTAGACTATTACCCAGTTTCGGGGTCCCGATGTGATTTCCACGATTAACGAACCCCGGGGTGCGTTTACGTGTCCGTCGTCCACACTCACAGCTTAAGCCAATTCTGACCCGTTTCGTGGACTATTACTCACCAATTTGGGGTCCCGAAGCAATTTCCATAGTTGTTGAAACCCAAGGTGCGCTTACGTGTCGGTCATCAACACCCACAGTTTTGGCTGATTCTGCCCCGTCTCGTGGACTATTACTCACTGTTTCGGGGCCCCGGAGTGAATTCCACGATTAAAGAACCCAGGTGTGCGTTTATGTGTCAAGGATCAATACTCACAGTTTTGGCCGATTCTGGCCCGTTTCATGGACTATTACTCAATTCTGACCCGTTTTGGGAGTGATTTCCACGATTAACGAACCCCGGAATGCGTTTACGTGTCGGTCATCAACAATCACAGTTTCGAACGATTCTGGCCTATTTCATGGATAATTACTCACTGTTTTGGGGTCTCGAAGCGATTCCATGGTTGTCGAACCCCAAGTTGCGCTTACGTCTCGGTCATCAACACTCACTATTTTTGCTGATTCTGGCGCGTTTCGTGGACTATTACTCACTGTTTTGAGCTCCCTCGTGATTTCCATGATTAACGAACCCCGGGGTGTGTTTACGTGCCGGTCATCAACACTCACAATTTTGACCGATTATGGCCCGTTTCGTGGACTATTACTTAGTGTTTTGGGGTCCCAAAGCGATTTCCACGATTGATGTCCCCGGGGTGCGTTTACGTGTCCGTCGTCAACACTCATAGTTTGGGCCAATTTTGACCTGTTTCGTGGACTACTACTCACCGTTTTGGGGTCCCAAAGCGATTTCCATAGTTATTGAACCCCAGCGTGCGCTAACGTGTCGGTCATCTACACTCATAGTTATGGCTGATTCTGGCCCGTTTCGTGGACTATTTCTTACTCTTTTGGGGTCGCGGAGTGAATTCCATGATTAACGAACCCAGGGTGCGTTGACGTGTTGGTCATCAACACTCGCATTTTTTGTTGATTCTGACCCATTTCGTGGACTATTACTCACCGTTTTGTGGTCCCAAAGCGGTTTCCATGGTCGTCGAACCCCAAGGTGTGCTTATGTGTTGGTCGTCAGGACTCGTGGTTTGGGCCGATTTTGGCCCGTTTCAGGGCCTATTACTCAGTATTGGGGTCCCAAAGTGATTTCCACGATTGACGAACGACGGGGTACATTTATGCGTCCGTCATCAACACTCACAATTTTGGCCGATTCTGATCCGTTTCATGCACTATTACTCAATGTTGTGGGGTCCCAGAGCGATTGCCATGATTGGCGATCCCCGGGGTACGTTTACATGTCCTGCGTCAACACTCACAGTTTCAGCCAATTCTGACCCGTTTCGTGGACTATTACTCACCGTTTTGTGGTCCCAAACGATTTTCATAGTTGTTGAACCCCAAGGTGCGGTTACGTGTCGGTCATGAACACTCACAGTTTTGGCTGATTCAGGCCCGTTTCATGGACTATTACTCACTGTCCTGGTCTCCCGAGTGATTTCCAGGATTAATGAACCCCGGGGTGCGTTTATGTGCCGGTCATCAACACTCACAGTTTTTGTCGATTCTGGCCCGTTTCGTGGACTATTACTCAGTGTTTTGGGATCCCAAAGCGATTTCCACGATTCATGTCCCTGGGGTGCGTTTACGTGTCCGTCGTCAACACTCACAGTTTGGGCCAAATCTGACCCATTTCATGGACTATTACTAACTGTTTTGGGGTCCCGAAGCGATTTCCATAGATGTTGAACTCCAGGGTGCGCTTACGTGTCGGTCATCAACACTCACAGTTTTAGTTGATTCTGGCCCGTTTCATGGACTACTTCTCACTCTTTTGGGTTCCCGGAGTGAATTCCACGATTAACGAACCCCGGGGTGCGTTTACGCGTCGGTCATCAATGCTCGCGGTTTTTCTCGATTCTAGCCCATTTCGTGGACTATTACCCACCATTTTATGGACCCAAAGCGATTTCCATGGTTGTCGAACCCCAAGGCGTGCTTACGTGTTGGTTGTCAGGACTCGCAGTTTGGTCCGATTCTGGCCCGTTTCTTGGACTATTACCCAGTTTCGGGGTCCCGATGTGATTTCCACGATTGATGAACCCCGGGGTGCATTTACGTGCCGGTCATCAACACTCACAAATTTGGCCGACTCTGGTTCGTTTCATGCACAATTACTCAGCGTTTTGGGGTCCCAGAGCGATTCCCACGATTGACGATCCCCGAGGTGCGTTTACGTGTCCGTCGTCAACACCCACGGCTTAAGCCAATTCTGACCCGTTCCGTGGACTATTACTCACCGTTTTTCGGTCCCGAAGCGATTTCCATAGTAGTTGAAGCCAAAGGTGCGCTTACGTGTCGGTCATGAACACCCACAGTTTTGGCTGATTCTGCCCCGTTTCATGGACTATTACTCATTGTTTTGGGGGCCGGAATGAATTCCACGATTAGAGAACCCAGGGGTGCGTTTATGTGTCGGTGATCAACGGTCACAGTTTTGGCCGATTCTGGCCCGTTTCTTGGACTATTACTTAGTGTTTTGGGATCCCGGAGTGATTTCCACGATTAACGAACCCCGGAATGTGTTTACGTGTCAGTAATCAACACTCACAGTTTTGAACGATTCTGGCTTGTTTCATGGATTATTACTCGCCGTTTTGGGGTCTCAAAGCAATTCCATGGTTGTCGAACCCTAAGGTGCGCTTATGTCTCAGTCATCAACACTCATAGTTTTGGCTGATTCTGGCCCGTTTCGTGGACTATTTCTCACTCTTTTGGGTTTCCGGAGTGAATTCCACGATTAACGAACCCCGGGGTGCGTTTACGCGTTGGTCATCAACGCTCGCGGTTTTTCTCGATTCTGACCCATTTCGTAGACTATTACTCACCATTTTGTGGACCCAAAGCGGTTTCCATGGTTGTCGAAACCCAAGGCGTGCTTACGTGTTGGTTGTCAGGACTTGCAGTTTGGGCCGATTCTGGCCCGTTTCTTGGACTATTAACCAGTTTCGGGGTCCTGATGTGATTTCCATGATTGACGAACCCCAGGGTGCGTTTACATGTCGATCATCAACACTCACAATTTTGGCCGATTCTGGTCCGTTTCATGCATAGTTAATCAGCGTTTTGGGGTCCCAGAGCGATTCCCACGATTGACGATCCCGGGGGTGCGTTTACGTGTCCGTCGTCAACACTCACAGCTTAAGCAAATTCTGACCCGTTCCGTGGACTATTACTCACCGTTTTGGGGCCCCGAAGCTATTTCCGTAGTTATTGAAACCCAAGGTGCGCTTACGTGTCGGTCATCGACACCACAGTTTTGGCTGATTCTGCCCGTTTTCGTGGACTATTACTCACTGTTTTGGGCCCGGAGTGAATTCCACGATTAAAGAACCCAGGGGTGCGTTTATGTGTCGGTGATCAACGCTCAGAGTTTTGGCCGATTCTGGCCCGTTTCTTGGACTATTACTCAATGTTTTGGGATCCCGGAGTGATTTCCACGATTAACAAACCCCGGAATGTGTTTACGTGTCGCACATCAACACTTACAATTTTGAACAATTCTGGCCTGTTTCATGGATTTTTACTCACCGTTTTGGGGTCTCAAAGCGATTCCATGGTTGTTGAACCCCAAGGTGTGCTTACCTCTCGGTCATCAACACTCACTGTTTGGCTGATTCTGCCGCGTTTCGTGGATTATTACTCACTGTTTTGAGCTCCCGGGTGATTTCCATGATAAACGAACCCCTAGGTGTGTTTACGTGTCGGTCATCAACACTCACAATTTAGGCCGATGATGGCCCGTTTCGTGGACTATTACTCAGTGTTTCGGGGTCCCAAAGCGATTTCCACGATTGATGTCCCCAGGGTGCATTTACGTGTCCGTCGTCAACACTCATATTTTGGGCCAATTCTGACTTGTTTCGTGGACTATTACTCGCCGTTTTGGGGTCCCGAAGCTATTTCCATAGTTGTTGAACCCGAGAGTGCGCTTACGTGTCGGTCATCAACACTCATAGTTTTGGATAATTCTGGCCCGTTTCATGGACTATTTCTCACTCTTTTGGTGTCTCGGAGTGAATTCCACGATTAACGAACCCCGGGGTGCGTAGACGCGTCGGTCATCAATGCTCGCGGTTTTTTTCGATTCTGACCTGTTTCATGGACTATTACTCACCATTTTGTGGACCCAAAGCGATTTCCATGGTTGTCGAACCCCATGGTGTGCTTACGTGTTGGTTGTCAGGACTCGCAGTTTGGGCCGATTCTAGCCCGTTTCATGGACTATTACCCACTTTCGGGGTCCCGATATGATTTCCATGATTGACGAACCCCGGGGTGCGTTTACGTGTCGGTCATCAACACTCACAATTTTGGCCAATTCTGGTCCGTTTCGTGCACAATTACTTAGCGTTTTGGGGTTCCAGAGCGATTCCCACGATTGACGATCCCCGGGGTGCGTTTACGTGTCCGTCGTCAACACTCACAGCTTAAGCAAATTCTGACCCGTTCCGTGGACTATTACTCACCGTTTTGGGGCCCCGAAGCTATTTCCGTAGTTGTTGAAACCCAAGGTGCGCTTACGTGTCGGTCATCGACACCCACAGTTTTGGCTGATTCTGCCCCGTTTCGTGGACTATTACTCACTGTTTTGGGGGCCCGGAGTGAATTCCACGATTAAAGAACCCAGGGGTGCGTTTATGTATCGGTGATCAACGCTCAGAGTTTTGGCCGATTCTGGCCCGTTTCTTGGACTATTACTCAATGTTTTGGGATCCCGGAGTGATTTCCATGATTAACGAACCCCGGAATGTGTTTACGTGTCGCTCATCAACACTTACAGTTTTGAATAATTTTGGCCTGTTTCATGGATTTTTACTCACCGTTTTGGGGTCTCAAAGCGATTCCATGGTTGTTGAACCCCAAGGTGCGCTTACCTCTCGGTCATCAACACTCACTGTTTTGGCCGATTCTGCCGCGTTTCGTGGATTATTACTCACTGTTTTGAGCTCCCGGGTGATTTCCATGATAAACGAACCCCTAGGTGTGTTTACGTGTCGGTCATCAACACTCACAATTTTGGCTGATGATGGCCCGTTTCGTGGACTATTACTCAGTGTTTCGGGGTCCCAAAGCGATTTCCACGATTGATGTCCCCAGGGTGCATTTACGTGTCCATCGTCAACACTCATAGTTTGGGCCAATTCTGACTTGTTTCGTGGACTATTACTCGCCGTTTTGGGGTCCCGAAGCTATTTCCATAGTTGTTGAACCAGAGAGTGCGCTTACGTGTCGGTCATCAACACTCATAGTTTTGGATAATTCTGGCCCATTTCGTGGACTATTTCTCACTCTTTTGGTGTCTCGGAGTGAATTCCACGATTAACGAACCCCGGGGTGCGTAGACGCGTCGGTCATCAACGCTCGCGGTTTTTTTCGATTCTGACCTGTTTCGTGGACTATTACTCACCATTTTGTGGACCCAAAGCGATTTCCATGGTTGTCGAACCCCATGGTGTGCTTACGTGTTGGTTGTCAGGACTCGCAGTTTGGGCCGATTCTAGCCTGTTTCATGGACTATTACCCACTTTCGCGGTCCCGATATGATTTCCACGATTGACTAACCCCGGGGTGCGTTTACGTGTCGGTCATCAACACTCACAATTTTGGTCGATTCTGGTCCGTTTCGTGCACTATTACTTAGCGTTTTGGGGTCCTAGAGCAATTTTCACGATTGACGATCCCCGGGGTGCGTTTACGTGTCCGTCGTCAACACTCATAGCTTAAGCCAATTCTGACCCGTTTCGTGGACTATTACTCACCGTTTTGGGGTCCCAAAGCGATTTTCGTAGTTGTTGAAACCCAAGGTGTGCTTACGTGTCGGTCGTCAACACCCACAATTTTGGCTGATTCTGGCTGTTTCGTGGACTATTACTCACTGTTTTGGGGGCCCGGAGTGAATTCCACGATTAAAGAACCCAGGGGTGCGTTTATGTGTCGGTGATCAGCACTCACAGTTTTGGCAGATTCTGGCCCGTTTCTTGGACTATTACTCAGTGTTTTGGGATCCCGGAGTGATTTCCACGATTAACGAACCCCGGAATGTGTTTATGTGTCAGTCATCAACACTCACAGTTTTGAACGATTCTGGCCTGTTTCATGGATTATTACTCACCGTTTTGGGGTCTCAAAGCGATTCCATGGTTGTTGAACCCCAAGGTGCGCTTAGGTCTCGGTCATCAACACTCATTCTTTTGAGCTCCCGGGTGATTTCCATGATTAACGAACCCAGGGGTGTGTTTACGTGTCGGTCATGAACACTCACTGTTTTGGCTGATTCTGGCCCGTTTCGTGGACTATTACTCACTGTTCTGGTCTCCCAAGTGATTTCCATGATTAATGAACCCCGGGGTGCATTTACGTGCCGGTCATCATCACTCACAGTTTTTGCCGATTCTGGCCCGTTTCATGGACTATTACTCAGTGTTTGGGATCCCAAAGCGATTTCCACAATTGATGTCCCTGGGGTGCGTTTACGTGTCCGTCGTCAACACTCACAGTTTGGGCCAAATCTGACCCATTTCGTGGACTATGACTAACTGTTTTGGGGTCCCGTAGCGATTTCCATAGATGTTGAACCCAGGGTGCGCTTACGTGTCGGTCATCAACACTCATAGTTTTGGTTGATTCTGGCCCGTTTCGTGGATTATTTCTCACTCTTTTGGGTTCCCGGAGTGAATTTCACGATTAACGAACCCCCGGGGTGCGTTTACGCGTCCGTCACCAACGCTCGCGGTTTTTCTCGATTCTGACCCGTTTCGTGGACTATTACTCACCATTTTGTGGACCCAAAGCGATTTCCATGGTTGCCGAACCCCAAGGCGTGCTTACGTGTTGGTTGTCAGGACTCGCAGTTTGGGCCGATTCTGGCCCGTTTCTTGGACTATTACCCTGTTTCGGGGTCCCGATGTGATTTCCATGATTGACGAACCCCGGGGTGCATTTACGTGTCGGTCATCAACACTCACAAATTTTGCCGATTGTGGTCTGTTTCATGCACAATTACTCAGCGTTTTGGGGTCCCAGAGCGATTCCCACGATTGACGATCCCCGAGGTGCGTTTATGTGTCCGTCGTCAACACTCACAGCTCAGGCCAATTCTGACCCGTTCCGTGGACTATAACTCACCGTTTTGGGGTCCCGAAGCGATTTCCATAGTTGTTGAAACCCAAGGTGCGCTTACGTGTCGGTCATCAACACCCACCGTTTTGGCTGATTCTGCCCCGTTTCGTGGACTATTACTCACTGTTTTGCGGGCCCGGAGTGAATTCCATGATTAAAGAACCCAGGGGTGCGTTCATGTGTCGGTGATCAATGCTCACAGTTTTGGCCGATACTGGCCCATTTCTTGGACTATTACTCAGTGTTTTGGGATCCCGGAGTGATTTCCACGATTAACGAACCCCGGAATGTGTTTACGTGTTAGTCATCAACACTCACAGTTTTGAACGATTCTGGCCTGTTTCATGGATTGTTACTCACCGTTCTGGGGTCTCAAAGCAATTCCATGGTTGTCGAACCCCAAGGTGCGCTTACGTCTCGGTCATCAACACTCATAGTTTTGGCTGATTCTGGCCCGTTTCCTGGACTATTTCTCACTCTTTTGGGTTTCCGGAGTGAATTCCACGATTAACGAACCCCGGGGTGCGTTTACACGTCGGTCATCAACGCTCGCAGTTTTTCTCGATTCTGACCCGTTTCGTGGACTATTACTCACCATTTTGTGGACCCAAAGCGGTTTCCATGGTTGTCGAACCCCAAGGCGTGCTTATGTGTTGGTTGTCAGGACTCGCAGTTTGGGCCGATTCTGGCCCGTTTCTTGGACTATTACCCAGTTTCGGGGTACCGATGTGATTTCCACAATTGACGAACCCCGGGGTGCGTTTGCGTGTCGGTCATCAACACTCACAATTTTGGCCGATTCTGGTCCATTTCGTGCATAATTACTCAGAGTCCCAGAGCGATTCCCACGATTGACGATCCTCGGGGTACATTTACGTGTCCGTCGTCAACACTCACAGCTTAAGCCAATTCTGAACCGTTCCGTGGACTATTACACACCGTTTTGGGGTCCCGAATCGATTTCCAAAGTTGTTGAAACCCAAGGTGCGCATACGTGTCGGTCATCGACACCCACAGTTTTTGCTGATTCTGCCCCGTTTCGTGGACTATTACTCACTGTTTTGGGGGTCGGAGTGAATTCCACAATTAAAGAACCCAGGGGTGCGTTTATGTGTCGGTGATCAACGCTCAGAGTTTTGGCCGATTCAGGCCCGTTTCTTGGACTATTACTCAGTGTTTTGGGATCCCGGAGTGATTTCCACGATGAACGAACCCCGGAATGTGTTTACGTGTCGCTCATGAACACTTAGTGTCGTGGAATTGTCACGGCAGATGTCCTCGTGAAAGGACTTAGTCGCAGGGCCATCGTACGGGTTAACTTAGAGGGGTTAAAGCGGACACAAAGACACGGGAGTTATACTAGTTCGGCCCCTTCGATGAAGGTAAAGCCTACGTCTAGTTGTGATGGGATTGATGTGATTTCGGCGACTAGGGAGCAATAGCTTCGCCTCAGCCTCGAATTATCTGTCCTCAACCCGCCGCCGGGTCGTCCCCTTATATACACAGGTTGACGCCCGGCCGGTCTACAGAGTCCCGATCCGGCTCATACAAGTGTCCGGCTCGGTCTCTTCTCTCTTATCTTACAGCTCAAGTTACAAGACTAAGGCGGTTTACATGAATGGACCCTAATCCGCCTCTGGGCTTTGGGGCCTCCTCCGTGGGCCCTGATCATGGATTTAGGGTAACCCGGCCCCTTCAGGGCGGTTTACACTCGGTAGTTATATCCCCAACATTAGGCCCCAGATTGACTTGAACCGGTTCATGTTAATCTTCAGCATCTTCAGGAAACTCTGAATCTCCCTTCATACTCCGTAAACCGCCATCTGCTTGAACCGCCGTGACGTCATCCTCCGACCACCGCAACAGGGCGCCTTGACGTCATCTTTAATAAAGAAATCCAAACAGTAAGATTCCCTTTCATTTAATGCTATCCCGGAAATCGAGGCGACCGCTGCGCCGTCCGCCGCTTTTGACTCCTCGATTCTCGTGCTTGTTAATTGCCCTGGTTCCTTATAAATAGACCGGCAGGCCCTTTCTCTTCTTCTTCCGCTCTTCTCCTTCCTCGCGACGCTCCAGCCACAAGCCCCGCCGTCGCCTCCGACCTTCCAACGCCGCGTCAGCGCCGGGCCGCTGCATCAACCTGACCATATCAGAGGTTCTTGGCGCTCCTCCGCGGTTTTGCTCATCAGGTAAGGTCCCTCTTCAAACCCTAGATCTCATCTGAAGGTCCTGTTCATCTCGTAGTTCATAAGTGTTTCATCGCAGTTTCTTCATACCTGCTCCGCCATGGCCGTACGACTCAACCGTACCATACATCCCGTGCGGGTGACTGCTCCGCCGTCATCTTAACTCTTTATACATCTTTCTTTTGTTCAGATCCTCTAGTTTAGAACGCCCGAACCTTCCTGCTCTTTATGAGGCTCGTAGAAATTTTCCTTACTGAAACTTCGGTAGATCTAAATTACTTCCATTCGCGTGTGAAATCTGTTTCTGTCCATACTTAGTAAATTTTTCAGGTCTGTCTCTTTTGGCGGTTTAACTTTTTGATAGCTAACCCGTCACTCCATTAGTCCTCAGTTAAACCGGAATCGAAAACTGGCTGCCGAATCGCCGGTTTAACATTGTATAATGTGCCTGAACCGTTTAACGGTGAACCGTTTTCCCCTTTCGCAGTTTAGTCTTCCGGAATGGCCCCTCAATTCTCAGCTTGCAATTGGGTCCGGTCTAAGGCCACCGAGACGCAACTCAACGGATACGTCACCACCAGCGCTTTAGCTGCTAAAAATGTCCTCCACTGGCGGGTTCCGGATGCCGAATGCCCTCCCAATCCGCAAGAAGGAGAAGTAATTGTGTTTGTGCAGCACTTAGACCGGGGATTCTGCCCACCCGGATCAAAATTCTTCCGGGATGTCCTTGCCAGTTTTCAACTCCATCCACAGGATATTGGTCCAAACTCCGTGTCAAACATATGCAATTTTCAAGTGTTACGTGAAGTCTACCTTCAAGAAGAACCATCTGTGGAGCTGTTCCGGGATTTCTTTCACTTGAACCGCCCGTGCAGAATTTTCGGATGGCCCTAACACGGAGCTGGGCGGCGTTTCAATCCAAAAAAGGAAGGAAGTGGATTTCCCTCACGCCAAACACCATAGCCATCCGAAAGATTGGAACCGAACCTGGTTCTACTGCCGGAATACTGCTCCTGACAACGAGAATCCTTTGTCGGGTTACCGTCCTCAGCGGCTTAGCAACCATCATCCGCTGCCTTTACGCTTGACCGCCGCGGAACAGAAGAATTTTGCGCCTCAAATCATTAAACTCCGGGCTCTAATGGCCAATGGACTAACTGGTGTGGACCTTGTGCGATGCTGGGTTTCTTGGGGCATCTTGCCATTAAGCCGCCGGCCCGGATTGATGCACGAATATACTGGCAGCCTCAAAGACCCTCAAAGACGTCACGAGTTACCAATAACTGAACTTGAGGTCACAGAGACTGTAAAGAGGATGCTTGATGAACCGATCTCCGTCTGCAGCCTAACCGGGTTGGCTCCATTCTGTGTTGCCAACAAACCGCCTGCGGTAAGGCTCTGCTCACCGCTTTTCGGGCCTTTAATACTTTGTTGATATTCATTAATCCTTGTTACCTCGCAGGCTAACAGCTCCTTCTGGAAGCGGACCAAACCGGCCCGGGCTCCGCGTGTAAAGTCCAAGGCTACCAAAAAGGCTGGCAAGAAGAAAACCGCCGAGTCTTCTGATCCGCCGGAAGACGAAGATTCAGAAGCTGAGGTAAAGCTTGATACCCTCGAGGGAGTCGCCGTACACCGGCTCTTCTCTTTATGTTTCTTCTTGCTTGTAACTTGTTCCTTTTTATTGACAATTGAAACTCACAGGATGATGCTGAAGCCAGTCATGCCGACCATGTTGAGGTAATCCTACTTTCTTCCGAATCCGACCTCGTGCCGGTTAAAAGAATTCGCCGCGCAGTCCGGAAAGTGAAAAAATCTCATTCCTATGCTCATCTGAATCCAAACCTTTCTTTGAAGACACAGCAGATCAAGAGCGCCCGTGCGACCCGCACATGCCAACAGATTACCTCGTCCGGGTTACCAGACACACCAACCCGGAAGCGTCGTCCAGAGGTGACTTGTTCTCCTGAAAAACGTTATCCCTTAAAGGGTATCTTCCGATGTCCTCTCAATCCGTCTGACCCGAATTATCAGGCCTCTTCCAACTCCTCTGGCGGTTCATCAACCACGCAACTGCCTCCGCTTAAAGTTGCTGCAGGGTAAGTATCATACTTCTGTCCCGCCAATTCGGTTTATATTTGCGTTGGTCGATTTATCTTACTCTAATTCTGAACACTGCAGCACCAAGGCTCGCTTGAGTAAAAAAGCAAAAACTCTTGAGCCTACTGCAGATGTTGATCCGGAGAAGACCCCAGAGCAGCAGGGCGAAAATCCTGAAGTCGCTAAGAATAGCTCTGGCGAGTTGTACCGAGACGACATTGCTGATCCGCCAGAAACTGAACCGGAGGCCCAAGTGGAAACCTCGCATCCTGCTCCACCGAGTCCGGCCACAGAGCGGGTCGTAACTGTTGAACCGCCGAGCCAGAGCATGAAGGCACCAAGCCCAAAGAAGACCGCCAATCCGGCCAGCCCGGTCAAAAATGATGATGTTATTGTGACGGGCACTGGCTACACCACTCCTAACCAACCGGTCGCTTTAGCAAAACACAGTGCCAAGGAAGAGTCTGCCACTATGAGTAAAGATAAGGGGAAAACTGATCTGTCAGCTTATGACAACTTCTAATCCCAAGAACTTCACTACGGGTTTACGAACCGGCTCTACACAAGCCGTGACTTTGAAGCTGGTCTGGTAAACCGTATGAAGGACCGCTATGAGGTAAAGGAGTTACGCCTTTCTTGTATTTTTTCTGCACTGTAGCCCCCAAGGGTCGGTTCAACTTAGCATAGTTAAACCGGGACTTAATTTTGCATAGAAACCATACGCCTTACACTGCAGTACTGTAGCCCCCAAGGGTCGGTTCAACTTAGCATAGTTAAACCGGGACTTAATTTCTGTATCCTCATAGCAAACTGAGATCAACTAGCCATTAGCCCCCAAGTGCCAAGTTGAATATTTGTATTGAGCTTGGGACTTTATAATGAAACAACTAACATGCTCCCTTTGTTATCAGAATGAAATATACCAGCAAACCGTGCAACTCAAGGACCTTCGGGCCAATCTGGAAACTCAGCAAGCAGAAACCACCAAGGCCAAGGATGAATTGAAAACTGCCTTGGCCACTATGGAACAGCTGAAGGAGTGGTATAAATCCGAGCGGGCCAAGTGGGACACCAAGAAGGCCGGTTTGATAAAACAGGCGGAAGATGCTGAATCAGCTCTTAAACCGGTGACTAAAGAGCTTACCAGACTGAAGCGCCAAGTTCATGCCATGACCTCTGCCATCTTTGGTAAGAAAATTTTGCACTGAGTACCTCTGTTTTGATTCTCCCGCCGGTTTAACCGGAGCTATCTGAACCGGTGCAGGCAAGCGTATTGCTCATCTGGGCTCTGATGTGCGGAAGAAGCTCAAGGCCGCTTACACACTGATTGAGCAGCTGTATACCGGCGCCCAGCGAGTCATATGTGCCACATCGTACGACAACACAGCTCCGTCCTTGATCAAAGACACCTTTGGACCCGGCTGTCCATGGTTCCGGCAGCTTGAAGAGTTGAAACGATCCGCGGCCCGGGCTGGCACTCTACTGGCTCTGACTCGCGCCAAGGCGTGGATAGCAGATCTTGATCCGGCTGACATAGCCAAGGGTTTCCCCAGCGCTCAAGAAAACGGTGAAGCCTTTGATAATGACGCCCTGAAACGAATAACAATGGAGATGCGTCCGCTGGCGAGTCAACTGGCAGCAGAAGCCAACCTGGCGGTTCAGCTCTAAGGCATTGGAGCTGCTGGAATATGATACGAAAATACAGATTGATGTTTCTGCTTCTCCTCCGCTCTTTTTATGACGCAAACAACAAGCGGGTGGAGTTTGTCATTCCTGAAGTGCAGAGCCTTGTTCCTCCAATCCGTAAGCACACTTATGCCCCCGACGTTGATCCGGCTGAGCTTATAAGTGAAGAGGCTGTCTTCGTGCCTTAACCCGGATTGACTGGTCTACTAATGACTTCCGGGCTTTGGGTGATGAAGAGGAAGAAGTTGAACCGACGCCAGGCGCCCCCTCTACCTCACGTCAACCTGGCGAAGAAGCGTAATCCGTCAAGCCGGGTGACGCCTCTGAAACTGCTAGCCATAACACCATGCAAAACACCGGGCCTTGGAAGGCTTTGTAATAGTATAGTTAGCACTTTGTTTTGAACAATGCCTTTATGACCTCAGTCTGTATCCTTTGCATGGTGGTACTGATACTTTGGATTGATGAACCGTCAACTTAGTTCGCCTGCAATCACAAATTCTTTAAACCGCCAGGGCGGCTTGTGTCGCCAGCCGGCTTGTGACGCTTATATATTTATATAAGAAAATATGGAGGTATATAACCAAATTTTATGATACAAAAATACCTGCCAGCGTCGGGCATGCAGTTGGCCTAGCCAATCTTGAGGCGGAAGTTGTATAAACCATTACCGTCAAAGGAGAAAACAACTCTTGTGCTTAGAATGCCGGTTTACCGTGTAAACCGTGTCGGGCATGACAAGCCCCCTGTTACTCCATAATGGGATGGTAACAGAAAAAATCAAACCAGAACAAAATCGCCGGATTAAAAACGGACCGAATTCCGTTAACTGACAACTTGAATCCGGTTTAAAAATGTTGTCGGTTTAAGAAGGCAAACAAAAATCAAATAACTGGTATGAAAACCACATGGAAGCAAAGGCAATGATAAAACCGTTTGCAAGAAGAGGCTTTACTGAGCCTGATCAGATGGTGTTACCATGGTCGGACAGGACCAAGCTCCCCATAAGGTGTAGCGATGGTTCAAGTCAGCCAGGCCCCCAACTGAAATCGTGGCATTATGCCGATCAAGTGGCATGGCAATGGTTCGGGTTCGACCAAGCCCCCAAGTGATTCTATGGCCTTAGGCCGACCAAGAGGCGTGACTGGTTCCGACGTGACCATGTCCCCAAGTGATCTGGTGGCTTTCGCCCATCAAAAGGTGTTGCATTGGTTCGGACACGACCAAGCCCCCAAGTGACAAAAACTTCTGAAAAGCAAGACCAAGGGTTAAACCGGAGGCCGCTTTGCAACAACATCTCCATGTACCCAAACCGGACTTTTACAGAACGGGTACCCCGCTTTAGCCCGAGGATCCGGTTTATTGCTTTTATTCATAATATATACATTGTCTTAATATGTACATAAGTGGAGCCGATGGCTCAGGTATAATAAGGCCGAAGATGAGCTATGTTCCACGGCTGTTGGTCTCCTCTTCTGACGTGCGTGAGTCTTTTCGCTCTCGAACATCAATCAGATAGTATGACCCGTTGTGCAGATTCTTGCTGACCACAAAGGGCCCTTCCCAAGGTGGGGATAGCTTGTGCATATCTGTCTGGTCTTGAATGAGCCGAAGCACCAAGTCTCCATCCTGAAAGGTTCTTGTTCTAAATCGCCGACTGTGATACCGACGAAGATCCTGCTGGTCAATCGCCGAACGAGCAGCCGCCATATCTCGCTCTTCATCCAGTCGATCCAAAGCGTCCTGCCGTGCTGCCTCGCTATCGGCCTCAACATAGGCTACGCTGCCGGGCGAAGTCATGACGGATATCGCAAGGAAGGACCGCCTCCGCTCCATAGACCATAAAGAACGGTGTGTATCCAGTGGATCTGTTAGGGGTAGTATTGATACTCCATATCACAGATGGTAGCTCTTCTACCCAACAACCCGGCGTCCTCTCTAAAGGGACCATGAGCCGGGGTTTAATAACTCGCAAGATCTCCTGATTAGCTCGTTCCGCTTGACCATTGGTCTGCGGGTGGGCCACTGAAGAAACGTCAAGCCGGATGTGCTCTTGGTCACAAAACTCCTTCATGACTCCCTTGGACAAATTGGTGCCATTGTCCGTGATGATACTGTGTGGAAACCCAAACCGGAAAATCACCTTTTTGATGAACTGAACCGCCGTGGCCGCATCACACTTGCTAACAGGCTCGCCTCTACCCACTTTGTAAATTTGTCCACCGCCACCAACAGGTGGGTCTTCTTGTCCTTGGACCTTTTGAAAGGTCCAACCATATCCAGCCCCCAAGTCGCAAACGGCCAAGTAATTGGAATCATCCTCAATTCTTGGGCCGGTACATGAGCACGTCTGGAAAACTTTTGGCAACCATCACATCGTCGGACCAGATCTTCTGCATCAGCATGGGCAGTCAACCAATAGAAACCGTGGCGGAACGCTTTGGCCACCAAGGACTTTGAACCGGCGTGGTGACCACAGTCCCCTTCATGGATCTCATGCAATATCTCACGGCCTTCGTCAGGGGACACACAACGCTGAAACGCCCCTGACACGCTGCAACGATGCAACTCGCCCTTATATATGGTCATAGACTTAGACCGCCGAACTATCTGTCGGTCCAACGTCTCATCTTCTGGTAACTCGCCCCGGTTCATATATGCCAAATAAGGGAGCGTCCAATCCGGAATGACATGCAAGGCCGCCACCAACTGAGCCTCCGGATCAGGAATAGCCAAATCCACTTCATCAGGAAGCTTAACTGACGGATTGTGCAGTACATCAAGGAAGACATTGGGCGGGACCGGTTTACGTTGAGAGCCCAGCCGGCTTAGAGCATCCGCCGCTTCGTTCTTCCGACGATCCACATGGTCCACCTGATATCCTTTAAAGTGTCCTGCAACAATATCCACCTCCCGACGGTACGCAGCCATGAGTGGATCTTTGGAATCCCAAGTACCTGATACTTGCTGGGCCACCAAGTCCGAGTCACCAAAGCACTTAACCCGGCTTAGATTCATCTCCTTAGCCATCCGGAGACCATGGAGCAAAGCCTCATACTCAGCTGCATTGTTAGTATAGGGGAACATTAAGCGAAGAACGTAACAGAACTTGTCACCTCGCGGGGAAGTTAATACGACTCCAGCCCCCGAGCCCTCCAATTGCCTGGACCCATCAAAGTGGATGGTCCAATAGGTATGATCCGGCTTTTCTTCAGGCGCTTGCAACTCTGTCCAATCGTTAATGAAATCCACAAGTGCCTGAGACTTTACTGCCGTCCGAGGCACATACCTTAAACCGTGCGGCCCAAGTTCTATAGCCCACTTAGCAATCCGGCCAGTCGCTTCTCGGTTCTGTATGATATCACCCAAGGGAGCTGAACTGACCACCGTGATGGGGTTCCCCTGGAAATATTGCTTCAGCTTCCGGCTTGCCATAAAAACTCCATATACCAGCTTCTGCCAATGTGGATATCTCTGCTTAGACCCAATGAGGACCTCGGTGATGTAATAAACCGGCCGTTGAACCGGATATTCCTTCCCTGCCTCCTTCCGCTCCACCACGATGGCCACGCTTAATCGCCCTGGCATTAGCAGCAACATATAACAGCAGCGGCTCTTTGTCAATGGGAGCGGCGAGAACCGGCGGGTTGGCCAACTGCCGCTTTAAATCCTCCAATGCTTCATCAGCGGCTGAACTCCAGACAAACTGATCCGTCTTCTTCAGCATCTGGTACAAAGGAATGGCCTTCTCTCCTAGGCGGCTGATAAACCGGCTTAGCGCAGCAATCCGGCCTGCCAAATTAACGCTGGACATCATTGATGCACTTTGGCTTAGCCAAGGAGGTGATAGCCGTAATTTTTTCCGGATTAGCTTCAATCCCCCTGTTGGACACGAGAAAGCCCAGTAACTTGCCTGCCGGAACACCAAAGACGCACTTGGCCGGGTTGAGCATCATCTTGTACACCCGCAAGTTGTCAAAAGTTTCCTTTAAATCCTCAATCAACGTTTCCTTCTGCCTTGACTTAACCACGATATCATCCACATAAGCGTGCACGTTACGGCCGATCTGTTCGTGCAAGCAATTACATGCATGCTGATAAGTTGCTTGGGCGCTCTTGAGCCCAAAAGGCATAGATACATAGCAGAAGGCTCCAAAAGGAGTGATGAACGCCGTCTTCTCCTGGTCCTTCACCGCCATCTTAATCTGGTGATAACCGGAATACGCATCCAAAAAGCTCAGACGCTCACAACCCGCCGTAGCATCAATAATATGATCATTGCGGGGGAGGGCGAAAGGATCTGCTGGACAAGCTTTGTTAAGATCTGTGTAATCCACACACATGCGCCAAGTGCCATTATTCTTGAGGACCAACACCGGATTAGCAAGCCACTCTGGATGGAAAACTTCAACGATAAACCCTGCCGCTAAGAGCCTAGCAACTTCCTCTCCAATGGCCTTGCGCCTTTCCTCGTTAAACCGGCGAAGAAACTGCTTTACCGGTCTGTACTTGGGGTCAACATTAAGAGTGTGCTCAGCGAGTTCCCTCGGTACACCTGGCATGTCAGAAGGCTTCCATGCAAAAATGTCCCGATTCTCACGGATGAACTCGATGAGCGCGCTTTCCTATTTAGGATCCAAGTTAGCACTGATGGTGAACTGCTTGGACGAATCGCCGGGCACAAAATCAACAAGTTTCGTCTCAGCCGCCGATTTGAACTTCAAATCCGGATCGTGCTCTGTAGTTGGCTTCTTCAAAGGGGTCATATCCGCCGGATCAACATTGTCTTTATAATACTTTAGCTCTTCAGTGGCACAAACCGACTCTGCATAAGCCACATCACCTTCCTCGCACTCCAAAGCGATCCGGCGGCTCCCATGAACCGTTATCGTCCCTTTGTGACCCGTCATTTTCAGCTGCAAATAGATATAACAGGGTCGTGCCATAAACTTAGCATAAGCCGGCCGCCCAAAGAGGGCGTGGTAAGGGCTTTGAATTTTCACCACCTCAAACGTCAACGTTTCCGATCTGGAGTCATGTTCATCCCCAAAGGCCACCTCCAGAGCTATCTTACCGATCGGGTATGCCGACTTGCCAGGCACCACACCGTGAAACACTGTGCTGGACGGCCTAAGATGCCTATCCGTTAACCCCATACGTCGGAAGGTCTTGTAGTACAGGATGTTGATGTTGCTCCCTCCGTCCATAAGCACCTTGGTAAACTTGTATCCTCCCACCTGAGGTGCCACCACTAGGGCTAGCTGACCCGGATTGTAAACCCGGGGAGCATGGTCCTCTCTGCTCCATACGATAGGCTGCTGTGACCAGCGCAGGTAATGCGGTGCAGCCGGTTCAACAACACTGACCGCCCGCTTCTAAAGTTTTCGTTCTCGTCTGTCCAAGCTGGTGGTAAAGACATGGTACTGTCCACCGTTCAACTGCTTCAGATTACTTTGGTAACCCGACTGCTGCTGTTGTTGATTGTAACCCCCTTGGTTCTGATTGTTCTGATTGTTCTGATTACTCTGATTGCCTTGCCCGCCCGGATTACCACGAACCACAGGCGGAATTTCCTCCACCGTAACCGGGCGGACCCTGAACCGCCGCGGGCCCTTGATCATACCGGAAAGCGTTAGAGTTTTTGAACTCCTGCATAATATATCATTCCTTCCTTAGGTGGTTCGCTGGTGCCTCCTTCGTCCCATGCTTCGGACAAGGTTGATTCAATAGGTAATTCAGACGATCCGGATTGTGACCTTGCGCACCGCCCCGGTTTGATTGCTTACCCTTGCGCCGCTGACCCTTGTCCTGTGCGTTGGTGTTGGCTACGAAGCCCATGTTACCGTTTGCTTTACGCTTGTTTCCCCCATTGCCTGCCGAATGATGCTGCGGGCCTCTGGAGTTGCTGTTCTATTTTCCCTTCCCTACTTCGTCGTCCTCAGACTCGGGATCCTTGGTACTATCAGAATCAGCATACTTTACCAAAACGCCCATTAGAGTGCCCATGTCATTGCAAAAACGCATCATGCGACCCAACTTCAACTTCAACGGTTCGAACCGGCAATTGGCTTCCAAGGTTAAGATCGCGGAATCAGGGTTGATCCGGTCTGAAGAATGTAAAACTTCCGATACGCGGCGCACCCAATAGGTTGTGGATTCTCCCTCTGCCTGGACACAAGCCGCCAAATCCACCCAGACATGGGCTGCTTACAGGTGTCTTTGAAATTTTGAATGAACCGGGTCCGCAACTGGGTCCATGAACTGATCGAGTTGGGCGGCAAGTTCTTCAACCAAGTCCGGGCCGTACCTTCCAACATCATGGTGAAATACTTCGCACACGCAGCTTCATCCACATCCAGCATCTCCATGGCCATCTCATAGCTTTCTATCCATGCTTCTGGAGCCAAATCGGCAGTATAATTGGGCACCTTGCGTGGCCCTTTGAAGTCCTGGGGCCAGCGCAAGGTGCGGAAAGCGGGGACGAGGCAAGGCACCCCCAAAGAGCGGGCGTGACCCCGGTTCAAGATGGTCAGACGAATCGGCGCGAGCTGATGATCCTCTGGTTGTGCTGCTAACACGGCCTCACTACGTGCGCTGGCCCGGTCCACCACGACTTGAGCGTCTTCGAAGCCACCCGCCGGGTTGTTGCCGCGAGGCGGACCGCGCTGCGCATTGCTTGATACGGCCGGTTCGTCGGCGCGTCGGCTATAGCTCCGGCTTGGGCGGGGGGTGGAGTGGATCCGATCCCGACTGTATGAATACGCTTCCTGTTGAGCCAGGGCCGTCCTGAGGAGCTCCTTAACCTGGCGTGTCTCTACCGCCTGCGGTGAATCACCTTCAATTGGAATCGCCTCCAACCGTGCCGCAGCCGCAACAAGATTATCCATCGGGTTGGAGTAGTGACCCGGAGGTGTCTGCACAACCTGGGGCGCGCCGGTATGATGGCGAGGCAGATCTATCACACGGGGCTGAATCGGCGCGCCCGTCCCGGGTGCTTCCGGCCGGTTCACCACCGGCGGCGGGTTACTGGTCCCTGCCCCTGGGGTATTAAAGAGCTCTCTTCCCTCGAAAACCGAAGGTAAACGGGATCTGTACTTCCTTTTCATGACTTCATGTGACGCACTCTGATCCAGCATGAGCCTGTAAGCCTGTGCATCCAAAGCGGCCCATTCCGCCTCCATCCTCACGTCCGCGGCTGCCAGATCCGCTTTAGCTTTAGCAATCTGTTCCTTCACCTTTGCAATCTCTGCATTGCGCAGGTCCTGATCCGCCGGATTAGCCTCTGCCATGAGTGCAGCCAATGCGTCGAATAACTCTGATAAAACTTGAGCCGGTGGGCGCACAGGGCCTCCTTCCCCGGCTGCCACCACCGCTGCTGAACCGGCGACGATGGGCGCCGCGGTCGAAGAGTGAAGCGTCGCTTTCGTACCGGCCATGAAAATTCCAACCCGGCTGGGTAGATCAAAGGGGTCCGGAATACTCTCACCGTCGGAACAGCCCCCGATCTGGGCATCTTGCAGCTGGTCCAAAGACTCAGTTTCTCCGGCGCACGACTCGTCGCCAGAGTAGACAACGGTTTCACCCCCAGATGCTGATCCGCCCTCATAGTCTCCGTGGACGACTCCCACGAAAGCACGCCTGACAGCCGGTTTAGCCAGGGCAGGACTCTTCTTCGCCCACAGAGCCGTCTCGACGAGGTCGGTGCAGATGTCCGGCCCAGGCCCTGGCTCGCCGATCTTGCCGATGAACACGTGTATGCCGCCAAAGGGGACCCGGTACCCGTACTCAACCGAGCCGGCCTCGGGGCCCCAGTCCGCATCGTCGATGTAGAGCTTGCCGCGACGACTCTTAGTCATCCGGCCCACATCATAGCCTTCGAGTCCTTCGAACTTTCCCTCTAAGATCATCAAACCATCGCGCAATAGCCCCACGGTGGGCGCCAACTGTCGTGGAATTGTCACGACAGATGTCCTCGTGAAAGGACTTAGTCGCAGGGCCATCGTACGGGTTAACTTAGAGGGGTTAAAGCGGACACAAAGACACGGGAGTTATACTAGGTCGGCCCCTTCGATGAAGGTAAAGCCTACGTCTAGTTGTGATGGGATTGATGTGATTTCGGCGACTAGGGAGCAATAGCTTCGCCTCAGCCTCGAATTGTCTGTCCTCAACCCGCCGGGTCGTCCCCTTATATACACGGGTTGGCCTTGGCCGGTCTACAGAGTCCTGATCCGGCTCATACAAGTGTCCGGCTCGGTCTCTTCTCTCTTATCTTACAGCTCAAGTTACAAGACTAAGGCGGTTTACATGAATGGACCCTAATCCGCCTCTGAGCTTTGGGGCCTCCGCCGTGGGCTCTGATCATGGACGAGGGTAACCCGGCCCCTTTAGGGCGGTTTACACTCGGTAGTTATATCCCCAACACTTACAGTTTTGAACAATTCTGGCCTGTTTCATGGATTATTACTCACCGTTTTGGGGTCTCAAAGCGATTCCATGGTTGTTGAACCCCAAGGTGCGCTTACGTCTCGGTCATCAACACTCATTGTTTTTGCCCATTCTGGCGCGTTTCTTGGTCTATTACTCACTGTTTGAGCTCCCGGGTGATTTCCATGATTAACGAACCCCGGGGTGTGTTTACGTGTCGGTCATCAACACTCACAATTTTGGTCGATGATGGCCTGTTTAGTGGACTATTACTCAGTGTTTTGGGGTCCCAAAGCGATTTCCACGACTGATGTCCGCAGGGTGTGTTTACGTGTCCGTCGTCAACACTCATAGTTTGGGCCAATTCTGACCTGTTTCGTGGACTATTACTTGCTGTTTTGGGGTCCCGAAGCGATTTCCATAGTTGTTGAACCCCAGCGTGCGCTTACGTGTTGGTCATCAACACTCATAGTTTTGGCTGATTCTGGCCCATTTCATGGACTATTTCTCACTCTTTTGGTGTCCCGGAGTGAATTTCACAATTAACGAACCCCGGGGTGCGTAGATGAGTCGGTCATCAACGCTCGCGGTTTTTCTCGATTCTGACCCGTTTCGTGGACTATTACTCACCATTTTGTGGACCCAAAGCGATTTCCATGGTTGTCGAACCCCAAGGCGTGCTTACGTGTTGGTTGTCAGGACTCGCAGTTTGGGCCGATTCTGGCCCGTTTCTTGGACTATTACCCAGTTTCGGGGTCCCGATGTGATTTCCATGATTGACGAACCCCAGGGTGCGTTTACGTGTCGGTCATCAACACTCACAATTTTGGCAGATTCTGGTCCGTTTCGTGCACTATTACTCAGCGTTTTGGGGTCCCAGAGCAATTTCCACGATTGACGATACCCAGGGTGCGTTTACGTGTCCGACGTCAACACTCACAACTTAAGCCAATTCTGACCCGTTTCGTGGACTATTACTCACCGTTTTGGGGTCCCAAAGCGATTTCCGTAGTTGTTGAAACCCAAGGTGCGCTTACGTGTCGCTCATCAACACCCACAGTTTTGGCTGATTCTGCCCCGTTTCGTGGACTGTTACTCACTGTTTTGGGGGCCCGTAGTGAATTCCATGATTAAAGAACCCAGGGGTGCGTTTATGTGTCGGTGATCAACGCTCACAGTTTTGGCCGATTCTGGCCCGTTTCTTGGACTATACTCAGTGTTTTGGGATCCTGGAGTGATTTCAACGATTAACGAACCCCGGAATGTGTTTACGTGTCGGTCATCAACACTCACAGTTTTGAATGATTCTGGCCTGTTTCATGGATTATTACTCACCGTTTTGGGGTCTCAAAGTGATTCCATGGTTGTTGAACCCCAAGGTGCGCTTACGTCTCGGTCATCAACGCTCATAGTTTTGGCTGATTCTGGCCTGTTTCGTGGACTATTTCTCACTCTTTTGGGTTCCCGGAGTGAATTCCACGATTAACGAATCCCGGGGTGCGTTTACGCATCGGTCATCAGCGATCGCGGTTTTTCTCGATTTTGGCCCGTTTCGTGGACTATTACTCACCATTTTGTGGACCCAAAGCGATTTCCATGGTTGTTGAACCCCAAGGCGTGCTTACGTGTTGGTTGTCAGGACTCGTAGTTTGTGCCGATTCTGGCCCGTTTCTTGGACTATTACCCAGTTTTGGGGTCCCGATGTGATTTCCACGATTGACGAACCCCGGGGTGCGTTTACGTGCCGGTCATCAACACTCACAATTTTGGCCGATTCTGGTCCGTTTCGTGCACTATTACTTTGCGTTTTGGGGTCCCAGAGCGATTTCCACGATTGACGATCCCCGGGGTGCGTTTACGTGTCCGTCGTCAACACTCACAGCTTAAGCCAATTATGACCCGTTTCGTGGACTATTACTGACCGTTTTGGGGTCCCGAAGCGATTTCCGTAGTTGTTGAAACCCAAGGTGCGCTTACGTGTTGGTCATCAACACCCACAGTTTTGGCTGATTCTGCAGCGTTTCGTGGACTATTACTCACTGTTTTGGGGGCCCGGAGTTAATTCCACGATTAAAGAACCCAGGGGTGCGTTTATGTGTCGTTTATCATCGCTCACAGTTTTGGCCGATTCTGGCCCGTTTCTTGGACTATTACTCAGTGTTTTGGGATCCCGGAGTGATTTCCATGATTAACGAACCCCGGAATGTGTTTACGTGTCGGTCATAAACACTCACAGTTTTGAACGATTCTGGCCTATTTCATGGATTATTACTCACCATTTTGGGGTCTCAAAGCGATACCATGGTTGTCGAACCCCAAGGTGCGCTTACGTCTCGGTCATCAACACTCACTGTTTTGGCCGATTCTAGCGCGTTTCGTGGACTATTACTCACTGTTTTGAGCTCCCGGGTGATTTCCATGATTAACGAACCCCGGGGTCTGTTTACGTGCCGGTCATCAACACTAACAATTTTGGCCGATTATGGCCCGTTACGTGGACTATTACTCAGTGTTTTGGGGTCCCAAAGAGATTTCCACGACTGATGTCCCCGGGGTGTGTTTACGTGTCGGTCGTCAACACTCACAATTTTGGCGGATTCTGGTCCGTTTCGTGCACTATTACTCAGCGTTTTGGGGTCCCAGAGCAATTTCCACGATTGACGATCCCCGGGGTGCGTTTACGTGTCCGTCGTCAACACTCATAGCGTAAGCCAATTCTGACCTGTTTCGTGGACTATTACTCACCGTTTTGGGGTCCCAAAGCGATTTCCGTGGTTGTTGAAGCCCAAGGTGCACTTACGTGTCGGTCATCAACACCCACAGTTTTGGCTGATTCTGCCCCGTTTCATGGACTATTACTCACTGTTTTGGGGGCCCGGAGTGAATTCCATGATTAAAGAACCCAGGGGCGCGATTATGTGTCGGTGATCAACGCTCACAGTTTTGGCCGATTCTGGCCCGTTTCTTGGACTATTACTCAGTGTTTTGGGATCCCGGAGTGATTTCGACGATTAACGAATTCGGAATGTGTTTACGTGTCTGTCATCAACACTCACAGTTTTGAACGATTCTGGCCTGTTTCATGGATTATTACTCACAGTTTTGGGGTCTCAAAGCGATTCCATGGTTGTCGAATCCCAAGGTGCGCTTACTTCTCGGTCATCAACACTCATAGTTTTGGCTGATTCTGGCCCGTTTCGTGGACTATTTCTCACTCTTTTGGGTTCCCGGAGTGAATTCCACGATTAACGAACCCCGGGATGCGTTTACGCGTCGGTCATCAACGCTCGCGGTTTTTCTCGATTCTGACCCGTTTCGTGGACTATTACTCACCATTTTGTGGACCCAAAGCAATTTCCATGGTTGTTGAACCCCAAGGCGTGCTTACGTGTTGGTCGTCAGGACTCGCGGTTTGTGCCGATTCTGTCCTGTTTCATGGACTATTACTCAGTTTTGGGGTCCCAAAGTGATTTCCACGATTGAGGAACAAAGGGGTGCATTTATGCGTCCGTCATCAACACTCACAATTTTGGTCGATTCTGGTCCGTTTCGTGCCCTATTACTCAACATTTTGGGCTCCCAGAGCGATTTCCATGATTGGCGATCCCCTGGGTACATTTACGTGTCCGTCGTCAACACTCACAGTTTGAGCCAATTCTGACCCGTTTCGTGGACTATTACTCACCGTTTTGGGGTCCCCAAGCGATTTCCATAGTTGTTGAACCCCATGGTGCGCTGACGTGTCGGTCATCAACACTCACAGTTTTGGCTGATTCTGGCCCGTTTCGTGAACTATTACTCACTGTTTTGGGCTCCCGAGTGATTTCCATGATTAATGAACCTCGGGGTGCGTTTACGTGCCGGTCATCAACACTCACTGTTTTGGCCGATTCTAGCCCGTTTCGTGGACTAATACTTAGTGTTTTTGGTTCCCAAAGCGATTTCCATGATTGATGATCCCCGGGGTGCGTTTACGTGTCCGTCGTCAACACTCAACGTTTCGGGGTCCCGAAGCGATTTCGATAGTTGTTGAACCCAGGGTGCGCTTACGTGTCGGTCATCAACACTCATAGTTTTGGCTGATTCTGGCCCGTTTCGTGGACTATTTCTCACTCTTTTGGTGTCCCGGAGTGAACTCCACGATTAACGAACCCCGGGGTGCGTTTACGCGTCGGTCATCAACACTCGCGGTTTTTCTCGATTCTGACCCGTTTCGTGGACTATTACTCATCATTTTGTGGTCCCAAGGCGATTTCCATGGTCGCCGAACCCCAAGGTGTGCTTATGTGTTGGTCGTTAGGACTCGCGGTTTGTGCCGATTCTGTTCTGTTTCATGGACTATTACTCAGTTTTGGGGTCCCAAAGTGATTTCCATGATTGAGGAACAAAGGGGTGCATTTATGCGTCCGTCATCAACACTCACAATTTTGGTCGATTCTGGTCCGTTTCGTGCCCTATTACTCAACGTTTTGGGGTCCCAGAGCGATTTCCATGATTGGCGATCCCCGGGGTACATTTACGTGTCCGTAGTCAACACTCACAGTTTGAGCCAATTCTGACCCGTTTCGTGGACTTCTACTCACCGTTTTGGGGTCCCCAAGCGATTTCCATAGTTGTTGAACCCCAAAGTGCGCTGACGTGTCGGTCATCAACACTCACAGTTTTGGTTGATTGTGGCCCGTTTCGTGAACTATTACTCACTGTTTTAGACTCCCGAGTGATTTCCATGATTAATGAACCTCGGGGTGCGTTTACGTGCCGGTCATCAATACTCACAGTTTTGGCCGATTCTAGCCCGTTTCGTGGACTAATATTTAGTGTTTTTGGGTCCCAAAGCGATTTCCATGATTGATCACCCCCGGGGTGCGTTTATGTGTCCGTCGTCAACACTCATCGTTTTGGGGTCCCGAAGCGATTTCCACAGTTGTTGAACCCAGGGTGGGCTTACGTGTCGGCCATCAACACTCATAGTTTTGGCTGATTCTGGCCCGTTTCGTGGACTATTTCTTTCTCTTTTGGTGTTCCGGAGTGAATTACACGATTAACGAACCCCAGGGTGCGTTTACGTGTCGGTCATCAACACTCGTGGTTCTTCTCGATTCAGACCCGTTTCGTGGACTATTACTCATCATTTTGTGGTCCCAAAGCGATTTCCATGGTCGTCGAACCCCAAGATGTGCTTATGTGTTGGTCGTCAGGACTCGCAGTTTGTCCCGATTCTGTTCTGTTTCATGGACTATTACTCAGTTTTGGGGTCCCAAAGTGATTTCCACGATTGAGGAACAAAGGGGTGCATTTATGCGTCCGTCATCAACACTCACAATTTTGGTCGATTTTGGTCCGTTTCGTGTCCTATTATTCAACGTTTTGGGGTCCCAGAGCGATATCCATGATTGGCGATCCCCGGGGTACATTTATGTGTCCGTCGTCAACACTCACAGTTTGAGCCAATTCTAACCCGTTTCGTGGACTATTACTCACCGTTTTGGGGTCCTCAAGCGATTTCCATAGTTGTTGAACCCTAAGGTGCGCTGACGTGTCGGTCATCAACACTCACAATTTTGGCTGATTCTGGCCCGTTTCGTGAACTATTACTCACTGTTTTGGGCTCCCGAGTGATTTCCATGATTAATGAACCTCGGGGTGCGTTTACGTGCCGGTCATCAACACACACAGTTTTGGCCGATTCTATCCCATTTCATGGACAAATACTTAGTGTTTTTGGGTCCCAAAGCGATTTCCATGATTGATGATCCCCGGGGTGCGTTTACGTGTCCGTCGTCAACACTCACCGTTTTGGGGTCCCGAAGCGATTTCCACAGTTGTTGAACCCAGTGTGCGCTTACGTGTCGGTCATCAACACTCATAGTTTTGGCTGATTCTGGCCCGTTTCGTGGACTATTTCTCACTCTTTTGGTGTCCCGGAGAGAACTCCATGATTAACGAACCCCGGGGTACGTTTACGCGTCGGTCATCAACACTCGCGGTTTTTCTCGATTCTGACCCGTTTCGTGGACTATTACTCATCATTTTGTGGTCCCAAAGCGATTTCCATGGTCGTCGAACCCCAAGGTGTGCTTATGTGTTGGTCGTCAGGACTCGCGGTTTGTACCGATTCTGTCCTGTTTCATGGACTATTACTCAGTTTTGGGGTCCCAAAGTGATTTCCACGATTGAGGAACAAAGGGGTGCATTTATGCGTCCGTCATCAACACTCACAATTTTGGTCGATTCTGGTCCGTTTCGTGCCCTATTACTCAACGTTTTGGGGTCCCAGAGCGATTCCCATGATTGGCGATCCCCGGGGTACATTTACGTGTCCGTCGTCAACACTCACAGTTTGAGCCAATTCTGACCCATTTCGTGGACTATTACTCACCGTTTTGGGGTCCCCAAGCGATTTCCATAGTTGTTGATCCCCAAGGTGCGCTGACGTGTCGGTCATCAACACTCACAGTTTTGGCTGATTCTGGCCCGTTCCGTGAACTATTACTCAATGTTTTGGGCTCCCGAGTGATTTCCATGATTAATGAACCTCGGGGTGCGTTTACGTGCTGGTCATCAACACGCACAGTTTTGGCCGATACTAGCCCGTTTCGTGGACTAATACTTTGTGTTTTTGGGTCCCAAAGCGATTTCCATGATTGATGATCCCCGGGGTGCGTTTACGTGTCCGTCGTCAACACTCACAGTTTTGGCCAATTCTGACCCATTTCGTGGACTATTACTCACTGTTTTGGGGTCCCACAGCGATTTCCATAGATGTTGAACCCCAGGGTGTGCTTACGTGTCGGTCATCAACACTCATAGTTTTGGCTGATTCTGGCCCGTTTCGTGGACTATTTCTCACTCTTTTGGGGTCCTGGAGTGAATTCCACGATTAACGAACCCCGGGGTGCGTTTACGCGTCAGTCATCAACACTCGCGGTTTTTCTCGATTCTGACCCGTTTCATGGACTATTACTCATCATCTTGTGGACCCAATGCGATTTCCATGGTTGTCGAACCCCAAGGCATGCTTACGTGTTGGTTGTCAGGACTCGCAGTTTGGGCCGATTCTGGCCCGTTTCTTGGACTATTACCCAGTTTCGGGGTCCCGATGTTATTTCCACGATTGACGAACCCCGGGGTGCGTTTACGTGTCGGTCATCAACACTCACAATTTCGGCCGATTCTGGACCGTTTTGTGCACTATTACTCGGTGTTTTGGGGTCCCAGAGCGATTTCCATGATTAACGATCCCCGGGGTGCGTTTACGTGTCCGTTGTTGGTGTCAAAACCGGCGGATCTCGGGTAGGGGGTCCCGAACTGTACGTCTAAGCCTAATGGTAAGAGGAGGCTGGGGACATGATGTTTACCCAGGTTCCGACCCTCTCGATGGAGGTAATACCCTACTTCCTGCTTGATTGATCTTGATGATATGAGTATTACAAGAGTTGATCTACCACAAGATCACAGAGGCCAAACCCTAGAGCTAGCATGTGGTATGATTGTTGTTGTGTCCTAGGACTAAACCCTCCGGTTTATATAGACACCGGAGGGGGCTAGGGTTACACAAAGTCGGTTTACAGGGGAGGAGATCTACATCCAAATCACCAAGCTTGCCTTCCACGCCAAGGAGAGTCCCATCCGGACACGGGAGGAAGTGTTCTGTCTTGTATCTTCATAGTCCAACAGTCCGGCCAAATTATATAGTCCGGCTGTGCGGATACCCCCTTATCCAGGACTCCATCAGTAGCCACTGAACCAGGCTTCAATGATGATGAGTCAGGCGTGTAGATTGTCTTCGGCATTGCGAGGCGGGTTCCACCTCCGAATACTCCAAAGTTAATTTCGAACACAAGGACCGTGTCCGGCTCTGTTAGATAAATACCACCGTAGAGAGAATAATAATCCATGAATCTAATCTGCTGGCAATTCTTCAAAAAGTGGCATCACGCCACGGTCTGGTTTTTATCCAAACCGTTTTTACAACCTGCTTCCATACGTATCACGAAGCGGTTTCTTTAGCACGTCTTGTGAAAGCAGAGATCGTGTCCCCTTAATGCGGGATCCTCTTCAATACTGGCGCGGATAACCCAACCGTACCACCGATTACGGTAAGTGGGGAACGAGCAGGCTCCTTTAGGCAAGCGGGGAGGTGTAAAGTTTCATCGCCTTGATAAAACGGGAAAAAGCCTCCTCCCTTCTACCCGCGCCTCCTTCTACTTCCGCTCGCCCCTTTCCTTCCGCCCAAGAACTAGCGCCCAAGCATTCATCCTCCCCACCAAAAAAGGTCCTCCGAAAATGTCCAGATCTGGAGCAGGAGGCAGGTGGATGGCCTCCTCCGTCCAAGAGAAGGATATTAAAAAGCTGCGGGCGGCCGGATATTTGGCTAAGAAAATCGGCCACGGTCTTCCAACGGCGGGACAGATCGTCCCTTCTCCGGAGCCCCATGAGAGAGTCGTTTTCCTCCCCCATTTCGTCCGCGGGCTCGGGTTCCCCCTCCACCCTTTTGTTCGCGGCATCATGTATTACTACGGGATTGATTTTCACGATCTATCCCCCAATTCCTTCCTCAACATCTCGAAGTTTATCATCCTGTGCGAGGCCTTTCTCCGCGTCTCACCGCACTTCGGACTATGGCTCAAGATCTTCAACGTGAAGCCCAAACTGGTGAATGGCGAACATGCCGAGTGCGGAGGTGCCATGGTGAGCAGGATGCCTGAGGTTGTATGGCCGACGGGTACTTTCAATGACTCCGTCAAGGAGTGGCAGCAGCAGTGGTTCTATATCACCGAGCCGCACGGCGAAAAGTGGGCTGCTGCTCCTAAGTTTCGATCTAGAGCCCCTTTGCGACTCACATCCTGGCCCAAGAAGGGCGTGAACTCGTCATCGTCCGACGAACTGTCGGTGATCCAGGCGCGCGTCAAAGGTATGGAGGACAAGGCCGTTAGGCTTGTTGACATGTTCCAGGTGATGCTGGTCCGCCTGATCCTTCCTTGTCAGCATAGAGGCTGTGACTTGTGGGAGTATGATCCGGCCGAGCATCGGACCCTGCGGGAGCTTTTCGGCTCCTCGCAGAAGGACATCTGGAAGGTGCTCTTTAAGTCCGGCAAACCATGGCCGGACTCGGCCGCAGACCGCGGGCACCAATTGTCCCAACCCGCCATCCCGGTAAGTCGCCATCATGTCCCGGAGGAGATGTTTTTTAGCGTGTCTTTCCACGGTTCCCTTCAGGAATGGACGAAGGTGGCAGAGCGGATTCATTGTCCGGCCCCGCAGCCGGAAGAACCGGAGGGACCTCTTCTGATGAAGATGCTGGTCCCAGCGCCTTACAAGACACCGAAGAAGGAGGCCACAAAAAAGGCAAAGGAGACCAGGAGCAGTATCCGTCGTCGTGGCACTTCGGACACGAAGTCCGAAGACTCCAGTGACCCTCCCTCCTCTGGAGATAATGAGGAGGAGGAAGAGGATGAAGAGGAAGAGGATGAGGAAGAAGAAGAGCCCGAGTCCCCTACGAGGGGGAGGAAGAAAAGGACAGCCTCCTCATCCTTAGAGGCAGATTCTCCTAAGAGGGGAAGAACGTCCGTCCCCGAGCCGTCCGTCACGGCTACCAATAGCAGCCCGGAGGAGGATCTCAGGGCCCAGCCACTGGTACAATCGTGAGTGCACGAAATCCGAACATATTCATGCATCCATAATATACTAGAATGTAGTATTTTGATTCGCACCGTGCTTTTTATAGTCCGGCGAGGTCTTCGGCCCAACAGGCCTCATCAGACGACTCATTGGGTTCCGATGCACTGGAGAGTGAAACATCTCCCAGGACCCCTTCCCAAGAGCCTGGCTGACACCAAGGTGTCGTCCAAAAGGGACCTGAGCCAGGGGGGCGTACCTAGGAGGTCGAACATGCGGGAGCGGCGGTTCCCAAGAATGTCCACGGTGGGGGCAATCGTGAATCCGGCCCGCAGCCGGACACAGTCCCGGAGGCCCTTAAGGCTCCGAGATCAGGCGGGCAGCCCCTCTTAACTGGAGGGTGAGATCCTTCTCCGCCTGCAGCCTTCGTCCAACCGAAGGCGTCAGGCGGCCTATCGACAGCACTGGAGGGTGCGTCCATTATTGATGAACACCGCGCCCTGATGGTCGTGGTGATAGAAAAGATTCATGCCGCCGAGAGCGGACTGAATGAATCCTGCGTCAGCCTTATAAAAGGCTTGGAGGTATGTATAGAAGACTGTCATAGTATAAATAGTAGCCCCTGATACACTGTCCGGAGAGGACAGGAACCGGACAGGGGATCAACCGCAGGAGACCTAGCTAATGACGTATATATTTTATGAATCAGATGTCTGCGGCGACTGCCTCCTCTCATGCTGCGGAAGTGTCCGGACTCAAGCAGAGTCTGGTGCGGGCCGAATAGGAACTCGGCCGAGTGAAGAAGCATTTGGAGGACCAACAAGGTATGTTCTGAAACTGTTAGTAAGTTTTAGCACAAGTAAGTAGTTGTGACTATCTTAGAGTATATATATCGCGCACTCCAGGGCAAATGCCGAAATTGAGGTGCTCACGAAGGATGTTGCCTTGACCGAAAAGAAAGCGGCCGCTGAGCAGGCTCTTCGTGAGAAACACGAGGCGAGGGTCGTGGAAGCTGAACGAGAGCTTCAGGAGGCCGTAGGGAGAAGCGAAAGTTTGGAGCAGAGTCTATCATTGAAAGAATCTGAATTCGCCCAAGCTGTCCGGACCGCGAATGAGGTTCGGGAGGAAGCCCAGACTGCACTGAAGGATATTCAGGAGGCGCGGAAGATTGCGGCCGGTAGGGGTTTTATATTTTTGTTCAAAGCGCCTTACGCTTTCGCAGGGAAGATTCATGGTGACCCATTGAATCCTAATTTTTTCAGGGGCATTTGCGGATTTACCGTGCAGCATATCTGATGCTGCCCAATTCTTCCAAGCCGAGAAGAAGGAAACTGCGGAAAGGCTCTTCTGGTCGCAGTATTTGGCGCCGAATTAACCGGTGCCGTTTGTCGACCAACTCAAACAGCTGATCGAACTGCATCAGGCGGCCGAACTAGCCATGAAGGATTTGGTTATCCGGCTGTGGCCCACTGAGCCCATACCGAGCAGTTTCTTTGGGCTCGTGAAGCAGATTGTGAGGGCTTGCCCTCGGTTGGACGTCATCAAGCGGTCAGTTTGCATAGAAGGGGCACGAATGGCCTTTGCCCGTGCGAAAGTGCACTGGGGGAGGCTTGATGCTGAGAAGCTGATGACTGAGGGTCCGCCGGAAGGGAAGGAGAACCGCAAGCTCGAACTGTATTATGATGGTGTCCTGAAAGGCGCCCGCCTCATGGCCGAGGAATGTACAAAAGACATTAGTTTTCCCTGAAAGCAGATGTGCTATCCTTTGTAAGGCAAAACAGAGTCACTTATATGTAGGTGTCTGCTATGTGTAAATTATATTCCTGTGCGGCCGTTTTGATATGTTAGTCTTGAGAGTTGGCTAGTCGTCGGCTTCTGCCCCCACGTAGGAACTACGGGGGTGTTCAGGATAAACCTGAATACTCTTTATCCCATTCTTGGGTCCGTGAAGGAGGTGTTCAGCACAGCGAACGAGGCAATCGGACTATAGGGCTTTATTACTCTCACTTAGCCATAGGAATTCGAGTATGGGAGGCGCAGCCCCTAGTGTTCGAAAGACCACACGGGGGCTCTAATAGCGCCTGATCGGTGGACCGATCCTTCGCACGCTGTATTTTATTATGGCATTTATGCGGAATAAATTTTAAAGATTTGGCAACCTCTCGAACAGCTGACCAGCTCTCGCCTTATCATGAAAGTCGGTTTTGGGCTTTCTCTACTGAGGTGTTCGTCCTGCAGAACCGGGACACAATTGCAGTAGTTCTCCCACCGCTACCTTAGCCGATATGGCGGAACGTAAGGTACCAAAACATGGGAGCCGGGCAAACCCAACCAATGACCCAAGACATGATTCGGAGCTGATGCTTATAATGCTATAAGTTCGGGGTGCCGAACAACCGAGAAGGTGTTCGGACTTTAGTCGTCGTAGTACAGGTGCAAGGAAGCCCCTGACGTTCAAAGGCATAACTCGATGTTCAGATGCCTTTATGACAAAATGTCATTGAGAAATAGCAGATAAGCGTCAAATGACTCTACATGATGTATTTAAGTAACACGTCTATGCGTCTGACTACGGTACATGTTATAAAAGAGAGGCATGACGGCAGAACCTGTTAGGGTCGGGCGGTAGTTGGATGTGCGCGAGTCCGGAGTAATATCCGGATTGTATTCAGGTGGGGTGGAGATCCCTCCTGTGTGCGTCCGAGCTGCTTCCAAGTCGCCGGTCCAGTTGTGCGCGAGGGCGAACCTGCGAATAATGCTTAAAAGGCGTGTGTGAGTAGTGGCTGAGCCATGGATGTGATCCGTCCGGCTTACGCTGAAGGATCTGTATGAGCTATGGTTAGGTTGGGGTATCATGAAGTAGTTCGTACTCCTTTGTCGGTGCCGGGGAGTTCGGCTGTCGAATCTATGTTCGATTGAAAAAACCATGACTCGTTGCTTCGGTGAATAAGGTAGCCGAATATTCTTCGGCGCCGAGGTGAAGCTCAGTCTTGACCGCATTTGTGATTTCATCACGTGGATCTTGGGTGGTAATGCGTCGAGTCGCAGTGTATCCTGGCGGTGCTGAGTGGCTACTGCTTAAAGGCGTTAGACCGAAAGTTGGTATGACATTTTCGGCTATCCGGAGACCAACTCCGGGGTGGCGGGGCCTAGATGGCCATCACGCCTATTTATGATACTCTAGAATGAGTTATTTGGTGAGTCCGATCCTCGACTCAGCGGTTCCTAGACTTGATAATCTGGGCTTCTTAATGCTCCTTTCGGCGCCGGCCTGCCGATTTGTTTAAAGACCCAGATTCTCTATTGGTATGATTGGTAGGCACTCCTGGAGTGCCATGAATTTGACATGGGCGGTCAAGTATGCGGTTCAAGCTGGAGGGGCCCGAATTAAGATGTGGAAGTCTCTTCTCCCGCTCAATGGGTTGAGGATTACGGGCTCCTGTGTTGGTCGTCGTTCCCTGGGCGCCATTAATTGCCTTGGGACGCTTATATTTGTTGCACCAAGGTTTGTAGACTCTGTTTCTGTCCGCTGATGCATCCGGGGTGCTTCCCGTGTTGCTGTTTGGTATCAAATGCCGGTCTTGTGTGCATCCCCTTGTCGCGTGTGCTGTCGGCGGGGTGTAGGCCTGCGTTTACTTTTTAGTGCCGCCTCCTCGAATTGACGTAGCAGCCTGCGTTTTGGGTAGTATTTTGTTCGGCGCTTGAGTCCGTATTCTTCGGCTACCCGGGCCTTAGTCCGTCTGTCTGTGAGCAGATATTGGTCAGCTTGAAGCTGCTGCTGCTTCTTTTTCAGGCTTCGTGCAATGGCTATAAGCCTACGCTTGAAGCGCTGCTGCTCTATGGGATCCTCCGGTACGCCAAATTCTTCGTCACCGAGGCTCACCTCGTCTTCGGAGGGAGACATATAGTTATTGTCCTCCAAGTATTCGTCTGTCGCCTGTTCGTCTGGGCTAGCCTGCCCGTGTTCCTGTTCGTCTTGCTCGAGGGTGGGTTGATCAGGATCATATTCCTCTTCGGCACCATCTGGATTTTCTTCTCCCGTGCCGATTTTGTTGTGGCGAGGCTTGGAGTAGCGCCGATGACGCCCATGTTTTGCTTTCCTTCCCGAGGGCTTATCTCCCATTGCCTCATCGCCATTGGTTTCTTTGGGAGTATCCACCATATATATATATCATATGAAGAGGTGGCAGTCCGGTATACGTGGGCGGTGCTTCCTATTTTCTCCCGCGTAAATGCGTCTATATAAATCGATGTATTCGGAGTCGAAGTTAAGCACTTCGGTCAAACCGTCGAACGTGGCTATTAAGTGGGTGGTGGGTGGGTAACGAATTTCTTCGTCGCCAGCTTCCCACTCGAGCCGTACATAGTGCGGATGGAGTCTCCTGACAAAGAGAGAGACCTTAATGAGTTTAGCATGTCTCCAAAGGGTGAGTGCTGAAAGATATCCACGGCGGCGAACTCCATGACTGGAGCCCAATTAGATTCGATGGGTACGGATGCGTGCGGTCCGGAACACACTACCGAAGATGAGTCCGGGGGTCCGGAGGTACAGATTTCCTAAGGAGAGGAGTCTGTGTTCGGCTCCAACGCCGATGAGAGTGCGGCCTCCGGGGCGGGGTCCATCCACCCGTCCTCGGGAGGCACAGCCTGCTTTGGAACGAAGTCCGGAGCTGAAGGTGCGATGTTCCAAATACTGTCCGACTACAGATCTAGGTCATGCTCGTCGTGATTGTTCGGCGCACCTGACACGGGCCCGAATCCGTCGAAGATCAAGTCTCCGCGCATGTCGGTGGTGTTGTTTAGGTTTCCAAACCTGGCCTGATGGCCAGGGGCGTAGCTATCGATCTGCTCCAGATGGCCAAGCTAGTTGGCCCGCAGTGCGAAACCGCCGAACATGAAGATCTGTCCAGGGAGAAAAGTCTCACCCAAGCAGCGTGGTTGAAAGTTGGAGAAACCATCTAGCCTTGCAGCGACGACATAGAGGAACTGCCAATGAAAGCACCAATGTCGGTGTCAAAACCGGCGGATCTCGGATAGGGGGTCCCGAACTCTACGTCCAAGACTAATGGTAACAGGAGGCTGGGGACACGATCTTTACCCAGGTTCGGGCCCTCTCGATGGAGGTAATACCATACTTCCTGCTTGATTGATCTTGATGATATGAGTATTACAAGAGTTAATCTACCACGAGATCACAGAGGCTAAACCCTAGAAGCTAGCCTATGGTATGATTGTTGTGGTGTCCTATGGACTAAACCCTCCGGTTTATATAGACACCAGAGGGGGCTAGGGTTACACAGATTCGATTTACAGGGGAGGAGATCTACATCCGAATCGCCAAGCTTGCCTTCCACGCCAAGGAGAGTCCCATCCGGACACGGGACGAAGTCTTCTGTCTTGTATCTTCATAGTCCAACAGTCCGGCCAAAGTATATAGTCCGGCTGTCCGGATACCCCCTTATCTAGGACTCCCTCATCCGTCGTCAACACTCACAGCTTAAGCCAATTCTGACCCGTTTCGTGGACTATTACTCACCGTTTTGGGGTCCCGAAGCGATTTCCATAGTTGTTGAAACCCAAGGTGCGCTTACGTGTCGGTCATCAATACCCATAGTTTTGGCTGATTCTGGCCCATTTCATGGACTATTACTCACTGTTTTGGGGCCCTGGAGTGAATTCCACGATTAAAGAACCCATGGGTGCGTTTATGTGTCGGTAATCAACACTCACAGTTTTGGCCGATTCTGTCCCGTATCTTGGACTATTGCTTAATGTTTTGGGATCCTGGAGTGATTTCCACGATTAACGAACCCCGGAATGCGTTTACGTGTCGGTCATCAACACTCACAGTTTTGAACGATTCTGACCTGTTTCATGGATTATTATTCTCCTTTTTGGGATCTTGAAGGGATTCCATGGTTATCGAACCCCAAGCTGCGCTTATGTCTCGGTCATCAACACTCACTGTTTTGGCCGATCCTGGCGCGTTTCGTGGACTATTACTCACTGATTTAAGCTCCCGGGTGATTTCCATGATTAACGAACCCCGGGGGTGTGTTTACGTGCCGGTCATCAACACTGACAATTTGGGCCGATTATGTCACGTTTCGTGGACTATTACTCAGTGTTTTGGGGTCCCAAAGCGATTTCCACGACTGATGTCCCCAGGGTGAGTTTACGTGTCCGTCGTCAATACTCATAGTTTGGGCCAATTCTGACCTGTTTCGTGGACTATTACTCACCGTTTTGGGGTCCTGAAGCGATTTCCATAGTTGTTGAACCCCAGGGAGCGCTTATGTGTCAATCATCAACACTCATAGTTTTGGCTGATTCTGGCCCGTTTCGTGGACTATTTTTCACTCTTTTGGGGTCCCGGAGTGAATTCCACGATAAACGAACCCCGGGGTGCGTTGACGTGTTGGTCATCAACACTCGCAGTTTTTGTCGATTCTGACCCATTTCGTGGACTATTACTCACCATTTTGTGGTCCCAAAGCGATTTGCATGGTCATCAAACCCCAAGGTGTTCCTATGTGTTGGTCGTCAGGACTCGCTGTTTGGGCCGATTCTGGCCCGTTTCATGGACTATCACTCAGTTTTGGGGTCCCAAAGTGATTTCCACGATTGACGACGACGGGGTGCAATTATGCGTCCGTCATCAACACTCACAATTTTGGACGATTCTGGTCCGTTTCGTGCACTATTACTCAACGTTTTGGGGTCCCAGGGCAATTTCCATGATTTGCGATCCCCGGGGTACGTTTATGTGTCCGTCGTCAACACTCATAGTTTGAGCCAATTCTGACCCTTTTCGTGGACTATTACTCTCTGTTTTGGGATCCCGAGTGATTTCCATGATTAATGAACCCCGTGGTGCGTTTACGTGCCGGTCATCAACACTCACAGTTTTGGCCGATTCTGGCCCGTTTCGTGGACTATTACTCAGTGTTTTGGGGTCCCAAAGCGATTTCCACGATATATGATCCCCGGGGTATGTTTACGTGTCCGTCATCAACACTCACAGTTTGGGCCAATTCTGACCCATTTCGTGAACTATTACTCACTGTTTTGGGGTCCCGAAGCGATTTCCATAGATGTTGAACCCCAGGGTGCGCATACGTGTCGGTCATCAACACTCATACTTTTGGCTGATTCTGGCCCGTTTCGTGGACTATTTCTCACTCTTTTGGGGTCCCGAAGTGAATTCCACGATTAACGAACCCCGGGGTTACGCGTCGGTCATCAACGCTCGCGGTTTTTCTCGATTCTGGCCCGTTTCATGGACTATTACTCACCATTTTCTGGACCCAAAGCGATTTCCATGGTTGTCGAATCCCAAGGCATGCTTACGTGTTGGTTGTCAGGACTCGCAGTTTGGGCCGATTCTGGCCCGTTTCTTGGACTATTTCCCAGTTTCGGGGACCCAATATGATTTCCACGATTGACGAACCCTGGGGTACGTTTACGTGTCGGTCATTAACACTCACAATTTTGGCCGATTCTGGTCCGTTTCGTGCACTATTACTGAGCATTTTGGGGTCCCAGAGCGATTTCCACAATTGACGATCCCCGGGGTGCGTTTACGTGTCCGTCGTCAACACTCACAGCTTAAGCCAATTCTGACCCGTTTCATGGACTATTACTCACCGTTTTGGGGTCCCGAAGCGATTTCCATAGTTGTTGAAACCCAAGGTGCGCTTACATGTCGGTCATCAACACCCACAGTTTTGGCTGATTCTGGCCCGTTTCGTGGACTATTACACACTGTTTTGGGGCCCGGAATGAATTCCACGATTAAAGAACCCAGGGGTGCATTTATCTGTCGGTTATCAACACTCACAGTTTTGGCCGATTCTGACCCGTTTTTTGGACTATTTCTCAGTGTTTTGGTATCCCGGAGTGGTTTCCACGATTAATGAACCCCGGAATGCGTTTATGTGTCAGTCATCAATACTCACAGTTTTGAACTATTCTGGCCTATTTCATGGATTATTACTCACCGTTTTGGGGTCTCAAAGCGATTCCATGGTTGTCGAACCCCCAAGGTGCACTTACGTCTTGGTCATCAACACTCACTATTTTGGCCGATTCTAGCGCGTTTCATGGACTATTACTCACTGTTTTGAGCTTCCAGTTGATTTCCATGATTAACGAACCCCGAGGTGTGTTTACATACCGGTCATCAACACTCACAATTTTGGCCGATTATGGCCCGTTTCGTGGACTATTACTCAGTATATTGGGGTCCCAAAGCGATTTCCACGACTGATGTCCACGGGGTGCGTTTACGTGTCCGGCGTCAACACTCATAGTTTGGGCCAATTCTGACCTGTTTCGTGGACTATTACTCACCGTTTTGGGGTCCCGAAGCGATTTCCATAGTTGTTGAACCCCAGGGTGCGCTTACGTGTCGGTCATCAACACTCATAGTTTTGGATGATTCTGGCCCATTTCGTGGACTATTTCTCACTCTTTTGGGGTCCCGGAGTGAATTCCACGATTAACGAACCCCGGGGTGCGTTGACTTGTTGGTCATCAACACTCGCGGTTTTTGTCGATTCTGACCCATTTCATGGACTATTACTCACCGTTCTGTGGTCCCAAAGCGATTTCCATGGTCGTCGAACCCCAAAGTGTGCTTATGTGTTGGTCGTCAGGACTCGCAGTTTGGACCGACTGTGGCCTGTTTCATGGGCTATTACTCAGTTTTGGGGTCCCAAAGTTATTTCCACAATTGACGAACGACGGGGTGCATTTATGTGTCCGTCGTCAACACTCACAGTTTGAGCCAATTCTGACCCGTTTCGTGGACTATTACTCGCCATTTTGGGCTTCCCAAGCGATTTCCATAAGTGTTGAACCGCAAGGTGCGCTTACGTGTCGGTCATCAACACTCACAGTTTTGGCTGATTCTGGCCCGTTTCATGGACTATTACTCACTGTTTTGGGCTCCCGAGCGATTTCCATGATTAATGAACCCCGGGGTGCGTTTACGTGTCGGTCATAAACACTCACAGTTTTGGCCGATTCTCGCCCGTTTCATGGACTATTACTCAGTTTTTTGGGGTCCCAAAGCGATTGCCATGATTGATGATCCCCGGGGTGCGTTTACGTGTCCATCGTCAACACTCACAGTTTGGGCCAATCCTGACCCACTTCGTGGCCTATTACTCATTGTTTTGGGGTCCCGAAGCGATTTCCATAGATGTAGAACCCCAGGGTGCGCTTAAGTGTCGGTCATCAACACTCATAGTTTTGGCTGATTCTGGTCCGTTTCGTGGACTATTTCTCACTCTTTTGGCGTCCCGGAGTGAACTCCACGATTAATGAACCCTGGGGTGCGTTTACGCGTCGGTCATCAACGCTCGCGGTTTTTCTCAATTCTGACCCGTTTCGTGGACTATTACTCACCATTTTGTGGACCCAAAGCGAATTCCATGGTTGTCGAACCCCAAGGCATGCTTACGTGTTGGCTGTCAGGACTCGCAGTTTGGGACAATTCTGGCCCATTTCTTGGACTATTACCCAGTTTCGGGGTCCTGATGTTATTTCCACGATTGACGAACCCTGGGGTGCGTTTATGTGTCGGTCATAAAAACTCACAATTTTGGCCGATTCTCGTCCGTTTCGTGCACTATTACTCAGTGTTTTGGGGTCCTAAAGTGATTTCCACGATTGACGATCCCTGGGGTGCGTTTACGTGTCCGTCGTCAACACTCATAGCTTAAGCCAATTCTGACCCGTTTCGTAGACTATTACTCGCCGTTTTGGGGTCCCGAAGCGATTTCCATAGTTGTTGAAACCTAAGGTGCGCTTACGTGTCAGTCATCAACACCCATAGTTTTGGCTGATTACTGGCCCGTTTCGTGGACTATTACTCACTGTTTTGGGGCCCCGAAGTGAATTCCACGATTAAGGAACCCATGTGTGCGTTTATGTGTCGGTGATCAACACTCACAGTTTTGGCCGATTCTGGCCCGTTTCTTGGACTATTACTCAGTGTTTTGGGATCCCGGAGTGATTTCCACGATTGACGTACCCGGAATGCGTTTACGTGTCGCTCATACGCACTCAAAGTTTTGAACGATTCTGGCCTGTTTCATGGATTATTACTCACAGTTTTGGGGTCTCAAAGCGATTCCATGGTTGTCGAACCCCAAGATGCGCTTACGTCTCGGTCATCAACACTCACTGTTTTGGCCGATTCTTGTGCATTTCGTGGAATATTACTCACTGTTTTGAGCTCCCGGGTGATTTCCACGATTAACGAACCCCGGGGTGTGTTTACGTGCCGGTCATCAACACTCACAACTTTGGCCGATTATGGCCCGTTTCATGTACTATTACTCAGTTTTTTGGGGTCCCAAAGCGATTTCCCCGACTGATGTCCCCGTGGTGCGTTTACGTCTCTGTCGTCAACACTCATAGTTTGGGCCAATTCTGACCTGTTTCGTGGACTATTACTCACAGGTTTTGGGTCCCGAAGCGATTTCCCTAGTTGTTGAACCCCAGGGTGCGCTTACGTGTCGGTCATCAACACTCATATTTTTGGCTGATTCTGGACCGTTTCGTGGACTATTTCTCACTCTTTCGGGGTCCCGGAGTGAATTCCACGATTAACGAACCCTAGGGTGCGTTGACGTGTTGGTCATCAACACTCGCGGTTTTGTCGATTCTGACCCATTTCATGGACTATTACTCACCGTTTTGTGGTCCCAAAGTGATTTCCATGGTCGTCGAACCCCAAGGTGTGCTTATGTGTTGGTCATCAAGACTTCATGGTTCGGGCTGATTCTGGCCCATTTCTTGGACTATTACTCAGTTTTGGGGTCCCGAAGTGATTTCCAGGATTGACGAACCCCGGGGTGCGTTTACGTGTCAGTTATCAACGCTCACAATTTTTGCCGATTCTGGTCCGTTTCGCGCACTATTACTCAGCGTTTTGGGGGCCAGAGTGATTTCCACAATTGACGATCCCAAGGGTGCGTTTACGTGTACGTCGTCAACACACACAGTTTTGGCAAATTCTGACCCGTTTCTTGGACTATTACTCATCATTTTGGGGTCCCAAAGCGATTTCCATGGTTGTCGAACCCTAAGTTGTGCTTATGTCTTGGTCATCAACACTCGCAGCTTGGGCCGATTCTGGCCCGTTTCATGGACTATTACTCATTGATTTGGGGTCCCGAGCGATTTCCATGATTAATGAACCCCGGGATGCGCTTACGTGTCGGTCATAAACACTCACAGTTTTGGCGATTCTCGCCCGTTTCATGGACTATTACTCGGTTTTTTGGGGTCCCAAAGCGATTTCCACGATTGATGATCCCCGGGGTGCGTTTACGTGTCCGTCGTCAACACTCACAGTTTGGGCCAATTCTGACCCACTTCGTGGCCTATTACTCATTGTTTTGGGGTGCGAAGCGATTTCCATATAGGTTGAGCCCCAGGGTGCGCTTAAGTGTCGGTCATCAACACTCATAGTTTTGGCTGATTCTGGTCCGTTTCGTGGACTATTTCTCACTCTTTTGGGGTCCCGGGTGAATTCCACGATTAACGAACCACAGGGTGCATTCTACGTCGGTCATCAACGCTTTCGCGGTTTTTATCGATTCTGACCCGTTTCGTGGACTATTACTCACCATTTTGTGGACCCGGCGAATTCCATGGTTGTCGAACCCCAAGGCGTGCTTACGTGTTGGCTGTCGGGACTTCATGATTTGGGACAATTCTGGCCCATTTCTTGGACTATTACCCAGTTTCGGGTCCTGATGTTATTTCCACGATTGACGAACCCCGGGGTGCGTTTATGTGTGGGTCATCAAAACTCACAATTTTGGCCGATTCTCGTCCGTTTCGTGCACTATTACTCAGCGTTTTGGGGTCCTAGAGTGATTTCCACGATTGGCGATCCCGGGGTGCGTTACGTGTCCGTCGTCAACACTCATAGCTTAAGCCAATTCTGACCCGTTTCGTAGACTATTACTCGCCGTTTTGGGGTCCCGAAGCGATTTCCATAGTTGTTGAAACCTAAGGTGCGCTTACGTGTCAGTCATCAACACCCATAGTTTTGGCTGATTCTGGCCCGTTTCGTGGACTATTACTCACTGTTTTGGGGCCCCGAAGTGAATTCCACGATTAAGGAACCCAGGGGTGCGTTTATGTGTCGGTGATCAACACTCACAGTTTTGGCCGATTCTGGCCCGTTTCTTGGACTATTACTCAGTGTTTTGGGATCCCGGAGTGATTTCCACGATTGACGAACCCCGGAATGCGTTTACGTGTCGGTCATCGCCTCAAAGTTTTGAACGATTCTGGCCTATTTCACGGATTATTACTCACTGTTTTGGGGTCTCAAAGCGATTCCATGGTTGTCGAACCCCAAGATGCGCTTACGTCTCAGTCATCAACACTCACTGTTTTGGCCGATTCTGGCGCATTTCGTGGACTATTACTCACTGTTTTGAGCTCCCGGGTGATTTCCACGATTAACGAACCCCGGGGTGTGTTTACGAGCCGGTCATCAACACTCACAACTTTGGCCGATTATGGCCCGTTTCGTGTACTATTACTCAGTTTTTTGGGGCCCCAAAGCGATGTCCCCGGCCCGATGTCGCGGGGAGTGCGTTTACGTGTCTGTCGTAAACACTCATAGTTTGGGCCAATTCTGACCTGTTTCGTGGACTATTACTCACAGGTTTTGGGTCCCGGCGATTTCCATAGTTGTTGAACCCGGGGTGCACTTACGTGTCGGTCATCAACACTCATAGTTTTGCACGATTACGGCCCGTTTGTGGACTATTTCTCACTCTTTTGGGGTCCCAGTGAATTCCACGATTAACGAACCACAGGGTGCGTTGACGTGTTGGTCATCAACACTCGCGGTTTTTGTCGATTCTGACCAATTTCGTGGACTATTACTCACCGTTTTGTGGTCCCAAAGCGATTTCCATGGTCGTCGAACCCCAAGGTGTGCTTATGTGTTGGTCATCAAGACTCGCGGTTTGGGCCGATTCTGGCCCGTTTCATGGACTATTACTCAGTTTCGGGGTCCCAAAGTTATTTCCACGATTACCGAACGACCAGGTGCATTTATGTGTCCGTCATCAACACTCACAATTTTGGCCGATTCTGGTCTGTTTCGTGCACTATTACTCAACGTTTTGGGGTCCTAGAGCGTTTTCCATGATTGGCGATCCCCGGGGTACGTTTACGTGTCCGTCGTCAACACTCACAGTTTGAGCCAATTCTGACCCGTTTCATGGGCTATTACTCACCGTTTTGGGCTCCCCAAGCGATTTCCATAGTTGTTGAACCGCAAGGTGCGCTTACGTGTCGGTCATCAACACTCACAGTTTTGGATGATTCTGGCCCGTTTCATGGACTATTATTCACTGTTTTGGGCTCCTGAGCAATTTCCATGATTAATGAACCCCGGGGTGCGTTTACGTGTCGGTCATAAACACTCACAGTTTTGGCCGATTCTCGCCCGTTTCATGGACTATTACTCAGTTTTTTGGGGTCCCAAAGCGATTTCCACGATTTATGATCCCCGGGATGCGTTTACGTGTCCGTCGTCAACACTCACAGTTTTGGCCAATTCTGACCCACTTCGTGGCTTATTACTCATTGTTTTGGAGTCCCGAAGCGATTTCCATAGATGTTGAACCCCAGGGTGCGCTTAAGTGTCGGTCATCAACACTCATAGTTTTGGCTGATTCTGGTCCGTTTCGTGGACTATTTCTCACTCTTTTGGGGTCCCGGAGTGAACTCCACGATTAACGAACCCTGGGGTGCGTTTACGCGTCGATCATCAACGCTCGCGGTTTTTCTCGATTCTGACCCGTTTCGTGGACTATTACTCACCATTTTGTGGACCCAAAGCGAATTCCATGGTTGTCGAACCCCAAGGCGTGCTTACGTGTTGGCTGTCAGGACTCGCAGTTTGGGACGATTCTGGCCCATTTCTTGGACTATTACCCAGTTTCCGAGTCCTGATGTTATTTCCACGATTGACGAACCCCGGGGTGCGTTTATGTGTCGGTCATAAAAACTCACAATTTTGGCCGATTCTCGTCCGTTTCGTGCACATTACTCAGTGTTTTGGGGTCCTAGAGCGATTTCCACGATTGACGATCCCCGGGGTGCGTTTACATGTCCGTCGTCAACACTCATAGCTTAAGCCAATTCTGACCCGTTTCGTAGACTATTACTCGCCGTTTTGGGGTCCCGAAGCGATTTCCATAGTTGTTGAAACCTAAGGTGCGCTTACGTGTCAGTCATCAACACCCATAGTTTTGGCTGATTCTGGCCCGTTTCGTGGACTATTACTCACTGTTTTGGGGCCCCGAAGTGAATTCCACGATTAAGGAACCCAGGTGTGCGTTTATGTGTCGGTGATCAACACTCACAGTTTTGGCCGATTCTGGCCCGTTTCTTGGACTATTACTCAGTGTTTTGGGATCCCGGAGTGATTTCCACGATTGACGTACCCCGGAATGCGTTTACGTGTCGGTCATACGCACTCAAAGTTTTGAACGATTCTGGCCTGTTTCATGGATTATTACTCACAGTTTTGGGGTCTCAAAGCGATTCCATGGTTGTCGAACCCCAAGATGCGCTTACGTCTCGGTCATCAACACTCACTGTTTTGGCCGATTCTTGCGCATTTCGTGGACTATTACTCACTGCTTTGAGCTCCCGGGTGATTTCCACGATTAACGAACCCCGGGGTGTGTTTACGTGCCGGTCATCAACACTCACAACTTTGGCCGATTATGGCCCGTTTCGTGTACTATTACTCAGTTTTTTGGGGTCCCAGAGCGATTTCCCGACCGATGTCCCCGGGGTGCGTTTACGTGTCTGTCGTCAACACTCATAGTTTGGGCCAATTCTGACCTGTTTCGTGGACTATTACTCACAGGTTTTGGGTCCCGAAGCGATTTCCATAGTTGTTGAACCCCAGGGTGCGCTTAGGTGTCGGTCATCAACACTCATAATTTTGGCTGATTCTGGCCCGTTTCGTGGACTATTTCTCACTCTTTCGGGGTCCCGGAGTGAATTCCACGATTAACGAACCCTGGGGTGCGTTGACGTGTTGGTCATCAACACTCGCGGTTTTGTCGATTCTGACCCATTTCATGGACTATTACTCACCGTTTTGTGGTCCCAAAGCGATTTCCATGGTCGTCGAACCCCAAAGTGTGCTTATGTGTTGGTCGTCAGGACTCGCAGTTTGGGCCGATTGTGGCCCGTTTCATGGGCTATTACTCAGTTTTGGGGTCCCAAAGTTATTTCCACAATTGACGAACGACGGGGTGCATTTATGTGTCCGTCATCAACACTCACAATTTTGGCTGATTCTGGTCCGTTTCGTGCACTATTACTCAACGTTTTGGGGTCCCAGAGCGATTTCCATGATTGGCAATCCCCGGGGTACGTTTACGTGTCCGTCGTCAACACTCACAGTTTGAGCCAATTCTGACCCGTTTCGTGGACTATTACTCACCATTTTGGGCTCCCCAAGTGATTTCCATAGTTGTTGAACTGCAAGGTGCGCTTACGTGTCGGTCATCAACACTCACAGTTTTGGCTGATTCTGGCCCGTTTCATGGACTATTACTCACTGTTTTGGGCTCCCGAGCGATTTCCATGATTAATGAACCCCGGGGTGCGTTTACGTGTCGGTCATAAACACTCACAGTTTTGGCCGATTCTCGCCCGTTTCATGGACTATTACTCAGTTTTTTGGGGTCCCAAAGCGATTATCACGATTGATGATCCCCGGGGTGCATTTACGTGTCCGTCGTCAATACTCACAGTTTGGGCCAATTCTGACCCACTTCGTGGCCTACTACTCATTGTTTTGGGGTGCCAAGCGATTTCCATAGATGTTGAACCCCAGGGTGCGCTTAAGTGTCGGTCATCAACACTCATAGTTTTGGCTGATTATGGTCCGTTTCGTGGACTATTTCTCACTCTTTTGGGGTCCCGGAGTGAATTCCACGATTAACGAACCACAGGGAATGCGTTCTGCGTTGGTCATCAACGCTCGCGGTTTTTCTCGATTCTGACCCGTTTCGTGGACTATTACTCACCATTTTGTGGACCCAAAGCGAATTCCATGGTTGTCGAACCCCAAGGCGTGCTTACATGTTGGCTGTCAGGACTCGCAGTTTGGGACGATTCTGGCCCATTTCTTGGACTATTACCAAGTTTCGGGGTCCTGATGTTATTTCCACGATTGACGAACCCCGGGGTGCGTTTATGTGTCGGTCATCAAAACTCACAATTTTGGCTGATTCTCGTCCGTTTCGTGCACTATTACTCAGTGTTTTGGGGTCCTAGAGCGATTTCCACGATTGACGATCCCCGGGGTGCGCTTACGTGTCCGTCGTCAACACTCATAGCTTAAGCCAATTCTGACCCGTTTCGTAGACTACTACTCGCCGTTTTGGGGTCCCGAAGTGATTTCCATAGTTGTTGAAACCTAAGGTGCGCTTATGTGTCAGTCATCAACACCCATAGTTTAGGCTGATTCTGGCCCGTTTCGTGGACTATTACTCACTGTTTTGGGGCCCCGAAGTGAATTCCACGATTAAGGAACCCGTGGGTGCGTTTATCATCGGTGATCAACACTCACGCTTTGGCCGATTCTGGCCCGTTCTTGGACTATTACTCAGTGTTTTGGGATCCTTGAGTGATTTCCACGATTGACGAACCCCGGAATGCGTTTACGTGTCGGTCATACGCACTCAAAGTTTTGAACGATTCTGGCCTGTTTCATGGACTATTACTCACAGTTTTGGGGTCTCAAAGCGATTCCATGGTTGTCGAACCCCAAGATGCGCTTACGTCTCGGTCATCAACACTCACTGTTTTGGCCGATTCTGGCGCATTTCGTGGACTATTACTCACTGTTTTGAGCTCCCGGGTGATTTCCACGATTAACGAACCCCGGGGTGTGTTTACGTGCCGGTCATAAACACTCACAACTTTGGCCGATTATGGCCCGTTTCGTGTACTATTACTCAGTTTTTTGGGGTCCCAAAGCCATTTCCCCGACTGATGTCCCCGGGGTGCGTTTACGTGTCTGTCGTCAACACTCATAGTTTGGGCCAATTCTGACCTGTTTCGTGGACTATTACTCACAGGTTTTGGGTCCCGAAGCGATTTCCATAGTTGTTGAACCCGAGGGTGCGCTTACGTGTCGGTCATCAGCACTCATAGTTTTGGCTGATTCTGGCCCGTTTCGTGAACTATTTCTCACTCTTTCGGGGTCCCGGAGTGAATTCCATGATTAACGAACCCCGGGGTGCGTTGACTTGTTGGTCATCAACACTCGCGGTTTTTGTCGATTCTGAACCATTTCATGGACTATTACTCACCGTTTTGTGGTCCCAAAGCGATTTCCATGGTCGTCGAACCCCAAGGTGTGCTTATGTGTTGGTCATCAAGACTCGCGGTTCGGGCCGATTCTGGCCCGTTTCATGGACTATTACTCAGTTTTGGGGTCCCAAAGTGATTTCCACGATTGACGAACGACGGGGTGCATTTATGCGTCCGTCATTAACACTCACAATTTTGGCCGATTCTGGTCCGTTTCGTGCACTATTACTCAACGTTTTGGGGTCCCAGAGCGATTTCCATGATTGGCGATCCCCGGGGTACGTTTACGTGTCCGTCGTCAAAACTCACAGTTTGAGCCAATTCTGACCCGTTTCATGGGCTATTACTCACCATTTTGGGGTCCCCAAGCGATTTTCCATAGTTGTTGAGCCCAAGGTGCGCTTACATGTCGGTCATCAACACTCACAGTTTTGGCTGATTCTGGCCCGTTTCGTGGACTATTACTCACTGTTCGGGCTCCCGGCGATTTCCATGATTAATGAACCCGGGATGCGCTTACGTGTCGGTCATAAACACTCACAGTTTTGGCGATTCTCGCCTTTTCATGGACTATTACTCAGTTTTTGGGGTCCCAAAGCGATTTCCACGATTGATGATCCCGGAGTGCGTTTACGTGTCCGTCGTCAACAGTCCTTGATCATTTGGGCCAATTCGACCCACTTGGCCTATTACTCATTGTTTTGGGGTGCGAAGCGATTTCCATAGATGTTGAACCCCAGGGTGCGCTTAAGTGTCGGTCATCAACACTCATAGTTTTGGCTGATTCTGGTCCATTTCGTGGACTATTTGTCACTCTTTTGGGGTCCCGGAGTGAATTCCACGATTAACGAACCCTGGGGTGCATTTACGCGTCGGTCATCAACGCTCGCGGTTTTTCTCGATTCTGACCCGTTTCGTGGACTATTACTCACCATTTTGTGGACCCGGCGAATTCCATGGTTGTCGAACCCCAAAGGCGTGCTTACGTGTTGGCTGTCAGGACTTCATGATTTGGGCTGATTCTGGCCCGTTTCTTGGACTACTACTCAGTTTTGGGGTCCCGAAGTGATTTCCACGATTGACGAACCCGGGGGTGCGTTTACGTGTCGGTCATCAACAATCACAATTTTGGTCGATTATGGTCCGTTTCGTGCACTATTACTCAGCGTTTTGGGGCCCAGAGCGATTTCCACGACTGAAGATTCCTTGGGTGCGTTTACGTGTCCACCGTCAACACTCATAGTTTTGGCCAATTCTGACCTGTTTCGTGGACTATGACTCACCGTTTTGGGGTCCCCAAGCAATTTCCATGGTTGTCGAACCCCAAGGTGCGATTACGTGTCGGTCATCAACACCCATAGTTTTGGCTGATTCTGGCCCGTTTCATGGACTATTACTCACTGTTTTGGGGCCCCGAAGTGAATTCCATGATTAAGGAACCCAGGGGTGCGTTTATGTGTCGGTGATCAACACTCACAGTTTTGGCCGATTCTGGCCCGTTTCTTGGACTATTACTCAGTGTTTTGGGATCCCGGAGTGATTTCCACGATTGACGAACCCGGAATGCGTTTACGTGTCGGTCATACGCACTCAAAGTTTTGAACGATTCTGGCCTATTTAATGGATTATTACTCACAGTTTTGGGGTCTCAAAGCGATTCCATGGTTGTCGAACCCCAAGATGCGCTTCGTCTCGGTCATCAACACTCCTTTGTTTTGGCCGATTCTTGCGCATTTCGTGGACTATTACTCACTGTTTTGAGCTCCCGGCTGATTTCCACGATTAACGAACCCCGGGGTGTGTTTACGTGCCGGTCATCAACACTCACAACTTTGGCCGATTATGGCCCGTTTCGTGTACTATTACTCAGTTTTTTGGGGTCCCAAAGCCATTTCCCCGACTGATGTCCCCGGAGTGCGTTTACGTGTCTATCGTCAACACTCATAGTTTGGGCCAATTCTGACCTGTTTCGTGGACTATTACTCACAGGTTTTGGGTCCCGAAGCGATTTCCATAGTTGTTGAACCCAAGGGTGCGCTTACGTGTCGGTCATCAGCACTCATAGTTTTGGCTGATTCTGGCCCGTTTCGTGGACTATTTCTCACTCTTTCGGGGTCCCGGAGTGAATTCCATGATTAACGAACCCCGGGGTGCATTGACTTGTTGGTCATCAACACTCGCGGTTTTTGTCGATTCTGACCCATTTCATGGACTATTACTCACCGTTTTGTGGTCCCAAAGCGATTTCCATGGTCGTCGAACCCCAAGGTGTGCTTATGTCTTGGTCATCAAGACTCATGGTTCGGGCTGACTCTGGCCCGTTTCATGGACTATTACTCAGTTTTGGGGTCCCAAAGTGATTTCCACGATTGACGAGCGACGGGTGCATTTATGTCGTCCGTCATTAACACTCACAATTTTGGCGATTCTGGTCCGTATCGTGCACTATTACTCAACGTCTTGGGGTCCCCAGGCGATTTCCATGATTGGCGATCCCGAATGCGTTTACGTGTCCGTCGTCAAAACTCACAGATTGAGCCAATTCTGACCCGTTTCATGGGCTATTACTCACCATTTTGGGGTCCCAAGCGATTTTCCATAGTTGTTGAGCCCAAGGTGCGCTTACATGTCGGTCATCAACACTCACAGTTTTGGCTGATTCTGGCCCGTTCGTGGACTATTACTCACTGTTTTGGGCTCCCGAGCGATTTCCATGATTAATGAACCCGGGATGCGCTTACGTGTCGGTCATAAACACTCACAGTTTTGGCCGATTCTCGCCGTTCATGGACTATTACTCAGTTTTTGTGGTCCCAGCGATTTCCACGATTGATGATCCCTGTGGTGCGTTTACGTGTCCGTCGTCAACAATCCAGTTTGGGCCAATTCTGACCCACTTCGAGGCCTATTACTCATTGTTTTGGGGTGCGAAGCGATTTCCATATAGGTTGAGCCCCAGGGTGCGCTTAAGTGTCGGTCATCAACACTCATAGTTTTGGCTGATTCTGGTCCGTTTCGTGGACTATTTCTCACTCTTTTGGGGTCCCGGAGTGAATTCCACGATTAACGAACCCTGGGGTGCATTCTGCGTCGGTCATCAACGCTTCGCGGTTTTTCTCGATTCTGACCCGTTCGTGGACTATTACTCACCATTTTGTGGACCCGGCGAATTCCATGGTTGTCGAACCCCAAAGGCGTGCTTACGTGTTGGCTGTCGGGACTACATGATTTGGGACGATTCTGGCCCATTTCTTGGACTATTACCAAGTTTCGGGGTCCTGATGTTATTTCCACGATTGACGAACCCCGGGGTGCGTTTATGTGTGGGTCATCGAAACTCACAATTTTGGCCGATTCTCGTCCGTTTCGTGCACTATTACTCAGCGTTTTGGGGTCCTAGAGCGATTTCCACGATTGACGATCCCCGGGGTGCGTTTACGTGTCCGTCGTCAACACTCAAAGCTTAAGCCAATTCTGACCCGTTTACGTGAGACTATTACTACGCCGCTTTGGGGTCCCGGCGATTTCCATAGTTGTTGAAACCTAAGGTGCGCTTACGTGTCGATCATCAACACCCATAGTTTTGGCTGATTCTGGCCCGTTCGTGGACTATTACTCACTGTTGTGGGGCCCCGAAGTGAATTCCACGACTAAGGAACCCAGGGGTGCGTTTATGTGTCGGTGATCAACACTCACAGTTTTGGCCGATTCTGGCCCGTTTCTTGGACTATTACTCAGTGTTTTGGGATCCCGGAGTGATTTCCACGATTGACGAACCCCGGAATGCGTTTACGTGTCGGTCATACGCACTCAAAGTTTTGAACGATTCTGGCCTATTTCATGGATTATTACTCACAGTTTTGGGGTCTCAAAGCGATTCCATGGTTGTCGAACCCCAAGATGCGCTTACGTCTCGGTCATCAACACTCACTGTTTTGGCCGATTCTGGCGCATTTCGTGGACTATTACTCACTGTTTTGAGCTCCCGGGTGATTTCCACGATTAACGAACCCCGGGGTGTGTTTACGTGCCGGTCATCAACACTCACAACTTAGCCCGATTATGGCCCGTTTCGTGTACTATTACTCAGTTTTTTGGGGCCCCAAAGCGATGTCCCCGACTGATGTCGCCGGGGTGCGTTTACGTGTCTGTCGTAAACACTCATAGTTTGGGCCAATTCTGACCTGTTTCGTGGACTATTACTCACAGGTTTTGGGTCCCGAAGCGATTTCCATAGTTGTTAAACCCCAGGGTGCGCTTACGTGTCGGTCATCAACACTCATATTTTTGGTTGATTCTGGCCCGTTTCATGGACTATTTCTCACTCTTTCGGGGTCCCGGAGTGAATTCCACGATTAACGAACCCTGGGGTGCGTTGACGTGTTGGTCATCAACACTCGCGGTTTTGTCGATTCTGACCCATTTCATGGACTATTACTCACCGTTTTGTGGTCCCAAAGCGATTTCCATGGTCGTCGAACCCCAAGGTGTGCTTATGTCTTGGTCATCAAGACTCGCGGTTCGGGCTGATTCTGGCCCGTTTCATGGACTATTACTCAGTTTTGGGGTCCCAAAGTGATTTCCACGATTGACGAACGACGGGGTGCATTTATGCGTCCGTCATTAACACTCACAATTTTTGCCGATTCTGGTCCGTTTCGTGCACTATTACTCAACGTTTTGGGGTCCCAGAGCGATTTCCATGATTGGCGATCCCCGGGGTACGTTTACGTGTCCGTCGTCAAAACTCACAGTTTGAGCCAATTCTGACCCGTTTCATGGGCTATTACTCACCATTTTGGGGTCCCCAAGCGATTTTCCATAGTTGTTGAGCCCAAGGTGCGCTTACATGTCGGTCATCAACACTCACAGTTTTGGCTGATTCTGGCCCGTTTCGTGGACTATTACTCACTGTTCTGGGCTCCGGCGATTTCCATGATTAATGAACCCGGGATGCGCTTACGTGTCGGTCATAAACACTCCACAGTTTTGGCCGATTCTCGCCCGTTCATGGACTATTACTCAGTTTTTGGGGTCCCAAAGCGATTTCCACGATTGATGATCCCGAAGTGCGTTTACGTGTCCGTCGTCAACAGTCACAGTTTGGGCCAATTCTGACCCACTTCGAGGCCTATTACTCATTGTTTTGGGGTGCGAAGCGATTTCCATAGATGTTGAACCCCAGGGTGCGCTTAAGTGTTGGTCATCAACACTCATAGTTTTGGCTGATTCTGGTCCGTTTCGTGGACTATTTCTCACTCTTTTGGGGTCCCGGAGTGAATTCCACGATTAACGAACCCTGGGGTGCATTTACGCGTCGGTCATCAACGCTCGCGGTTTTTCTCGATTCTGACCCGTTTCGTGGACTATTACTCACCATTTTGTGGACCCGAAGCGAATTCCATGGTTGTCGAACCCCAAGGCGTGCTTACGTGTTGGCTGTCGGGACTCGCATGATTTGGGGACGATTCTGGCCCATTTCTTGGACTATTACCAAGTTTGAGGTCCTGATGTTATTTCCACGATTGACGAACCCGAAGTGCGTTTATGTGTGGGTCATCGAAACTCACAATTTTGGCGATTCTCGTCCGTTCATGCACTATTACTCAGCGTTTTGGGGTCCTAGAGCGATTTCCACGATTGACGATCCCCAGGGTGCGTTTACGTGTCCTACGTCAACACTCAAAGTTTTTGCCAATTCTGACCCGTTTGAGACTATTACTCGCCGCTTTGGGGTCCCGGCGATTTCCATAGTTGTTGAAACCTAAGGTGCGCTTACGTGTCGATCATCAACACCCATAGTTTTGGCTGATTCTGGCCCGTTTAAGTGGACTATTACTCACTGTTTTGGGGCCCGAAGTGAATTCCACGATTAAGGAACCCAGGGTGCGTTTATGTGTCGGTGATCAACACTCACAGTTTTGGCCGATTCTGGCCCGTTTCTTGGACTATTACTCAGTGTTTTGGGATCCCGGATGATTTCCACGATTGGCGAACCCGGAATGCGTTTACGTGTCGGTCATACGCACTCAAAGTTTTGAACGATTCTGGCCTATTTCATGGATTATTACTCACAGTTTTGGGGTCTCAAAGCGATTCCATGGTTGTCGAACCCCAAGATGCGCTTACGTCTCGGTCATCAACACTCCTTTGTTTTGGCCGATTCTGGCGCATTTCATGGACTATTACTCACTGTTTTGAGCTCCCGGGTGATTTCCACGATTAACGAACCCCGGGGTGTGTTTACGTGCCGGTCATCAACACTCACAACTTAGCCCGATTATGGCCCGTTTCGTGTACTATTACTCAGTTTTTTGGGGTCCCAAAGCGATGTCCCCGACTGATGTCGCCGGGGTGCGTTTACGTGTCTGTCGTCAACACTCATAGTTTGGGCCAATTCTGACCTGTTTCGTGGACTATTACTCACAGCTTTTGGGTCCCGAAGCGATTTCCATAGTTGTTAAACCCCAGGGTGCGCTTACGTGTCCGTCATCAACACTCATATTTTTGGTTGATTCTGGCCCGTTTCGTGGACTATTTCTCACTCTTTCGGGGTCCCGGAGTGAATTCCACGATTAACGAACCCTGGGGTGCGTTGACGTGTTGGTCATCAACACTCGCGGTTTTGTCGATTCTGCCCCATTTCATGGACTATTACTCACCGTTTTGTGGTCCCAAAGCGATTTCCATGGTCGTCGAACCCCAAGGTGTGCTTATGTGTTGGTCATCAAGACTCGCAGTTCGGGCCGATTCTGGCCCGTTTCATGGACTATTACTCAGTTTTGGGGTCCCAAAGTGATTTCCACGATTGACGAACGACGGGGTGCATTTATGCGTCCGTCATTAACACTCACAATTTTGGCAGATTCTGGTCCGTTTACGTGCACTATTACTCAACGCTTTGGGGTCCCAGGCGATTTCCATGATTGGCGATCCCCGGGGTACGTTTACGTGTCCGCCGTCAAAACTCAAAGTTTGAGCCAATTCTGACCCGTTTCATGGGCTATTACTCACCATTTTGGGGTCCCCAAGCGATTTTCCATAGTTGTTGAGCCCAAGGTGCGCTTACATGTCGGTCATCAACACTCACAGTTTTGGCTGATTCTGGCCCGTTTCGTGGACTATTACTCACTGTTTTGGGCTCCCGAGCGATTTCCATGATTAATGAACCCCGGGATGCGCTTACGTGTCGGTCATAAACACTCACAGTTTTGGCCGATTCTCGCCCGTTTCATGGACTATTACTCAGTTTTTGTGGTCCCAAAGCGATTTCCACGATTGATGATCCCGGGTGCGTTTACGTGTCCGTCGTCAAAAGTCACAGTTTGGGCCAATTCGACCCACTTCGTGGCCTATTACTCATTGTTTTGGGGTGCGGCGATTTCCATAGATGTTGAACCCCAGGGTGCGCTTAAGTGTCGGTCATCAACACTCATAGTTTTGGCTGGTTCTGGTCCTTTTCGTGGACTATTTCTCACTCTTTTGGGGTCCCGGAGTGAATTCCACGATTAACGAACCCTGGGGTGCATTTACGCGTCGGTCATCAACGCTCGCGGTTTTTCTCGATTCTGACCCGTTTCGTGGACTATTACTCACCATTTTGTGGACCCGAAGCAAATTCCATGGTTGTCGAACCCCAAGGCGTGCTTACGTGTTGGCTGTCAGGATTCGCAGTTTGGGACGATTCTGGCCCATTTCTTGGACTATTACCCAGTTTCGGGGTCCTGATGTTATTTCCACGATTGACGAACCCCGGGGTGCGTTTATGTGTGGGTCATCAAAACTCACAATTTTGGCCGATTCTCGTCCGTTTCGTGCACTATTACTCAGCGTTTTGGGGTCCTAGAGCGATTTCCACGATTGACGATCCCCGGGGTGCGTTTACGTGTCCGTCGTCAACACTCATAGCTTAAGCCAATTCTGACCCGTTTCGTGGACTATTACTCGCCCGTTTTGGGGTCCCGGCGATTTCCATAGTTGTTGAAACCTAAGGTGCGCTTACGTGTCGCCATCAACACCCATAGTTTTGGCTGATTACGGCCCGTTTCGTGGACTATTACTCACTGTTTTGGGGCCCCAAGTGAATTCCACGATTAAGGAACCCAGGTGCGTTTATGTGTCGGTGATCAACACTCACAGTTTTGGCGATTCTGGCCCGTTCTTGGACTATTACTCGGTGTTTTGGGATCCCGGAGTGATTTCCACGATTGATGAACCCCGGGCTGCGTTTAAGTGTCGGTCATACGCACTCAAAGTTTTGAACGATTCTGGCCTATTTCATGGATTATTACTCACAGTTTTGGGGTCTCAAAGCGATTCCATGGTTGTCGAACCCCAAGATGCGCTTACGTCTCGGTCATCAACACTCACTGTTTTGGCCGCTTCTGGCGCATTTCATGTACTATTACTCACTGTTTTGAGCTCCCGGGTGATTTCCACGATTAACAAACCCTGGGGTGTGTTTACGTGCCGGTCATCAACACTCACAACTTAGCCCGATTATGGCTCGTTTCGTGTACTATTACTCAGTTTTTTGGGGTCCCAAAGCGATGTCCCCGACTGATGTCGCCGGGGTGCGTTTACGTGTCTGTCGTCAACACTCATAGTTTGGGCCAATTCTGACCTGTTTCGTGGACTATTACTCACAGGTTTTGGTTCCCGAAGCGATTTCCATAGTTGTTGAACCCCAGGGTGCAGTTACGTGTCGGTCATCAACACTCATAGTTTTGGCCGATTCTGGCCCGTTTCGTGGACTATTACTCACTGTTTTGGGGTCCCAGAGTGATTTCCACGATTAACGAACCCTGGGGTGCGTTTACGTGTTGGTCATCAACACTCGCGGTTTTTAGCGATTCTGACCCATTTCATGGACTATTACTCACCGTTTTGTGGTCCCAAAGCGATTTCCATGGTCGTCGAACCCCAAGGTGTGCTTATGTGTTGGTCATCAAGACTCGCGGTTTGGGCCGATTCTGGCCCGTTTCATGGACTATTACTCAGTTTTGGGGTCCCAAAGTTATTTCCACGATTGACGAACGACGGGGTGCATTTATGTGTCCGTCATCAACACTCACAATTTTGGCCGATTCTGGTCTGTTTCGTGCACTATTACTCAACGTTTTGGGGTCCCAGAGCGATTTCCATGATTGGCGATCCCCGGGGTACGTTTACGTGTCCGTCATCAACACTCACAGTTTGAGCCAATTCTGACCCGTTTCATGGGCTATTACTCACCGTTTTGGGCTCCCCAAGCGATTTCCATAGTTGTTGAACCACAAGGTGCTCTTACGTGTCGGTCATCAACACTCACAGTTTTGGCTGATTCTGGCCCGTTTCATGGACTATTACTCACTGTTTTGGGCTCCCGAGCGATTTCCATGATTAATGAACCCCGGGGTACGTTTACGTGTCGGTCATAAACACTCACAGTTTTGGCCGATTCTCGCCCGTTTCATGGACTATTACTCAGTTTTTTGGGGTCCCAAGGCAATTTCCACGATTGATGATCCCCGGGGTGCGTTTACGTGTCTGTCGTCAACACTCACAGTTTGGGCCAATTCTGACCCACTTCGTGGCCTATTACTCATTGTTTTGGGGTCCCGAAGTGATTTCCATAGATGTTGAACCCCAGGGTGCGCTTAAGTGTCGGTCATCAACACTCATAGTTTTGGCTGATTCTGGTCCGTTTCGTGGACTATTTCTCACTCTTTTGGCGTCCCGGAGTGAACTCCACGATTAACGAACCACAGGGTGCGTTCTGGCGTCGGTCATCAACGCTCGCGGTTTTTCTCGATTCTGACCCGTTTCGTGGACTATTACTCACCATTTTGTGGACCCGAAGCGAATTCCATGGTTGTCGAACCCCAAGGCGTGCTTACGTGTTGGCTGTCAGGACTCGCAGTTTGGGACGATTCTGGCCCATTTCTTGGACTATTACCCAGTTTCGGAGTCCTGATATTATTTCCACGATTGACGAACCCCGAGGTGCGTTTATTTGTCGGTCATAAAAACTCGCAATTTTGGTCGATTCTCGTCCGTTTCGTGCACTATTACTCAGTGTTTTGGGGTCCTGGAGCGATTTCCACGATTGACGATCCCCGGGGTGCGTTTACATGTCCGTCGTCAACACTCATAGCTTAAGCCAATTCTGACCCGTTTCGTAGACTATTACTCGCCGTTTTGGGGTCCCGAAGCGATTTCCATAGTTGTTGAAACCTAAGGTGCGCTTACGTGGCAGTCATCAACACCCATAGTTTTGACTGATTCTGGCCCGTTTCGTGGACTATTACTCACTGTTTTGGGGCCCCGAAGTGAATTCCACGATTAAGGAACCCAGGTGTGCGTTTATGTGTCGGTGATCAACACTCACAGTTTTGGCCGATTCTGGACCGTTCTTGGACTATTACTCAGTGTTTTGGGATCCCGGAGTGATTTCCACGATTGACGTACCCCGGAATGCGTTTACGTGTCGGTCATACGCACTCAAAGTTTTGAACGATTCTGGCCTGTTTCATGGATTATTACTCATAGTTTTGGGGTCTCAAAGCGATTCCATGGTTGTCGAACCCCAAGATGCGGTTACGTCTCGGTCATCAACACTCACTGTTTTGGCCGATTCTGGCGCATTTCCTGGACTATTACTCACTGTTTTGAGCTCCCGGGTGATTTCCACGATTAACGAAACCCGGGGTGTGTTTACGTGCCGGTCATCAACACTCACAACTTTGGCCGATTATGGCCCGTTTCGTACTATTACTCAGTTTTTTGGGGTCCCAAAGCGATTTCCCCGACTGATGTCCCCGGGGTGCGTTTACGTGTCTGTCGTCAACACTCATAGTTTGGGCCAATTCTGACCTGTTTCGTGGACTATTACTCACAGGTTTTGGGTCCCGAAGCGATTTCCATAGTTGTTGAACCCCAGGGTGCGCTTACGTGTTGGTCATCAACACTCATATTTTTGGCTGATTCTGGCCCGTTTCGTGGACTATTTCTCACTCTTTCGGGGTCCCGGAGTGAATTCCACGATTAACGAACCACAGGGTGCGTTGACGTGTTGGTCATCAACACTCGCGGTTTTGTCGATTCTGACCCATTTCATGGACTATTACTCACCGTTTTGTGGTCCCAAAGCGATTTCCGTGGTCGTCGAACCCCAAGGTGTGCTTATGTGTTGGTCATCAAGACTCGCGGTTCGGGCCGATTCTGGCCCGTTCATGGACTATTACTCAGTTTTGGGGTCCCAAAGTGATTTCCACGATTGACGAACGACGGGTGCATTTATGCGTCCGTCATTAACACTCACAATTTTGGCGATTCTGGTCCGCTTGCGTGCACTATTACTCAACGCTTTGGGGTCCCAGAGCGATTTCCATGATTGGCGATCCCCGGGGTACGTTTACGTGCCCGCCGTCAAAACTCAAAGTTTGAGCCAATTCTGACCCGTTTCATGGGCTATTACTCACCATTTTGGGGTCCCCAAGCGATTTTCCATAGTTGTTGAGCCCTAGGTGCGTTTACATGTCGGTCATCAACAATCACAGTTTTGGCTGATTCTGGCCCGTTTCGTGGACTATTACTCACTGTTTTGGGCTCCCGAGCGATTTCCATGATTAATGAACCCCGGGATGCGCTTACGTGTCGGTCATAAACACTCACAGTTTTGGCCGATTCTCGCCCGTTTCATGGACTATTACTCAGTTTTTTGGGGTCCCAAAGCGATTTCCACGATTGATGATCCCCGGGGTGCGTTTACGTGTCCGTCGTCAACAGTCACAGTTTGGGCCAATTCTGACCCACTTCGTGGCCTATTACTCATTGTTTTGGGGTGCGAAGCGATTTCCATAGATGTTGAACCCCAGGGTGCGCTTAAGTGTCGGTCATCAACACTCATAGTTTTGGCTGGTTCTGGTCCGTTTCGTGGACTATTTCTCACTCTTTTGGGGTCCCGGAGTGAATTCCACGATTAACGAACCCTGGGGTGCATTTACGCGTCGGTCATCAACGCTCGCGGTTTTTCTCGATTCTGACCCGTTTCGTGGACTATTACTCACCATTTTGTGGACCCGAAGCGAATCCCATGGTTGTCGAACCCCAAGGCGTGCTTACGTGTTGGCTGTCAGGATTCGCAGTTTGGGACGATTCTGGCCCATTTCTTGGACTATTACCCAGTTTCGGGGTCCTGATGTTATTTCCACGATTGACGAACCCCGGGGTGCGTTTATGTGTGGGTCATCAAAACTCACAATTTTGGCCGATTCTCGTCCGTTTCGTGCACTATTACTCAGCGTTTTGGGGTCCTAGAGCGATTTCCACGATTGACGATCCCCGGGGTGCGTTTACGTGTCCGTCGTCAACACTCATAGCTTAAGCCAATTCTGACCCGTTTCGTAGACTATTACTCGCCGTTTTGGGGTCCCGAAGCGATTTCCATAGTTGTTGAAACCTAAGGTGCGCTTACGTGTCAGTCATCAACACCCATAGTTTTGGCTGATTCTGGCCCGTTTGTGGACTATTACTCACTGTTTTGGGGCCCCGGTGAATTCCACGATTAACGAACCCCAGGGTGCATTTATGTGTCGGTCATCAACACTCACAGTTTTGGCCGATTCTGGCCCGTTTCTTGGACTATTACTCGGTGTTTTGGGGTCCCAGAGCGATTTCCACAATTGACGAACCCGGGAATGCGTTTACGTGTCGGTCATACGCACTCAAAGTTTTTAACGATTCTGGCCTATTTCATGGATTATTACTCACAGTTTTGGGGTCTCAAAGCGATTCCATGGTTGTCGAACCCCAAGATGCGCTTACGTCTCGGTCATCAACACTCATTGTTTTGGCCGATCCTGGCGCATTTCGTGGACTATTACTCACTGTTTTGAGCTCCCGGGTGATTTCCACGATTAACAAACCCTGGGGTGTGTTTACGTGCCGGTCATCAACACTCACAACTTAGCCCGATTATGGCTCGTTTCGTGTACTATTACTCAGTTTTTTGGGGTCCCAAAGCGATGTCCCCGATCGATGTCGCTGGGTGCGTTACGTGTCTGTCGTCAACACTCATAGTTTGGGCCAATTCTGACCTGTTTCGTGGACTATTACTCATAGGTTTTGGTTCCCGAAGCGATTTCCATAGTTGTTGAACCCCAGGGTGCAGTTACGTGTCGGTCATCAACACTCACAGTTTTCGCCGATTCTGGCCCGTTTCGTGGACTATTACTCACTGTTTTGGTGTCCCGGAGTCATTTCCATGATTACTCAATGCCGGGGTGCGTTTAGGTATCGGTCATCAACACTCGCGATTTTTGTCAATTCTGACCCATTTCATGGACTATTACTCACCGTTTTGTGGTCCCAAAGCGATTTCCATGGTCGTCGAACCCCAAGGTGTGCTTATGTGTTGGTCATCAAGACTCGCGGTTTGGGCCGATTCTGGCCCGTTTCATGGACTATTACTCAGTTTTGGGGTCCCAAAGTTATTTCCACGATTGACGAACGACGGGGTGCATTTATGTGTCCGTCATCAACACTCACAATTTTGGCCGATTCTGGTCTGATTAATGCACTATTACTCAACGTTTTGGGGTCCCAGAGCGATTTCCATGATTGGCGATCCCCGGGGTACGTTTACGTGTCCGTCATCAACACTCACAGTTTGAGCCAATTCTGACCCGTTTCATGGGCTATTACTCACCGTTTTGGGCTCCCCAAGCGATTTCCATAGTTGTTGAACCGCAAGGTGCGCTTACGTGTCGGTCATCAACACTCACAGTTTTGGCTGATTCTGGCCCGTTTCATGGACTATTACTCACTGTTTTGGGCTCCCGAGCGATTTCCATGATTAATGAACCCCGGGGTACGTTTACGTGTCGGTCATAAACACTCACAGTTTTGGCCGATTCTCGCCCGTTTCATGGACTATTACTCAGTTTTTTGGGGTCCCAAGGCGATTTCCACGATTGATGATCCCCGGGGTGCGTTTACGTGTCTGTCGTCAACACTCACAGTTTGGGCAAATTCTGACCCACTTCGTGGCCTATTACTCATTGTTTTGGGGTCCCGAAGCGATTTCCATAGATGTTGAACCCAGGGTGCGCTTAAGTGTCGGTCATCAACACTCATAGTTTTGGCTGATTCTCGTCCGTTTCATGGACTATTTCTCACTCTTTTGGCGTCCCGGAGTGAACTCCACGATTAACGAACCCTGGGGTTCGTTTACGCGTCGGTCATCAACGCTCGCGGTTTTTCTCGATTCTGACCCGTTTCGTGGACTATTACTCACCATTTTTCGGACCCAAAGCGAATTCCATGGTTGTCGAACCCCAAGGCGTGCTTACGTGTTGGCTATCAGGACTCGCAGTTTGGGACGATTCTGGCCCATTTCTTGGACTATTACCCAGTTTCGGAGTCCTGATATTATTTCCACGATTGACGAACCCCGAGGTGCGTTTATGTGTCGGTCATAAAAACTCGCAATTTTGGCCGATTCTCGTCCGTTTCGTGCACTATTACTCAGTGTTTTGGGGTCCTGGAGCGATTTCCACGATTGACGATCCCCGGGGTGCGTTTACATGTGCGTCGTCAACACTCATAGCTTAAGCCAATTCTGACCAGTTTCGTAGACTATTACTCGCCGTTTTGGGGTCCCGAAGCGATTTCCATAGTTGTTGAAACCTAAGGTGCGCTTACGTGGCAGTCATCAACACCCATAGTTTTGACTGATTCTCGCCCGTTTAAGTGGACTATTACTCACTGTTTTGGGGCCCCGAAGTGAATTCCACGATTAAGGAACCCAGGTGTGCGTTTATGTGTCGGTGATCAACACTCACAGTTTTGGCCGATTCTGGACCGTTTCTTGGACTATTACTCAGTGTTTTGGGATCCCGGAGTGATTTCCACGATTGACGTACCCCGGAATGCGTTTACGTGTCGGTCATACGCACTCAAAGTTTTGAACGATTCTGGCCTGTTTCATGGATTATTACTCATAGTTTTAGGGTCTCAAAGCGATTCCATGGTTGTCGAACCCCAAGATGCGGTTACGTCTCGGTCATCAACACTCACTGTTTTGACCGATTCTTGCGCATTTCGTGGACTATTACTCACTGTTTTGAGCTCCCGGGTGATTTCCACGATTAACGAAACCCGGGGTGTGTTTACGTGCCGGTCATCAACACTCACAACTTTGGCCGATTATGGCCCGTTTCGTGTACTATTACTCAGTTTTTTGGGGTCCCAAAGCGATTTCCCCGACTGATGTCCCCGGGGTGCGTTTACGTGTCTGTCGTCAACACTCATAGTTTGGGCCAATTCTGACCTGTTTCGTGGACTATTACTCACAGGTTTTGGGTCCCGAAGCGTTTTCCATAGTTGTTGAACCCCAGGGTGCGCTTACGTGTTGGTCATCAACACTCATATTTTTGGCTGATTCTGGCCCGTTTCGTGGACTATTTCTCACTCTTTCGGGGTCCCGGAGTGAATTCCACGATTAACGAACCCTGGGGTGCGTTGACGTGTTGGTCATCAACACTCGCGGTTTTGTCGATTCTGACCCATTTCATGGACTATTACTCACCGTTTTGTGGTCCCAAAGCGATTTCCATGGTCGTCGAACCCCAAGGTGTGCTTATGTGTTGGTCATCAAGACTCGCGGTTCGGGCCGATTCTGGCCCGTTTCATGGACTATTACTCAGTTTTGGGGTCCCAAAGTGATTTCCACGATTGACGAACGACGGGGTGCATTTATGCGTCCGTCATTAACACTCACAATTTTGGCCGATTCTGGTCCGTTTCGTGCACTATTACTTAACGTTTTGGTGTCCCAGAGCGATTTCCATGATTGACGATCCCCGGGGTACGTTTACGTGTCCGTCGTCAACACTCACAGTTTGAGCCAATTCTGACCCGTTTCATGGGCTATTACTCACCATTTTGGGGTCCCCAAGCGATTTTCCATAGTTGTTGAACCCCAAGGTGCGCTTACGTGTCGGTCATCAACACTCACAGTTTTGGCTGATTCTGGCCCGTTTCGTGGACTATTACTCACTGTTTTGGGCTCCCGAGCGATTTCCATGATTAATGAACCCCGGGATGCGCTTACGTGTCGGTCATAAACACTCACAGTTTTGGCCGATTCTCGCCCGTTCATGGACTATTACTCACCGTTTTGGGGTCCCAAAGCGATTTCCACGATTGATGATCCCCAGGGTGCGTTTACGTGTCCGTCGTCAACAGTCACAGTTTGGGCCAATTCTGACCCACTTCGTGGCCTATTACTCATTGTTTTGGGGTGCGAAGCGATTTCCATAGATGTTGAACCCCAGGGTGCGCTTAAGTGTCGGTCATCAACACTCATAGTTTTGGCTGATTCTGGTCAGTTTCGTGGACTATTTCTCACTCTTTTGGGGTCCCGGAGTGAATTCCACGATTAACGAACCCTGGGGTGCATTTACGCGTCGGTCATCAACGCTCGCGGTTTTTCTCGAGTCTGGCCCGTTTGTGGACTATTACTCACCATTTTGTGGACCCGGCGAATTCCATGGTTGTCGAACCCCAAAGGCGTGCTACGTGTTGGCTGTCGGGACTACAGTTTGGGACGATTCTGGCCCATTTCTTGGACTATTACCCAGTTTGGGTCCTGATGTTATTTCCACGATTGATTTAACCGGGGTGCGTTTACGTGTCGGTGATCAACACTCACAATTTTAGCCGATTCTGGTCCGTTTCGTGCACTATTACTCAACGGTTTGGGCCCCGAGAGTGATTTCCACGATTGACGATCCCCGGGATGCGTTTACGTGTCCGTCGTCAACACTCATAGCTTTGGCCAATTCTGACCCGTTTCGTGGACTATTACTCACCGTTCTGGGGTCCCGAAACGATTTCCATAGTTTTTGAACCCCAAGGTGCATTTACGTGTCGGTCATCAACACTCATAGTTTTGGCTGATTCTGGCCCGTTTCGTGGACTATTACTCACCATGTTGGGGTCCCGGTTTGATTTCTACGATTAACGAACCCTAGGCTGCGTTTACCTGTGGGTCATAAACACTCACAGTTTTGGCCGATTCTGGCCCGTTCGTGGACTATTACTCATTGTTTTGGGATCCCGGAGTGATTTCCACGATTGACGAACCCGGAATGCGTTTACGTGTCGGTCATACGCACTCAAAGTTTTGAACGATTCTGGCCTATTTCATGGATTATTACTCACAGTTTTGGGGTCTCAAAGCGATTCCATGGTTGTCGAACCCCAAGATGCGCTTACGTCTCGGTCATCAACACTCACTGTTTTGGCCGATTCTGGCGCATTTCGTGGACTATTACTCACTGTTTTGAGCTCCCGGGTGATTTCCACGATTATAGAACCCCGGGGTGTGTTTACGTGCCGGTCATCAACACTCACAACTTTGGCCGATTATGGCCTGTTTCGTGTACTATTAATCAGTTTTTTGGGGTCCCAAAGCGATGTCCCCGGCTGATGTCGCCGGGGTGCGTTTACGTGTCTGTCGTCAACACTCATAGTTTGGGCCAATTCTGACCTGTTTCGTGGACTATTACTCACAGGTTTTGGGTCCCGAAGCGATTTCCATAGTTGTTGAACCCCAGGGTGCACTTACGTGTCGGTCATCAACACTCATAGTTTTGGCTGATTCTGGCCCGTTTCGTGGACTATTTCTCACTCTTTTGGGGTCCCGGAGTGAATTCCACGATTAACGAACCCTGGGGTGCGTTGACGTGTTGGTCATCAACACTCGCGGTTTTTGTCGATTCTGACCCATTTCATGGACTATTACTCACCGTTTTGTGGTCCCAAAGCGATTTCCATGGTCGTCGAACCCCAAGGTGTGCTTATGTGTTGGTCATCAAGACTCGCGGTTTGGGCCGATTCTGGCCCGGTTCATGGACTATTACTCAGTTTTGGGGTCCCAAAGTGATTTCCACGATTGACAAACGACGGGGTGCATTTATGCGTCCGTCATTAACACTCACAATTTTGGCCGATTCTGGTCCCTTTCGTGCACTATTACTCAACGTTTTGGGGTCCCAGAGCGATTTCCATGATTGGCGATCCCCGGGGTACGTTTACGTGTCCGTCGTCAACACTCACAGTTTGAGCCAATTCTAACCCGTTTCATGGGCTATTACTCACCGTTTTGGGGTCCCCAAGCGATTTTCATAGTTGTTGAACCCCAAGGTGCGCTTACGTGTCGGTCATCAACACTCACAGTTTTGGCTGATTCTGGCCCGTTTCGTGGACTATTACTCACTGTGTTGGGCTCCCGAGTGATTTCCATGATTAACAAACCCCAAGGTGCGTTTACGTGCCGGTCATCAACACTCACAGTTTTGTACGATTCTGACCCGTTTCGTGGACTATAACTCAGTGTTTTGGGGTCCCAAAGCGATTTCCACGATTGATGATCCCCGTGGAGCGTTTATGTTCCCGTCGTCAACAATCATAGTTTGGGCCAATTTTGACCCGTTTCGTGGACTATTACTCACCGTTTTGGGGTCCCAAAGCGATTTCCATAGTTGTTGAACCCCAGCATGCGCTTACGTGTCAGTGATCAACACTCATAGTTTTGGCTGATTCTGGCCCGTATCATGGACTATTTCTCACTTTTTTGGGGTCCCGGAGTGATTCCCACGATTGATGAACCCCGGGGTGCGTTTACGTGTCGGTCATCAACACTCGCAGTTTTTGTCGATTCTGGCCTGTTTCATGGACTATTACTCACCGTTTTGTGGTACCAAAGCGATTTCCATGGTTGTCGAATCCCAAGATGTGCTGACGTGTTGGTCGTCGGGACTCGCGGTTTGGGACGATTCTAGCCCGTTTCATGGACTATTACTCAATTTTGGGGTCCCAAAGTGATTTCCACGATTGACGAACGCCGGGGTGCATTTACGTGTATGTCATCAACACTCAAATTTTTTGCCGATTCTGGTCTGTTTCGTGCACTATTACTCAGCGTTTTGGGGTCCCAGAGCGATTTCCATGATTGACGATCCCCGGGGTACGTTTACGTGTCCGTCGTCAACACTCACAGTTTGAGCCAATTCTGACCCGTTTCTTGGACTATTACTCACCGTTTTGGGGTCCCCAGGCGATTTCCATAGTTGTTGAACCCCAAGGTGCGCTTACGTGTCGGTCATCGACACTCACAGTTTTGGCCGATTCTGGCCCGTTTCATGGACTATTACTCACTGTTTTGGGATCCCGGAGTAATTTCCACGATTAACGAACCCCGGGACTCATCTTTCTTCTCTTTGATATCTTTATACGAATCAGGACCTTCTGGATAATAGTCATCATCCTCAGAGTCCTCAGGAAGTAATCCAAGGTCATCAACATTGTCTTTCTGCCTCACATGTTCTGAATTATTGAAGTTACGAAATTTGAGTCATTGGAGTGTAAAGCTTAACCCCGATCCTCTTCTGATAATCCTTCCACATGATCTGCCACATCTTCTTTGGATACATTGGGGTCGAAGTCATCGTCTTCTCAATTGTACGATGGAAGATCATGTACATCGTTTTGCATTGGATCGCATCTCACGGCAGCTGCCTCAGGAAAAACTTTTTGCAAAAATAATGTAGTATCAGGGTGAAATATAGTTCAAATTCATTGGCCTTGAAACCATCAATGTCGAAAGAAAGGCAAGCATTTCAAAGGCGAGGCAGATCACCGAAAGAAGCCCGCCATGTGTACCGGTGATCACGTACTTGCTATGGTCAATGGTTTAAAAATAATTTTTAGAAAGGGTCCCGGTGGACTAAATGTTCCGAATGACGCTGAGGGACGCGCACATTAATTCTATACTGTGTATCTTGCAATCACACGCAGAGCAAAGCCATCCATCGTCAGGGACTAAAAAGGGAATGATCACATGAAGGAATTAACACCAAATATAACATAACCTTGCATATAATAGGAACCTGGGAAAATAAATATTACTATCTTTATTGAGCAAAGGAGGTTTTAGACATTTCCGGTGGAACACTCTATCGCAGGCTCCATCACCAAATATGATGTCATTATTCAATGTATCATCTTTGAACTACAAGTGGCACACGCAATCTTCAAGACTGAAAGCATGGTGACTTATTAAAATATTATGCGTAACAAACCACAACATTGGAAGAAAAAAATATTGACATACATTACTGCAAGATATATTTCATTCTGAATCAAACAAAGATTCTCCAGGTTTCCCCACAGTTAGAAGAATATCAAGATTCTGGAAAGCTTCTCGTATTTTTAATTTGCACCAAACGATCCTTGCCTTGGTTGTTCAGATCCTTCCCGGCCTTATATTTTCCAGGTTACATGTTTGAGTATGGGTGAATAGCATGTTTATATTGCAAGGAATCCACAACTAAAAACTTCCAAGAAGCAATGTTGTCATCAGGGAAAAGGATGTGGGATAAACCTGGAATCCACACTACTTGTGAGAGCCTCTAGTGCCTTAAAGAATAAAATATTGTCATCAGGGGAAAGGAGATGGGGTATACCAGGGTTCCCGCTCGCAATTTTGATTGGAGTGGTTCTCCCACTACCAATTTCATGTACCAATGCTCTAGAAAAACCTTCTGGCACGAGCAAATTCAGTAGATCTCCTATGCACAAGCTTCCCAGGGGATGTGCCTGACCGCACGCTGGTCAGCACCCAAGAGATCAACTTTTGGCAAAAGGCAAACAAATTCGGTGCTCATTCAAGTATACGTCAGGCGATGCAATCATATGCCTTTCTCGGATCTAACTTATGTGCATAATGAATATTTTGTGGGATCTTGCTATGTTGGATGTTTTTAAAGCACTCAAGTGCAATAGCATTATAAAGGTTGATTGTCTAAAATCCATCCTTGTTTCTTGAGTTGCGCATTTTTGGTTAGTGTAATACTGTATTCTGAACCCGTTCCGGAAGTGTACAGTGCACTTTCTTCGTCATTACAAAAAATGATTTTTTTTCTTCATTAAAAGAAGTACAAGAAGCTTTTTGTGTACACTATTGCGACATGTACCATGTGTTAGAGTAGTTGATAGGTTTATTATCTAAAATCTGTTAATGTTTCTAGAGTTGCACATTTTGGATAAGTGTAATACTTATTGTGTACTCGTCGCTACAAAAAAAGTAAAAATAGAATTTCTTTTCTTCATTAAAAGAAGTACAAGCAACTATTATTAAAATGTTAGAGATATGTTGCCACATGTACCATGTGGTAGAGTTGGTTCCTAGTTTCTCTTATGATAGTAAATGTATTTATTGTTTATTTATCTTTGAGTAGGTGATTGGTTCCCCGAAGTGTACAGGGCACTTTTTGCTCATCACTGCAAAAGACAAAGATAATGTTAATGGTTTTAAAACTTGGTGTTGTCCTACTGTGCGGACTTTATGTTTAATAGGTGTATATGCATGATTCAACAGGCATACATCATGGATTGGGTAAATCGTCTAAGGAAAACATAGCTTCAAGAGTCATCATGAAAAAGAAGAAGTCTAGTACAACATGTGCAAGTGAAAACTGATGGAAATAAGGGACCAGAGGAAATCATGGAAAATAAGTCTTAACTAGAATATACTCCTTACAGATAGTACAACATATATTTCATGCAAAAAGGGAAGGATTACAACATGTAACCTGGAGATCAACTGACACATTGTTGAAAATAAATATGAACGATAAACAGAACAACCTAGTCACTTATCTACGTAAGCAACAACAGACACAACAATGTACACATCCAATGACAACACATAAGAACGATTCTACAACATATTAATGGAAACAACGGTGACAGAAGCCACAATGAAACGTCTAATGTCTTCCATTCTCTATCATAAAAGTGTGTTGTTGTTGCGATACTTGCAGAATGTTCAAGTTTCACTTACGATCTGGAGAAGGATACGGATACTTAGCGGAGGGTCCCATATATCGAGCCAAACTTCCCCCGAAGGAGTAAAACACCCACCATGTGGGTGAAGAATTTCATAAAATCAATTTGTTGACTTGCAGGAGCCAAAAGCATTAGCTAGAAATGTCATTAGCCAATCTTCCCCTTCTTTAGCTCCTACAACATTTTGTTTCTTGTTTTGTCATCCACAGTAAAGAGCCTGAACTGCATATTTTGCATCACCACGTTTTGGCATTCCAGCACAGTTTGAGGAGGAATTCTTCCCGTTAGACTCTCTCGAGGACTCGTCTTTTCTGTGCCTTACATAATGGGCACCGGTGGTATATCTTTGACTGCTATTTGGAGGGATGGCATTTGTTCTCATGCCACCACCTATGTCTTATTTAAGTGGACCATCTTGTGTGATACCTTCATTCATATTTCCGGATGGCCTATCCTCATTAACGACATCACCTTTGCATAAATTATGATTTTCCACCATCATCGCATTGCTGCTATTGTTAGTACCTCGTGTCTTGTTTCTATTAGATACTAGTCTTGTTTGACACTGCGTATTTTTGAACCATTTCTCAACCGGTTAGGATAAGCCATAGTTAGGGTATTTTTCAATGCCAAGACAACTAGATGTACATGAAATTGAAAATTCATGAAAAAGAGGTACAAACCTGATGGAACGTCATACCTAGTTCGTGTGCCTAGCTTACTTTAACCACACGGCTAGGATATTAACTTGTTTTAAAATATTTGTGTAGCCACTGCGAAAATTAAAATGAAATGCTTTCAGATGAATCAAACTTCATGTTGGCCTGGTTAAGCCTTGCCACCTCGTTCTGTAAATCTATACAATTTATGATATAGGAAATAGAATGCCATAGTAACGGATTAATTATCGGCCCATAGTGCCTCTTCTGTCCTATTGCACTTCTGCATGTTTCACATTCACCAAACTATGCAAGCATTGTTGAGATGTTTGCGGAGTGAATTCATTCATCTGGCGCACGATAACCTGCTTCAGTTTCTTTCCCATTGTCCTATTCAGAGTCCGATTTAAAGTCCGACTCATCTTTCTTCCCTTTGATATTTTTATCTGAATGAGCATCTTGTGGATAATAGTCAACATCCTCGGAGTCCTCAGAAAGTAATCCAAGCTCATCAACATTGTGTTTCTCCTTCACATGTTCTGTATTATTGCCACAAGAAGTTATGAAATTTGATACGTCAGAGTCTAAAGCTCCACCCCCATCCTCTTCTGACTATCCTTCCACATGATCAGCCACATATTCTTCGTACATATTGGGGTCGAAGTCATAGTCTTCTGAATTGTCCGATGGAATATCATGTACATCATTTTGCATTCGCTCGCGTCCTACTGCAGCTGCCTAAGGAAAACTTTTTGCTAAAACAATGTAGTATCAGCGTGAAATATAATTCAAATTCATTGTCCTTGAAACAATGAAGCTATTACCTCCCAAGTGTCATTAATCAAACAAACTGTCACATGGAGTTCATTTATTAATTCTATACAATATATCTTGCAACATAAGCTTGCATATAATAGGAACCTTGGAAAATAAATATTACTATCTTTAGTGAGAAAAGGAGGGTTTAGACTATTCTAGTGTAACCCTATATCAAACTACAAGTGGCACAAGCAATCAGCAAGACCGAAAGCATGGTCACTGATTAAAATATTAAGTGTAACAAAGCCCTACATGCATTAGAAAAGTAAAAATCGTTGACATACATTATCACAAGATACATTTCCTTCCAAATCAACCAAAGATTCTACCCCATAGTTACAAGATTCTGGAAAGCTTCTCGTATTTTTAATTTGCACCGAACGATCTCTGCCTTGGCTTGTTCAGATCCTTCTCGTGCCTTATATTTTCCAAGTTAGATGTTTGAGTATGGGTCAATACCATGTCTATATTGCAAGGAATCCACAATTAAAAACTTCCTAGAAGCAATGATGTCATCAGGGAAAACGAGGTGGGATATACCGGGAATCCACATCACTTGCGAGAGCCTCTAATGGCTTGAAGAATAAAATGTTATCATTAGGGGAAAGGGGATGGGATATACAAGGGTTCCCCCCTAGCAATTTTGACTGGAGTGGTTCTCCCACTACCAATTTTATGTACCAATGCTCTAGACAAACCTTCTGCCACGAGAAAATTCACTGGATCACCTCCGCACAAGCTTCCCAGTGGATGTGGCTGACCGCACGCTGGTCATCACCCAAGAGATCCACTTTTGTCAAAAAGGCATACTTAGTCGGTGCTCATTCAAGTATACGTCGGGCGACGAGATCATATGCCTTTGTCGGATCTAACTTATATGCATAATGAATGTTATGTGGGATCTTCCTGTGTTGGATCTTATTAAAGCACTGAAATGCAATAGAATTATAACGGTTCATTATCTAAAACCATCCATGTTTCTAGAGTTGCACATTTTTTGTTAGTGTAATATTATATTATGAACCCGTTCCAGAAGTGTACAGTGCACTTTTTCCGTTACTACAAAAAGAAAAAATAGATTTTTTTTCTTCATTAAAATAAGTACAAGAAGCTTTTTATGTACACTATTATTAAAAGTTTAGAGATAGATCGCAACATGTACCATGTGGAATAGTTGATCGGTTCCTAGTTTCTCTTTTGGTAAAGAAAAATAGATTTTTTGTTTGTTTATCTTGGAGCAGTTGATTGTTTATTCCGCATTTTCGCTAGTCCAGTAATTCATTCTCTGCTAAATGGAGTCTATATGTCTAAATCTATTAATCAAGTACAAGAGAATTCCTTGATTCTTAGTTAAAAATGAGTGAAATCCATTACAACAAGAATCGCTAACCTGACACACGCACGCACGCACATACACACACGTACGCACGCACGCGCGCACGCGCGCACACACACACACACACACACACACACACACACACCATTGAAGACTACTCCGGAATTGTTCATGCATCGATTACAATTCTGAGATAGAGTGGGATCTTGTCTCAAGTGACTTGCGAGAGGCTCCAACGGCATTTTTGCTCTCCAAACCCTGGCAAATTTATTTTTAGGGACCATAGCATTTTTTTTCTTTCCAAACCATGGTAAAATTATTTTGAGCAACCACGGGATTTTTGCTTTCCAAACCATGGCAAATTTAATTTCCTTATCATGGCAAATTAAGTTAATGCGTCATGACAAAATTATTCCTATTTTCACCATGTCAATTTTGATATTTGTTTGAATCATGGTGTCACAAAATTACACAACCTTTTGTGATAATGGCTGAATAAATCTCTAGTTGGTCTTATGCTAACTGCCATGGGAAAAAGGCAAGTTTGTTTAAAATTTCGAGCGATAGCGGATTGAGTAGAACATGACATTTTTGTAGAACATCGCAAAATATTGAAATTTCTAGTAGACTCCCTACATTAACATGGCCATTTGTCCTCCTGCAAGTAGTATTTAGTGCAATGTTTGAGTTAGTTGGTATGGCACCGTGAAGAATTATCCTTGGGCCCATGACCAAAACTCATATTTGAAGCACAAGTACCATCAAAAATGGCTAATGTGATAGAGTTGGTCGATTTATGCATAATGGGGGGAGGGAGAGTTCATTGAGAGAACAACACTCCCCCTATGTCCATGCCTGCACCTAAACTAGACAACAAGTTGAGTGTGGTGGGGGGTGCAAGCGTTCAAGTCATATTGCTCGAATTAATGATATTTAGCTCATGCCTTAACTCGCGAAATCTTGCTTCATCCAAGGGCTTCGTGAAAATATCTGCAAGGTTATCATGAGTGTTGACATACTTGAGCTCGATCTTCCCTCGCCTAATGTGATCTCGGATGAAGTGATACCGAATCTCAATATGCTTCGTCTTGAAGTGTTGCACCGGGTTGAGAGAAATCTTGATGGCACTTTCATTATCACACCAAAGAGGCACTTTGTCACAAATGACACCGTACTCCTTTAAAGTTTGCCTCATCCATAAGAGTTGTGCACAACAACTACCGGCCGCCACATATTCCGCTTCGGTGGACGAGAGAGACACACGACTTTGCTTCTTGGAAGACCAACTCACCAAAGAGCAACCAAGAAATTGGCACCCTCCAGAAGTGGACTTCCTATCAACCTTGTCTCCCGCCCAATCAGAATTCGTAAATCCTTCAAGCTTAAAGTTAGCTCCTCTTGGGTACCATAGGCCAAAGTATGGGGTATGAGCCAAATATCGAAAGATTCGCTTGACCGCCACAAAGTGGCTTTCCTTTGGTGCGGCTTGGAACCGTGCACACATTCCCACACTCAACATGATATCCGGTCTAGATGCACACAGGTAAATCAAGGAACCAATCATAGAGCGATATACCTTTTGATCCACCGCTTTACCGTTGGGATCAATGTCAAGTTGGCACTTGGTGGGCATCGGAGTAGAGGCCGGCTTGACATCACTTAGCTTGAATCACTTAAGCATGTCTTGAGTGTATTTGGTTTGGTTGATGAAGTTACCTTCTCTTCTTTGTTTGATATCAAAACCAAGGAAGAACTTCAACCCTCCCATCGAAGACATCTTGAACTTAGAGGTCATGAGAGCGGCAAATTCTTCATTGAAAGCATTGTTAGGGGAACCAAAGATAATGTCGTCAACATATAGTTGGCACACAAACAACTCCCCTTTGACCTTCTTAGTAAAAAGAGTGGGATCGATTTGCCCAACTTCAAATCCACGATCTTGTAACAACTCGGTAAGGTGGTCATACCACGCACGTGGGGCTTGTTTAAGGCCATAGAGTGCCTTATCGAGTTGATACACATGATCCGGGAAGTAAGGATCCTCGAACCCGGGGGGTTGCTTGACATAAACCAACTCATTAATAGGACCATTAAGAAAAGCACTTTTCACATCCATTTGTTGTAACTTAAAGTTGTGAAGGGAAGCATAAGCAATCAACAAACGAATGGATTCAAGGCGAGCAACGGGAGCATAGGTTTCACCGTAGTAGATACCCTCGACTTGGGAGTAGCCTTGTGCTACCAATCTTGCCTTGTTGCGAATGATGTTCCCATGAGCATCTTGCTTGTTCTTGAAAATCCACTTGGTGCCAATGACGTTATGGTTCCCTGACATCACCTTTGTCATTCCACAAAAGCAAAATAATCAGAATAACAATTACAATACATTGTCAAAAGCTATGAATGGCACAAGTAAAATAAAAAATTAACGTTTTTGCCACGGAATGGTAAAGAGGGTGCATGCCTAGCTTGTATATAAAGCCATCTTTGGCACTCCCCTTGTTTGGTTCAAATTTCTAGGCAATGCCTGGAATGTTGGCAAGGCAAGTTCGTCATGTCTTTTGTGTTGCCAAACTTTTGGCTTACTAACCTAAATTATGTTTTTGCTTGCCGTCGTGTTGGTATTGTGGAATTTTCACTTCAATCCAATCAGAAACCAAATCAGATGAGATAGGATGTCAAGTCAGTGCCTTGTTGGTCGAGAACCGGCCACGTCGCGTATATCAAGCCATCAGCTTTTACATACATTTAAGATAGTGTCAACAAGTTCAGTAGACAACGGCCTTGCATATAAGCTAGCCAAAAATGGCGATACCATTACCACTTAGTTGAGAGCTTGAGGTTACTCTTGGAAATGAGCGTAACCGTGACCAAGTCCTTCCCGTTGCTTGTCCGCCCCGTCGACGGAGCAGTCGACGCCGACGACGGCCGACCACATCAAAGTGTCCTCCTTCGACAAGCCTCTCGCCTTCTCGTCGTTCCACATCTTCGACCGGGCCATCCATGAGCCCGCCGCCGAGACCATCAAGAGGGCGTTGTCTCGTGCTTTGCACCACTTCCGCCTCTTCGCCGGCCGAGTCGTCATGGGAGACGACGATGGCGACCTCTACATCGCATGCACCGGCGAGGGCGTGGAGTTCGTGGCCGCGACGGCTGATTGTGCCTTAGAGGACGTCAAGCTCTTCGATCGACCCGCCGTTCTCGGCGCTGCTAAGTGACCTCGCCGTGGAATACCCTTGCTGCTCATGCAGGTGACCGAGTTCTCCTGCGGCGCGTTCGTTATTGGGGTCACCTGGAACCACGTCGTCGCCGACGGCACGGGGATCGCGCTGTTCCTACGGGCGGTGGGCGAGCTTGCGCGCGGGCTGGCTCAGCCGTCCATCCCCCCGGTCACCTGCGCCGACCAGCTCCTCCCGCCGCTGTAGAGAAGATGATGGTCAGCCAGCTGATCGAAGCCCAAGGACTACGCCTACCTCGACGTCACCGTGCCGATGAGCACCATCGATGGCATCAAAGCAGTGCTCGGCGACGAGCTAGGCATGCCATGCACCGTATTCGAGGCGGTAACGGCCGTCGTGTGGCAGTGCCGCAGCCGCGCTATCATGCCCGAGAGAGACCCGGACGCCCCGGCGCCACTCGTCTTCGCAGCCGACGCGCGCAGGCCCGTGGGCGCCGCGGAGGGCTACTACAGCAACTGCGTGACGACCTTCGCCGTGATCACGCCGCCTCCGACGATCCGTGAGGTGGCAGAAGGGGACATCAAAGACATCGTTAGGCTGATCAGGAGCAGATACCGGCCACGGTCACCTTCGCCGGAGAAGAAGACGTGCCACTGCCATGCGTGGACACGCTCTTGGGCTACAACGCGCTGTTCGTGACAAGCTGGAGGAACCTGGGCTTCGAGGCGACGGACCTCGGCGGCGGGACGACGGCGCGGGTGATGTGCCATGTGGGGCCGAAGTCGCTGCCGATGTGCGTGGCGTGCCTGCCGTGCAGGGACAGGGACGGGGCCAACGTCCTGTCACGCTTTGTCAAGGAGGAGCACGCCGGCGCTTTCATTCACGAGCTGGCCAAGTTCATGTGTCCGCGGGACTTGGGCTAGGTTTTGTCGATCTAAACAACCTGCAGACGCACGCTAGGTTTCACCGCTGAATGGCCAATCATCGTGGGGCATGTGCTTTTTTTGGGCCTCGGCACATGCAGAGAAATGTCGATAGATGAGTTTGGGCCTTAAGAGCAACTCCAAGCGGGCTGACCCAATTCGTCCGCGCGTGTCCGTGTGGGTCAAAATAGACAAAAGCGTTGGTCCAACACGCCGACTCAAACCCAAAACATGTCCCTTCAATGTCCATCTAGTTTAATTGTAACTTTTCTTTTGAGTCTCGTGCCGCTAATTATGAGGCACATAGTTTAGCCAAGTTTGCGATAACTAGAGGCCCGGGTCGCCACATCTGGTTGGGTGTACCTCATGACCTGAGTTGTATACCACTTCATGTGGATTTTGCTGAATAAAACTTAGTTTTCCCCTCAAAAAAAAATCTGGACGCATTTCAGACCCAAATTTGCGCTTGCTTTGCGTCCAAGCGAACACGAAACGGACATGGCGTACGCCCTCTCAATGTCCTCTGCAGCCCCACTTGTCGACCGCCCAACCACCACCCGCGGTCGTAGTCAATCCCGCCACCTAACTCGAGTCGTATGGCTGCCTCTAGAAGCATCGGGTCCTCGTCCTTTTTAATGCAAGCGTGCCGCGGAGCCGGCCTCATCCACTTTCACCCACCCGTCCACATCTGGCCATGCTTTCTCCCTCGCGGTGACCAGAAACTCTAGCCAGCCAGCCAGTCATGGGCTTCTTCATCGGGAACGGGAAGGGGAAGTTCAGCGCCAACGCGAGCTCCTCCTTCGCCGCCGCCGGCTCGACGTGGCTTGCCACCACGGGAGCGGGAACGGCTGTACATACCAGCCACCAGGTGCGGTGGCATTGACAGTACCACCGCCCCTGCAATATCCAGATGTCAGTCTGCCGCACGGCTGGCATCTGGACCCGCAACGGATCCCATGCTTCATGGCAGCAGCAGGATGATAAAATTCTGGGTCACATATATGATTATCACATGCTTTACATGGCTTCAATATCACACATATATCTAAGGTTTCCTAAAAAGTTTTGAGGTCAGCAGACCCCATAGCTATAACGTGGATTAGCCTCTGGCACAACATATCCCCGTGGTCCGAATGGCAGTTAACTAGAGCAAGAAGACTATAATGAACAAAAATAATTGATGGAATTCCTCTCTTGGTTTCAGACATACTGCTTCCGGCCAGAATTTCAGAATTCCACATTGGAAACAAGACAGGAGCAATTACATTTCTCGCAAAAAACCCGGACCCAAGACTGATCCATCACCTCTAGAGATGAAAGTCATTTCAAAATATGTCTCTCTCCAAGCTGAAGCTGCAACTTCTAGCTTGATTGCAATAAGCATAAAGAAGAACCACCGCTCTACCCATGTTCCCGGAGCCTCCTATTCCCACAAGGTTTTTCAACCCTTTGGTTCTTTTGTAAATCCCTTTTCCTTTTCCTTGTGTGATTGCCCCTACCTGATGTACTAAACTAGCTCGGTGCTACCCAACAAGTTTGTTTTAGAAAAAGATGTGATCCAACAAGTTAAAACAAAGTGAGACGATGTAACATGATATCTACTCTTGTGAAGTTGGAGCAGTATATATAAGGGGGGAATACTGGTAATGCAAGTGAAAGCTGGAGCTTGTAATTGCTTTCATGTGGCCAATGTCCGTGAGCCACGATAGGTATGTGATCAATCTACATAAGTTGTACACAACAACAAGTTCACATTGGAACCTCAACCTAACGTTAGAAAATTTTCTTACACTTTAGTTCCATAACCTTGGAAGCTCAAGGTAATGCGTGAAATGTTGGCTATGCTTAGCAGTTTCCACTTCGCTATGCGGTTTGAACAGGTGTGAGGTACCGAAGAACATACAAAACTGGAATATATGCATTTGTATTTCAGCTGCTCTAACTCAAATCTTCACTCTTCCAACTTGTTCTTGGTATTCCGTCATTCAGAATCCACAAGAAAAAGACACAGACAACTATGCTTATTCTGCCACTCAAAACATTCCATTCGCAAACAGTTGCGGTAGTATGAGCTACAAGTACAAAATAGAAAGAATTTCGTATACATAGTATCTTCAAGTGTAGCTAACAAATAACTTTTTCAAAAAGGAGCTAACAAAGAACTAGCTAATCCATTTTTACATATACACATGCTGCTGATTACAACAAACATATACAGTTAACAATACCGCGTCGTTCCCCGCCGCCCCCAGAGGTGTTGCCGGAGAAGAAGGAGGCGGAGGTGGCCTACCAGGACGCGTTGGAGGCTGCCATGTAGCGTGCACTGGAGGAGAGCCAGCGCGAGGAGGACACGCGCTGGGTTGGCATGGAGGAGGCCCTCATGCTACCCACGGCCGACGACTGCGTCATCCCCCCACCACTGTCACCGCAGGCGTTCCTCCCCGAGCCCAAGCCCGAGCCGCCGTCCATGGAGCAAGAGCCGTAGGTGTACCAGTGGACAGGACACCTCCGCGAGTGCGTCAGCAGGTCACCCTTGTTGCTAGGGGCGACGCCGGAGCAAGAGGCCGCGTACCTCCAACAATGAAGGGCGCACGCTGGTGGACGAGCACACCGAGAGCAAGCGGCAGATGGAGCTGGAGCCCCGCTTGGCACGGGAGGCGGAGGAGAAGCGCCTGGGGTGGGAGGAGGAGGAGCGCGCCTGCGTAGCAACAGTGCAGGCGCCGCCCATGCAGCCGGCAGGACAGCCTGCGCCGGCGGTACAAACGGTGGCTGAGGCGACACGTGCGGCGTGGGAGACCACCTTCCCTGGGTTGGCCCAGCACCGGCGTGGGAGACCACCTTCTCCTAGGGCAGCGCGCTGACGGCGCACACTTATTTTAAATTTTCAATAATGTTTAAGTGGACTTTGGCGGCAGGTTGACTGACCATTTATGTTTAATTATGCTTATTTCGATTGCGTGTTTATGAAGTTTTTTTTCGGACACGCCCAAATTTGGGTCTGCCATCCGTTGGGCACACTGAATGGGCCAAATAAAAAAGCGGACGTGACAGTACACTCGGCCAACTCAAAAGGGCAAAAAGCAGACAAAACACGCGTCTGTTTTGGTCGGCGTGTAGGACTTGCTCTAACTTTTTTGAAAATTCAAACCCCTTTAGTAAGTGGTAATCAAAGTAGCATCATTTACAAGCATAGAGGCAATGGCACTAGGTGCCTCATCAAACCAAGTAGGTGGAGAAAATCTAGCAATCCTCGCCAGTTCATGTGCTACAAAATTTCCTTCTCTATGACGGTTCTTGTAATGGCCTGGTGGTAAATAGCGAGCCATATGATAACAATCGTCGAAAATAGCTTCAGCCAATCCCGAGAAAGTACCACCATCTTGCATTGCAGCGATCACATTAAAATTATTAGAATTGATGTTTAACCTAAAGCATCTGAATGACTGGCATGATTCAGACCAAAGAGAAAAGCAGTAGCTTCAGCCATAAGAGCATCCATACAATCCCCTGCAACATTATTCCCTTTGGCCAAGAACTTCCCCGAACTGTCACGTAATACAACACGGTGGGTTGGAGCACTATTATAAGCAGCATCCACGTCCAGTTTTTCAAAGCCAGCGCTAGGGCGAGTCCATAGGACTTTTCACCTTTGCCGTAGGCTGATAGGCTACTGAAAAATTTACTATCAGAGCTCGAAAAGCATAAATTATTTGTGCAGGTTGTTGTGTTTGCTCGCCATGCACCGTCTTTCTTCTTTCCCACCATAAGTACCAGGCCGCAACAGCTATCAGATCGTCTGATCTAACTTGCCCGAGGACACATGTTTTGTTTGTAGGAAGATGAAGGAGATATGCAAGCACCGCCTCGCCCTCATGATCCACTTTACAAGCTCGCTCGATGACATCTTCCAACCCCAAACCCAATCAGACATGTCTTGCTTTCTGACATTGGAAAAGCATATGTTTAACGCTCCCAGGCAACTCGCATGCTGGGCATTTTGTGTTTACTTTCATATGTCTATCAGCTAGGGTTACACGGCATGGCAGGGTACCATGAAGAGCTCTTCAAAGGAAAATTTTAACCTTGGCTGGGCAACTCAGTTTCCACACAAAATCCCAAATTGGAGTTGCTCTAATAGTACAACTAGTTAAACCTATATACAGATTGTACTTGAATACTTGTATATACTGCTTTCACTAAAAAAGATTGTATGTATTGTTGTGTTGCACGAGCTATGTCTCGCATTCAACGAGACATAGCAATCTCCCGCTGAAGCTCTTGGTGTAATCGGGCATTCCCACTAGCGGTTTTTTCTGAAAAATAGAGTAAAAATGGGATCAAACATGGCACCTCCAGGTTGTTACGTCGCGCTGATAGCGAATGAGACATCATTGAGTTCGTGTTAAAGTACTTGGATGCAACCTACTAGAAGGAAAAGAGCTAGTTTTGCATAGGTTTCCTGTTTTTTTTCTTTTTTTATCCATTTTCTTCAGTATTATTTTGATTTCTTCATTTTTTGAGTTCTTTTTCTATTCTTTTTCTTTTTTTTCTCTATTTTTTGATTTTTTTTCATTTGTTTGTACGGTTTTCAACGCTTTTTTCGTTTTCCTCCGTTTCTTTACTTGTTTCTTCTCTGTTTTTCTATTTTAATTAACTTTTATTCTTTCTATATTTGTCTCTTCGGTTTTATTTTTCATTTTTTTTCTGTTTGGATTATTATGTATCTTTTTCGGTATGCATTTTTGGGTTTCTTTGTTTCTTTTTGTTTTTCATTCTACATTTTTGGTATATGCCAACAACAGTTTTCTTGTACACATTTAACATTTTTTCGATACAATATTAAATTTTTAATACAAGGTCAACATTTGTTCTACACGCATTTTTTATATTTTTCAACAGATTGATCAACATTTTTCAAATACTAGATTAACATTTTTCTATGCACATTTAGCATTTCCAAATGCTTGACTAATAATTTTTAAATACAATATTAAAATAATTTGAATACATGCTCAACAATTATTCTATATACATTTCACATTTTCGAAATCCTTCATTCACATTTTGCAAATACTTTTTCAACATTTTCAAATACCAAGTTAACCTTTTTTATATACATTATAATAAAATCATCAATTTTTTAATACACGGTCAACATTTTTGCTATACGCATTTAGAAATTTTCAAATATTTGATCGACATTTTTTCAAATGCTTCATTAAATGTTTCTATACATGATAAAACAATCATAATTTTTTAATATATCGTCAACATATTTCAATACAGATTTAAAATATTTTGAATGCTTGATTAACATTTTTTAAATACATGGAAAATAAATTTATACACATTTTTATTAACATTTTCATATACGTGATAAACATTTTCTCTATACACATTCGACATTTTTCAAATACTTGGTAAACATCCTTTCAAATGTTTTATAAACTTTTTTAAGATATATATTTAGAATGTCTAGAATATACACAAAAGCATAAAAATTAAATCAAAAACCGAAAGAGAAAATGTAAAAAAAGGGAAAAAAAGATCTTCTAGCCTCCCACGCTCATGGCCCGATCCATCTCGGTCGTCCATTTATCGAGGGTTCCTATCCTCTCGCTGAAGACAAGACATAGTTGGACCCCTGGTTCATAAAAGCGCTAGTATCTGGACTAGATCATTAGGGAGGGATGGGGGGCATTGGGGTCTAACCCCTGTTCGACACCCCCACCCCCACCCCTCTTGGCTACCATTCTCTGCCCTGCTTGTATCCGCGAGTTTTTTTCGTGATTCTTTTGTTTTGCTCTTTCTATATAAATACACTTCCAAATATTCTAAATATATATTGCAAAAAACAGTCTATAGAAAGAATTTCTAAAATGTTAATCTAGCATTTCTAAAATGTTAAATATGTATAGAAATTATTTCTCATGTGTCCGAAAAATGTCTACAAAAAAATACAATGTGTATGAAAAAAGCTGATCATGTATTTAAGCATGAGAAAAAAATATTATTCATCTATTTCAAAATTGTAATCGTCTATATAAAAAAAATTAAACTTGTATAACAAATGCTCCTGATGTACATTCAGAAATAAATAAAAAATAAAAAATCATGTATAAAAAGGGGTTAATAATATAGTTCAATAATGTTAACAGTGTTACAAAACAATATTCCTTATATATACCAGAAATGTACAATGTGTATGAAAAAAATAGTCGTCAAACACAAATATTTGAGAAAGTATTAATTATCTATTTCAAAAATATTAAACGTGTAAAAAAAGTTCCTGAAGTATATGGAAAAAATTAGAACGTGTATTTTAAAATTTGATCATAAAAGTCGCCACATTAATTTGATTTTTCTATGTTTTATAACAACCATCCTTGCCCACCTATTTACTTTAGCACCTAAGAGTGCAATTTAGGGTGGCAACAGGTGACCAACAACCCAAATTGGAGCAAGGTCTGAAATTTTATTGCTTTACCAAGTATGTGGGCGAAAATTTATTTACTCAATAAGACTATCATACTAGACATATTTTGATGCAAAATAAATAAACTTATGTTTTGATTATATAAAGTGTTATTTTATGTTAGCTTTTATTAAACTGGCAAAATAAGTATGTGCCTGGAATTGATCTGCTTTATTGGGGTTTTCAAAGATTAGGGACTGACTGGTATTATTTATCTACAAATAGGGAAATTATTCCTATTTATTTAGTTACCAAAAAATCGATGAAGGTTGGGAGATTGGACAATGGGGTGGTGGGGAGAAAGTGGAAACTGAAACCTTATGTTCTTTCTAAGTATATAGTATCATTTAGATATTCAATAGGAGCAGCACAACATAGTGGCAGCAGCAGGATGATAAAGCTGTGGGTCAGAGATATGATTATCACATGCTTTACATGGCTTCTAGATCACACGTATATCAAAGATTTCCTAAAAAGTTTTAGGGTCAGTTGACCCCGCAGCTATTGGATTACCCTCCAGCTCAGTATATCCCTATGGTCCGAATGGCGGTTCAATAGCACAACAAGACTACAATAAGTAAAAATATTGAATGAAATTCCTCTCTCGATTTCAAATTTACTGCTACAAGCCAGAATTTCAGAAATCCACATTGGAAACAAGATAGGAGAAAGTGTCATTCTGGAGAAAAAAACGAACCCAAGACAGGTCCATCACGTCTGGAGACCAATGTAGTTCCAAAATATGTCTCTCTCCAAGGTGAAGCGGCAACTTCTAGCTTTACTTCAATAAGCATAAAGAAGAACCACCGCTCCACCCTTGTTCCTGGAGCCTCCTATTCCCACAAGGTTTTGCAACCCTTTTGTTCTTTTGCAAATCCCTTTTCTTCTTCCTTATGTGATTGCGCCAACGTGATGTACTAAAGTAGCTAGGTGCTACCCAGCAAGTTTGTTTTAGAAGAAGATGTGGTCCAACAAGTTAAAACAAAGTGAAACGATGTAACATGATATCTAATATCGTGAAGTTGGAGCGGTATATATAAGGGGAGAATATTATTAATGCAAGTGAAATCTGGAGCATATAATTGTTTTCATGTGGCCAATGTCCATGAGCCATAACCACTATAGGTATGTTGTCAATCAACATAAGTTGTACACAACAACCAGGTCACACTGAAAACTCAACCGAACGTTAGAAAATTAGCTTACTAGTCAGTTCCCTCACCTTGGAAGGTCGAGGTAATGCATGAAAAGTTGGCTACGCTGAGCATGTTCTACTTCACTCTACAGTTTGAACAGGCATGAGGTACCGAAGAACATACAAAACTGAAATATCTGAATTTCTATTTCAGCTGCTCTAACACAAGCCTTCACTCTTTCAACATGTTCTCGGTATGCCATCATTCAGAATCCAAATAAGAAACAAGACACATACAACTATGCTTATTCTGCCAATATAAACATTCCATTCACATGCGTTATTATTATCTTGTCAGTATCCAGAGTGTGAGATAGAAGTACAAAATCGAAAGAACTTCATGTACATAGTATCGTCAAGTGTAGCAAGCAAATAACTAGCTAATTCGTTTTTATATATACACATGCTGCTGATTACAACAAACATATACAGTTTCCAATACCTAGTTCACAAAGCATATGTATGGGAACCACGCACGGCCATATCGAAAATCATATTAATTGCTGCTAAGAAAACAGTGACACTCCAAGATCAAGGTGCTCCGGCCCTGGTACTCTAGAGTCTGACGGTCTGGAAGCATCTACAGAACCTGATGCTGACTCTGGCTCTTGCTGTGAAAGGACCTTGGCTTGGCGTTTTTTTCTTTTCTTTTTTTGGTTTTTCTTTGCTTTTTTGGTAATTCATTTTTCTCTTTTTTGAAATTTATTATTCTTTGTGAAACCTATTCGAAATTTGAAACATATTCTAGAATACCTAAAAAATTTCTTGTTGTTTCAAATAATATTTGCAATTTTAGAAAATATTAAGAAATTTCAAAAAATGTTCCTGTTTTTTTAGTTGTTTGTTCATAAATTTAGGAAATGCTTGCCTTGAATTGTTCAAAAAAAGGCCATGAAAAAAAGGGGGCCATTTCAAGGATTTCAGGAAACAACGTGTTCTCTGATGGAGCCTTAATTATGGCCTACCAGAACACACTCTGTTGAACATGGTCTATTTTTGGAAATCCTTCAAGTGACCCAAACTTTTGCAAGAAACTAGGATTTACCATGTTAGGTTTCAATGATTTTCGACAACAAATGCGAGTTGAGACATGTTTGGCCATTTATCGGTCTTTTTTGACCGAGAAAACTACAGAAAATGCACAATTTGTCGGAAACTCAAACAACTTGGCATCGTGGCTCAAATTGGTAATATGAGCTCATGGACAACATTTGAGATCATTTGATGGATGCAAAAAAACACGCTCTCAAACGGACCCTTTTCGCCTACTCGAACATCTCCGTTGAACATGGTCTATTTTTGGACATGCATGAAATGCCACCCCAACGTTCTAGCATGTGTGTATGCCAATGGTATCCATCCATGTCAACTTTGAACAAATTTTAACACGGTATGCAAGTTGCGTCACCTCCATCCATTTATCTTCCTTTTTGGACCGAGAAAACTCCAGAAAATGCAAAACTTGTCAAAAATCCAAACAACTTGACATGGTCCTTTGAATTGGTGATGCGAGGCTATGAAAAAAATTGGAGCCATCTCAAGGATGCCGAGAAACAACGTGCCATCAAACGGAGCCATCTGGCCTTCCCGGACACCCTCCGTTGAACATGGTCTAGGTATACATGCATGCCAAATTTCAAGAAAAAAAGTATTTAAAATCATAATTTAAACAGGCATTTAAAACTCTTATTCTAAGTTCTTAACATAACTAATTAATATAAAGAGATAAAATTGAAAATAGTAAATGATTTTCTTAAAAAGCATTTAATAAATATTTGGTAGAAAAAATAATTTAAAATCATGATTTGAAACATTTCCTTAAAACTGTTATTTCGACATCCAAACAATATTTCATATTTTTGAACCGTTTCCAAAAAATATAAATAAAGTTCAAAAAGAAGAAACATGAATTAACGAAAATGAGAAGAATAATAATAAAAATAGAAAAGAAAACGCTTAGGCTTTCGCCCAATTATGCATGGCATCGCTCCTTGCGGGCACCCATTGGAAATTTCATTAACTATTTGCATTTTTATAAAATTGTTCATATTTTTGAAAAAGTATGAAATACAAAAATAGTTCATGTTATAAGAAAAATCAAATTTTAAACACTGTCGTGTTTACAAATTTTGTTCATGATTTTGAAACAAAATGCGCTTTTCCAAATATTTCAGATGTTAAAGAAATATTCATATTTACATTTTTGTCACAAACTAAAAAGATAGGATTTCAAAATATGTTCCTGATTTCAAAAAACATTCACAAATCCATTTTTTTGCTTTTTCTGCATGTTGCTCAGGATTTCTGAAAATTTTCTCATCTTTTTAAAAAATGTTCTTATTTTAAAAAACATGTTTTTTCGTGTTTTTAATGAAATTTTGAATTTTAAAATTTTTCCCATTTTTATAAACTATTCAGTGTTACAGCCACTGTTTATATTTTTCAAAAAATGTTTGGAATCCTAAAAGTTCTTCACATTGTTTGAAAAATGTTTTGGAATTCGAAAATTGTTCAATTTTTTCAAAAAAATTGACCTTCATAAATTTGTTTTTTTTTATATTGGCATTTCCAAATTGTTCACATTTTTTCAAGAAATGGTTTGATTTTTTTCAGAGATGTTTTTAAATATGAATGCTGTTGTTTGTTCTTATATAATTAACACTATATGAAATCAAAAACAGTTGCCCGGTCAAGTGGCAAGCAGTGGTTGCCAATAGTGTGAAGTCTTGAGTTTGAGTTCCTTGATCTCCTTTTTTGCAGTATTTTTTTCTACATGAAACTGACGGGCTTGACTTAATGGGCCAGCCCAGGTGCGCGAGAACTGAAGCAGAGAGCCTCATACATACGAAAGTGGGTATAATTTGTGAAAGGTCTTAAGTAATTGCAACAAGGAAGTAACTGTTGCAATTTTGAGCATTGAGCGCCAAGGCTCTGTGTCATGATCATTTCATTCCAGTTGCTAGAATCGATGTTCCAACACAATCACCAACTCCAATTCCCTGTCGTGTGCCCAGTTGACTCTTCTATTTTCTCATTTATTCTCTATTCTTTTGTGGTCGTCACCTATTTGATAGACTACGCCAGTGCTACCGACCAATTAAAACAAAGTGAAACCACACCACATGCTATCTACTCTTGTTCAAAGAAAGATAGCTGCCCCCCCCCCCCCAGGGGTATCTACCGTCCGTCCCTCCATCAATGTAGGAATAGTGAAACATGATTAGTACCTTTGTCCTTTCATGGACAAGTCAGTTGTCAGTGTGTTTTGACCATATATGTTTGCTTGTACTTAGCACTGGACAAAAGTTCTTAGTAGCTGAATAATCAAAGAAGCATCGGTAAGACAGCAGTGCTTGTGCACTGGACAATTTTCTTTTCTAGACATGGACATTACGTAGCTTTGATCTTGTCTACCTTTTTGTCGTATGCTTCATTACGTAAAATGGGATCCTTCGGTACTACCAGCGTAATGTGAACTAGATGCGCTGACAGAAAATTACATCATACTCGTGATCTATGTACAGATAAACCCTGTGTGAATGCAACTTCAGATAAAAGCCAAGATTGTACATACAGCTTTTATGTCAGACTACTTGGCACTGTTTATCTACAATGCTAGTCCAAAAATTACTGACACCTGGTTGTGATTAGTGATCGTTTCTCGTATTTCTTTCAGCAAACCACTAGGTTACTCTGCCAGCCTGAATCTCGAAGCTCCTCGATCGTACGGTGACAAAGTGGGTGGCATCTATCCCCGGTGGCATGAAACTACTTTTGAAAGCACTTATTATTATCTATACATGATGAATTCCTTTGAGTTAATTACGATGGGTATGAACTAATGCAACGTGCACGAGAAGACAACGTTGTGTAGCTAAACTGAATATTATTATTCACATGTCTTTTATCTTCAGAGGTGCTTTTGTTTCCATATGTTTTCAGGTTATAAAAAATACCTCTATGCAAATATAAATAACTTTTCAAAGAGAAATTGGTTAGAGTAGCAATTAGTAAAATTCATGCTATGTACTGAATTTTCTTTTTGTGCGTCTCAGCTATTTGGAATATTGTTACTGAATTGCTCCATGAACTGGACTGTACGAAGTATATGAACATTCCTCACTTGATTTCCTCGAACGGTAGCAACATCTATTGTTGTGGAGCTCAATGTACCATTAAAGCCATCTGAGGTAGTTGTCTCTAGCAATAAGAAAGACATTTCTACTTGCATAGCATTCCCGTGCACACTATCTAGTGAAATGCACGAGATAATTTGTAATGCTGATCATTTTGAGCATTCCTTCTATGCAGTTTTGGCGGCCCCTCGATTCGACAGGAAGACACGGATGGCAGATAAAATAGTCGCTCCAACACGATTACTGATGGCTCCTATTCCCAATTATGTGTCCATTTGACTCTTTGTCTTCTCTCATGTATACTTTGTTGTTTGTATAGTTGTCCCCCATTTGATGGACTAAGCTAGAGCTACCAATGAGTTAAAACAAAATAAAGGACACAACATGCCATCTACTAGTCTTAAAAGAAAAGGGTACATATAAAGGGGAAATCAATATACACGTACGTGAAGCACTCATCATTTAACTATGTGTGATGAATTCCTTTGAGTTATAATTGGAATATTGTTACTTATATAAGGTGTAGACATCCAAGAAGCTTGAGGAGGAGGAAGACAACGGCGGGAGGCTGAACTAAACTGAAGATTATCATGCACATGTGTTTTTTGTTTAGTGGTTCTTTATTGCAATATGTTTTCAAGTTATAAAAAAGGAACTCTATGGAAATATAAGTTGATTTTGAAAGAGAAATTGACTAGATTAGCAACAAAACCATTTATCTGCTGGGGGGCATCTTAACAATGAAATATTTGTTAACTTTCGACATTTACTGAATTGTAAGAGCTTTATGAATCGTTCACTTGAGTCTTTTAGGTCGTAGTGACACAAAATGTAATGAAACTAAAAGATACATCAAAGTACTTCCAAGTCTATGTCCCTTAGAGCATCTTCAACAACATCCCTATAATGGAACATCAAAAAATAGTTATTGGGCACCAAGAAGTTGGTTTTGCATCACTTGATTTTTTTGCTCCAAGAGTTGCCCTATATTGGTCAGGACAATTGCATATATATTGAACATATTCATATCAAACTCGTCTCGAATAATTACAAGACAAAACAACACAAATACGATAGACATAACATCAAATTTATCAATCCAGAACATCAAATTATTATATAGTTCATCACACAAATTGTTAATTATAAAAATTATTTATCACCCGATAATAAGAACATAAATATGAAATTAGGGATGTTGTTCTCCACTCTTCCCTTTCCACCGTTGTTACCACGCTTACCACTTGCGTGGTAGCGGATATGTATAGTAATAACGGCTCAGATTATGCGGGTGATGTGAGCAATGGGTTAGATTGTAGGAGGCGCTTGAGGTCTTCGAATGTGGCATTTGCATTATCGCTCCAGTTGAACTCGTTGTTCTTGCGCAGGAATGGATAAAGCAGCAGGGCCATTTTCCTGAGCCTGGATATGCACCACCTAAGGGTTGCCACATAGCCCGCGAGCTTCTGGACCTCCCAAAATGTTCCTGGAGGTTTGAGGTTGATGATTGCTTGTATCTCTCTGGGTTTGTTCACATTTTACTCTTTTATCTATGTCAGGGACTGTCTCTTTTCAATTTGCTCCCAAGATCTCAAATAGCCAACAAGTTGGTGCTTAATATGCCATTATGCCCTTCTGTCATGAATTTTACAGCATGAAAGATAGTTCATGTCACAGGAATTTTGCCTTCTATCTGTACAACATTGTGTATTCTTGGTGCAGCACAGTAGCAAGTCCATGCCCAGGAGTTTTACATCTAGTGCAGATATCATTCGTCAACTCAGTGCGAAAAAATGGCAATCCCTGTGGAGAAGCTCTACACCGTGGACGAGAGTACGTTTTTATCTTTCTAGCTTTTCAGCCTCAAAATGCAAGGCTCAGATAATGGTAACTCCGGCTGAAACAAATAAGAGAGTAGGAACATGATTCATGAAGAGCTCAGTTATAATTACAATTACAGAAGCTAGCTAGTTCATGGTTCCATCACTCGGTCACAAGTAGACGGCAGCCGATAGATAATCTGCAGGGAGAACTGCTTTGTCATATCTAGATAGAAACCCACGGCCAGCTTCTACGGCATCATCAATGATGGCAATCATAATCAAGAAGAGAAATAAAAACGAAATTGAACAGAGCCTAGATGCCGCAATAATAGAGGGATGGCGCATAGAGAGGAAGAAACTTAGAGAAAGATGCATATTATACATGGCAAGGATGAAGGAGGAGCACTACCAACAGACATCACGCTTTGAGAGATTCAATCTACAACCCTTTTCCGGCACTCTGCCAGAGGGGAACACGATCACCAAGGGGTTCATCATCCTCATTGGTGCTCCTTCGATGATGCGTGAGTGGTTCACCTCAGACCTACAGGTTCGTAGGCAGTTGCTAGATGGCTTATTCTCTCTTTTTGTTCTTCAATACAATGTTCTCTTTGGAGATCTATTCGATGTAACTCTTTTGCGGTGTGCTTGTTGGGATCCAATGAATTGTGAGTTTATGATCATATCTATCTTGCATAATATCCATACTTGATTATTATAGACTCGTATTTGTTCTCGGATATTTTGGTTTTGTTTGGCCAACTTGATTGATTTATCTTGCAATGGGAAGAGGTGCTTTGTAATGGGTTCGATCTTGCGGTTCTCAATCCCAGTGACAAAAAGGGACATGACATGTATGTGTCGTTGCCATTAAGGATAAAAAGATGGGGTCTATTCCTACACGAATAGATCTTGTCTACATCATGTCATCGTTCTTAAGGCATTACTCCATTTCTCCAAGAACTTAATACATTAGATGTATGCTGGATAGCGGTCGATGTGTGGAGTAATAGTAGTAGATGCAGGCACGAGTCGGTCTACTAATCTTGGATATTGTCATAATTATTTGCTTTTCTATCAATTGCCCAACAGTAATTTGTTCACCCACCGTGCGTTGTTTCTCAAGAGAAGCCACTAGTGAAATCTACGGCCCCCGGGTCTATTTTCTCATCATATACTTTTAGATCTATATTGCTACTTGCCTTTTCTTTTATTTGCAACTTTCATTTTCAGATCCATATGATCAAAACCCAAAAATACCTCATTAAATTTTATTAGCCTTTATTTTATTTGCATCTATCGATCTATATATTTACCAATCACTTTACCCAAGATGGACTGGCAACCCTTCTGCGCGTCGGATTGCGAGGATTTGTTGTTTGTGTGCAGGTGATGTTTACATAACTTTCTTGGTTCTCCTACTGAATTGATAACATTGGTTTAGTAACTGAGGGAAATACTTACCTTCGATGTGTTGCATTATCCTCTCCTCTTTGGCGAATTACTGACGCGGTCCACAACCATCAAGCGTCTCTAGTGTGGAGTTCTAGCCGCAACGCATGAGGAAGCATGCAATGGACGGGGGCAGAGAACCAGGTCCAGTGGGATCAAAGACATCATCATGCCACGCGGACGACCGAGTCAAGGTACCCCTCTGGGAGCATCGTGTTGTAGTCAAAACTCTCATCTGTCAAAATCAAGAAATCAAAAAATGATCAAAAACACGTGTTCATCTAAAGGGCAATGAGGCATTCTTCGGCAAAATTAGAGTAGAAAACAACATAAGTACAACAGGTACTGACATCCATTTCGGTGAGGGAGGTGAAGAGAGAGCGAGGAGTCACGAACGATGGCGAGACTTTGACAATGATGGCATCTCTAACCACATTCCTGGTTACGTACTCATCGCGTCCAACCGCTCCCATCCTGCCTTCCCGTGCCCTCCTTGCTATATAACTGCACCATGTTCCCGGTGTCCTTGAAGTGACCCGGCGTCTACACCATTGGTGCCTTAGATGGCCCGGCCTTGTGTTTTGCTAGGTAGGGGATGCCGATATGGCTAAAGAGATGGCTGCGGCATGCGTGCGAGAGTTGCAAAATAGATGGGAGCCGGCGGTGAAGCGGTGAGTAAGGCAGACATGAGAGGTAAGAAAACACTTGGCCGAATTGCTATACGACGAAGATTATGTGTACGCCCGCATGGAAAGGGAAATGCAATCAAAGAAATATGTTTGTCAAGGAAAGTTCATAAACGTAATATGATACATAAAGGGGATCACGTGCACTTGCATGGAATGACAAGGCCATCAATGGAACATATCTATCAAGGTAAGGAGAGTTCTGATCCGTTCAGATTTTTGCAAGTTAATTTGTTACGAGGAAAGGAGATTATGCGTACGTTCACATGAAAAGCCAATGCGATATAAAATCAATTTATCAAGGAAATATCATCAAATATAATTGATCCTTGATGGGGATCACGTTACCCGGATGGAAAGACAAGGTCATCAATCAAATCATCTATGAAGGTATGGAAAGTTTTGATCCACAGTGTTAAGGGGGGAGAGGTCAAAAAAGCCGTATGAAAACCAAAAAGTGGGGTTAAGTTGAAAAACATAATCAATGTGAGTATGCGAGGAAAAAAAATCCAAGCATAGATGGGTGGTGGTGGGAGGTGAAGGCAAAAATAAAACGTGGAAACAAAAATAAACCATGTGTACTGGCCAACAACTCCCCTTTAATATAGTAGAGTTATAAGTGATTTTGTAAGGTAAGAAAATATATGTGACTTGATTGATAAGAAAAAATATATTTTATTTTTGTGTTATGATGAAAGTTATGATTGTAATTTAATAGTAGAGATAATGAAATAATAAATGGCAAGACACTGAGGAATATTTGATTTTGTTTGGAAGTTTATCGAGAAAAATCCTATGTCTATATGTTAGAATGTGATTTCACATATATTGTGTGATTTCTAAAAAAATTATTACGTATTATCTATGTGATTGAATTTAATCAATACGTGCCAAAGCAAGCACCAAAAGATCTCCTCCTTTAATGGGATTTGGTTTTTTAATGTAAGAGAATATTTTAATGGTAGTGGGTACTGGGTGGGAGGTTAGGCGAAAATAAACCAGTGAGAGACAGTGATGGAGGTGAGGTGAAAATAAAAGGGTGAGGCGAAAATAAACCTAGATACCAGATTACCAAATCCCCCGTTAGAAGTAGAGATCAGCAGCAATTAGATTTTTGGTGGGTGTAGAACAGGGAAACATCGTCGTCGGCATCTCCATTATTGTGATTACTCCTGTTGTTGATACGGCGGATAAACCAGTGGGAGACCGTGACGTAGGTGAGGTGAAAATAAACGGGTGAGGTGAAAATAAACCAGTGGAATACCAGACTACCAAATCCCCCGTTAGAAGTAGAGATCAGCAGTAATCAGATTTTTTGTGGGTCTACAACAGGGAAACATCGTCGTCGTCATCTCCATTGTTGTGATTACTCCTGTTGTTGATACGGCGGATAATGCATGGATTTTTCGTAATAACGTTGGGCGTATATCAACCGTGAAAATCCAGCAGATCAGATCGGATCTGGAGTAGCTAGGACAGTAAATCGACCGGATCCTTACTGATTGATTGTAACTGGATTAAATCCTTTTAATGTAGTATAATAATAAAAATGAAATGACGTTTAATGTAGTATAATGAGTCTTGTCGTTAAAAAGGAAGGGAAATGCACTCGACTCCAGCCTCACTACTTCCGTCCGTCTGATCTTATAGAGCACACATAGTCTGTCTGCCTCCGGACGGCCATGAGCAGCGCCATGAAGCTGCAGGAGAGGGTCATCGTGCCGAGGACGGCGTGGAAGCTAGCCGACATCTTCATCCTATGCCTCCTCTTCGCCGTCCTGTCCTGCCGTGTGGCTTCGCTGGGAGACTGCGGCGCCGGCGCCGCCTCGGTGGCCGCGCTCGTCTGCGAGGCGTGGTTCACCTTTGTGTGGATCCTCAACATGAACATCAAGTGGAACCCCGTTCGGTTTAACACGTACCCTGAAAACCTCTCACAAAGGTGACTAGTTGCCTTAATTTTATGCCTTAAGTTCCTGCAAATTACTACTTTGTAACTCGTTAACTTGTGGATTGCTAGGACGGACGAGCTCCCGGCGGTCGACATGCTAGTGACCACCGCGGACCCGGAGCTGGAGCCGCCGCTGATGACCGTGAACACCGTTCTATCCTTGCTCGCCGTGGACTACCCGGACGTCGACAAGCTCGCGTGCTACGTCTCCGACGACGGCTGCTCGCCGGTAACATGCTATGCGCTGCGCGAGGCCGCCGGGTTCGCGAGGCTGTGGGTGCCCTTCTGCAAGAGGCACGGCGTGGGAGTGAGGGCCCCTTTCATGTACTTCGCTTCCAGCAGACCAGAACCTGAGCTCGCCGGCGACACGTTCTCCGACGACTGGACCTTCATCAAGGTTAGCCTTCCATCTTTCTTTAATTGCACCCTGGCAGTTTCTTCCATTCAGTTCATTTATCCTCTCCGGCCGTTTGTGGTTGCAGAGTGAGTATGACAAGTTAGTCAGCCGGATCGAGAGCGCGGACGAGGGGTCTCTTCTCCGGCACGATGATGCCGCTGACTTCACCGAGTTCAAGGAGGCCAAGCGCGGGGACCATCCTGCCATCGTTAAGGTCATCACATACACCACGCCACAGCCACATGCCACATGGATTGGCACGTAACAAAATTAAATTTCTCTGCTAATGTGTTCTTCAGGTGCTTTGGGACAACAGCAAAAGCAGCAGGACAGGGGATGGTTTCCCAAATCTTGTGTATGTTTCAAGAGAGAAGAGCCGCAAACATGACCACCACTATAAGGCCGGCGCCATGAATGTCCTGGTCAGTGGCCTTGTACTATTTGTACTAATTCTTTTTCCAAAATATAAGATGTTTCGACGAAAACGTCATATATTTTAGAACAGAGGTGGCAGTTGATAAATTGTCGATAAACCGACACCGTGCGATTCTTGCAGGCAAGGGTGTCTGCTGTGATGACAAACGCGCCCATCATACTGAACATGGACTGTGACATGTTCGTCAACAACCCACAGGTCGTCCTGCACGCCATGTGCCTCCTGCTGGGGTTCAACGACGAGACCTGCAGCGGCTTCGTCCAGGTGCCGCAGAGATTCTACGACAAACTCAAGGACGATCCTTTTGGTAATCAGATCGAGGTTTTACGTGAGGTGCACACCGTCAACTCCATCAACTAGAACATACATACCGTCTCCTCTAGTCTCTGTATAAATCTTCTAAAAATCAATCTGTGGAAATTTTGATCAAATTTATAGAAAAGCATGTCTACATCTGAAATGCCAAATGCATATTATTAGATACATCTGGACACATATTTTCGTGCTGCAATAATAACCTCATAAATATATATTTTTTTCTTCACAAAGTTGATCCAAGTTTAGGAAGTTTTTCCCACAGAAAAAGATAAGCATACTTGACTTTACGGAAAAATGCATACACACTACATTATGAAACAGGAGGAGTGGTATATTCTTCAATATGAGGAACCTTCTGTATGGTTTACAAATGGAGTACTAACTATGGTTTTGGTGTGTTTAGAAACTTTTTGGTGGACTCTCTGGACTCCAGGGCATCTATTACCTTGGGACGGGCTGCTTTCACCGTAGGAAAATCATTTACGGTGTGGCACCACCTTCATTTGCGGCTGTCAAGAATGAAAGAGAAGGTAAATTTACGCCATGCCCATGAGTGAAACGGTGTCAAATTGGAGTGCCCATTGTGCCTTGAACAATGCTCAACTTGGCCTCTCACATTAATCGTCGATCCTTTCTATTTTTGAAAAGAGGCTTGCTTGCTCTCCGCCTCTCGCATAAAAAGTGATGCACACAACCACAATATATTACCAATTTATGAGTTGCGAAATAGGAATAATATGGCCCACTGGCCAAAAACATCACATTCATCAAATGTTTGTAACCTACATTGCCAGGTTCACTGACTTACGAGGACCTGCGGACCAAGTTTGGGGCTTCAGTGGAACTGGCCGAGTCAGCCAGGAACATATATTCCCGAGAAATACCGCTAAAGCCAATGATCGACATATCGAGTCGCATCCAAGTGGCAAAACAAGTGTCTAGCTGCAACTATGAGACAGGCACACATTGGGGTCAGGAGGTATACACATGTACCAATTTCCGTTGCGACCTTTTTGCTACATACTATATTTTTCCTAGTTCTTTGTCAACCATTAATATTCATCCATTCCATGTATCTGCAGATTGGTTGGTCCTATGGGTCAATGGCAGAAGACATTTTAACCGGGCAGCGTATCCATTCAGCAGGCTGGAAATCCACGTCGCTGGACACTAACCCACCGGCATTCTTGGGATGCGCTCCTACAGGAGGACCAGCCAGCCTTACCCAGTATAAGAGATGGGCAACAGGACTTCTCGAGATACTCCTCGGGCCGAATACCCCAATCATCGCCACCATCTTCAAGCGCCTCCAGTTCCGGCAGTCCCTTGGATACCTAGTCTTCTACGTCTGGTCTATGAGGGCACCTTTCGAGCTATGCTATGCACTATTAGGACCTTTCTGTCTCTTCAGAAACCACTCCTTCCTTCTGAAGGTGAACTTTTGTCTCACAGTCCATTCAACTTAGCTGAGAGCTATTTTCTATCTTATAATTTTGCTCACTTAGTTCCTACAGATCCACCATCTAATCAACAATATTATTTAATTACCTGCAATAACTATCTTGGTGCCCCAAACATTTGTGCGGCTAGATTTATTACATATTGATTTCTTCCCCATGAATTTTATAGTCCCTGTTTTTTCAATGACGCCAATTCTATACATTAATTTAATGAAGTAGATTCCAAATTGTTTCCCATGCATATTATACATTATAAATTATAGGAAATCTTGTTATAAACTTATACCATGATTTTGTTTATTTATGGTAGTAATCCTGGTATATAATTGATGCACAATTTACATAAATGTACATGTTGGATTCGAAGCTCATATACATATAGTTTATCTTAATTAACTGTATCTTCCTGATCTGTGATGGCCTTCTAATTTCACTGGTGGAAAAACAGGTTTCCGTCCAGCCCCATAAGTCATGAGTGTAGGAATCATGACTAATTGGACCTTTAGTCATGGGTTCGAGGTGAACCGCGACCAAAGGCCTGGGCCCAGGCGCTCGGTGGCCAGCTGGCGCCGTGAGGTCTTTAGTCGCGGTTTGCCAGACAACCGCGACTAAAGGCCTTCGAGCACCTTTAGTCACGGTTTGCCGTGCCAACCGCAACTAAAGCCCTCCCCTATATATACCCATCCAGCAGCCAATACTTAGCCATTTGGAGCCATTCTCTTCACAAGTGGGTGTAGAAATAAAACAATACAAATTAAACAGAAAACAATACAAATTAAAAAGAAAACAATACAAATTAAACAGAAAACAGGTTTGGGGGAGGGGGGGGCTAAAACCCTAAACCTGCGGCGGCCTTTAGTCGCGGTTGGCCAGCCCCACCGCGACGAAAGGTGGGGGCGAGCATAAAAACCGCCAAAAACCCTTTAGTCGCGGTTGGGCAGGCGACCCAGCGACTAAAGGGTACCTTTAGTCATGGTCTCGCCGCCAACCGCGACTAAAGAGGCTATAAATACAAGGCTCGATTATCGTCTTCTCCGATTCCGATTCTCGCTGTTCGTCTCTGCCGCGTCCTCGGCGCCGCCCGCCGTCGCCCTCGCCCTCGGCGCCGCCCGTCGCCCTCGCCTACACAGGCGCCGCCCGGCGACCTCGGTACTGCCGCCTCGCTTCGCCCGCCCTCACGCCGCCGGCCTCCCTCGCCCACAGCGCGCCGCCTCGCTTCGCCCGCCCTCAACGCCGACCGGCCTCCCTCGCCCACAGCAGGCCGCCTCGCCGCCCGCCCTCGACGCAACACAGTAGTGCATCCGCCAAGGCCACCTCCGGCTACTTCTGCGCCGCGCTCTCCAACGCCTCGACCCATTCTTGGGCTCACGCGCTGGACGCCCGCCATGACGCATCACCCTTCCTTGGCTTCTCCAGCGTGCACGCCGGCGGCAAGCGGCGCGTGCCCGTGGTGGAGGCCGCAATGGATTTGAAATTGTACATTCATATGCATGTATGTAGTACCGTAGAATATCTGAAACTCCTTCAAAATTAAAATAAAGCACAAAAGAAATAAAACAATACAAATTAAACAGAAAACAGGTTTAGGGGGGGGGGGGGGCTAAAACCCTAAACCTGTGGCGGCCTTTAGTCGCGGTTGGCCAGAAGAACCGCGACTAAAGGTCCTCCGCCCCGACGGCCGCCTGGCGCCCACGTGGACGGGCCGTTAGTCGCGGTTCTTAAGCAGCCGCGACTAAAGGTGAGGGGCATTAGTCGCGCTTATTTGGTCGCGGTTGCCCAACCGCGACTAATGGCAGTTGCGAACCGCGACCAAAGGCCTTTTTTCCACCAGTGTTTTATCCTCATGTTATTTGAGGAAGTCCTAAAACAAATCCTCATGTGGTTGTTCCTATTGTTTGCTATATTAACTCTTACGCGTTTCTCTTTTCTTTATTTCAATATAATAATAAATCAACCAATATAAAGTTGTATTTATATATTCAAAAACTCGATTAGAGTTTTACCACTTATTCAGTCTTTAGAGTTGTACTTTCTTCAAAAACTTTATCTTCATTTCCTCACTGTCCAATGTCCTTCAAGATTGATGTATCTCCATCCTTTTTTTTTATTTTATTTTAGTAGTATAATAGAGAGAGAGATAGGATATTCCCATCTTGGGGAAGACACGATTTTTCCGTCTTCTAGTTTGATGATTGTCACCTCTGAAATTCCTAATATTTTCGCAGGCATCAAACCATGGTTTCAGCATCCAACTAGCCCTATTCTTGTCCTACAACATATACAACTTTGTGGAGTACATGGAATGCGGGCTCTCAGCCCGTACTTGGTGGAACAACATGAGGATGCAACGCATCGTATCACTCTCCTCCTGGCTCCTTGCTTTCCTTAGTGTGGTCCTCAAAACAATCGGCCTCTCCAAAACTGTGTTTGAGGTCACCCGTAAGGACAAGAGTACATCAGATGGTGATCCCAGCTCCCATGAGACTGATCTAGGGTGGTTCACCTTTGACTCTTCACCAGTGTTCATCCCAATGACGGCAGTTGCAATCTTGAACATTGTCACAATTGCTATCGGGGTATGGCGTCATGCCATTTTTTGGATGACAACAGGAAATCATGATTGCCAAAATATTGGAGAATTTTTGTGTTGTGGATTGATGATATTATACTTTTGGCCATTTATCAAAGGCCTTGTTGGTAGGGGAAGATATGGAATCCCATGGAATGTCAAACTCAAGGCTTGGTTGATTGTGGTTGCCTTCTTGTACTTCTGTAGAGGAGATTAAGTTGGTGCGGCATCACCACATTGAAATCTCATATTTGTCTTTCTGTCAAACTACTATTGGAATATGTGATAAGTACAATTTCTCTATATTACTCCCTTCGTTCCTTTATATAAGGTGTATTTGTTTTTTGGTAAAATTCCATAATGTAAGGTGCATTTGTTCTATTCCTCGTAATTCCGATCTTGTCCCTCGAAAAAAAGGAAAGTATATCTCCCCAGATTGCATGTATCCCTCCTTGTAGAGAAAGAAAAGGAAACTATCTCTCTCCCGATTGTGTGTATCTCTTTATTTCCTAGCCTAAATGATCTACTTGACACTAATCTACAAATTTGAGAAGGGTAATTTTGTCCTAACTAATGCATAATTATGTGCCTTGGTCACCATGCTGAAAATAATGCACCCTAGATAAAGGAATGGAGGGAGTATCTAGATAAAATATCCATGGCTCCACTTAAGACACAACTACAAGAAGCTGCAAACTGGAGAATATTTTGTATGACCATTAGTCATAACAAAACTATTTTAGGAGAGTACTTTTCATTTGAAATAAATATTTGGATGTGCATCGAAATATATTCATAACTTAATGAATACTTCATAAATTACAAAGATCCATGCAATTGCATATCAAAGCGTTGTGACATTCATTCACTTCCTTATTAAAAAACTTTAGATAACTAGAACAAAAGACCTAGATAACTGAATAACGAATCACGGATTAAATATGTGCACGAATCATGTATCATGAATTAGCTCTATCACCTCCTTATTACTATGTGCTCAATGTGCATGAATCATTCCCTTCCTTATAATGAATCACAAATAAGCTCTATCACCCATAGATAAGGAACCACGAATTAACACCTACATTTATCTTGTACTATCAAACTTCTTCTTACCAAGAGTGGTTCCATTCACTATATGCATAATTCCTTCTAGGTGGACTAGCTGAAAATATGGACTCCTAATATAGACAAAAACAACCAAATGTTTCAAATTATGACGATTAGTTTCCCTTTATTCCATGATTCCACCTTACAGTCATTATTTGCTATTTTGTCGACCATTATCATATCTGCTTCTATCATTTTTAGGTGAAATGTTTCTTGTTAGTACATATATGCACGAGCACATTTAGCGTCATATAATTACTTAGATTTTATGTTGTTTGCTATATTTCAAATCATTCCTAGCTCACAATTACCTATTATTTTGGATCTTATTTGTTGTAAGGCTTCTAGATCAGATTGACTAACATTTAAGAATATCTCAACTGAGTGAGAAATAATAAATTGGGTTGCCTACAAACAAATGTGTGTTGAACGGTCACATTTGATTTGAATTACATGTTAGCACATAATAAAAAATGACCTAATGATTACTAATTTCCCTAGGGAGTGGATAAATAGAGTTATCACTATTTTTATACTCCCCCGGTCTAGATAGTTATGACACTTTTGGTTTGTATAGATCCCAATTACTCATCATAGATGACGGCATAGCGTGAGGTGCCCTTGTCGGTAGTCGTCGTCGGGATTTCTTGGGTTGCCCGTCTAGTGTGATAAACTCCCGAGGTCCCTCCTACGAGTCTTTTTCGCATGGAACTCGGAATATGAGACAGAGTTAGAATTATACTTTTAGTACAATAATTCACACCGAGCTCATAAATAGACTTTTCTTCTTCACGCCTAAGCCTATGTTATCATAATCTTTATTGAGAACAAACTCATGGTTACAATGCAAGATATCATATTCTGGCACAATTCTACACATATTTATATACAATTCACAATACTACCTAAATCTTTTGGAAACATTGAGGCAACTTTATTTTGACTTTATATAAACAAATATAAATACTCTTCTTTATGCACTAGTACAAAACATGGCTTTGGTTGAGGCCAGGATCGGGGCATTAATGCCGGTTCACTCACGAACCGAGACCAAAGGGTGCATTAGTCCCGGTTCGTCAGGCCAGGGCGCTGGCCGAGCCTCGGGGGCCATTGGTCCCAGTTCGTCTGACCCCTTTGGTCCCGGTTCCAGACACGAACCGGGACCAATGGGCCTCACTCCTAGCCCACCACCATTAGTCTCGGTTGGTGGCTGGAACCGGGACCAAAGGTTGTCCTTTAGTCCCGGTTTTAGCCACAAACCGGGACTAAAGAGAGGCCTATATATACCCTCGCCCCTGCCCACGAACAGAGCCACTACCCTGTTTTTTTGGCCGGTCGTGGTTGAGGTTTGTGGTGCTCTAGCTCACCTCCTAAGCATATGAGGTGTTTGATGAAATGCCCGAGCCACACTTATGCTTTCTCCTCTCGAAGCTCCTTATCCAAGCTCCATTTTCCTCAAGATTTGTCTAGGTTTGGCGGTCTATCCTGTCCTGTCCCCTTCCTCATCGCCGTCGATCGCCCGCGCCGATCTCGTTGCCGACACCACCGTGGTGAGCCTCTTGTTTTTATCTTCTTTCTAAAAGAAAAAATTCGTACTTTTAAGATTTAGATAGATACTTGTACAATTTTCTTACTTTTATTATTGTTTGTTATACTGTGATGGTTTTCGTATCCACTTCGTCCCTCGTCCTGTCTATGATTCGGATGTGGTATATATTATCTTTTATAACTATTTGTTTCATTTAGTGTTTATGACAATTATGCCGACCAACGAGACATAGATGTTTTTCTCTTGGAGCTATGTGAACCGGAAATTCCAACCGACCCTATTGTCGAGATGTTAAATTTAGTTGAAAAAGAAAACAATTACTTGAAAAAAAATTGAAAAGAATTGAGGAGGAGAAGATGAAATTGGAGTTGCACGTTGCGGATGTCCTCAACAATCACAAGATCAAGACAGATGCAATGCGCTTGAAGATTAGAAAGATTAGAAAATATGTCATTCATACTGAGGCTTGATACCATTATGTAGTTGGATCAATTGTTACCTTGGTTGTGATTATGATCGCATTTGTTGTTACATTGAATTTTTTTTACATAATTTCAATGTATGGCTTAATTAGATGCTCTAGCGAGCTATATGTTGTTCAATGAGAACTATGTATGAACTTTATGTACTTATTCATGATGTTGAACTTCTATTAATTTGGTCACTTCACTATTCATGATGTTCTGTAATGGTTTTTGACACACTTAATTATATATAATGCATGCAGATGAACCGACAATGGATGTACGGTGCACCTCTGAGTACATTAAGGGCGTTCATAATTTTCTCGGAGTGGCTGAGACAAACAAGCAGAATGGTTTTATGTGGTGTCCATGCCCTCTCTGTGAGAATACAAAGTCTTACTCTAACAGGAAAACCCTTCACATCCACCTGATTGAGAAGGCTTTCATGCTACACTATAATGTTTGGACCAAGCATGGAGAAAGAGGGGTTATGAAGGAAGACAACGAAGAAGAAGTGGATGATGACAAATATCTGCCCCCTGAATACGGTCTGCAACGGGGGAAGTTAAAGATCAAGAGGAACCAGACGATGTGCCCAATGATGATCTACGCCGGGTCATTGTTGATGCAAAGAGACAATGCCAAGGTGAAAGGGAGAAGTTGAAGTTCGATCGCATGTTAGAAGATCGCAAAAAAGGGTTGTACCCAAATTGCAAAGATGGCAACAGAAAGCTCGGTACCAAATTGGAGTTGCTGCAATTGAAGGCAGACAATGGTGTATCTGACAACGGATTTAAGAAGCTACTGAAAATATTGAAGAAGAAGCTTTCAAAGGATAACGAATTGCCCGACAGTACGTACGGAGCAAAGAAGGTTCTTTGCCCTCTAGGATTGGAGGTGCAGAAGATACATGCATGCCCTAATGACTGCATCCTATACCGCGGTATAAAAGCATGCCCGGTATGCGGTGCATTGCGTTATAAGATAAGACGAGATGACCCTGGTGATGTTGACGGCGAGCACCCCAAGAAGAGGGTTCCTGCCAAGGTGATGTGGTATGCTCCTATAATACCACAGTTGAAACGTCTGTTCAGAAACAAATAGCATGCCAAGTTGATGCGATGGCACAAAGAGGACCGTAAGAAAGACGGGAAGTTGAGAGCACCCGTTGACGGGTCGTAGTGGAGAAAAGTCGAGAGAACGTGGGGGGGACTTTGTAAGTGATGCAAGGAACGTATGGTTTGGTTTAAGCGTGGATGGCACTAATCCTTTTGGGGAGCAGAGCAACAATCATAGCACCTGGCCCGTGACTCTATGTATTTATAACCTTCCTCCTTGGTTGTGCATGAAAAGTTCATTATGATGTCAGTGCTCATCCAAGGCCCTAAGCAACCCTACAACGACATTGATGTGTACCTAAGGACATTAGTTGAATAACTTTACCGATTTGGAATTGAAAAGGTGTACGTGTGTGGGATGGGCACAAAACAGCAGGAATTTGACCTACATGCATTGCTGTTTGTAACCAGCAAAGATTGGTCTACTCTCAGTAACCTTTCAGGACAGACATACAAGGGATACCACGCATGCACGCATTGTTTAGATGACACCGAAAGTATATATTTGGACAAATGGAGGAAGAATGTGTAACTGGGACATTGTCAATTTCTTCCGACCAACCATCAATGTCAAAAGAAGGGCAAGCATTTCAAAGTTCGAGGCAGATCACCGGAAGAAGCCCGTCGTCCATACTGGTGATCACATACTTTCTATGGTCAATGATTTACAAGTAATATTTGGATAGGGTCCCGACGGACAATCTATTCCGAATGACGCTGATGGACGCACACCCATGTTGGGACCTACCCTATTGGAAAGACCTAGAGGTCCGCTCTGCAATCGATGTGATGCATGGGACGAAGAATCTTTGTGTGAACCTTCTAGGCTTCTTGGGTGTGTAAGGAAAGACAAAAGACACACCGGAGGCACAGGAGGACCAGCAACACGTGCACGAAAAAGACGGCATGCCTCCAAAGTAGTAAGAAGGTCCTGCCAGCTACGCTCTTACCAAAGAAGAGAAGGAAATCTTCTTTGAATGTCTGCTCAGTATGAAGGTCCCGTCTGGCTTCTCGTCGAATATGAAGGGAATAATAAATATGGCAGAGAAAAAGTTCCAGAACCTGAAGTCTCATGACTGCCACGTGATTATGACGCATCTGCTTCCGGTTGCATTGAGGGGGCTTCTACCAGAAAACGTTCGATTATCCATTGTGATTCTATGTCTGTTCCTCAATGCAATCTCTCGGAAGGTGATCAATCCTAAAATCCTACCAAGGTTAAGGAGTGATTTGGCACAATGTCTTGTCAGTTTCGAGCAGGTGTTCCCACCATCCTTCTTCAATATAATGACGCACGTCCTAGTTCATCTAGTCAACAAGATTGCCATTCTGGGCCCTGTATTTCTACACAATATGGTCCCCTTTGAGAGGTTCATGTTAGTCTTAAAGAAATATGTCTGTAACCGTGCTAGGCCAGAAGGAAGCATCTCCATGGGCCATCAAACAGAGGAGCTCATTGGGTTTTGTGTTGACATCATTCCCGACCTTAAGAAGACTGGTCTCCCTCAATCATGGTATGAGGGGAGACTGACTAGAAAAGGCATGCTAGGAGAGGAATCAATAATATGTAGGGACGGGCATTCTTGGTCTCAAGCACACTATACAGTTCTACATAATTCTACCTTGGTGACCCCATATTTCAATGAACACAAGAATATTCTGCGCTCCAAACACCCAGAGCAGTGTGACGACTAGAATACATGTGAACACATCAGGACTTTTGGCGGTTGGTTGCAAACACATCTCATGGGTGACACCACTATTTCTGATGAGCTGTACTCGTTGGCCGGGGACCATCTTCAACTGTATTAACTTACAAAGGGAATGAAATAAATGTGAATACTTTACACGATCGCCCAAAATAGTGGTGTCCGCTTAGATGCAACAACCAAGAGGGGAAAGGACACATATTATGGTTACATAGTGGACATATGGGAACTTGACTATGGACATGATTTTAAGGTCCCTTTGTATCAGTGCAAATGGGTCAATCTATCAGGAGGCGGGGTACAGGTAGACCCATGGTACGGGATGACAACAATGGATCTGAACAATCTTGGGTACATAGACGAACCATTCGTCCTAGACCATGATGTGGCGCAGGTTTTCTATGTGAAGGAACCAAACCGAGAAAAAGAAAAGATAAGGAAGCGAATACATCATATGATGAGCCAAAGCGCCACATAGTTCTTTCAGGGAAAAGAGACATCGTGGGAGTGGAGGGCAAGACAGACACGTTTGAAGATTATGAAAAGTTTCATGAAATTCCTCCCTTCAAAGTCAAGGCTCACCCAAGCACCCTGTTAAACGATGAACATTATCCATGGTTACGGTGCAATAAGCAAAGGACACAAGCGAAGAAACAGTGAAGACTTTCTCTCCACAACTATTATGATGATGCCTTTGATCTAGAATATCACTGTAGTTACATGTCAAGGATGAAATCCCTTTGTAACAGATGAGTTTTAGCACATGGTATGATGGTGAAATGATGATACCATGCCAACTTTCAACCTTTTCAGAGTTCATTTTTAGTGCTTTTCAATTTCAGGGTCATTTAGCTCAAGAAAAACAGTAAATGCATGAAAAATACCAAATGAAGTCAGAAAGGGTTGAAAATTTATGATGTGGCTTTAAATGGTGCATTTTGAACACACAAAAAGTCTGGAGTTCAAATAAGTTCAAATAAATGAAATCCCTTTGTAACAGATGAGTTCTCGTCTGAAACCCTGATACATCGAAAGAGATTGTCCATTATGTACATGAACTGCATCCAGTTTTTGCCATAACCCTCTCAACTTTTTAGCACATGCTATGTGGTGAAATGATGATGCCATCGCAACTTTCAACCTTTTTAGAGTTCATTTGTAGTGCCCTTCAATTTCAGGGTTATTTAGCTCAAAAGTTAGTAAATGCATGAAAAATACCAAATTAAGTCACAAAGGGTTGAAAATTGATGATGTGGCTTTGAATGGTGCATTTTGATCACACAAAAAGTTTGGAGTTCAAATAAGTTCAAAAAAATGAAATCCCTTTGTAACAGATGAGTATTCGTCCGAAACCCTGATACATCGAAAGAGATTGTCCATTTTGTACACGAAGTGCATCCAATTTTTGCCCTAACCCTCTCAACTTTTTAGCACATGCTATGTGGGTGAAATGATGATGCCATGCTAACTTTCAACCTTTACAGAGTTCATTTGTAGTGCTTTTCAATTTCAAGGTCATTTAGCTCAAATAATGAACTAATAGCAAAAAGAATGAAGTAGAAATTATATAAAATTTATGCAACTAAAATTATCAAAGTATTTTTTGTTCAAAACATTAATACCAAAAAGAATTTTCATAAAGTATTTTTCGTTAAAAACTTTAATGGCAAATTAAAATAACAAAATCTGTTTTTGATTGAAACACCCATTTAAAATAACCTAAAATTTACCAATTTCAATATAATGATAAAACACAATAATATTAAATAGTAGGAAAAAGAATCACTCAAAAATCTATTTTTAAAGTAAAGTTATTCACAACTAGTGATTCACACAAATTCCAAAGAATTCAAATTTGAAAACTAATGGCACTAACAGAAAGTTTATAATTTTTGTGACCTAAAGCGAAAAGAATCACTCAAAAACTCTAAGTATTTAGCTATAAGTAGAAACAAATGAAAATAAATAAAGCAAAAAAAACAAAAATATTGGGAAAAATAAAAAATGCCGCCTACTAGGCCTCCACGGCCTGTATATGACTAGAAACCCAACCGTTAGTCGGGCTAGGACGCAGGCCCGTAGCAGGCCTAGTAGGCCCACAGGCACAGTGATTGACACTAGGCCCGTAGGCCTGCATTAGAGAAGAGCTCGAGAGGGCAGAAGCAGAGGGGCTTATAAACCACTACAAGCGCCTCTCAACTAGCGAGGTGGGACTAAACATTTGGCCGCGGGCAGCACCACCCTTTAGTCCCGGTTGGTAGCACCAACCGGGACCAATGCCCACTTTTGGACCCGGTTGGTGGCACCAACCGGGACCAATGTCCACCTTTAGTCTCGGTCCGTGCAACCAACCAGGACCAAAGGGCTCTGCTTCCCGCCCTTTGGGCTGGCGAAAACAGACCTTTGGTCCCGGTTGGTGGCACGAACAGGGACTAAAGGGGTGCATTGGTCCCGGTTGGTGCCACCAACCGGGATTAAAGGTTGGGGCATATAAGCCCACACTTAGGAATTTTCATATTTAATCTACAGTTACCCCCAACGACGCCGAGCACATCGACGCCGCCAGTCTGCGCCGACGCTGTCCACCGTCCCCGTCGTCGCCGTCGCCGTTAGGGCCCCCGAGCCCGCGCCCCGGCCCCCGCCCGCCCCCATCGTCGCCGTCACCATCGCCGCGCCCCTGCCCTATCATCGCATTTGTCATCGTCTCCCTCCTCCCCGAGCCTTCGCCGCCCCGCAGTGAGCCACGGCCGCCCCAGCCCATTTTTTTCATATAAATTTTTTTGTTCATGATAATGATTGTTAGATTATGATGTTGACGATAGATGATGATGTTGATGATAGGCAAATAAACATAGTAGTTTTTTTTTGTTCATATAAATTTTTTTGTTCATATGATAATTTTTTTGTTCATAGAATCTTTTTTGTTCATAGCATTTTTTGGTCCATGTATATATGTATGTATGGATGGATGGATCATATGATGTTTTCTATGTTCATTGAATATTTTTTGTTCATAAAATTAGTTAAAATTTACCAAGTTAATAAGTTACTAACACTAGTGGAAAACAGGGAACTACTCCCAGTTCTAGAGGGCCTTTAGACTCAGGACTAAAGCCCAAAACCTTTACTCCAGATTTCTTACGTACCGGACAAAAGGGGCTCTAAGTGGCTGCTGCTGGGCACCCAGGCAGGAGGATCTTTAGTCCTGGTTGCTAACACCAACCGGGACCAAAAGGCAGCCTTGCATCAATAGCTCGGAGGCGTTGGGGTTTTTTTAGAGGGGGGGGGGGGTTAGGGGTTTTGGAGGGTTAATATAGTGGTTTGATCATATTGTGTTAGCTAGCTAATAGAGAGAAGTGACCTCTCTTTCTCCGTGCTTGGTCGACGTTAGCTACTATACGTATAGATAGAACTGGACACACTAGCTAGTAAGAAAATGAAGGAACCATTAATTACAGAAGATCGTCATGAACATATACAGAGAGAAGTGAACTCTCTTTCTCTGAGATTGGTTGAACAACAAGTTTTCATATATCTATCTGACGCTACTACATATATACAATATAACATCTCTTAAAATCCCTAACATCTAAAATCCATGTCAACTTTCACATGGAATTCTTCGTCTTTATGTATGACGTTGTCAAGAAAGAATCCCGCCAATTCCCCTTGAACTGCTCGTATGCGATCATGTGGTAGGAGTTCATCCCACATCTACCACAACTAATTTAAAGAAGGGGGTCAATACATATATATGAATGAAACTCAACACAATTGATGGTAATAAAATAAAATTGTGAAGATTGTTTACGTACTTTATATTGTTCGTTGGAGTAGCCCCGCTGAGAGATCGAGTTGTAGATGAACTCACAAACGTAGTATTCACATAAATTATTCCCGCCTTCCTGCCACAAGCACTTTACGAGAAACAGAGTTCAATCAAACTGATAATCGAGCATGATATATGGTATTGATGAAAGTAGAATCAATGCGAGATGCGCGGAACTAACTAGTACTACTTACTTTGGGGTGTATAAATCGCAGCTCCCTGTGCAGACCCGGAACCATTCCGGTGAACTTTTTCCACACCCTGCCTGGCAAAGGATATGATTACTTGATATCCGGAAATGAATGAAAGTTGTTGATATGTTGCGATAATGATGGATTTAACTTACTTATGGAGCATTGCAATCATGTCTCATAATCACGGGGATCTTTACGTCTCGAGTCTAAGACAGTTACTATTCCCCCGTCAAGGTTAATCTCTAGCAGAATAAAGTCGAAGCTACGCACGCATAACTCGTCAATTACATTACTATAACCTCGAGTAAGCGAAATCGAATATGCACAAGACAGTAACACTCACTTAAAGTTGTAAGAAAAGAGTATTTTAGCTTTGTTTTGATGTCGAAGTAACGATTGTAGCAAGTTATCCTTGGTATCTTTGACTCTCTTTTTAACCGTCCATTCATTTATGGTATTTGGGTTAATAACCCAATGTCATAGATTTGTCTTTTTTTGCATTCGGTGATCTTCAATCTGCATAATATAGTGAGGATATATATACATGCAATAAAAGAGCTGAGCTATAGAGACTTAATTACAGAAGTAATACTTCAAGACAGTAACAAGTCATGAGTTTTTTGTCGATGGCGTCTTGATTGAATAACGGAAATAACTCCACAAATTCAGTAGGAAACAAGTCAACTCCAATGAGGTCGTGATCATCTTTAATTCTCACCAACATACTATCCTTCCCAGACTTCGTGCAGGTATCCATGTACCATTCATGCAATCTTCGCATCATCGTTGTTAGAGGAGGATTATCAGGTTTTACTGCCTCTAAGGTTTCAAAGTCTACATCATCGCTCAGGTAATCACCAGGATTAGTACCGGGCAATAGCCTCGGATGATTAGCGACAATATCGCTAGACACCTTGAGCGGGGGGCACGATTGCTTCGCCTGTTCGCTGAGCTGGGGAATTGTTTTCCCACTTCTTCTTCGTTCTGCTAATCTTGCATCAATGGTAGTACTTCCCGACCACCGCGCATCTTCATATGTCCTTTTAATACAGTGGACATAATTGGAATCCGGTGGAGGTGGTGGTGGTTCTTCAGGGCATCCAGAGTGCGCTTCTCTTTCACCGGATCTACCGTTTCCTTCGGAAGTGGAGGTTTTCGTTCAAAATGGGCCTCCACTTGGGCTGCCATGATGTCATCGGTTTCCTTGTCAGTCCTCTCATATGGTAATTTTTCCGGAGCCTTGAGACATGGGTCGTACTTGAATTTCTTCCCGCCTCTGCTTGTACTGCTAGCCACCGGAGCGGCACTTCTCTCTTCCGCCATTACTGACGCGGCGGAGTCAGCTGACATGCAGGAGGAGGCAGAGTGCTCCGACGCATTGGAGGAGGCGGAGGAGGAGGCAGAGTGCCCTCATGCGTTGGAGGAGGAGGCGGAGTGCCATGATCACTCGCCGGAGGAGGAAGAGGAGGAGGCGGAGTGCCCTGACTCGCCGAAGGAGGAGGAGGAGGCATCCAATTTGGAATCTTGATGTACTCCTTCCTCCATAGACAAGTATTCCTTAAAGCAGCTCCCAGATCAATGTCCCCTTCACCTGTAGGTAAGTCAAGATCCAACTCCTAAAATACCTCCATTATTTCATCCACTGTCACAACAGCATAGCCATGTGGAATTGGACGGCAATGAAAAATTCCCTCAGCTTGAGGAGGTATAACAGAGCCGACCGCCACCTTCAAAGTAAGGTTCTGCAATTTAGTCATTAGCCCGCAATTTTGAGCCTCTGTCATACTATCCATCGGGTAGTGAGGAGCCGTGAAATCAGGCTAAATGAGCTCTGGGGAAGCCACACTGCTTCTCCACTGACATGGTGGGGTAGCTTCTAGGGCAGCATCGAAGCAAGGATCTTCGTGCCACTGAGATGGTTGGCCAGTAGCTCGCTGGCTCTTAATTTCCACTAGCGCTGCTATTCTTCCATTGAGCTTCTCCATTTCGCTCGATTCCACTTTCCTCTTTCTCTCTCAGCTTCTGTAACCACCACTGCCGGGAAACCCTTGCACCCACGGAACGGAGCCAGGTGTGCCTCATGTTCGTCTAGGGTGCTGAGAAATCCCGAGGGCCTCTGTAAGCTCGTCCTTCTCTCTGTTGGGAAAAAATGTCCCTTCCTGTGCTGCCTTGATATATTTCTGAAGGTTACAGATGGGTATTGCAAGTTGCTCGTCCGTCCAAACACACTCCCCTGTTTCTGGGTCCAAAGTTCCCCCAACCCCGAAGAACCAAGTCCTACAATGATTTGGCCGGTGCAATGTTGCTGGTTGGACCCCTTTAGCAAGCAGGTCTTGCTCAGCTTTGTCCCACAACGGCCGGGATTTGTAGTAGCCACATGACCCCGTGTGATGGTGATACTTCTTCTTTGCAGCATTTTTCTTGTTTGTCCGATAGCGTCCCGATCAGCGTCTAGCAATGGAATAAGAGTAAGGACAACCCTAAAGTTTCTTATATCCAGGATAGACTGAAAGGTGATCTTTGGACCTCGTCGATGACAAATTTCAGCCTCCAAACAGAGGAGGATCCGAATAACCCAGTTATAGAGCCAAAGGTCAAGGCGTTTGCTCTTAAGAAGATGGCAAATCTGTTCAGGAACTGGAAGAAAGAGTTGAACACAAAGTTTGTCGACAAAGGGAAGACTCCTGAATTCACTGGTCGATATGAGAAGATAAGAGATCACTGGCCTGCCTTTGTGGAGTACAAGAAATCGGAGAAGGGTATGAAAAGGTCACTGAAGTTTCTTATGTCCAGGATAGGCTGAAAATTGATCTTTGGACCTCGCCGATGACAAATTTCAGCCTCCCGCTAGAGGAGGATCTGAATAACCCAGTTATAGAGCCAAAGGTCAAGGTGTTTTCTCTTAAGAATATGGCAAATCTATTCAGAAACTGGAAGAAAGAGTTGAACACAAAGTTTGTTGACAAAGGGAAGACTCCTGAATTCACTGGTCGATATGAGAAGATAAAAGATCACTGGTCCGCCTTTGTGGCCTACAAGAAATCGGAGAAGGGTATGAAAAGGTCACTCACAAACAAGAAAAATGTTGCAAAGAAGAAGTATCACCATCACACGGCGTCAGGTGGCTACTACAAAGCCTGGCCGTTGTAGGACAAAGCTGAGCAAGACCTGCTTGCTAAAGGGGACCAACTAGCGACATTGCACTGGCCAGATCGTTATAGGACTTGGTTCTTCGGGGTTGGGGATCTTTGCACCCAGAAACAGGGGAGTGTGTTTTGACGGACGAGCAACTTGCAATACCCATTCAGAAGGTTCAGAAATATATCAGGGCAGCGCAGGAAGGGTTGTTCATTCCCGACAGAGAGAAGGACTGATGACCCACAGGTATAGGCGACATATCATAGTCCTTTAGATAAGTAAGAGTGTCAAACCCAACGAGGAGCAGAAGGAAATGACAAGCAGTTTTCAGCAAGGTATTCTCAGCAAGCACTGAAATTATCGGTAACACATAGTTTTGTGATAAGGTAATTTGTAACGGGTAACAAGTAACAAAAGTAAACACGATGCAGCAAAGTGGCCCAATCCTTTTTGTAGGAAATGAAAAGCCTGGACGTACTCTTATGTAAAGCAAAGAGCTCCCGAGGACACATGGGAATTACTTTCAAGTTAGTTTTCGTCATGCTCATATGATTCGCGTTCGTTACTTTGATAATTTGATATGTGGGTGGACCGTTACTTGGGTGTTGTCCTTCCTTGGACAAGCCTCCCACTTATGATTAACCCCTCCCGCAAGCATCTACAACTAGGAAAGAAGAATTAAGGTAAACCTAACCATAGCATGAAACATATGGATCCAAATCAGCCCCTTACGAAGCAAGGCATAAACTAGGGTTTAAGCTTTTATCACTCTAGCAATCCATCATCTACTTATTACTTCCCAATGCCTTCCCCTAGGCCCAAACAATGGTGATGTGTCATGTAGTCAACGTTCACATAACACCACTAGAGGAAAGACAACATACATCTCATCAAAATATCGAACGAATACCAAATTCACATGATTACGTATAACAAGACTTCTCCCATGTCCTCAAGAACAAACATAACTACTCACAAAGCTTATTCATGTTCATACTCATAGGAGTATTAACAAGCATTAAGGATATGAACATATGATCTTCCACCGAATAAACCAACTAGCATCAACTACAAGGAGTAATCAACACTACTAGCAACGCACAGGTACCAATCTGAGGTTTTGAGACAAAGATCGGATACAAGAGATGAACTAGGGTTTGAGAGGAGATGGTGCTGGTGAAGATATTTATGGAGATTGACCCCCCTCTCAACGAGAGGATTGATGGTGATGACGATGGCGATGATTTCCCCCTCCCAGAGGGAAGTTTCCCCAGCAGAACAGCTCCGCCGGAGCCCTAGATTGGTCCTGCCTAGGTTCCGCCTCGAGACGGCGGCGCTCCATCCCGAAAGCTTCCTTATGATGTTTTTCAGGGAAAAAGACACCATATAGCAGAAGATGGGCGTCGGGGGCCTGCCAGCGGGGCCACAAGACCTGAGGGTGCGCCCAGGTGGCACGGTGCGCCCTCCACCGTTGTGGCTGGCTGGTGGCCACCTCTGGTGCTTTCTTCGCCCAATATTTTCTATATATTTCAAAACTAATATCCTTGAAGTTTCAGGACTTTTAGAGTTGTGCGGAATAGGTCTCCAATATTTTCTCCTTTTCCAGTCCAGAATCCCAGTTGCCGGCATTCTCCTTCTTCATGTAAACCTTGTAAAATAAGAGAGAAGGGGCATAAGTATTGTGATATAATGTGTAATAACAGCACATAATACAGTAAATATTCATATAAAAGCATGATGCAAAATGGACGTATCAAATCCCCCAAGCTTAGACCTCGCTTGTCCTCAAGCGGAAGCCGATATCAACAAATATGTCCACATGTTTAGAGATAGAGGTGTCGACAAAATAAAATACGAAAATGAGGGCATCATGATCATCTTTAGAACATCAACATATATTGTCATATAATTTTTCATGCTAAAGTAACAATTCGTTCACAAGGTAAAGTATGAACCAAAAAATTCATTGAAAACTAACAAACTATGATCTCAGTCATTGAAGCAATTGCAATTTATCATAACATCAGAAAGAGTCAATTAAAGAGCTTTTCAGTAGGTCCACATACTCAACTATCATTTAGTCTTTCACAATTGCTAACACTCACGCAATACCTATGGGTTCAAAGTTTCAATCGGACACAGAGAAAGATAGGGGCTTATAGTTTCGGCTCTCAAGCTTTTACCTCAACTGTAATGTAAACAATAATATAAAAACCTACATCCGAGTGGATATATATATCATGTCTCTCCAACACATAGTGCTTGCCAAAGGAAAAAATGTAAGAAGGAAAGGTGAAGATCAACATGACTCCTGTATAAGGGTAGAAGATAAAAGTAAAAGATAGGTGATACGTCTCCAACGTATCTATAATTTATGAAGTATTCATGCCATTATATTATCATTCTTGGATGTTTTACAATCATTTTATAGCAACTTTATATCATTTTTTGGGACTAACCAATTAACCAAGTTCCCAGTGCCAGTTCAATTTTTTGCTTTTTTTACATCGCTGGAAATCAATATCAAACGGAGTCCAAACACAACGAAACTCCTGAAGGATTTTTTTGGCCACAAGAAAGCCAGTGGGCCAAGGAAGCTCCTGGGGGGCTGCTCGAGGGGAGCAGCACCCACCAGGGCACACCAGGAGGCCCAGGCGCGCCCTGGTGGGTGCTGCCCACCTCGGGTGCTCCCTGGACCGCCTCTTCGCCCTAAAAAATCCCAAATATTCCGAAACCCTTCGGCGTAGCCCTAGATCAGAAGTTCCGCCGCTGCAAGGCCTCTGTATCCACGAGATCCAATCTAGACCCCGTTCCAGCCGGAGGGGGGAATCATCACCGGTGGCCATCTTCATCATCCCGGCAGCCACCATGATGAGGAGTGAGTAGTCTACCCTCGGGGATGAGGGTTTGTACCAGTAGTTGTGTGTTTAATCTCTCCCTCTCTCTCGTGTTCTTGAGATGTCACGATCTTGATGTATCACGGGCTTTGTTAATATAGTCGGATCATATGGTGTTTTCCCCTCGCTATCTTGTTGTCATGAATTGAGTTTCTCCCTTTGAGATTTTGTTGTTATCGGATTGAATACTTTTATGGATTTGAGAACACTTGATATATGTCTTGCAATTGGATACCCGTGGTGACAATGGGGTATCGTATTGATTCACTTGATATATGTTTTGGCACTCGACCCACGGATTCCCAAGGTGACATTGGGGTAATCTATGCATAGGGGTTGATGCACGTTCTTGTCTTTGTTTCTCCGGTAGAAATCTCGGGGCACTATTTGAAGTTCTTTGTGTTGTATTGAGTATTATTAATATGAATTTGCTTTGGTGTTATTCTAGTACGAACTCTAGGATAAATCGAACGGAAAGAATAGCTTTGTGTTATTTTAGTACAAACTCTTGAATAGATTGAACGGAAAGAATAGCTTTGAGGTGGTTTCGTACCCTACAAACAATTTATTCTTATGTTCTGCGCTAGATAGGAACTTTGGAGTGATTCTTCATCACACTTTGAGGGATGGTTATATGATCCAACTATGTTAGCATTGTTGATAGATTGCACTAGTGAAAGTATGCACCCTAGGCCTCATTTTCCATCATTGCAATACCGTTTTTGTGTCCGTTTGCTATCGTTTACCTTGCTGTTTTTGTAATTTCAGATTACGAAAACTCATATCTACTATCCATACTACATTTTATCATCATCTCTTCGCCGAACTAGTGCACATATACAATTTGCCATTATATTGGGTGTGTTAGGGACACAAGAGATTTCTTGTATTTGATTGCAAGGTTGCTTGAGAGAGACTATCTTCATCCTACGACTCCCACAGATTGATAAACCTTAGGTCATCCACTTGAGGGAAAATTGCTACTATCCTACAAAACTCTGCGCTTGGAGGCCCAACACGTGTCTAAAAGAATAAAGTTGCGTAGTAGACATCAATAGGCCCTTCGCAGAGGGAAGCAGAGGTTTTCATGCGATTTTATGGTTGGATGCACAAAATCTTAATGCAAAAGAACGTCACTTTATATTGCCGCTTGTGATAAGGAACTTTATTATGCAGTCTGTCGCTTTAATTTCTTCCATGTCACAAGTTTTTATTAAGCTTATTTTCTTCACACTAATAGATCATACATATGTAGAGAGCAATTTTTATTGCTTGCACCGATGACAACTTACTTGAAGGATCTTACTCAATCCATAGGTAGGTATGGCGGACTCTCATGGAAAAACTGGATTTATGGATGTTTGGAAGCACAAGTAGTATCTCCACTTGGTGCAAAGAATTTGGCTAGCATGATAGGGAAAGGCAAACTCAACATGTTGGAGGATCCATGACAATATAACCTCTATTCGGATATAAGAAAACATAACCCATTATGTTGTCTTCCTTGTCCAACTTCAACTTTTTAGCATGTCATATTTTAATGAGTGCTCACAATTACAAAAGATGTCCAAGATAGTGTATTTATATGTGAAGGCTCTCTTTCTTTATTACTTCCTATTAATTGCAACAATGACCAAAACTATGTTTGTCAACTCTCAACAAATTTTATTCATCACACTCTTTATATGTGAAGTCATTACTCTCCATAAGATCAAAATATGATCCTTTTTATTTCTTTTTGTTCTTTCTATTATATTTATTCTCTCAAGAGCATAACAAGAAAGTAAAGCCATCAACTCAAAACTACTCTTTATTATATAGCTCACGAACTCGATTACATAGAGGGAACATAAAGCAAAACTCAAAGCTAGATCATACTAAAAACTTTATTCTACTAAATCAAGATATAACCAAAAACGATCGAACTAAGAAAAACAATAAAAGTAAAGGTGTGATGGTGATACGATACCGGGGCACCTCCCCCAAGCTTGGCAGTTGCCAAGGGGAGTGCCCATACCCAAGTATTTATGTCTCTTTCTTCGGAGCTGGTGATGATGGAGTTGTTGATGAACTAGGCTTATCATCCATCTTCCAAGGCATAGGCTCACCATCATAGAAAGATAAACGAGTCTCCGGGATCCTCAGATCTGCAGTCAAACTCATCCTCTTAAATCTGTATTGATACTCACAGTTTTGGTTTTGTAGGTCATAGATCTAGGATTCGGGATGCTCGATTTTCTCATGATGCTTAAAGATGGCATCCTCAATGTTCTTGGCATCCAGCTTGTGATTTTTGGTGAACCCCGTATCATCATGTGATTGGCGTTGAGTCCATGTTCCACCATCCCTTGGCACTTGAAAATTCACTGCTCCATTGCTTTGAGTCTTGTCTCCACACTTCCAGTCCTCCTTGGCCCCTCAACATCGCGGATGTGCAGCACCCCCTCACGCATCTCAATGGTTTGAGGGTGTTGAAGCACCTCCGCGAGGTAGGGGTTGATGACCTTCTCGAAAAACTTGTCCTTGGGGGGCGCTTGGAGACGTTATGGTGATCTAGATCTGTCAGAAAAATAGCTCGAAACAAAAACAGGAGATATTGCCGTGGTACGGTGGTTAAAACCTTTGGGAGATTATATAATGATTTTTTTACCGACCAAAAAAAGTATTGTGCAAGAAAACGGAGTCCGGAAGGCACACAAGGTGGCCACAAGACCGAGGGGTGCGCCAACGGGTAGGGCGCGCCCTCCACCCTTTTGGTCGCCTCGTGTCTCTTTCGGATTACTTTTCATTTTCCTATTTTTTTAAATATTCCAAAATGGAGAAAATTTTCTATTAGAACAGTTTTGGAGACGGTTTACTTACCTTATCACATATCTATTCCTTTTCGGAGTCTGAAACGTTCTGGAAAGTATCCCTTATGTACTCCTCTGGTGTTACGGTGTCAATTACGTTGGTTTCAACATTTATAGGATTACCTGAGATATACTGTTTGATTCTTTGACCGTTTACCACCTTCGAATTTGTGCCTTCGGTGTTGTTGATTTTAATGGCACCGGAACGCTAGACCTCCTCGATAATGTAAGGACCTTCCCGTTTGGAGAGAAGTTTCCTGCAAAAACTCTTAAACGAGAGTTGTATAACAAAACATGATCACCTACATTAAACTCAAGCTTTTGTATCCTCTTGTCATGCCATCTTTTAACATTTTCTTTAAACAACTTGGCATTCTCATAGGCTTGGGTTCTCCATTCATCAAGTGAGCTAATGTCAAATAACCTCTTATCACCGGCAAGTTTGAAATCATAATTGAGCTCTTTGGTAGCCCAATATGCCTTATGTTCTAGTTCGAGAGGTATGTGACATGCCTTTCCATAAACCATTTAATACGGAGACATACCCATAGGATTTTTATAAGCGGTTCTATAAGCCCATAATGCATCATCAAGTTTCTTAGACCAGTTCTTTCTATATCTATTAGCAGTCTTTTGCAAAATCAATTTAATCTCTCTATTGCCCAATTCTACTTGACCACTAGACTGAGGATGATATGGAGATGCAATATTTGCGCTTGAGAAAGGTGTGATAGATCCCGGGTGCCACTACATCCTCTATAAATAGTAAATTCTAAAAAAAATAGAGAAACAAATCAAAAAAAATCTTGAACTTTGCGTCATCAAATATGACCAAACTTTGTAGGTTCTTGCAAGTTTTCATAACAAAATATCATAGAGAGAAAGGTGTACACATGAGTTTTCTCATGATTTTTGTTTTTGTTTCTATCTTTCTTTTAAAAAAATTATACTTAAAAATATTCTAAATATATATTACAAAAAAACACTACCAAAAATGCAGAAATCTGTTAAAAATAAACTAAAAAAATCATGTATAACAAAAAAATACATTTCAAAGTTGTTAACAGTATATAATCAATATGTGTGATACATACCAAAAATGTACAATGTGTATAAAAAAATAGTCATGAAACAAAAAAATTTGAAAATAAATGTTAACCATCTATTGAGAAAATGTTAAATGTGTAAAAAATGTTCTTGAAGTATATGAAAAATTTAGAACGTGTATTTAAATATTTGAACATAAAAGTCGCCACATCAATTTGATTTCTCTATACTTTATCACAACCATCTTTCCCACCTCTACTTACTTTAGCACCTAAGAGTGCAATTTAGGGTGGCAAGGGTGACCAACGACCCAAATTGGAGCCTCAGTTCTGAACTTTTATTGCTTTACTAGGTATGAACCCGTGCATTGCCACGAGGGCAAATATTTATTAACACAATAAGACGATCACACTAGACAAATCTTGATGTAAAATAAATAAAACTATTTTTTGATTATATAAAGCGTAAGTTTTATTATTATTATTATTATTATTATTATTATTATTATTATTATTATTATTATTTATTAATCTAGCAAAATAGGTATGTGCCCAATTTGATCCAAAGATAAGAGAATGATTGATATTGTTTATCTAAGAATAGGGAATTTATTCCTATTTATTTAGTTACCAAAAAATCGATGAAGGGTGGGAGGTTGGACGAAGTGGTGGTGGGGAGAAAGTGAAACATGAAACCTTATGTTCTTTCTAAGTACTTTCCCCGTTCCTAAATATAAGTCCTTTTAGAGATTTTCGTATAAACTACATACGGATGTATATAGACGTATTTTAGAGTATAGATCGACTCATTTTGCTCTGTATGTAGTCTATATTCAAATCATTAAAAGGACTTATATTTAGGAACGGAGGGAGTAGAGAGTATCATAGAGATATTCACTAGGGGCAGCACAACATAGTGGCATCAACAGGATGATAAAATTCTGGGTCAGAGATATGATTATCACATGCTTTACATGGCTTCTAGATCACACGTATATCAAAGGTTTCCTAAAAAGTCTTGGGGCACGGCATATCCCTGTGGTCTGAATGGCAGTTCACTAGGGCAAGAAGCCCACAACGAGTAAAAATAGTGAATGGAATTCCTCTCTCGGTTTCAGATTTACCGCTTCCGGCCAGAATTTCAGAAATCCACATTGGAAACAAGACAGGAGCAAGTATCCTCCTTGAAAAGAAACTGAACCCAAGACAGGTCCATCACCTCTAGAGACCAAAGTAGTTTCAAAATATGTCTCTCTCCAAGGTGAAGCTTCAACTTCTAGCTTTACTTCAATAAGCATAAAAAAGAACCAACACGCTACCCATGTTCCCGGAGCCTCCTATTCCCACAAGGTTTTGCAACCCTTCGGTTCTTTTACGAATCCCTTTTCCTTCTCCTTATGTGATTGCCCCTACATGATGTACGGAACTAGCTAGGTGTTACCCAACAAGTTTGTTTTAGAAGAGCAAGTTAAAACAAAGTGAAACGATGTAACATTATATCTATTCTGGTGAAGTATATATAAGGGGGCGGGGAGGGATATCAGTAAGACAAGTGAGAGCTGGAGCAGGTAATTGCTTTCATGTGCCAATGTCCATAAGCCATGATAGGTATGTCTTCAATCAACATAAGTTGTACACAACAACCAGGTCACATTGAAACCTCAGCCTAATGTAACAAAACTGGCTTTCCAATCAGTTCCCTCGCCTGGGAAGCTTGAGATAATGCAAGAAATGTTGGCTACGCTGAGCAGTTTCCACTTCACGCCGCAGTCTGAACAGGCATGAGGTACCGAAGAACATACTAAAGTCTTCACTCTTTTAACATGTTCTCGGCATGCCGTCATTCAGAATCCACATAAAAACAAGACATGTACAACAATGTTTATTCTGCCACTCTAAACATTCCATTCACAAAACAACTACATTATTAGTTATGATCTTGTCAGTATTCAGAGTATAAGATACAAGCACAAACTAGAAAGAGTTTCATATACATTACATAGTATCGTCAAGTGGAACAAACAAATAACTAGCCAATCCATTTTTACATATACACATGTTGCTGATTACAACAAACATATACAGGTTTTCAATACCTAATTCACAAATCATATGTATGGGAACCACACACAGCCATGGCACTAGCCCTGAAGATCATATGAATTACTGCTAAAAACAGTGGCACTCAAGTCAAGGGGCTCTGGCCCCTTAACCATTCTCGTTGTTGGCTACACCGGTCATGGACTCATGGTGCCCATAGCACTACCATTACTAGGAGACTTGTAGTGCTGGTGGTGGTACTCGTGTTGGTGGTGCTAGTGCAGGAGCATTGACGACATTTTTGGCCCCAAAGTAGTATGGAGGAGATCCGTAGTAGCTCTCCTGAGGGCCAGGATCCGATCTGTCACTCGCCATCTGCAGCTGGAACCCATAGCAATGTCCTGTTTTTGCTAGGTAAAGGATGATGCGTTAGCATGTACCTCAACTTGAGATCGTGGAAAATGATCCCAATGTAGGTTCTGCGCGTAATGGAATGAACTATTTCCTTCCTGTTGCAATATAACCCAAAAACAAACAAGTATAAGGCAACAAAGGGTGGATTTTATTGGCTCAAAATGGAGCATCAAGAGGAAACATAACCCACAGCCTAGGCAAGCAGCCAACGGCAGGTAAGGTGCCTTTTAGCTTTGAAGTCAACCAACATAATACATTCCTACAGCTCATATTATTATTACTATTTATTTTGATTTTTGAATAGGCTAGCGAGAGCTATATGGGAACTAGACTAATTCCAGTATTCCATGTGAGCTACTCCCTCCGTTTCTAAATATAAGTCTTTGTAGAGACCTCAATATGAACAACATACGGTTGTATATAGACATAATTTAGAGTGTAGATTCACTCATTTTGCTCCGTATGTAGTCCATATAGGAATATCTAAAAAGACTTATATTTAGGAACGGAGGGAGTAGATCGTACATGAATCTTTTTTATTGTAAGAACTCACAGGAACCCACATATTTCGTCCATTATTCTCCAGGAAAGGGCATCCTTCACCCCTGTATGTAATCCTCGCGTCCTGCCTACGGGGATTGGAATGCCAGATTGTCCGAAGATCCGCCTCCGCCGGAACCATCTGCACCATCAGGAAATGAGAATATAGCATATATAGTATCATTTGAAGAAAGATGTAAGTGTTACCAAAATGAATCACTCAACATCAGTTCCATGTTCACAGACTTGACCCTGTGGCGAGGAGCTGGGCGGCTGCGCGACCATCAGGGGAGGGAGCTCGCGGCCACATCAACCACGGAATCTTACTTTTATCTTGACGCCGACAAGGAGGAAGACGACATGCGGTAGTTGAACTGGGTTGTGTTATTCATAGGTGTTTAACCTCCATATTGGTGATTTATTTCCATACGTTTTCTATGCAAAAATAAATAATTTTTCAAAAATAAATTGGCTAGAGTAGCAATTAATAAATTTTGTCTGCTCTATGATGAAATGTTTTTCATTCGTCTCAGCATTCTGGAAAATTATACTGATTCACCCTACTTGATTTCCTAAAGTGTTGCCGACACATATTGCAATAAAACTGAAAGTTACATCAAAATCATCTTAGGTAGCTGTCTCTAGCAACAAGGAAGTCATTCTTGCAATTTTGAGCATTCGATCTATGCAATTTCAGCTCAGTATGACGTCATTTCAACCCACTTGCTAGAATTGTTGTTTCAACACAATTACCGACACCTCCAATTCCCTATTGTGTGTCCATTTGACTCTTTTATATTTCTCATTTATCCTCTTTTTTTGTGTGGTCATCGTCTACTTGATAGACTACGCTAGTGCTACCGACCACCTAAAACAAAGTGAAACCACACAAGATGCTATCTACTCTTGTTCAAAGAAAGGGGTACATATATAGGGGCACTAGTAGAAAACAGGGCTTTGGTTCGGCCAGAAAAGAGCACTAATCCCGGTTGCATTACGAACCGGGACTAATGTGAGCATTAGTCCCGGTTCGAGTGGCTAGGGCACCGTACAGGCATTAGTCCCGGTTCAAATGGGACCTTTAGTCCCGGTTTGTGCCACGCCCGGTGCGATGCCCATTAGTACCGGTCCGTGGCACCAACCGGAACTAAAGGTTAGACCTTTAGTACCGGTTCGAGCCACCAACCGGTACTAATGGGGTTTGAGGCATTAGTACCAGTTCGTGGCATGAACCGGTACTAAAGGTCCCATTATCAACCCCCCCCCCCCCCCGGAACGCCTTTTCAGTTTTGTAAAAAAGCAATAGAAAATGATAAAAACTTCAAAAATTAAAATCCTTCCAGATGTAGTTATGTTACTACATGTACTAGTTAGGAAAAGTTAAAAACTTAAATTTGGACATGTTTTGCAAAAAGTAAAGGGAAAATGTAAAACGGCTATAACTTTTGCATATGACGTCAGAAAAAAACGTATAATATATCAAATGTTCAGCACGAAAATCCACATCCGATTTTGATAGCCTACGGCCTGTTTGCAAATTTTTAGAATCCTCAAATTCTAAAAGGAAAAAAATTATGCTCAAATTTCAGTTTTTTTTATTTTTGTTAAATCTGGTCAAACTATGGTCAAACTACTTATTCAAGAAGTATTAGTGTTACTAAGTAATTATTCAAGAATATAGTGTTACTAAATAATTATTTCAGTTTTTTGATTTTTGGTCAAATCTAGTCAAACTGTGGTCAAAAAATTGTCAAACTACTTATTCAAGAAATATTAGTGTTACTAAATAATTATTTTAGTTTTTTTTTATTTTGGTCAAATCTGGTCAAACTGTGGTCAAACTACTTATTCAAGAAATATTAGTGTTACTAAATAATTATTCAAGAATATAGTGTTACTAAATAATTATTTCATTTTTTGTGAATTTTGGTCAAATCTGGTCAAACTGTGGTCAAACAATGGTCAAACTACTTATTCAAGAAATATTAGTGTTACTAAATAATTATTTCAGTTTTTTAATTTTGATCAAATCTGGTTAAACTGTGGTCAAACTACTTATTCAAGAAATATTAGTGTTACTAAATAATTATTTCAGTTTTTTTGAATTTTGGTCAAATCTGGTCAAACTGTAGTCAAACTACTTATTCAAGAAATATTAGTGTTACTAAATAATTATTGTTTTTAGAACAATAGTTTCAAACTCAAACAGTGAAATGTGTGACTTCAATCTCAAGCTAAATTCCTGAGGGTTAATAGGATTGACATCTTACTATTGTTAGGAAAACAATAAGTGCAAACTTGGAAACGAGGGAGAGTAGAACCCGGAAGTTAAGCGTGCTCAGGCTGGATTAGTGAGAGGATGGGTGACCGTCCGGGAAGTTAGATGATTTGGAATGATGAGGGGTGATTAGATATTAGAGGTTAAAATAATTCAGAAATTTGAAAATCAAGAAACAAAATCAAAAAAAATTATAAAATTCCTTTAGTACCGGTTGGTGTTATCAAGCGGGACTAAAGGTGGACCTCCAGGCAGCGGCCACGTGGAGGGCCTTTAGTCCTGGTTCGTATAATAACCGGGACTAAAGGCCCTCACCAACCGGGACAATAGGCCCTTTTTCTACTAGTGGGGGGAACCAACATTCATGTAGGTAAAGCACTTATTATTATCTATGTGTGATGAATTCATTTGAGTCACGATGGGCATATTGTTATTATTGCAATGTGTAGGAGAAGACAATGGTGGGCAGTTGAACTGAATATTATTCTCACATGTCTTTTATCTTCAGAGGTGCTTTTGTTTCCATATGTTTTCAGGTTATGAAAAAAATCTCTATGCAAATATATATAACTTTTCAAAGAGAAATTGGCGAGAGTAGCAATTAATAAAATTCATATGCTCTATAGTGAATTTTCTTTTTACGCATCTCAACAATTTGGAATATTATTACTGAATCGCTCCATTAACTGAATTGTATGAAGTAATGAACATTCCTCACTTGATTTCCTCGAATGCTAGCGACATCGATTGTGGTGAAACTCAAAGTTACATCAAAGCCGTCTTAGGTAGCTGTCTCTAGCAACAAGAAAGCCATTTCTACTTGTTTCACATCCACGTGCACAATGTCTAGTGAAACGCATGAGATAATTTGTAATGCTAATCATTTTGAGCATTCCTTTCATGCTGTTTTGATGGCTCACTCAATTCGACACCAAGGCATGGCTTGACAGTAGTTTCAGTCTTGTCATGGATAAGATAGTCGCTTCAACACGGTTACTGATGCCTCCTATTCCCAATTATGTGTCCATTTGAGTCTTTGTGATGAATTGCTCAAAGTTACTGATATATAAAGGGGGAAATCAATATTCACATACGTGAAGCACTTATTATTTATCTCATGTGATGAATTGCTCTGTGTTACCGTGGGTATATAGTTACTTATATAAGGTGTACACATCCTGGAAGCTTGAGGAGGAGCGGGAAGAAAATGGCGGGTGTGTGAACTGAATATTATCATGCACGTGTTTTTTTTTGTTCAGTGGTGCTTTATTTCAATATGTTTTCTTGTTATAAAGAAAGAACTCTATGGAAATATATAGCAACGATACCATTTATCGAACTGTAAGAGCTTTATAAATCGTTCACTTGAATCTCTGGGTGGTAATGACACAAAATGCAATGAAACTAAAAGACACAACAAAGCACTTCAAAGTCTCTGTCCTTCATAGCATCTTCAAAAATATCCCTATAATAGGGCACCAAAAGGTAGTTATTGGGCACCAAGAACTTGGTTTTGCATCACCTGGATTGTTTTTTGCTCCAACAACAACCGTAATAGGGCACGAACCTGCTCCAAGAGCTTCCCTATATTAGGCATGACAATTGCATATATATTGAACGTATTCATATAAAACTCATCTCAAATAATTAGAAAACAAAAAAACACAAATACTACGAACATCTCATAAAATTTATAAACCAAAACATCAAATTATTACGGAGTTCAACACACAATTTATACATCACACAATAAAACGAACATAAAGATGAAACTAGGGATGTTGTTTCGCACTCTTCCCGTTCCACCGTTGTTACCATGTTTAGCACTTGTGTAGCGGATATGTATAGTAACATCGGCTCGGATTATGCGGGGGAGGCAAGCAATTGGGTTAGATTGTAGGAGGCGATTGAGGTATTCGGATGAGTCCTTTGCTATGTCGCTCTAGTAGAACACGTCCTTGCGCAAGAGTCGGTAAAGCAACATGGTCTTTACCCTGAGACTGGATATGAACCGGCTAAGGGTTGCCACGCAGCCCACGAGCTTCTGGACCTCCCAAATTGTTTCTGGAGGTTTGAAGGGTTGATGATTGCTTGTGTCTTCTCTGGGTTTGCTTCGATACACCTCTGGTAGAAGACGAAGCCTAGTACCCCAAAGATGCATTTTCTAGGTTCAACTTTATGTTGAAGCGTCACAAAGTTCTTTGCTCGGGGTCGGAGAGGAGATTAGATCCGCGCATGGATTTGGTGACTATGACATCGACGTAGGCCTTGATGTCGACACCAAACTGTTCATGGAGACACGTCTGCATCGTCCACTGATACGCAGTTGTGATATTCATGGGCCTGAAGTGCATTGTTATATACAAGAGGGGCCCAAAGGGTGTGATGAAGGAGGTATTCTCTTGGTGGGACTCCTTCATGCGTATTTGATGGTAGCAAGAGTAAGCGTCCAAAAAACACAGGCGCTTGCAGCCTGTGGTAGAATCTATTGCTTGGTCGATGTGAGGCAAAGGGGACGGGTCATTCGGGCACGCTTTGTTGAGGTCAATGTAGTCGACACGCATGTGTGAGGGCATATTTTTTTCTTGCTTACCATGATGGGATTAGCGAGCCACTCTGGATGTGCTACTTCTCTGGTGAACCTGAGAACTAGGAGTCAAGCGATCTCCTAACCAATGGCTCGTCTCTTCTTTGTAGAGAAGCGGCGGAGAGCTTGCTTGACTGGCATGTCATCTTAGCCGAGGATAGCATTGTAGCATGTATGAAACGGCGCAACCTCTAACTAGATTGTTTCCGATCTTAAGTTTTGCTCGTCCCCAAAGATGACCTCCAGATCGAGATATCAAAGGGGGCATGCTTGTCGGGCATGCAACCATGGAATCCGGTGCTAGAGGGTTACACACAGGACCGTGAGATTCCCATCTTGTCTAGGGTGCCGGGGAAAATAATGTTGACCACTCCAAGGGATCCACTGGCGTTGGGGGATCGTGTGGACCGTGTGTCGGGGGAGTTTCTTAGAACGATGCGCATCGGTGGCTTGAAAGATCGAAGGTGATTGTTGATGATGATCGATTGGGCGGGCCGCCTCGGGGCTGGTCGAGACCGGCACCATACTCTTTTGAAGTGGTGATGGAGGGGCGTTAATGCACACGGTGTCTCGGTGATCTAATAGAAAGTGATTGAAACTCTACCTAATAATTCAGGAATTTATCATGTACAATGATCTAATAGAAAGAGAACTAGGATTCAAATGTGCATTTCAACAGAATTGGGACTAAACCCACGATCTCTTTTTAATTTGCTCCCAAGATCTCAAATATCCAACAAATCAAACTGAATGTGCTATTAAGCCCCCCTTCTCCCTTGAATTTTACAGCATGAAAGCCAGTTCATGTCAGAGGAACTTTGCCTTCTATCTGTACAACATTGTGTATTCTTGGTGCAGCATAGTAGAAAGTTCATACACCAGGAGTTCTACATCTAGTGCAGATATTATTCGTCAATTCGGTGCGACAAAATGGCAATCCATCCGGAGAAGCCTCAAAACGCAAGGCTCAGATAATGGCAACTCTGGCTGAACCAAATAAGAGAGTAGGAACACGATTCATGAAGAGCTCAGTTATAATTACAATTACAAAAGCTAGCTAGTTCATGGTTCCATCGCTCGGTCACAAGTAAACGGCAGCCGATAGATAATCTGCAGGGAGAACTGCTTTGTCATATCTAGATAGGAACGCACGGCCGGCTTCGACGGCATCATCAATGATGGCAATCATAATAACCAAGAAGAAAGAAAAAACGAAATCGGGTCAAGCCTAGATGCCGCAATAATAGAGGGCCGGCACATAGAGAGGAAGAAACTCAGAGAAAGGTGCATATTATACATGGCGAGGATGAAGGAGGAGCACCGCCGGCAGACATCACGCTTTGAGAGACGTGGACCGTCGCATTGATTTGACCCGAGGGAAGCACCGTAGAAGGCTCTGCTGATGCTGATGCTGATGCTGCTGCTGGTGGTGCGTCGGAGGCGGTATGTATGACAGGAAGAAGGATGGGTCATTGTCAAGCGCTTCCTTGTAGCCCTCGAGGACCGTGACGATATCGTCAAACTGAGGCCTTCTTTCTGGGTTTGTCGCCCAGCACTGAGATATCAGATGGCTCATGGCCACAGGGCACGAAGCAGGCAACGGTGGCCTCGCATTCTGCACAGAAAAAATAAATAGCTGGTTAAAAAATGATGGAACATTTGAAGCATGTTGAACTTGATTAGCATAATGAACTGATGTTTCCCCAAATTCTGAGGTCTGTCTATGGTACTTGCGAAACATTAATACAATTTGGAGAATTCCACAAAATTCAGTCATGAATTAACATTGATAGCTGAGCACCAAACATACTCCATTGACCAAATCTGAGCTAACAAACATGCTCCGTGTACTTATGAAGCAAGGCAAACAACAAATTCTACCCTAGTATGCCACGAAATGAAATCAGTCTTTAGAATCTACAAGTGAGAAACTAGCATCCACACATAAAGAAGTGTTGTGTAAGGATCCATACATACCTTGAGGGCGACAGCTATAGCGGCCTGTTCAGGAGTCATCTCGCTGAATGGAACCAAAGCGGTTAAAATCTCCCACAAGACAATCCCAAAGCTGTACACGTCGACTTTTCGAGTATGGCTTTTCTCCTTGATCATTTCAGGAGCCATCCACCGATAGGTCCCCGTAAACCCCTTGCCGCTACCGCACTGCGACTCCAGACACGAGATCCCGAAATCCGCCACTTTGACCGACATATCTTCCCCGAGAAGCACGTTCTCCGACTTCAGGTCTCTATGGAGTATCCCCTGTGAGTGCAGGTAACTCATCCCACGGGCGATGTCTAAAGCTAGTTTCAGAACCAGTTCGATGGGGACTGAATGAGGCTCTTGCTGGTGTAGATACTTCCTAAGGGAACCCCCTGCCATGTACTCAGTGATGATACAGAATACTGGTGGTTTCTTGCAAGCTGCGACGAACTGCAAAATAAGAAGATTGCCATCAAATTCCGTACGGAAAAGAGACTTGACAAAAGGGTTTGGACGGCCACTATAAGTATTACATTCATTTTAGATCCAACATGGAGCATAAACAAAGTTGGTTGAACCTTCTTACTGACATATGTTCACAACCCAGCATGTAAATTTGGTTCACAGAAAAGCAAAGTGCGAGAAATCAAGAACATTCAGAAGTTGGCAGTGCGTAAAAGCGGATACAGAGAACAGTCTGAACTTAAGTAGCACCAACCATAATACCGTCTGAATTTTCTAGCTTAATAATCCATCCGATGCAGCCAACTAACCTTTACTCCATGTGACTTGTGGGGCCAATGCAAAAAGCGGGATCGATATTCATCTGCACATGAACTATCTATCTATCTATCTATCACTCTCCGGGTCGATTCTCGTTATTAAACACTTATACGATAAGATGCGCTTTTCTCTGCATCTGAAAGCAGTGAAGACTTGAGAGTGGGCGCGCCCTGCATGGTCCACCACCCACTTAAATTACAAAATCCAAGTATCTAACGTTATCGGCTTATCGTGTACAGTGCTGCTGTAGGTGTCGTGAACTCGTCAAGCCTTCCGCGTCACTTTTGTCCAAAATATTCTGTTTACCGGCATCGAAAACCATAGAGAGGCTAAAAATATTTGCAAGGTTGCTTTGACGCACTTGGCCGTACTAACAGGGGCTCTACTAACATAATTCAGGCAAAAGTACAAAGTGCTATTGCCAACTAAAAGCAGCGCTTTGTGAATGGACTCGAATCAGTATGGCTGTACAAGATTAATGATGGAGACAGTGAACTACTATGGAGGAAACAAACGATCATGCGTTGCTAAAGATTTGTTCCGGCAGATCCGTAAATGTCAAGGGATTTCACCATCACCAACATTAGCTGCTACCTGAAATTCACAATTTAGAAGTGTAGATGCTTTGTGGCCCGCGGTTTCTTTAACGGGAATCGCCGAGGAAGGACCACTGTTTTTCTCTCCTCTCCTCAAAAAAAGAAACAATAAAATTGACAGGAGGAGAAAAGAAGCCTGTCTGCCATGTTCTTTCCCTCTTGTTCAGGTTATACATACATAAATAGTGTAAAGAGGCATGAACAATTATTTGCCCTTGTCGATCCAACCGACGAAAGCATAAAGTTTGCACCTTTCATGTGAAGATCGGTTGTGATGGCAAATCCTCAGGCATGGGCACCAACAACCAATTTACAGTACCTCAATTCAGATTCATATCTAATCTAATCTAATCTAACTAATCCGTGGTGGTGACAACAATGGCTGAAAGAGAAGGTAAAAGAAAAAATGGGGGATGGGAGTAGAGAGCGTACGGAGAGGATGTTGTGGTGGCGGAGGCGGAGGAGGAGCGCGACCTCGGAGGCGAACTGGCGCTCGAGCTCGGCGGCGAGCGCGGCGTCCTCCTCGGGCTGGCTGACCATCTTGATGGCGACCTCGCGGCCGGCGTAGCGGCCGGAGTAGACGCGGCTGTGGCGGCCGGAGGCGAAGCGCGCCCGGATCTGGAGCTTGGAGAGGTCGGCGCTCCAGAGCTCCTCGCCGCCGCCCCGGATCTTGGCCCCCGGCGGCGCCACCAGGTACTTGGACCAGGACACCGCCTTCTTGTAGTCCCCCAGCGACAGCCGCCGCTCCAGCCGCCTCCCGGCCCCATCCCCATTCCCGCCGCCGCCCTGCTTGAAGCACTGCAGGCTCTTCATTTCTTTTCTTTTCTTCTCCCCTCGGCTCCGCCCTCCGGCCAGGGGAGCGGGCGGGCGGGCGGGTAGAAAAGGAGGCGGGCGGGCGGGCGAGAAATCAGTCCGAATCAGATCGGATCAGATCGAGCGCGGGGCTCCCGGCGAGTAAAGGCGGGCGCGGCGGCAGGGGGGGGTCTCTGCTGGCGTTTCTTTATCCGGCCCTACATTCCAGTGTCCTCCGACCTTCCATTCACATCCAATGGAGGAAACGGCAGAGGATGGATGGAGGAGGGAGGAGGAAGAAGGTGCTGCGAAGCTGCGGATGATTGCGGGAGGAGGAAGAGGAGGGCGATGGGTGCCGTGGTTTTGGAGAGCGGCCAGCGGCAGCAGGAGGAAGGAGCCAAAGAGCAGAGTAACATGCAGCGAGAGAGATGAGGCTGCTTTTGGTTTGGCAGAGAGTGAGTGATACAGTGGGAGAGTGACAGTGAGGAGTGAAAGTGAACAGAGGACAGTGAAGATGTGGATGGTCGATGGCCGGTCGCCGTCGAAGATGCATCCATTGCGATGCTTTCCGTAGCCGCCATGCGGCGAGGACTATGAGGGATGGCATGCCCTTGCGAGTTGAGGATGGAGCGTGGTCGCATGACACCGGATAGTCTTGTCTGCAACGGAGTGTCCGAGATCGGTGAGTTAACTGTAACCCTCACCCAACCAAGAATCTCATGCATGCTAGACCTGCCTGGAGAATCGGCAGCCTGCAAGAAGATGTTGTATGGTTTCTGGTCGTTGGTCGCATAAGGCACATGTCGCCTCATGGAGTAGGCAGTGACGGGTGAGGTGTTCCGCGTTCAACATCGGTCCTGCATGGCCAGCCAGAGGAAGAATTTGAAGCGAAGCAGGGCTCATGGCCTCCACGTAAGCTTCCAATGGGTTTTCAAGCGCCCCGTGGATATCCTGCACCCAGGGACATAGGTGAAGGCCAGCTTGGACGGTATGTGTCTTGTGATGATGTCGAGAGACGAGCGCGAAGATAAGAGGGGTGATCTCGGTCGTGGATCTACCGTTGATCCAATGGTCGGTCCAGATTTTCCAATTGGCACCGGGAGCCAAGGTCACATGTTTCGTAGGAGCCCTAAAGATGGCGTGAATTGGCTCTGGGACACGACAAGGACCTGACTAAACTCTTGCGTGCTCATGTCCTACAAGCGTAAGCATCAACAAGAGTGGAGCACACTACACATCGATCATAATACGAGCTCTAAACATGGACATCATGAACGAGCACTACGTATCCGCAGTATGAACAAAAACTACACATGTACTGACGGATCATCCAGTTCAACAGAACAACTCAAATCGTACTAAGGAGTTCAACAAACTAGAACACATACTTGCATACTACCAATCAATCACCACTAGCTATCAATCCATCCACTACCGACAAGAAAACAACTCCTAGCATGCTACAAATCCATCACCCCTAACTACCAGAACATCACATTCTAATAGATCGGCAGTGTACAATGCTACAAGATGGTCACAGATCTAACCCTACCACATGCTTACAGATAGCTAGAATGAGTACATAGAAGAGGTTGATTGAACTCACATACGCCATCAGTGCAACTCGAAGGAGGCGCCAAACTGGTCAGAGAACAGGAAGACTCGGATCGACGACGCCGTCAACCGACGGACGAAGAGGAGCGCCGCTTACCTGGTCATTGGTGCCCATCCGCGCCAGAGGGAGAGCTTGAAAGGGGGGGCGGGGGGGCTGGTGGAGGGAGATTGATCGGTGAGGTGAGGTTGGCTATATAGGGCGATTGATTCGGCGGGTTCAATTAGGCGGGTTACGCCGCCAATTCCCCCCTCCCCCCTCCCCCCCGCTTTTTTGGAGACGTGCGTGACCTCGCGCCATCTTCGTGGACGCAGCCGCGTTCCCCTTCCCCGCATCGCAAGAATCTAATGCAGCCTAACCAACCAAATAGATCATTTTCTTCCCGTTGCGGACCTGGTTGGGATGGATGCGGGCTACCAAGCGTGTCCTAAACATCTGTGAATCAGTCTGCACGCATGAATTCTGGCATACCGGCCGCAAACTTGAGAACGTTTTGCAGGCGTCCAAACATCCACATTTCCAACCAAAAACAACCACGTGCCTCCACCGTCCCTCCCTTCTATCCCCAGCCGCACATCTCACACACGAAATGCTCGGTGATGACTCCATCCCATATCATGTCCTCGACATGTATCAGACGTGCCCATGGGACGTGTCCGCGGACATTTGGCACACAATGAGATGGTTCGACTAGTACAAGAAAAAAGAACCTAGGTAGGAAATGTAAGCACATTATTGATGGTTGATATGGTCCATTTGTGGATAATATGCATGGTACGGTACCACTTTCAGCAGCAGCATGCATGCAGATGGAGCCCGTTTTGGCCTCCTTGTGGCTTCACGGGCGGGGCACATCTTAGCCATGTATGCAGCACAGGTCCACAGCCAGCGGATCAAGAGCAATTGGGTACGCACTCGTACAGTCGTACATGTACAGTACATTAAATTCTGGTGCTCGCATTTATTTTGAATTTATTTTAGACCGGCAATGTACGTTCCCGCCGACGATGTTTTCGAAAAATCTCAAAATGATACGCCGGTTCAGTCTCTCAAAGATGCTTATAGAGTAGCATGTGCATGTGTACGTCCATAGGAGTGAGTGTATGCATGTATATACGAGCGCTTACGTGTGTGCTGTGTTGATGAAAAAGTAATGCTGCAGATAAAATTAGATAGAAGTGAGTGTATGCGTATGTATATGAGTGCTTGCGTCTGTACTGCGAATACAATTATATAGGCCCGATCGTACTTTGTGGTACGTATATACGCACAACTTGCAGCCGCTGGGGCCAAATCAACGGATTGGATTAATATTTGGGAGATCGATCGATGATGAGGCGAGATTCTTTTTGACAGCAAATCAAACTAATGTCACGAGCTGCTGGTGGCCCAAATCCAAAATGTTTATTTATTATGCATGTGCATGCGCGCTGCTTTCCCGGCCGACCCCCCCGGGGACAGACACTGCGTGGTGGGCCTGCTTATTCTCTGCTCTATACTAGTAAGTACTTTCTCCGTTCAGAATTACTTGTCACGAAAATAGATATATTTATACGTATTTTAGTTCTAGATACATTTATTTTCGAGATAAGTAATTCCGAACGGAAGGAATACTACTGTACGGCATCCGTACACGCTTTTAACAAAGAGAATAAAAGAGGTTTGATTTGTACCGGCGTCGGTTTTTGGCTCAGTGGTGTGTATAGATATAGCCAATTCGTTTCTCCAAACGTCCGCGAATGCGTCTGGGCGTGTCTATGAATCGTGACTGGTCATCTCTTATTTTACTGCCCCCGCAGCTGCCGTCTCACATATTCGAACCCTCATATATCATGCAGCTCATGCAACGTAAACTATAAATCTACGTAGACCAACAAAAGACATAGTTCGGACATGATCGACATAATTCACATTGTAGGAGTCATTGGACAAAAAAGACAAGTTTTCATCAAAGGACAGTACTACTAAAAATAAAAAATAGATAAAAACAAAGAGACGAAGAAGGGTAGAGGAAATCACCATTTTCTGCCCAGCCAGTCCGCCTTTGCCTTGCCCTATGCCTCTGTCGTTGCCTCTCACTCCGACTGCTCGATGACGAGCCGGAGCACCTTGGCATTTCTGCGGCGGAGCGCGTTCTCCGGATCCACTGGCGCGCGGCCAACACCTCTCTCGCTGCCGCTCGTGTCGTGCGGCCCATGCCTCAGATTCGTGTGTCCTTGTCCGCAGCGGCGCCGGCAAGGGCATGAGTACCTACCGGTGGCCAGGGACACTCTCCGGAGCCGGTAGAGCATGCAAAGAGGGGCATCATACCTGCAGGGGCACGGAACGGCCGGAGCTGGGCGCTGGACACGAGGGGCGAAGATGTCACCCGCACCGCGTTGCAAGGCGGCGGGGGCCGATGGGGAACCTGAGCCTCCGTTGCTACTGCCCCGGTCCAGTCGTGACCCCCGCAGTGCGATGCGGAGGGTGATCTCCTCTATGTTGCCAAGCTCTGTGTTGCTCTTCTGGGATGTGGGATATATGTGGCGGGATCTGCCACTAGAGACGGTGCTACTGCCGTCACTCGGCATAGATCAGAAGGAGATGTGACGAGGAGAGGAGGAGAGGGAAAGGGAGTGGAGTGTAGTGTGTTGACTTCGGTCTAGGGTTCATCTAAATGTGGGATATATATATATGTGGGATCCGGGTGGGCCAGGATGATTAGGTCGGATGTGATGGACACGCCCAGGCGCGTCCGGGCCTCCCCAGACCCACACCATATTTGAACTGGTTCTTAGCGGTGCCGGTCAGCTCGGACATCCGTGCTCAATTTGGAAAGCATGATTAGATCATGTTTTTGGTACCGGACAGTCTGTCTGGTGGGTTTGAGAAGCCGACTGTAGATGCTCTTAGGCTCCGGCGCTTTGGTGATGATAGTGGAGGTGGAGTTGGAGGCGAATCAATTTCAAAATACAACATCCAGCTCGCTCTCAGGAAAGGAAAAAGTACTTACATGATTTTTTTGAAGGGAAAGTACTTACATGATTAATTAGCTAAACGTCTTTTTCGACGGCGGGGGACATATATCGCGATCGCATCTCCTGCACATCCCCATCGTCATGTGGCATGTGCCCTATTTGTCCACATATATCCATCATCCCTCCAACCAATCACATGGGAGATGCAATCATGCATGCAACATGGCACATTGCTACTGGCTTTCTTCTAACTAAATAAAAGGAAGGATATCTTTACTAGTAATATTATTGCACGAAAAGATAGGACCAAGATCATGAGTGACAACTGTTGATTATTTTTTTGCAGAAAACTTTCGATCTATTCATCAACTGTCAAGATAGTACATAGATAGTACATAGAACACTAAAAGTAATATTTACATCCAGGTCTGCCATCATCGCCCCTCCCTCGTCGGAGTTGGGCAAATATTGTTGTAGTAGACAGTTGGGAGGTCGTTGTGCTAAGACCCCATAGGACCAGCGCATCGGAACAACAAGTTCCGCCGATGAAGAGAAGCGTAGATCGAAAGGATCCAACCTACAAACACGCAGGCGTAGACGAACGAAGACCGGATTCAGTCGGATCCACCGAAGACAAAGGCCGACTGAATAGCGACAACTATTGATTAGCTACAACGCTGCAGTGAACCATGACTATAGTACTCCTTTCCTTTCCTCTCAAGGCGAAGATTGAATCAGTTAGCCAACATCAAGGTGCAATTTGTTCAATCAAAATGGTTTCGGTGATACTCCCTATGTCCCATAATATATATAAGAGCGTTTTTAACACTGCACTAGTGTAAAAAACGCTATTATATTATGAAACGGTAGGAGTATTTGTAGTTTGTTCATGTGTCATCTTCGTACTTGTTAAGACGAGTCTTATAATAGTAAACGGAGGGAGTAGCATTTTTTGTTCTTCCTTTCTGAACAGAAGGGAACAGCCTCGACATGCGCACCGACTGATGCACACAGTGACACAGTCATTTCGTAGCTAGCGAGTAGCGAGCCTGACAGGCATCTATATTCTACTCCCTCCGTTCCTAAATATAAGTCTTTTTAGAGATTTCATTATGAACTACATACGGAGCACAATGAGTGAACCTACACTCTAAAATATGTCTATATACATCCGTATGTAGTTTGTAGTCGAATCTTTAAAAAGACTTACATTTAGGAACGGAGGGAGTACATATGATTTGTACTGCGAATGAACGTGGCCGGTTTTGTTCTTTGGAGTAGTCCATCGGCCGACCGTGGCATGTTCATTCAGGCGTACACCCGCACGCACGCACGCACTTTCTTCAAGACATGTTTCGGCAGGCTATCGTGGCTGCATGTTTCTTCAAGACACGCATGTTGAACGTTGTATCTTCATGCAATATGTCTATTAGCATGTTATCCATCTCGTTGTCCGTTTCCTTAATTTTAATTGACAGGGTCAGGTTACTGTCGCCCTGCTGCTTCATAGGGTTCTACTAAGAGAAACAAGAGAAGCAAGCGGGGATATATATTGAGTCAAATGTGACTGCGATCTTGCTTGTGTGAAAAATATACTCATGAACAATTATAGCTCTCATTACTTTCTCTCGCTACGGAACACCTATCCACTTTCTTAGAGCATGCGAGAAGGGGGTAAATGAAGAGGCCTCTTAGCGTTGGTATGTCCTAACAAGAGGACCGAGAACTTATTGTCATGGGTAGCTTTGAGTTTGTATCTAATAATTGAATAAACCCACAAACTTGATGGATGGCAAACTGATTACTACATGCCCTCGTTCCGTGACTACACATTGACTTCAAAGCCAACAACAAAATAATTAGTTGATGAATTGACATCGTGGATCATCAGTTCAATTTTATGGGTCGTGTGCATCACCATGGTGCAGAGGAGCACCCCCTCTTCGGATGAAAAAAATCAATCTTACAATGTTTTTGCATGTATGCCTCAAAAGAACTATTTCCTTTGAGTTTCGGTTTTCCTGCTAACTCCTTTAATTTTTTTTTAAAAAGGGGCGATTTATTACTTTAGAGGTTGAAGCATTACTCCCGACCTCTGCATAACTAAGATGCACACAGCCAAACAAAGTCCTCTCACACAAATAAAAAATAAAAATACGAAATACACAAAAACATGTAGAGTCCGTATAACGCCTAAAGAGGAGGTGAGCCAATCCTAAGATCATGCTACCACCCATATTGGGTAAAAGTATCCCGCGCTGTATCCCCCAATCGTGTACACACCTATGTAAATAGGTCTCGATTCTCCAGCATTGTGGAGAGGACCATAAATGAAGACTCCCGGTACATCTGTAGATAACCTGCATCAGAGAAGTACTTTTATCATTAAAAACCTTATCATTTCTACATAGCCAAAGCGACCAGATAACGGCAAGCGCTCCCATCCTAAGAAGAGTTCTAAACCTGTGATCAATCCCATGTAATCAGTTGTCAAATACATTAGCAACACTACATGGAGGATACAAACCAGAAGTTATCTGGATGACTGACCATATAGAATGAGCCAATTTGCATTCGAAGAACAAATGTTTTATTGTCTCATCATGGTGACAAAAGACACATTACGGACTTCCATGCCAATTTCTCTTAATAAGATTATATTTAGTAAGAATGACTCCGCGACGAAGATACCACGCAAAGATTTTATTCTTAAGAGGTATCTTCATCTTCAAGATCTTCTTTTTATTATCTACTGGCACATCAGACTGGATTAACGCTATATACATAGACTCCACTGAGAATTGTCCATTCACATGTAGGTTCCATCGAAATATATCATACCCATGTGAAAATTGCACCGTGGGCAACCCCTGGAGCGGGATGTACCACGGTTGGAGTCTGGGTCCAATTAAATCTCTTCTGAATGTCACATTTGGCGAAAATGATTGCATTACCGTGGCAATAGTATCACCCTTGTGATGTACAATGTTGTATAGAGCCGGATATTGTTCCCAGAGTGCGGCAAAGCGAAGAAGCGAGTTCGAAGCACGCTTAAAAGATTCGGAAGGCGGCAAAGCGAAGAAACGAGTTCGAAGCACGCTTAAAAAAACACTGCAATTGCTCGTAATCGGGTCATCTTCCATGCGGCGAGAACTTGATGGCATGTCCGGTAGGAGTAGGGATCGGCAATGGGGGCTCTAGGCTAGGTCGGATCATTCCAAGGGTTCAATGGAGCGGTTGTGTGCGAGTCTGGTTGAAAGCTTTGTTGTCATGGGGGCCGATGCCGGTGAATATGGCATTCACGGGCATTGCTTTCCTTCTTGAAGGTGTTTTCGAAGTCCTTGCTTACAATCACTCCAGAATGTGGCTATGTTAGGTGGAATTAGTCTGTTTAGTTTATTGCCGGTGATTTTTTTCCTTCTTTTTTCTTGTTTTTTGTGCTTTCGGCCTAGTTTCACTTATAAAACGGGCCTCTCTATACTTTGTTTTTCATCTCTTAGTGAAATCGGCAAAACACCTGCCTTGGAAGCTATTTTCTTAGTACATACCTACATCGGTCTCAAAAGTGAACTGTCAAGCAGGTCGTTCCTTTATAACTGTGGACCTGTAATTCACATCCACATTCCCTTTTTTGTGATCGGACCCCTGGATGCGGGCATACATCACAGGGCGTATCCGAGAATATAACTCTACGGCTCTACCAGACAATCTAGCCATACATGCATTGCCGTTTGGCCGGAGCTGAATGGGCCAGGTATGCTAAAGAGCATCAAATATCATCTCAGCACAACTCCTCTGGAAGAGTGCTTACTCGCTTGCATTATTAGCTCTTAGCATGTCACTCTCAATGCCTCCGAAACCTACATTACTCATAAACGATGATATATATGCCGGAGCTGGTAGAGCATGCAGAGAGGGGCGCTGGACGCGAGGGGGCAAAGATGTCACCCGCACCCCGTTGCCAGGCGACGGGAGCCGATGTGGAACCGGAGCTTCCGCTGCTGCTGCCACGGTCCAGCCATGACCCCCCGCAACGTGATATGGAGGGCGATCTCCTCTACGTTGCCAAGCCCTTCGTTGCCCGTCCAGATGTGGGATATATGTAGCGGGATCTGCCACTGGAGACGGTGGTACTGCCGTCGCTCGCCATAGATCAGAAGGAGATGGGATGAGGAGAGGAGGAGAGGGAGAGAGAGTGGAGTGTAGTGTGTTGACTTTGGTTTAGGGTTCGTCCGAACGTGGGATCTATGTGGTATTCGGGTGGACCAGGATGGGCAGGTTCAACGTGACGGACACGTCCAGGCGTGTCCGGGCCTCCCCAAACTAGGCATGAGGATTATGAGGGATGATAGGCCCTTGCGAGTTGAGGCTGGAGCGTGGTCGCATTACACCGGACAGTCTTGTCTGGAAGGGAGTGTCCGAAATCGGTAAGTTAACTGTAACCCTCACCCAACCAAGAATCTTATCCTAGACATGCTTGGAGAATGAGTTCCCTGTAAGAATATGTTGCATGGTTTCGGGTTCTTGATCGCAGAAGGCACATGTCCCTCGTGGGGGTAGGTGGTGGCGGGCGAGGCATTCTGCCGTTCAACATCTGTCCTACATGGCCACCCAAAGGAAGAATTTGACGCAAAGCGGGGCCCATGGCCTCCATCGTAAGCTTCCAGTGGGGGCATAGGGCCCTGTGGATATGCTGCACCCAGGAATCTATTTAATTAATCTTGGACGGTATGTGTCTTGTGATGATGTCGAGAGATGATCCCGTAGATGAGAGGGGCGATCTCGGCCGTGGATGTACCATTGATCCAACGACCAGTCCAGATTTTGCAATTGGCATCGGGAACCAAGATCACATATCATAGAAGCCCTAAAGGTGGCGTGAATTGGCTCTGGGACACGACAAGGGCCTGACTAAACTCTTATGTGGCAATTCCTACAAGCGTAAGCATCAATAAGAGTGGAGAACACTACACATCGAGCATAATATGAGCACTAAACATGGACAGTATGAACGAGCACTACATATGTACTGACGTATCATCCAGTTCAACACAACAACTCAAATCATACCAAGGAGTTCAACAAACTAGAACACATACTTGCATACTACCAATCCATCACCACTAGCTATCAATCCTTCCTGACGAGAAAACAACTCCTAGCATGCTACAAATCCATCACCACTAGCTACCAATCCTTCCCGACAAGAAAACAACTCCTAGCATGCTACAAATCCATCACCACTAGCTACCAGAACATCACATTCTCACAGATCGACAATGTACAATGCTACAAGATGGTCACATATCTAACCCTAGCACATGCTCATAGATAGCTATAACGAGTACATAAAAAGGGGTGATTGAACTCACATACACCACCGGTGCAGCTCGAAGGAGGCACCAAATAGGTCAGAGAAGAGGAAGACTCAAATCGCCGACGCCGTCAATCGATGGCTGGAGAGGGGGGGGGGGCACGGTGGAGGGAGCTTGAGCGGTAAGGCGAGGCTCGCTATATAGGGCGACCGATTCGGCGGGTTGTGACAACGCCAATTCCTCCCGCCACTTTTTCAGGAGACGTGCAAGCTCGAGCCGTCTCCGTGGATGCATGAGGTCAGTGCCGCGTTCCCTTTCCCTGCATCAGTCGAGTCTTGCTCGTTAGAAACGGCCGATCCGACCGTTCCTAACGAGTCTGGCTCGGGAGTGCTTTAAGTTCCGTACTACGCGAGAATCTGATGGAACCCAGCCAACTAAACAGGTTGTGTTCTTCCCATGCGGGTCAGGTTACGATGGATGCGGGCTACCAAGTGTGTGAATTTTGGCATACCGGCCGCAAATTGAGAACGTTTTGCAGGCGTCCAAGCATCCACATTTCCAACCAAAAACAACCACGTGCCTCCACCGTCCCTCCCTTCTATCCCCAGCCGCACACCACACACACACACAAATGTTTTTTAGGATAGCCTCCGTTCCATGTCGTGTCGTGGACACGTCCTGCCCGTGGGATGTGTCCATGGACATTTGGCACACAATGAGATGGTTTCATCACCGGAAGAAAAAGAAAACTTAGGTAAGAAACGGAGACATCATTGATGGGTGATATGCATGTGTATGTATCCATTTGTGGATAGTATGCATGGTATGGTACCACTTTCAGCAGCAGCAGCAGCAGTATGCATGCGGATGGAGCCCGTTTAGCCTCCTTGTGGCCTCACCATGTGAGTATGCAGCACAGGTCCACAGCCAGCGGATTAAGAGCAATTGGGTACGTACTCGTACAGTACGGCATGTACTAGTACGTACAGAGAGAGTGGGAAATCAGTGAGGATCGAGGTTAGTTAAGACTTAAGACTAGTGTTGCAGATACAATTAGATAGGCACAACTTGCAGCCGCTGGGGCCAAAATCAACGGATTGGATTAATTATTTGGGAGAAAGATCGATCGATGATGAGACGAGATTCCTTTGACAGCAAATCAAACTAATCAAGAGCTGTTGGTGGCCCAAATCCAAAATGTTTATTTAGGAGCACAGTACTATGCATGTGCATTTTTTCGTGCATGCGCGCTGCTTTGCCAACCCCGGGGACAGCCACTGCATGGTGGGCCCGGCTATTCTCTGCTCCATACTACTATTCGCCTCTTGTCGGTGAGAGAGAGGAGGTTAGGACGGCCGTACGACACCCGTACACGCTCTAACAAAGAGAAGAAACAGGGTTAATTTGTACTACTAAGCCTTCAAACGTCTGTGGACACGCCCGAACGTGTCTATGAATCGTGACCAGTCACCCATTTTTTTTACATCATAGTTCGGACAACGACAAGAACAAGTTTCACATCATAGTTCGGACATAATTGACATTTCACATCATAGCCATCAATGGACAACAACAAGAACAAGTTTTCATCAACAGATAGTACTAAATACAAACTTTTTAGATAAAACAAAGAGATGAAGAAGGGCAGAGGAAATCATCATTTCTTTGCCAGCCGGGCCGCCTTCGCCTTGCCCTATGCCTCTGCCGTTGCCTCACGCTCCGCCCGATCGATGGCAAGCCAGAGCGCTTTGGCGTTCTTGTGGCGGAGCGCGTTCTTCGGATCCACTGGCGTGCGGCCAAAACACCTCTCTCGCTGCCTCCCTCTCTGCCGCTCGTGGTGTGTGGCCCATGCCTCAGATTCGTGCGTCCTTGTCCGCGACGGTGCAGGCAAGGGCCCGAGTGCCTACCGGTGGCCGTGGATGCCCTTCGGAGCTCGCATAGCATGCGGAGAGGGGCATGGAACGGGCGGAGCTGGTAGAGCATGCAGAGAGGGTGGCATACCTACAGGAGCGCGGAACGGCCGGAGCTGGGCGCCGGACACGAGGGGGCGAAGATGTCACCCGCACCGCGCTGCCAGGTGACGGGGACTGATGTGGAACCCGAGCTTCCGCTATTGATGCACTGGTCCAGCCGTGACCCCCGCAACGTGATGTGGAGGGCGATCTCCTCTATGTTGCCAAGCTCTGCGTTGCTCGTCCGGATGTGAGATATATATATGTGGCGGGATCTGCCATTGGAGATGGTGCTACTGCCGTCGCTCGCCATAGATTCGAAGGAGATTGGACAAGAAGAGGAGGAGCGGGAGAGAGAGTGGAGTGTAGTGTGTTGACTTCGGTCTAGGGTTCGTCCGAATGTGGGATATATGTGGGATCGGGGTGGGCCAGGATGGGCAGGTCCAACGTGGCAGACACGCCCAGGTACGTCCGGGCCTCTCCAAACCCGCACCAGATTTGGTATGGTTCTGAACGGTGTTATCAGTCAGCTCGGACGTCCGTGGTAAGTTTGGAAAGTCCGATTAGATCATGTTTTTTGTGACCGGACAATCTGTCCGGTGAATTTGAGAAGCCGACTGTAGATGCTCTTAGGCTATTGTTTTGGGCGCTTTGGTGATGAAGGTGGAGGTGGAGTTGGAGGCGATCTATTTCAAAACACAACATCCAGCTCTCTCTCAGGAAAAGGAAAAAGGAGAGTACATGATTAATAATCAGCTAAACGTCTTTATCGACGGCGGGGGACATATATCGCGATCGCATCTCCTGCATATCCCCATCATCATGTCATGTGGCATGTGCCCCATTTGTTCATATATATCCATCATCCCTCCAACCAATCACATGCGAGCTGCAATCATGCATGCCACATACCACATTGCTATTGGCTTTTTTCTGACCAAAAGATTGATATCTAGCTATCATTATTATTTTATTACGAAAAGATGGGACCAAGATCATGAGTGACACCTCTTGATTAGCTACACCGCTCCAGTGAACCATGCCTTGTGCTCCCTGATCATGACTTTATTATTCTTTCTTTTTCCTCTCAAAGGCCAAGATTGAATCACTTAGCCAGCATGAAGGTGCTATTTGTTCAATCCAAATGGCTTCGGTCATATTTGCTTTTTGTTCATGTCATCGCCGTACTTGTTTTTTCCTGCTATAAATGACTTTTTAATTGACTCATATTGTAGCATCGAACGATAGAAACATAACGAGCATACATCCATCCTCTTCATAACTAGGATGCACACAGCCAATAAACAAACAATCACCCTGACAGAGAGCAAAGTCATACTACCTCCGTCCTGGTTTTTTGGTCCTCATTGTATTTCGTGTCATACTTTGACCATAGATTGAACTAACAAAATGTTCATGCATGTAACAAAAAATTATATCATCGAAAATTATGTTCAAATATGAATCCAACGATATAATTTTTGTTAACATGCATTAATATTTTGTAAGTTAAATATTTAGTCAAAATTTGGCACAAACTACAAAGGGGACCTATAAACCAGGATGGAGGTAGTATAAGACTGAAGCTATGCCTAGTCGCAAAAAAAGAAGTAGGAAAAAACCGAAGTGACCATCGGCACCAACCATCTCTTGACAACACAAGGACTACGATAAAATGTTCTCCAGAAGCAACGCCTGCAAGAAGTGAACGACGCGCAAGCGCCGCCGTTGCAAAGACGCGCAAGTACCACAGAAGGTTAGATCATGGATTTTCACCTCGAAAATCAAGTCCGAGCAAAATTCGAGCAATGCCTTCATCAGGGTGGTCTATGGATCTGGATGTAATTATAGCTGGTAAAAATGACTATGCGTTGCAACGTAAGAAAAAACGACATGCAGATAGCCTAATGATAATGACTGAAGATCTTCTGCCTGTCGCTGGCACCCTTACCCGGATAACCGCCTTACTCGGCACCCTTACCTAGGACTACGTCGCTGGCACCACCGTTTGCGCTTGCTGCTGATTACCTGGCCCGAACAACCACCTTAGCCTGCAATCTAATGCCCTAGCTACCTGGCATCGCCAGCACCACAGCCCATGCTGAAACCTTGGACAAGGCTAGCAGATCAACCAAAGCAAAGCAGCAATGAAGGGGATTATTTTACCCTAACTACTTATCCCCTATAAGCACCTTCTAGAAACTTCTATTTACAAATGAACACAAACAATTCAAGCAACAATTATAGGCTCCATCATTTTTAGATAGTTAGTTTAGTCTAAGATGGTTATCTAAAAATATTTATGTATGGTTCTAATAAAAAAATGTGGAACTATCTTGGAAGGGGCATAAAGATGACAATTAGCCTTTTGACACTTATAAACAAATGGTTAATTTATGTAGATGAAAATAGCATAAACATACTGGGCTTATTACATCCGTTTAGTCCTACTCCTATAATTTTGGCACACACATTCGATAAATTTAATAGACACGTCCTTTTGAATAACGTTTCATGATGTTTGATGTCACAAAATGTCAGAGTTCTGAAAAATCACGTTGATATTGTTTTTTTTTGGTATTTTGGTAAACTCGGGTGTAATACACCCATTGTTCGGGAATTCGGTAACTGGTAACTGCTCGGTCGACTACTGATTAGTGATTAATCGGTTAATCGGCCATTTAACTGAATTAATCGGTTGATCATTAATCAGTTGCACATGAGAGACGGGGAGAAGAGGATGGGAGGGGATGGGGGTCAGAGAAGGAGGCTAGGGCCGGCGACGGGAGCAGGGAGATCGCCGACGGTGGCTAGGGCCGGCGAGGAGAGGCCATGCTCATGAGGAGGCAGGAGAGGAAGGGGCGCAGCCGCTGCGATTTGGGAGAGGGAGGGTGCAGCACCGGAGGTTACGGGGCCAGCCAAATAATGGCCTGGATTGCCGCTTCGGCTGCCCACTTCTTTTTATTTGGATGCCGCTTCACTTACCTGAACCATCACCGATTAATCGGTTTGACAAGCAGTTAATCGTCTGACAACCGATTAAATGCCAGTTAATCGGCTTGACCATTTAATGAACCGAGTATGTGCTATTCGCCTCAGTTAGGCACTGAGTAGCGATTAAATGGGCATTTAAATGGTAACTCGGCCGAGTACTGTACACCCGAGAGTAGAAAATCCACTCTCCTATCTCACCAGAAAATTTATAGTACTTCTTTTTTTTAATTGTCAACAGGGGGAAAGACTCCCCACGAGTAGTAATGAAGGCACCCATGCTATACCATGAATCGAACGGAAAGATTGCAGCCTTGTAACTACAAACATAAAGTTGGTAATTGTACGCAAAAAAAAAACATAAAGTTGGCAATCGGTTCATCAATAAATCAATTTGACGCATAAACTGATTAACAGAGCTGCAATGCCAAAAGAATATATAAATTAGGAGGCACCTTTTCTAGAAAAGGTGTATGCTGCACAAAGAGATCAACATTGATATATGACTGAAAAACATGCGCTCTTACGACTTCACCGGCCAGCAAAACAAAATAACATAAATCAAATATTTCTCAAGGCATAAATTAACCTGTAGGACTCCAGTGCCAACAAATACCTAGTTGTCCGATTAGTATGATGGGTTGGTCTCACTGGAGGGGCAGCGCTCTATAGCCTTGGATGTAGAAGCTCACTGACACGTTGCTACACATGCATAAACTTCGTGCAATTGTCATGCTCTTCTCGCACTGAGTAGATAGCAAAATAAACAAACGCACAAAAGAAAAAATGATGCAAGAATCATATGCTGCCATGACCTGTTCTTCTTACCTGAAAAGTGCAGATATTTGCGGACACCATATGCCATTCTTGATCATCTACAGAATAGCATGGCAAATATAGAAAGAAAAAAAGTTCGATACCGATGGGTAACAATGATAAAAAATTATGATCAAAGCTTGGAATAAACACATCTGCAACCCTCCAGAAGAGCATAACTAATCAACAAACCCAGATTGTATGATGAACTGAGGAGTGTTGGTATGTACTCCCTCCGTAAAGAAATATAAGAGCGTTTAGATCACTAAAGTAGTGTTGTAAACGCTCTTATATTTGTTTACAGAGGGAGTAGCTAAAAGGAAGAATAGTGGATACGGGAATTAACATACAGCTGCTGTTCGCTCAAATTCCTCTGTTAGTTCCACCTCATCGTTTGACATTTGCATTGGCTTAGCCTCAGGCGTGGCCCCGCCTGAGCAGATTAACCGCCGTACGTTGCCGCTGCTGCTGCTTTAGTGTGCTCGTGCAGCACCATCTGCTTCGTCGCCTCCACCTCTCGTCGCTGAACGATGCTTGAGGGCATCGTCATAGCTGCTTGTGCACCTACCGCTGTTGGCCGCGCCAGAAAGTGTTGCTAGTTGAAAACATCCATGCACCATGGAAGGCCACGTCGGGAGTTGGGTCACCGGGTCCGAGGGCTACCGTATGCTTCGCTTTGTGGGCCGCGTTTGCCATGGGACGATCATGATGCCTGGGCTGGAGTGCATCGTGCAGCAAGACGTTGCAAGTCGAAGGTCGTCGTACGTGGGACATACATACGCCGCCGTTCGGCCTCAAGTTCCACACCCTGGTAACCAATAAATCGAGCATACTACCGATCGCTACTTTGACTTCGCGGCAGCTATGCTCCTGGATTGCATCCAATCCGGCAATACGTACACACACTGAAATGTGATTAGGATATGATTGTGTGCTAGACAACGCCGGGTATGTTGCATGGTGACGGAGATTCAACGGCAGCGCCACAAACGAAGGGGATGATGGCATGATGCAACCGTGTTGCTGGATCCATAGTGGGGAGAGGTCCCACCGTTGCCGCCGGGGAGGATGGAGCTTCGGGCCGTGGGCATCGTGCTCCACGATGACAAAGCTGTGCGCCGCCATGGATGGAGCTTCTGGGTGATCTTCAGAGGCATGCTATTGTGCTAGCCCTAACCGCTAGGGATTCGAGATGCGTGTCAGCCAGCGGCCACGATGTTGTTGCGTGTACCGGTGACGCTTATTTGCTGGCCTACCTACCCATTGTGTAAGTTATAATAGAGCATGTGAGGAGGGGCAAGATGAAGTGGTTGCGAGTAGTGTTGGTATGTCCTTTAAAGAGGACATGTAACATATGGTGGAGCATAGTGTTGAGTATTCTTAGTAAGATACTTGCCTTTATTTTCTTGGAAAAAAATCCAAGAAAATACAAAGTAATTCGTTAAATAAGAATTAAAATGAAATATCTAAGATACATTTTGGAAGACAAATATTGCCCAAGGCTTCAACAAGAGGAACTGCAATTAGACTGGAGTAGTGACACCGCCGCACATAGAACAATAACATTGCAGTTAGTCCATATATTCCATTACAAGTATTTTCAAGGCTTCGTCGCATCTTACACTCACCCTCCGGTGCGATTGGCCGCAAGATGCTTCTTCGTTGCTGTTTTGGGAGCCACCGTGGAGGCCTGATCAGGATTGGTCACTAGCATCATTGGCGACAAATGTGGTGGCGAGGGATACTGTGACAACCTGGATTTTGTCATCTCTCTTTTTTCCGGACTTTCATTTGCATTTGCTTTGGATTTGGAGTTTTGAATCAATTCAAATGGACTTGAACACTTGGGCCTACCATTGATTTTCATCCAAGTGACCCATTCACCTCTAGCTCACCTTTTCTTCTCTGACAAACTCCAACAAAAGCCCAATGAATATTTCACATAAAAGAAAAATATTCATTTTCCTCCCTGAAAATCACTTCAGAGGAATATGCTCCAAAGCAACCCCTAGATTTCTTGCTCCAAAAATCCTCAATAAGTTCACAAATATTCTTTGGACCCTAAGGCACCTTCCTGAGCAAAAATATTGCATAACTTTTTGTAGTATTTTTGCTAAAGAAAATCATTTTTGTTCTAGACAGAATGGTCACTTTGCACAACAAGTATATTTTTGCTTGATCTTTTGGGGCTGATCTTTTCTAAGCTTGATTACCTTCCTAAGAGATTGCTAAACCCCAAAGCACAGCCCTTAATTCTCTCTAGATTTTTCTCAGTGAAGCTCACAAGTTTCTGTCCAGAAACTTGCCAGGAAGATAGCCAGACATGGTGTTTGCTCTTAGCTCAGCCTGATGCAAAAGTTCACGCGACGTTCGTCCAAGGGGGTTGGCATGCGTCCGACGCGCTCTACGTGGCGCCAACTCCTCTGTTTCGCGCGCGCTCGCTGCCCAAGCTGCCGCACCTTGGCAAACCATGAAACCATCTTCGTTTGAACCTTCATAACTGCACCCTGGCGCTCGCCGACGCCGGAGCTCGCCGCAGCGAGCACGTGCACAGCGCGGCCACCGCAACAATGCGCCTGTGCCCCTTTGCTCGTCGGGTACCGCGCTCTTGTGCTCGTTGCACCTCGCCTACAAGCCCTGCCAGATCTCCGGCGTTTTCCCCCTCTCTCACTGACGCCTTTCGTCGCCAGGCGAAGCTCCAGAGAGCTCCGGCCAGCTCTCGATCCCCGCCTCGGCCTCGCCTATAAATAGAGCTCGCCCAAGCTCGTTTCTCTCCTCACACACACTCAGCACATCTCCACACACCCGTAGGAAGCCACAGCCTGACCGGCACTCCTCGCCGTAGAAAGTACCGTTGCCGCGCCGCCCGCCTCTGTTTCCCTCTCTCTCCCCCTCTGACCTGACAGCTGGGGCCCGCTGTCAGCCACTCAGGCCGCGCCCGAAGCGGTATGAGTGGTGGCGCCTTGGCGGTTTACGCCTTCGACGTCACCCCCCTGGTTTTTCTTTTTATTCAAATTTAGTTCAAATTTGACGAGAACTTTGACTAGCTGTAACTTTTATTCTACAAGTCCAAATGAGTTGATTCTTTTTGCATTCTGTTCTTACTGGAAAATCCTAGCAGCGCACCCAAGATGGAATTTTTCCTTACCGCCTAGAATTTCTGGTAATTTTCAGAAGTGTTCTTGATATTTCTTTTTGTCATTTGATTTATTTTTAGAAGGTGATGTTTGTCTTGAAGGCACCCAGGAGGAGTGTGAAGCTCCTCTGCACTAAGGCAAGCCACGACAACATTGTCATGGTGTATTTGCAATATCCATGATTTTCTACTTGAATTTATATGATATTCATTGCATATAGTTTTAAAATAAATAAATGCTTGTGTTATTTTAGTTAGTCATTATCAAAATGCTTAGTTAACAGAAATGAATGCTTGAACTAGTGAGATATAGTTTGAGTAGTTGATCTAAGTAAGTTTTCCATCACTATGTTAATATGATCATCAGTATTATTTTTAGTATATGCATAATGAGTTTTATTTGTTAAATGCCAACTTAAGTGATGAGTATTAGTAAACCAGTAAGAAAGGACCAGAGATGTTGAAAGTTGAGTTTTTACAAGTAGAACTTTGAATAAGGCTGATCTGTTATTGTTAAGTGATATATGATGCATGATACATGGTTGCATAAGCATGGCATGTTGTGACTCGAGCATTTTTAGTTTGAAGTTAAACCTGATAATAATTGAACTTGAACTTAAAGTTGGTCGGGTCATGGTGCCACTGAATCGGGCTGACAAGTGCAACCACATTTGCCTTAGTATGGGGAGGTCGTTAGTCGTTCCGTTGTCATGCCTCTTGTCGGTGCCTCCAACAAGGGAAGGTTATTGCCGTGTGTTATCCTGTCCCGGTAAGTAGACATAACCTTGTGGACCTGTTGTTGTTATGGTACCTTGTCCCCGTTTGGGGCTGTTTATTTGCCATGACGGTGGTTGTTTTGCCTTTGGTAGGCTCGGTCACCCATGACTAATCCCAGTGGGGAAGTGGTTGGAGTGGCCATAAGAGTGTCATGGCAATGGGAGGGTTCTATCGGAATGTCGTTGGTCCACCCGAATGGGAGTGCGAGGCCATGGGTTCCGTGGTGTGGGTAAAGTGCGCTTCCTCTGCAGAGTGTATTAATCTATCGACAGCCGCGCCCGCGGATAAGGGCCCAGTTCGTAAGTAAGTCACACAATGGATCGACTTCCATAAATAATCTTGCACACCAAGTTATTTGCATTACACTGGTTGAATCATGACGATGTCAGTGAGACTGATTGTTGTGGTATTACTTGTGATCCGGGAGTGATCACTGGTTGGTTACGAGGTAACCTGTTTAACTAAGTGTGGTTCCGTTCGTGATCCGTCGTGATCACTGTTCGGTTGCGAGGCAACCTGTTGGTACGAGAGTCCGAGTGACTCAATGCACAAGTTTGGTCACTGCATGAGTAGCATGTTGATATTTGCATTGAACTTGCTAAAATGTCATGATATTCTTTGTCATTATGGTTTTGTTTGTTGTGAGCTTCCAAGTACATTCAATGTACTGACCTGGCGTGTTATGCCAGATTTCAAGAAAGTCTAACTGGATCGGTGTGCTGCCGTGTCTAGACCGCGTCCCCATCGGTGTCCCTGTGCTATGGAGTCCCGCTACGTCGTTGTTCCGCTGCCATGTAGATGCCGTGCTCGAGGCCCCTTTATGTTCACTAAATAATCTACATATTGTTTAGCCGCACCGTGTGTGCCGCTTGGCCTCGCTACTTGATGTAATGTCACACTATGCTTCCGCTAGTTTCAATAAAGCGGTGATTTCTGTATCGAGATGTTGTGTGTTGCCAGAAGACATGATCTCTGGGTTTGACAATGATAATAGGGACTTCGCCTTCTCAGTGGGGGTGAGTCCATCTTCAAATATTCATTGCCATAGATTACCCTAAATTCTTCCACCTTCTCATTGGGGGCAATGTCCGGAAGGTTTGACAATGGAGGCGGTGCTTGTAGCACACTACTAACGATGTTGGTAACAACTCCACAAATTGGTCGTCCATGCAGCCTGCCAGAGGTGGAACTGGTGGCACCGACACCCTAATCCCCTTACCCTGCGTAGATGTTTATGCGCCGAATGCTTTGGCGGTGAGGGAGGCAGCGCGAAGAATGAATCCCCAATGTGGTCATCCATTCATCCTGCCTGCGGTAGTAGTGGCGGCGCCATCAACTTACCACCATGACCTGCCCGTATGTAGACACGGTGGATGCGCGGGGAATAATTCCTCCAAGTGGTCGTCCACATGACCTCGTGGCGATGGCAGTCTTTTCGCCGGCACACTTACACCTCTTACCCTCCTCGGATGTTAACGCGGGAAATGGGGTGGCAACAAAATTATTTCTTCGAGTAGGATTGAAGAAATTTAGTAGCGGGGGGCTTACATTATATAGGTAGGTGGTGGAGGTATGGTACATGGTTTTATTTTGAAGGCTGCATCAAGTGTTCCGAAAGTACATGTGGTTTCAAAACTACGACCACCATCGACATGTACTATGAGCGGTTTCAAAATTCCAATAGCCTCAACCGGGAAATTAACCGCCTCAGCTAGATTATTAGAGGCGACTTTGCAGAAATTTACGAGCTCGCCGGATAGATTTTTTTTTGCCTAGAAAGCCATCCGAAGAAACAGGGAGCCCGTTGGATGGCCGGACTGGCCGGTCTAGATAACTAAGAATAGAAGAAAAATAGTTACCTCTATGGGATGAATGGGGGAGCAGATTGGAGTTTTCCTAAATATGATCTTTAGATGATTTTCGAAGAAATCATATGAAGTAGTATTATATTTTGTATGTACAACAAACACTAGTAGAAAAAGGGCCTATTGTCCCGGTTGGTAAGGGCCTTTAGTCCCGGTTGGTGAACCGGGACTAAAGGTCGGCATTAATACCTCCCCTTTAGTCCCGGTTCAATCCAGCACCGGGACTAAAGGCCGCGGCCACGTGGAGCTCCACCTTTAGTCCCGGTTGGTAACACCAACCGGGACTAATGGAAATTTTATGATTTTTTTTTTGAAATTTCTTTTTGAATTTTTTTTTGAAATTTTATTTTCAAATTTCTGAATTATTTTAACCCCTAATCTCTAATCAGCACCCATCATCACTGCTCAATTTATCCTCTTCTCTAATCACCCTCATCATTCCAAATCACCTAACTTCCGGAACGGTCACCCATCCTCCCACTCACCCAGCCTGAGCACGCTTAACTTCCGGGTTCTATTCTCCCTTGTTTCCAAGTCTGCACTTGTTGTTTTCCTGACAATAGTAAGATGTCAATCCTATTAACCCTCAGGAATTTTGCTTGAGCATGAATTGACACATTTCACTGTTTGAGTTTCAAACTATTGTTTGACCACAGTTTGACTACAGTTTGACCAGATTTGACCAAAATTCAAAATAACTGAACAAATTAGTTAGTAACACTAATATTCTAGAATAACTGAACAAATTAGGATGGATGTGAAATTTTTAGACTTTTGTACGATGTGAATGTCATTGTATCATGTGAACTTGTAAAACTGCAAAGGAATGATATGTTGCCTTTGTAATTTTAGTGTTTCACGTGAATTTCATTAGCAGTGTTGGGTATCTAAGGAGAATAAAATTCCTTAAAATACACAAGACAGTTTTTATATGAAAATGCCTCCGACATATAGAGCATTGGAAGCAGTTTTACTCTCAGAACTGCCTGTGGGGTCAAAGAATTTGGAGGTGATTCTGGAACCGCCTTCGACATATGTAGTATTAGCCACACAGGCTTTGAGGTGAAAATGGTGAATTGCCACTGGCCCATATAACAAAACCACCTCCAAAACCCAATTTTGTACTAGTGATCAAGTTCGCCAGCTTTGAAGCCTCATTTATCAGCAAACACACTCCTCCTTGTAAATAAGCATTGTCTCCTTTGGATGGAGAACAACATGAAAGCACGAGCGGCAAAGATAATCTCAATTGGAGACCGCAGCACATATCCATCGAAGTTTATTTATTTCATGTAGTTCAGATCCCTCGGCACACAACTGAATTATTATTCGTATATGAACTAAAACCACAACAAAAATTATGGGATGGATGGAGTATAACTTATCACCCGCATGTAACAAAGCATATGACTAGGAGAGAGATCAGCACAAAGAACTAGGGCAATACGAACTTCCTACAAATGATATACACGAATCCATTCGATTGCACCAAACAAGTTAAGGGTAGTGTACTGGCTGCACTAACAACTGTACTGGCTGCACTAACAACGCAAATCGGCGGAATGGTAAAGATATGCCATCACCCGACACTAGCTCACCGTTCTACTGCTCGCTGCTCCATTCCAATGACGTACGATGTGATTTAGATGTTGTGTGTACATGCGATATACTACGCTTTTTCTTCTACTGCATATTTGTGTAGCCGATCCGCGTTATTGTTGATCCTGTATTGGATTTAATGAAGCTGGCAATGTTCTGTGGTCACCTGTCCAACCGGAGCAGGCCAACACACCAAATGGTGGAATACATGTCTGGTTTTGTTCGTCGGTTGCGTCCAACGTCGCTTGTTCATTCAGGTGTACGTGTGAGGTGGACTCTTGTGGCCTGTCTTGGCCTCTTTCCTGGAGACTACAGTACAGACGTCCATGGTGTGCATCTGCAGGTGCATAAACACGAACCAAGCATGTGATGTGAATATCTTGTAATTGGTCAATCCGTCATTGTGTTGCCGAGATGGACGATGCCTAGCTAGATGCTGCTACTGTACACTATACTTTGAGCACCTGGTTTACTCTGCTAAGCAAAACTTGTTCTTTCAGGACTACGACGGATCTTGTAATTTGTAGATCTGTCATTGTGATGTGAAGATGGACGATGCCTTTCTTGATAGTGCTACTGTACACTATACTTTGAGCACCTGGTTCACTCTGCTAAGCAAAATTTGTTCCTATTTCACAGGAAGTGCCACTGCAGCCGATCTACACCTTCCTCACATTAGGAAATGGACCACATCTCTGGAACTTCTCGCTCTCCTTCGTTATCGCAGAAACCGATGGAATTTGTCTTCTAGTCATACTAGTGCAGGTCGTGGCGTTGAAGACAAAGCATCAGCTGGGCGACGGTGTCAAGGCCTGATAGTTTGAATTATCATGTAGCCTCACATTCTTGATGCTTCCTAAGCCTACATTATCACCCATGACCAATGGAACATGTGTCATGTTTTTTTTCTTCTCTTCCTATGAAAGCAGGCCAAGGTCTCTATGCAAACACGGGTATGTTGTGTGCTATCTTCATAGCTTGGGTTCTAATGGGACAAATGAGAGAATCCAAGGTGGTATGATATATATTGAATGAGATACGAGTGTGATATTCACCGTGAGAGAAAACCACTTGTAAACAATTATAACTCCCATTGTTTTGGGCACACCTATCCACTGTGAAAATAATCATAGAGCACTTGAGGAGGTGCGAGATGAAATAGTTGCGACTCGTGTTGGAATGTCCTTGCAAGAGTACCGGGAAATTGTACGGTGGCACATAGTGTTGAGTTTTTTTAAGAAAGATATACCGAAAGTCAATTTGGCTTTGGCAGCATATGCTCATGGGGCCAAAAAAAGTTGAAATGAAAAAAAATCATGATAAATATTTTTTGTGTGCTTAGTCACATCATAATGCTACCTGCAAATTTTGATGCAAAAATACTTAACATTTTGGCTCGTGCAAAAAAATAAATCGAACACCAAAAGTTACCCCAAATTTCTTTTTTTTTCCGACGAAACACCCCTGCTCCGTTTCACATGAAAATTGTCAAGCATGTTTGCGACAATAATACAATCATCTACCAAAAATTTCAAAAAAATTCGAGAACATTTTAAAAAACCATGTTACTATTCACCCAAATTTTTTGCGACGAAAAATTTAAGTCAACACCACCATGGTTTCCCCCAAATCTTTTGCGACGAAACAATTACTTCTAATTACAAGAAGTTGAGTGAAACATGTGCAAGGTCGCATCAAAACACCATCAATTATGACATATTCAATTCTGTACTCAGTTTGGTTTGGTAGGGTGAAACAGGTGCTCCACTCATAATTGAGTCATATGATCTAATTACATAGGAGTTCACCAGCTTAACAGTTCTAAAACATCATAGATCTGAAGCATGTGATCCAGATGAGAACTAATTAAGTCCAATCTAAGTGACACCAGCTTGAGGAAAAAAGGGAGAAAAATTCGCCGCTTAAAATGAAATGGCATAGGAGTTCCATCACACGTTGTTAGATGATATTTAGCATATCTGTATGATTTTACAAGAGTGAGTGATAATTATCAGATCTAAGATACTGTTTGGATGTCTTTTATTTAGAAAACAAACAAATCAGGTTATAGATCTTCACGTCATCTCGCTCGTTTGTCTGTCCCACTGCTAGTCTCTGATGATGAGCAAGTATACATTACATACTGGCCCAACAGTTGGGTCTCCATCTATCTGACGGATGGTGCATTCCGCCTCTACCTGAGATGTGTGCATGGAGATCTTCTGATCTTGTTCAGCGGTGACTGTTTTGGGGAGCAGGAAAGCTCAAGGAGCGTCGAGAGCTTCGTTTTGCTCAGGTGCACTGGCTGGCTGAACCATCATGTGCCAGGAAGCAGTACTGTGATACATTGGTTAGTAAAGACTGTCTGGAAGCACCTTCATGTTCTTTGGCGGTGTCAATCAGTCCAACATCAACTGAAATGGTGCCAGGATAAGACAACACACCATCTGGGAGAAAAATCCTCCGATTCGTGATGCCTCCCGAGCCTATGTGACCCATGACCTCCTTTATTTTGCTCTGCTTGTGAAAGAGCAGCTATATATAATTAGCGGGTATACCATCAGCTAGGTCTCCGCACGGGAACGTATGTCATGTGCTATGGTTCGGAGGAGAGCCGAAATGAGAGAAGCAAAGGTCATGCTCTATATATTAACTCATATACGTGTGTGATCTTGACTGTAAGAGAAAAACAACTTCTGAACTAGCGGTTCATTTATTAATAATACTGTAAATAATAATGTTGTAATCCCGAAACTAGTAATGATAAGTTGGAATTTTGAAAAACAGGAAAGAGAGCAGGAAAACCGACAGCCCGCCCTCGCGTCGCCCTCCTCTGGCGACACGGGGGGAACCCTAGCTGCCGCCGCAAGCAGGCACCTCCGCCGTCCTCCCTCGCGTCGCTGCTGTCGGAGGGCCGGCTGGCGAAGCCGTGCCAGGCCCCAGGAAGGTGGCGGCGGGGCGGATCTAGCCGCGCTCCCTCATCCCGCCCCCAAATCCCCTGCGACGGCCGCTTCCTGCCGGTCCGGTGGGGCTGCGGGCGTGCCCTGGCCGTGCTGTGCGGCGGGATCTGGCCCCTCCTCGCCGGCCTGCTCACCTGCGTGGTTCTAGGCCTGCTGCACCTCCCCTCGTCCCTGGGCTCCTCCCTTGGCCATCACGGGCGTCACCTCCCCCAGCTGCTGCTGAATCCTGCCGATCCGAAGGTGCTGCTCTCCCCTCCCACCGGCGGCAGGGCCCAGCCTCCACTGGTGCTGATGTTGGGTGCGTTCGAGCGCGGGGCGTGCGCCGGGTTGCGGGTGCTCACGGTCTGCTTCGTGCAGCTCCCCTCTCCTCCGGCGGCCCTTCCTCCCCCTCAAGTCAAGGTGATGGCTTTTGCGCGGCGGTGGCGAGGCTTCAGTGGTAGTGGCAGGCGCGGGGCACCTCACGGCGGGTCTTTGCTGACGCTTCTCAGGCCCGGTGGCCTCATACCTACGTTCTCCGGTGTCCAAGGCTTGCCGGCGTTTTCTACCGGGTGGCTTCGGCCTCGGTGGCCAGTAGTTGCGTCCCTTCCAGCTCGCTTGGCTCGCCGATGACCCGACGGCTACGGCCACAGCAGTTTGGATCTGCGTCCCTCCAGTCCCAGCTTGCCGCGTTGCCGGTCGCCGTCGCCTCCCCTCGCGGTGGTCTTTGCTTCGCCGCCGACCCTACCGTGTACGCCTCAAAGCCTTCCATTTTGCCAGATCCGGTGCTCATAGGTCCGAAGGCGGTGCCACCCTTCGGCGGCAGGTGCAGCCCCACCAACCCCCCTTCGGCTTGTTTCCGGCCAGCGTTGGCTTCCTCATCTTCAATTCCATTCCCGGCGGCTATGGGATTGCTCAGCCTCAGGCCAGGGAGAAATCCTTGCTCAGCTTGCCGGTGCTGGCAGCGGTGGCGCCCGCGGGTGTCGTATTCCTCCTTGGAGGCTTTGTCATGGCCTTCAGCTGCGCCCCTCTTCGAGCTCAGGGGAAACCCTAGGTCCGGTGCACCTCCTTTTCAAAATAAAAATGCAAGAATGTTGCTACAACTAGACTTCCAGGCAGGGTTATCTATATCAGCTATTTCCTTGCTTCAGACTAAAGACCTTACCAGAAGGTAGAAGATGGCTAGCGGAGTGCTATCAGTGTAAATAGCTATGCAAGACAACCTAGTCATAGCCTAGAGTTGAAGGGGCCAAGCTTGTCGTCATACAGCGCGAAAAGATGAACAAAGGGACGAGCCAAGCCAGCCGCACGACAACAACAGCATGAAGCCCTTGCGGCTGGTTGGCGGACAGAGCTGAAGAGTGACGGCGGCGCTAGTGACGACGGCGGCACATGTCGCATTCCATGCTAAAGGGGCGCAAGCGCACGGGGCGGCAGAGATGCGTTGCCGACGGCTGGTGGCGCGGTGACATTGCCGGTAAAGAGGGAAGATAGAATAGATGGACAAGGATGGGAAATAAGATATGTATAAATTTGTGAAAATTTCAGCATTAATTGTGTCAGTAAAATATTTTGACAATCTACAAGCAACTGATATTACTTGTATTTTTATTACTTGAGTCACATATTTGAAAACAAAAAAATTGATTTACTTGATAGTGGCTATTTTTTATGGACTCATTGATTTTGCCTACTCTAGAGTCCGCCACACCTCGAATTAAACCCGTCCTCCGCCACTCACGACGTGTCACCATGGAACACAGGAGGATGGACGACCACCACACTAGCAGGATGCCTTACTCTTGCCTCGGTAGTTGCATTAACGTTTAGCCTGGAATTCTTGATGCCTACCAATGCTACATTACTCATGACCAATGACATATATGTCATTTTTTTCTTCTACGTGTATGAAAGCACAACTATATAAGGTGTCCACACGGGTATCACCACAGGTAAAATGGTACATATATATGTTGTGTGCTAGCATCATAGGGTTCCGATGAGAGAAATGAGAGTAGCAAAGGGGATATATATTGCCTCAGATACTAGTGTGATCTTGATCGTGGGAAATGAATGAAACTTATGAACAATTATAGCTCTCATGACTTTCCCCCGCTTTGGAACACCCACCCACTTTGTAAGTATTCTTAGAGCATGTGATGAGGTGGGAAATGAAGTGGTCTCTTAGCGTTGGTACGTCCTTGCAAGAGGATCAAGAACTTACGGTAGTGGATAGTATTGAGTATGTATCGAACAATTTTATAAACCCACAAACTTAACGGATGGAAAATTGATTATGACATGCCCTCATTCTGTGACTGCACATGGACTTCAAACAGATTACTACATGCCCTCATCCCATGTCTATATATTGATTTCAAAGCCAACCACAAAAATTTTCAGGTACGTCAATTTTGGCTTGTTCATTCAGGTGTACGTCTTGGGTTAGAGTTTAACTAAATCAGTACAGCCACAAACACTTTGAATTCGGGCCTCGCTTTGTTTAGCACTTAAAATTATATATATAGATCAGTACTTCTCGCAGTGCTTAGATTTCGGGCGCTCGCTTTTGATCAGACGCACCACCAAAGACCAAGTCAGGTTACTATAGTTGTGGCTTGGCTATGTGAAGTCCGAGAATACATGTTGTGCACCAACAAGAGGCAATTGTACAGGTTCCACCATTTGTATTTGAACATAATTTGCAATTCGTGATGCCTCCGAAGCCTAACATTACTCATGACCAATGATATGTGTGTCGTCTTTTGTTTCTCTACGTGAAAGCCTAACAATATATATCTATGACACCTTTGGCCAGCACCTCATAAACTAAGGTCTCAATGTGGGTATGTTGTGTTCTAGATTCATATAGGGTTCTGATGAGAGAAATGAGAAAAGCAAGAGGTCACGTATATAGTGAGCTAAATACGAGTGTGTGGTTTGAGTCATGAAAAGGAAAAAATATGGACAATTATATCTACATTACTTTCTCCCACTACAGAACACCTACCCACTTTGTAAGTATTCTGAGAGCATGTGTGGAGAGATCAATGAAAAGGTCTCTTAGCATTGTACGTACTTGCAAGAGAACCAAGAACTTATGGTAGTGGGTAGTGTTGAGTTTGTATCAAACAATTTTATAAAGAGAAATGTATGTTTTTGGTCCCTCAAGGTCCCCAAAAATATAGGCTTGGTCCCTCAAAATATGTTGGTAGACATCGGGTTCTTCAAGTCTAAAAACCTGATAATTTTCGTACAAAACCAGATTTTGACCATGTTCACCGGGTTTGCCCAACACGTAATAAGTGATTGATGAAAAGTAAATTCAGGAAAAACAGAGAAAAAAAACTTTGAAAAAAATCTGAATTTTTTTGGCATCCAACATTCTTGGTTTGTGCAATTTTTGTGCTGTTTGGACACTAGAGAAAGTCGTGACAAAAAACAAATTTGGGTCACAAAACTCAGAAAAAAATTGGCATTCAAGATGCTTGGGCGCGCAAGGCCCATGCAAATTTTCTTCCTGTTTGGACATTAGAGGAGCTAGCGGCAAAAAAAAAATGGCTCACAAAAAATAGCCAAAAATGTGTTTTTTTCTAGTGCTCCTCGGATGTCATTTCGCCATAGAAAATTGCACGAGCCTAGCGCACCCAATCCTCTTGGCTGCCAAAAAAATTCTGATTTTCCAAAATTTTTTGCTTTTTTAAAAATTACTATTTTCACAAGGTAGATCTACATTTATCTGCCACGAGCTCCTCGAGTGTCCAAACACCACAAAAATTTGCATGCATCTTGCACACCTGAGCATACTGAACTCATTCCAAAGACGAGGCCGCATGCACAGCACTCTCTAGAGGAGCTCTTCATCGAGCTCGATGCATATGCGCTCGACTCCGATGACGAGCGCATAAAATAGATTAGGGGCACCCATGACACGGAGGCGTCAGACTGTAGCAAACAGCAAGGTATCGGTCTTCAATATCTTCTCTAAGAAGGATTAGGTTAAATTGTAGATGTTTAAATGCTGACTGTGGCTTCATCATGTGGTAGCTTTAGTTTAAGTCATGGTTGTATTAAAGTGGGCCTGTTAATTTGTAATTATGCATTTGCTAATTTTAATCTAGTCTCAAAATCGTTTTTGCAAACACAAGATTGTGCAACTTTGTGGTTCAGAGAGTTAAATTTAGGGGAAGGGATAGGTACCATTTGTTTTTTGAAGTGTTAAGTAAGTTGGGGGGGGGGGGGGGGCGTTGATTCAGAAGTCAAAGTTTAGGACAAGGGATAGAGATGTTGGTATGTCCTTGCAAGAGGACCGAGAACTTATTACAAGATGCCAACATTGCATGAACATACATCGACTTCAAAGCATCAGTATGGTAATTAGTTAACAGTGTCGATCATTAATTTAATCTTATGGTTCATGTGCATCAGTATGGTGGACATGATTACCGCTTCTTAGAAGAAACAATATTGTAATTTTTGTGCATGCACATATCAGAACAAATTATTTCCTTTGAATTTTGTTATATGCCTAGCAACTATTCCTTCTGTCGAGTATGTTTGGTTGCTATGTTGGTCAGTTCGTCGACGTTAGGCAGCAAGCCCACGCGTCCAATTTGGTGTTAGCCTGCAGTCGAAATAAACTGACATGTCTTTTGCCAGCTCAGGTCATGCTAACGAAGAGACCGCCTCTCACTTGAAGTCCAACTTGAGCTAACCTCCTCGGCCAATACTGAGGAGCATGACAAGACAATCAAGCTCTTGGGTTGGGTTAACTCCGGGGGGTCATGTCACGAGGTGAGTTTCAGCAAAACCTAACAGAGCCATGTTGTCTCATTTCCAATCCTAGACCCCAATAATTTTCATATTAACTGGGATCAGTGCAAAATGTAATTCCCCATGTCTCCCGATCCTACATATTATCCAAGATATGCAGCAGTCTGTAGTGATTAACTTGTGCCATTCACTTAACTTTGGTGGATTCTAATGCAATGACATGCCTATGATTATACAACACCTCTAGTATCCTGAGATCTCCTCACGAGTATAATATGTGCTAGCTCTTGAGGGTCCTATGAAGATGGTATTCAGATAGCTGAAGATGGTGGAGAAAAGATGTGATAGATATCGACAACAGTTGAAGTGTGTCTTGATGGGATGCATAAGAGAACTTATCTGGAGCCATAGGTGTGAGCGGTTTATGTATCTTTATCTCTCATTATTTTCTCTCTCTATGTTGCACCTACCACTTTGCATGTAATATTAGACCTAGTGAGGATATAAGAATGGAGTGTGTCAATTTTAAGTTCATGTCAGCCAGAACATGATAGCAAGTAGCCATAAATTTAGGGGGTTTGGGCCTATCATGCATGACTGTCACGTGACAAGCTACTTGATACTTCATCACTGTGGTCGAGCCAGGGGTTGCCAGGACGGGCCCTGGCCCGCCCCATGATCTTGCATTTTCTTGTATAATTGCAATTTTTATGAAAAGGAGGTTACCTCCGGCCTCTGCATCGAGCAATGCACACAATTATTTTATTATATTATTCAATAGAACCAAACAAAAAAAATACATTGATCAACCTAAAGCCACCTTCCTAGCAACTACTATTGCTACTATTGCTACACCTACAAGCTTGATGACGTGTCCCCTGACCTCGCATGAACACTCACCATCTAGTCCGGTGGCCTCGGCAAGCCGCCTGCCGGTAAGCCGAGAGCACCAATCGGTCTCGCTAGACCCTCTGCGCGCACCGCATGTGCGGGCTCTAGAATCAGCCACCGCCATCTTCCGTCGTCTCACCTTCAGGAGTGATCAACGCATTCACCTCGCCAGGCCATACAGTCATCGATGTCACCACGATGCCAGATAGTGCCACCATCCTTCTTGCGTCCATCCACACATGCCCGTCATCGAAACTCTGATGCGCCATGCCGCCGAGACGCGTCGTCTGCCCTACGGTAGATATAACACCGCTCCTCCTCTTGTCCCCTCGAGCCAGTACCTACTCCAGAGCGATGCCCCCAAGAAGGAGAATGGCACTGAAGGAACCATCATAGTCCGATCCGGGAGACCCAGATCAAGGGTTTCCCTCGAAACATCCCGAGCGTGGTGACGCAACCTGCAACGACTATTCCTCGAGAAGCAAACAACGTCAGAGACGCCACCATCGTCTGCTAAGAACGCAGTCGGCTCAATTTTCACTGGAAGCCACGTCGCCCCGATCTCGCAGCTGGCTGAATCCACCCAGATCCTCGCCATGAAGACGTATGTCGTCGCCGGCATGCTGCCAGAGAGATCCGATCTACAGCCACCGTTGCCAGCCATCTCCAGGCAGTGCGGCGCACTCCGCTGCCTATGGATGACCGGCCATGCAGGACAGCCACCCGCCGGCCATGGAGCGGCGGCCACCACCAACCAGAATAGGGGCACCGCCCTAACTGCGGCCCCGGATGAACCAAAAGAGGCGCTCCTGCCGCCTTAGGGGGATCCCGCTGCGAACCACCCACCCTAACGGCTTTGGCGTCGGACCTGCCGCCACTGCGGCCCTCGCCGATAGCAGGACAAGACGCAAGGAGTGGGATGGCGACGCAAGGGGTAGAACTGGATTACTGAATACGGTCGTATAATTACAATGAACGGTGAATTTTTTTATCCTTCTCCTTTAGCCAGCCCCCCTCAAGCTCAAATTTCTAGGGTTCCTACCTCCGCCACCACTGCTTCATCCGTTCCAAAATAAAAAGTGTATCTTTTTTCAAGAAGTAATACTTTTGTAATATTATGTTCATACTTTTTTTGGCGCATATTCTAGATTATATTGAAGAATATCTTTATTGCTGGTCTCTAATTACCGAATTTCACTTAGGTGCCTAGATGTCCTTTTGCTATCATCTTGAACACGTACAATAAGCCTGGTCGGATCCAGTGTTCAAAAGGTTTGCGGCGGCAAATTTACAGCATGCGTTGTCGAGCAGTAATCTAAAGCCACGGGTCTCAAAAAGCCAACCGGGAATCACTTGGTTCGCTAATACGAGTTGTCGAGCAGTAATCTAAAGCCACGTCCACTATTTTAGCGTATGTAGCCATGGATGTGTGTGTCAGATAGCTAGGGTGGCAGGAAGGAAAACTACGGATCACGTCGTGTATATGTGTCCGTAGCTTTTCCCAGAAAATCTAGCCGTCCAAGTATTGTTGTTTAGCTGGAGGTGAAGGGGCAGCACAGGGAAGAAAGCATCGATTACTGTCCATGGAGCACCGGCTACCTATAAGCAGAATAGGGGCGCCGCCCTAACTGCGGCCCCCGACAAGAGACGCCCCTGCCGCTTCAGGGGATATCCTGCCGCGACTGTGACCCTCGCCGGCGGCAGCAGCAGCAGGAGAAGACGCGAGGGGTCGGCTGGTTGCGCTAGGGTTCGGGATCCTTGGCGTCGCCCAGGGGAGGCGGCGTGAGGGGTTAGGGGGCGACGAGAGGGGTATAACTGGATTATTGAATACAGTCGTATAATTACAATGAACGATGATTTTTTTTCATTTTCTATTAGCCAGCCCCACTCAAGCTCAAATTTCTAGAGTTCCTACCTCCTCCACTGCTTCATCCATTCCAAAATAAAGAGCGTATCTTTTTCAAGAAGTCAAACTTCGTAATATTATCTTTCATACCTTTTTGGAGCATATTCTGCATTATATTGAAGAATACCTTTATTGTTGTTCTCTAATTACCAAATTTCGAGCGAGCTTTAGAATACCCCCTTCTCTTGCACGGGCCGCTCTCACGGACGACAGGGAAAAACCCTAGCCGCTGCCCGCTAGCACCCCCGTCTCCGCCTTCCCTCCTCCCCGCCGCCGCAGGAGGGCACCGCCGGGGTTCCTCTCCCTCCTCCCCTGGTGTCCTATGGCGTGAGACACAGAGTCCGGGCAAGGAGCGCGGCGGCGACCCAGGTGGTCGTGCGGCGGAGTGGCGGCGGCTGCCTGGAGTTGGTGGCGGGGCCTGCTGGTGCGTTGGGGGCGGCGGGGCAGCAGGCTGCGGTGGCGGATTCGTCAGATCCGGCAGGAGGCGGTGAGGGCTGCGGCGGCTGCCTGCTTGGCTAGGCCGGGCCCTGGCATGGTGGGGCATGGGCGGCTGACACAGCCACGGCTTCGCTGGTCGGATGGCAGGGACGAGCTTGGCGCCTCCATTGGCAGCCATAGGCGTGGATCTTTCGGGTTGTGTACTGGACCTTGGCAGGGCGTGCGTGCGCCTTGTCGTGGTTTGATTCGGCCGTCGCGCGGTGGTGGAGCTCGTCGGCGAGACGGCCACCATGGCTCAGGTGGCGGTGGTTGGTGTTTGGCGACGGGGTGTGCGGGCGGTAGTGCTCCTCTCTTCTCCTAGGTCCGGGCCGGCGGCGCGTGCGTCTCCAGCTGCAGAGATGGCCAGGATTTGGGGCTCATGCTTGGGCGGGCCAGCTTGGGGCCCAGGGTGGGTTGGAGCTCCGGCTCTGGGTAGGCGGTGGTTGGAGCAGTCCGGGTGGTGCCCACGCGCAATGGGAGTCATCTCCTTGCGGGTACAGTGGTTGATGGTGGTGGTCGGTACAACGGTCCTCTGTCAGGCAGATCGGAGCCAGAGGCCACGGGCATGGCGTCGTGGGAGTCAGCTCGGCGACAGCCGTCAGTAGACATACGGGGTTGTGCCTCCTCCGGTCCACTGGGACTAGATGGGGACGCAGGTGTGGGCACCTCTGATGCTGGAGGCACCGACCCAGACTCTGTGGCTAATGCCGGGCTAGGAGTGAAAGGAGTCACCTTTCACTCTTCCTACCGTGGTGGGTGAGGGAGTTCCGGACTAGGGGGTGTCCGGATAGCCGAACTATCATCATCGGCCGGACTCCAAGACTATGAAGATACAAGATTGAAGACTTCGTCCCGTGTCCGGATGGGACTTTCCTTGGTGTGGAAGGCAAGCTTGGCGTCTGGGATATGTAGATCTCCTACCTTTGTAACCGACTTTGTGTAACCCTAGCCCTCTGCGGTCCCTATATAAACCGGACGGCTGTAGTCCATAGGACGAACAACAATCATACCATAGGCTAGCTTCTAGGGTTTAGCCTCTTTGATCTCGTGGTAGATCCACTCTTGTAACACACATCATCAATATTAATCTAGTAGGACGTAGGGTTTTACCTCCATCAAGAGGGCCCGAACCTGGGTAAAACATCGTGTCCCTTGTCTCCTGTAACCATCCGCCTAGACGCATAGTTCGGGACCCCCTACCCGAGATCCGCCGATTTTGACACCGATATTGGTGCTTTCATTGAGAGTTCCTACGTGTAAATGCCCGTCGGGTAGGATGCCTCATCTCGTCTTTAAAGGCGATACTATCGCCAAAGGAGCCTTGGCGCTGGCGAACTCTTGACTAGGTGGTTTTCTTATGACCGCCCGGTCCGCCACCGACGATGACCTCTCGAGTCATTGAAACCAATCTCCAGGTTAGTTCAGAATTTGCCGAATAGTTAGATCCGATCGAGCTCTCCTCCATAAACGAGCTCTTGGATCGCATCGCCGCCCTGGGAGTCGCCACAGACTACGACCGGATCGGGCCTAAAACCGATCTGAGAGAGATCAACTCTCCCCAGGTTACCCATCATGTTGCTGTGATAGAGCAGCAATGCGGCGATTCTTCTTGTATCTTAAGGACTAGTTACGTCCGGATTCCCGATCCCTCCATGCCGGATTCCCGCAGAGGGACGGATGTTGATCAAGCCCTGAACTTAAAGTCGGTGTGGGTTGGACTCATGGGATAACACTCAAAAATCCAAACTTCCAAGTTCGGAAACTTCTCGGCCCTTGAGTCCTAAATTGGACGGGGTTCCGGATCTAGCTCCACCCGCCCACCCAAACATGTGGACACCCCCTAGAGGCATTGTCCGAAGCCCTAGCGGCAGAGGAACTAACTACGCTGCGCTCCACGGTGGATAGGGACGATGTGATACTCGATAAGAGGTCCAAGTCCACCTCTTTTAAACCAAAGCAGCATTTAAATAGTCAAATTTCAGGTCCATCCAACGGACCCCACAAAGACGGCCTCCATTGGGGCACAATTAAGTCCGGATGTCGAAACCGCACTACGAGAATTCCTTCGGGAAAATTGGGACATTTTGCAGCACCCTTCGTACATGCCAGAATCCCACGCAGCTAGCAGAAGCATAGCCTAAATATCCTAAAAGGATTCAAGCCGGTCAAACAAGCTCTTCGGCGATTTTCCGAACCCAAAAGACAGGCAATGGGAGAGGAGCTAGCCAAACTCTTAGAAGCCGGATTCATCAGAGATATAAAACATCCGGACTGGCTAGCCAATCTAGTAATGGTACCAAAAAAGGACAAATCATGGCGCCTCTGCGTCGATTTTAAAGACCTTAACAAGGCATGTCCAAAGGACCCTTTCCCCCTCCCTCGCATCGACCAAATCATCGATGCTACCGCGAAACACGATTCATTGTGCTTCCTCGACGATACTCCGGATACCATCAAATCAAGATGGCGGAGAAGGATCAGGCATAGCGGCATTCATTACTCCATATGGGCCATTCTGCTTCAACACAATGCCCTTCGGACTCAAAAACGCCGGTGCAACATATCAGCGCATGATTCAAACATGTCTGGCTACCCAGATCGGCAAAACAGTAGATACATACGTAGACGATGTGGTCGTCAAGACCAAACACGTCGGAACTCTAGTAGAAGACTTGAGGGTGACATTCGACAACCTCCGAGTATATGACATTAAGCTCAATCCGGAAAAATGCGTCTTCGGCGTACCAGCCGGAAAGCACCTGGGCTTCATCGTATCCGTAGAGGAATTGAAGCACACCCGGGCCAAAATCCGAGCTCTATCACAATTGGATATTCCAAAAGACCTCAAGCAGATACAAAAACTAACCGGATGCGTAGCGGCCTTAAGTCGCTTCATCTCCCGTTTGGGAGAAAAGGCTCTGCCCTCTACCGCCTCCTCCGCGCACGAACATTTCGAATGGACGGATGCTGCCACAGCCGGACTCAAAGAAATAAAGGCCATACTGGCAACAAATCCGGTTCTGGCCGCGCCCAACCTGGGCGAACCTATGTTATTATATATCGCAGCAACACATCAAGTTGTCAGCGCGGTACTCGTCGTTGAACGAGAAACAGAAAGGCACAAATTCCCTCTTCAAAAACCAGTATACTACGTATCCACTGTTCTAACTCCATGCAAATCCCGGTACCCACATTATCAAAAGATAGCGTATGCGGTGTTCATGGCATCCCGGAAGCTGCGACACTACTTTCAAGAGTGTTCAATAACGGTGGCCTCCGAAGTACCTCTCAACGATATTATAAACAATCGCGACGCAACGGGCAGGATTGCAAAATGGGCTATTGAGCTCTTACCATTTGACATAACCTACAAGCCACGACGAGCTATAAAGTCGCAGGTTCTGGCTAACTTCGTCGCCGAATGGACCGAAGCCGAACTCCCTAAAGAGTACGGCGTACTCAACCGGATCATGCATTTCGACAGATCCAAAATGTTGGCTGGCTTGGGGGCTGGCGTCGTCCTGACGTCCCCAACTGGAGACACAATCCAATACGTACTTCAAATAATGTACACAGACTCCAACAACGCAGCCGAATACGAGACCCTTCTACATGGCCTCCGGATGGCAATCTCCATGGGCATTCAACGCCTAGAGGTGCGCGGGGATTCAAACCTCGCCATATCCCAAATAAATGGAGACTTTGACGCCAAAGATCTAAAAATGGCAGCTTACCGCAACGCCATCCTAAAAATGTCAGCTCGGTTCGAAGGACTAGAATTCCATCATGTAGCCCGGGATAATAACCAGGCAGCAGACGTGTTAGCACGCATCGGCGCAAAACGAGACGCCGTCCCTCCTAACATCTTCCTGGAACGGCTCTTTAAGCCATCCGTATTATGGGAAGAGGAGTCCGGAAATAGCAATCCGGAGCCAGCTGCATCACCCAACTCGCACCATTACGACACAATCGGTAGCTCAGATAGCGAAATAACACCCTCAGCTCACGAAATAATGGCAGTAATTGCCCCGTGGACAGAACCATTCCTAGCCTACTTGATGCGGCAGGAACTTTCCGAAGACCAAAATGAGGCCCGCTGCATAGTTCGGCGATCTAAAGCCTACAAGGTCCATGAGGGAGAACTTTATAAGAAAAGCACAACCAGAGTCCTTCAAAGGTGTATCTCCGAAGAGGAAGGGCGAAATCTCTTGGCTGAAATTCACGCCGGACTCGGCGGGCACCACGCTGCAGCCCGGGCCCTTGTAGGCAAGGCCTTCCATATAGGATTTTATTGGCCGACAGCCCGGACAGATACTCAGGATTTAGTCCAACGATGCGTCGGTTGCCAGCTCTTTGCTAATCAGAGCCACATGCCACCCACCGCCCTCAAAACTATACCCATTACCTGGCCGTTCGCGGTCTGGGGGCTTGACATGGTTGGACCCCTTAAAGGGGGAACCCACAAGCACAAATACTTATTGGTCATGGTGGACAAATTCACCAAATGGATTGAGGCCAAGCCGGTTAAAACAGCAGAATCCGGACCAGTGATAGACTTCATATCCGGGGCAGTACACCGTTTTGGCGTCCCCCAGAGCATCATCACTGATAACGGCACGAACTTCACGGCCGACGAGGTTAAACTCTGGTGCAAAAACATGGGCATTAAGCTCGATTATGCTTCAGTCTATCACCCCCAAACTAACGGTCAAGTCGAGCGAGCAAATGGTCTAATCATGAGCGGCATCAAACCCAGACTAGTGCGGTCACTCAAGGAATCTAACACGCACTGGGTAGAGGAGCTCGACTCCGTACTCTGGGGGCTGCGGACCACGCCAAACCGAACTACCGGATTCACACCATTTTTCATGGTATACGGCGCGAGGCAGTCCTGCCCTGCGATATAATTCATGACTCACCTCGTATGCGCATGTACAAAGAAAGAGAGGCCGAGCTAGATCGGCAGGACAGTTTGGACGCCTTAGAGGAGGCGGGGCGTGGCAAAGGCTCGTTCCGCATTTTATCAGCAGCGAGCTCGAAGATATCAAAGCAGAGAAATGCAGGCCAAAACTTACAATGTTGGCGAACTTGTTCTACGCCTGCCGGACAAGAAAAAGGACAAACTTAAGCACAAGTGGGAAGGTCCCTTCATCATCGACCAAGTCCTGACCGGCGGAGCATACCGACTACGTAACGCATCTGACAGCCGACTAGAGCCGAACCCATGGAACGCAGCCCGTCTCCGAAGATTCTACGCCTAACGCCGGACTCCGGGTTCGTCTCACTCCCCCGTCCACCCCTTTTTTTTACTGTCCCTCGTCCTCCTCCTTCTTTCCACTTTTTTTCAATACCTTTTATGGGCTGATTTGCGCTTTGTTCGCACACACTTGACATGCTCCTGGCACTCATTATACCTGGGGGCTTCTTTTACAGAAGCTTATTCATACGGGCTTTATGCCCAATACATGTGTCATACTTCCGCATGTACCTTTTAGTCACCATTATATGCATCGATATGACTTAAGTTTTGGCCAAGCTGGGTTGCCTGGCTCCTGTGCTTACCCCTACGTTCCCTATTGTTCGACTAGGAGGTAAAGGGAGCACCTCTGCGATTGTTACTGCCGGGTCAGCCGGATGTGTACCTCAGACTGGGTGAAGCCGAAAGCTAGCGTTCTTAAGAGAATACTCAGTCGGTGACTTGAAAGATGATTTATTACTTATCTATCTGCCCCCAGATGCTTTTTCTGCTATTTTCGCAGTCCGGCATTGCACTTTAGGGCATGCCTCCCAGGGAAAGGAACCCTTAACGGAACTATTCTCCCTGGAAGATGTTTCTTACTAACCATGTAATATAACATAACTAGTTCGGCACTTGTCTGATAAAGCAATTATAACCCCGACGCCTTGTCTCCATGCATGCCCCGGTTCTTTTATAACCGTAAGGGTATTCGGATACACTCCGGACTGTTGGGTCCCGAGGTTGAAGCGAAACGGTCCGCAAAGACAAACGATCTACAATCCGGCTAGAAGGCATTTTACATGTCATTTCAAATTACATCGTCAAACCGACTGATTGTACTCCTCCTCAATCCCATCTAACAGGTTGTCTAATTTATAGTCCTGCTGGGAATATTTCGCGGCCAGTTTTACTTGGCCGTACATCAAGCTCACAGGGATCTCCTTCCCATCAGGCCCCGCAAGTCCGACCTCGGCCATGTGGTTTGGGTCAGACTTTGGGTAACGTGTCTTCACCATGGCCCAGGCCTCCTGGCGCCTGACGGCGAGCCGATATCTTCCACAAGCAGGCGTCGCCGTGCTCCTGAAGCTTCTCGCCAAGCTCTCCAAGGCCCTCGGGTAGGGAGGCGGATGGCCATAAAGCATGAACGACGCCACTCGCCGCTTTGCCGAACACGTTCGAGCAATTGCACTAGCTCGGGAAGCTGGTCACCCGTTGACTCAGGCATTTCCTCCATGAGGCGACACTGTGAGCACACCTAAAGACATATTTCTGTCAATCGACTTCCTCGCCGAATTCTTCTTTTCAAAGGAATTTGTTCAAGCACTTACTATAAATGCCGCGACGAAGCCGCTGATTCTCCTTCACGGAGCCAGACAGCTGGGCCCGAACACCTTTCAGCTCTTCTCCTTGCTGGGTGTGGGCATCTTGGAGCTTGTTTCTCTCCTGCTGCACCTTCATAAGCACCCTCTTGCCGGCCTTTAGCTGACGCAGTAGTTGTTGCTTGTCCGGATCTAGTCCGGCGCCCTCTGCAATATTATTGTCAGATTAACGCCACACTTTGCTAAATAATTATCTTTTCAAAGTACGTCTTACCAGTGGGGGTCTCTGTGGCTCCCCCTGTGGCGGCTTGATCTGACCTCAAGTTGGGCCTTGCACTCTTGGAGCTCCCGGGACAGATGGGTATTCTTCTCCGCAAGACCCTGCATCATAATTGATCCTTAAATCAGTTATTTCAACTATTTTAAGTCTCGGGGGCTACTGGCATATATAACTATTAAAACTACTCACCCGTATGTCTTTCACATACTGCTCCGTGGCTCTGGTTAACCCATCTTGAGCGGCACGGAGGTGCGCGTTTCCCGCTTTAAAGGCATCTAACGCCTCCAGGGAGAAACACGTGTCACGAAGAACTGTCCGGCGACGCCTGTGATTCATGGCGCTCTCCACCTTAGACCGGGTGGCGGACAGCCTGTCGGCATCCTCCGTTGGAGGAGCATCCGGCTCACGCCTTGTATTCGCCTCCCCTCCCGGACCATGCGTTGGAGCATGGCCGGCGGAGGGTTGATGGGCAACCTCCCGGACCTTTGTCCGTGGCGCTCTTCTGGAAAAATTATGAGCATTAATATACCTCCTAGGGATCCTTCCCTTAAGAATAGCGGTGCTCCGTACCGCTGCGGCGACATTTCGGTTCACGTCGTGCTCCTCTTCCTCCTGCTGGGCCGGACTGACCCTTGTTGGTCGGCCGCCGTGGGTTCGGCTTCCCACCTTAAAGGCGCCTCCTGCGATGCACCATCAGTATGGGATGGTCAGAATTGAGCACGGATCAAATGATGGTGTCAAGACCTTGGTCGTAGTCACCTGGGAGGCCGGAAACAAACCGGGGTAGTCAGGTAAGTAATGGCGACTAGGGCATTGTCTATGCTACGTTGGTGGAACACCCGTCGATCAGCTCCACCTTTATGTCCGGGTCCTCTTCGAGGTCGGATCAAGGGATCGTTCGGATCCTTGGGTTGTGGAGTTAGGCTTCAGTATGCCCTCCACGCCCCGGCGCAGCTCTGCGTCGAAATTACAGAGTAAGATACTTGACTTTAAAAAGTATGGATCGGGTAGATGAACATCCGCTTACCCAGCTCGAGGGTTATTCATAGAAAATCCATTCAACGGATTCTTGCGGAGGAAGTCCTCCTCCTCTCCCTTGTACAAGCCGGACAGGATCTTTGCGGATCGGCTGCCGAGCCTGGCCTTTGCGGCCATGACGGGTGGCGTCGTCTTCCCCGTTGAAATCCCACATAGGGTGGCCCCTATATTGGAGTGGCTGCACCCCTCACATAATGCACGTGGCCATGACTCCAATCATGGTCAATCCGGAATGGGCCAGTAACCTAATCCGGCCCATCAGATAATGGACGCTCCTATCATCTTCCCGTTGAGGGCTCCGCGGGCGCCAACTCAGGCGTTTCTTCAAGGGAGCATTGTTGAACTCCGGGAGGCCGATCCGGACTGGATCCGGCAGAGGGGCGTCCTCCATGAAGAACCATTCAAGGCGGTCTTCGGACGCCTTCTTCGGGGTGCCGGATAGATATCCGGTCCCGGCGATGCGCCATATTTCGGCTTTGCCCACTTGATATATCGACCCCTCATGAGAACGGGGTACGAGACAAAACAATCTCTTCCACAGGGCAAAATGGGGCTCGATGCCCAAGAACAGCTCGCAAAAAGCTACGAAGCCCGCGATGTGTAAAATGGAGGCGGGCGTGAGGTGGTGAAGTTGGAGTCCGTAGAACTCTAGGAGCCCCTGGAGAAACGGATGTATGGGAAATCCGAGTCCAATTATTAGATAGGGGACAAAGCATACCCGCTCCCCTTTGGAAGGGTTGGGGCGCTCTCACCGCTTTCCACCCTTGTAGGTAGCTAGTCCGGCTCGAACCGGAACCATGAAAGCTGGGGAAGATATCCTCGGTTTGGAGTACCACTAGCGCGCGGTGTGGAACTGAGCATCCCCCCAATCTCCTGGCTTAGGGCTGGGAGCGCGAGAGGAGGAGCCGCGTCGGCTATCCATGATGGAATGGATTTTTGTCAGAGGCGCTCCGATGAGAACTTGCGGATGGAGGATGGTGTGAGCTGGATCTAGATCCTCGCCTCTCTTATAGGCGGCTCGTTCGCACGACTAGGGGGTAAAATGTAAAAATACCCCAGCCTTTCGCATTAAATGCGACACGTGGAAGAAGGCCATTATTGGGCGTAGAAGCCAAGGAGCGCAACGTTTATAAAGAAGCCGGACACTATTCGACGGGAACATGAAGATTGAAGGAGAACCCGCCTTGCAACGCCGAAGACAATACACGCGCCGGACTCGTCGTCGCTGAAGCCCGGTTCGGGGGCTACTGAGGGAGTTCCGGACTAGGGGTGTCCGGATAGCGAACTATCATCATCGGCGGACTCCAAGACTATGAAGATACAAGATTGAAGACTTCGTCCCGTGTCCGGATGGGACTTTCCTTGGCGTGGAAGGCAAGCTTGGCGATACGGATATGTAGATCTCCTACCTTTGTAACCGGCTTTATGTAACCCTAGCCCTCTCCGGTGCCTATATAAACCGGACGGCTGTAGTCCATAGGACGAACAACAACATACCATAGGCTAGCTTCTAGGGTTTAGCCTCTTTGATCTTGTGATAGATCCACTCTTGTAACACACATCATCAATATTAATCTAGCAGGACGTAGGGTTTTACCTCCATCAAGAGGGCCCGAACCTGGGTAAAACATCGTGTCCCTTGTCTCCTGTAACCATCCGCCTAGACGCACAGTTCGGGACCCCCTACCCGAGATCCGCCGGTTTTGACACCGACAGTGGGTGCTCCATGATGTGGATGGGGGCGGTGTTTGCGACATGGATGCCGGGGTGGCGGTCCGCATGGTTGGCTCTCCGGCAAGCATTTTGGCGGTGGTGGTGGCTTTCCTCTTGGTCGTGTGGGCAGCAATAGGTGTAGCGGCGGGTAGCTTAGGTGTGCTCTCTGCAATTGGCAGTGGGGATGCCCCGATCCATACCTGGGGATCGGACCTCGTCGCGCGTGTCCTGGAGGCCTCATGGTGACACGGTGAAGCTGCGGAGCGAAAGCTCCGCTCTTTGTCGCCGACGACGGGCGTTGCTCTCTTCCTGAAGACGTCGTCGTGGTGCTCCTCTTCGTGTCAGGGTTCCGAGTGAAAACACTTGTCAATGGTGGACTCGGCAGCGGCGTCGCTTCGTGTCGTTTTCCCTCTTGAGGGCGTTGTCGTGGAGCTTAGGTATCTAGGGTGTTGCCTGGTGTTGTACTCTGATCTTTATGTGCTTTCTTTCCGTAGCGTACTCGCGTGCGTCTTGCATTGACCGATGATCTTGGGATCGGCGTTTGAGGGCTATCCCATTACCTTGTATCGTTCGGATCACACCACAGGCAACATGTCGTGTATATGTGTCCGTAGCTTTGCCCAGAAAATCTAGCCGTCCAAGTATTGTTCTTTAGCTGGAGGTGAAGCGGCAGGAGAGGGAACAAAGCATCCATTACTGTCCCGAAATAATATGTCCCCAACAAGAATTCTTGATGCCTCCCAAGCCTACATTACTGATGACGAACATCTGTCTAATCCATTTTTCCTCTGCATGTGAAAGTGCACCATGCATGAGCATAAGGGTATGTCATGTTTTAGCTTCACAGGGTTTGAGGAGAGAAATGAGTGAAGCAAAGGTGATATATATTTCTTAACAATTCATAAATATCAATATTCCGGCGCACTACACGCTGCGTGAGTAACCTTAGAGCATGTGAGGAGGAGAGAAATGAAGTGGTCACAAGTAGTGTTGGTATGTCCATGCAGGAGGGCCACATGCATACAAGTAACTTATTGCGGCGGGTAGTGTTTGGGACAGGGAGCTGGAGTGGCTTCTCTGAACATACAAGTAGACACTCAAAAGGGTCACATAGCACAAACTGACTCGCGCGTGAAAAATGTATCAAAACATGTGTGATGGCTTCAAGATCCAAGAGCATATGCAATAGACATCGCTAGCTTTTTTTCAGATGTCACATAGGAAAAACAAGAAAATGCCCGATATTAACCAGATGCGATTATACTATTTTTATTATGATTTTAATAGACCATTTTTTGTAATAGTAAATTATTTTTATTGGGCTCTGGGTCGTGTTGTGCTCAGGGGTTTTTTTTTTCATCTTGTGACCAGATACTGGGACCTCCTCAACAAAGCCTTAAGCGCTATCTTGCTGGTAAAGTTTGGATAACTACTTTAGTTATGTAAACGCTCTTATATTTGTTTAGAGAGGAAGTAGTATAGAACAGTAGCAAAAAAAAACTTGTTAGCCCAAATGAAGATAATCAAATTTTGGTTAGGCGACCTTAGGCTCGGTTTGCAGTTGTTGTGCTGGACTGTGAAATTTAGTGGATCTTACTGCTTCAAGTAAAAGGAGAGATCTTCACCTGCACGAATCACTTCCAACAAGCTACTAACAAACTGTTGAACATCCTTTTTTCAAGAACAAAATGTGCAATCAAGAGTGACTGTCATTGTACACTTCAACAACAGCAAAATTGGTAACTGTTTCATCCTATTCCCAGCTAGTGTGGATGCACACCGGTCCCTTGTCTTACCATGAAAGATAGAAACTGTAGAGCTAATGCACATGTCAAGGTCAATATGTCAGGACAATTATCATATCAGTAACAATGTCAAGGTCATATGTCTCTGTCGATGTCAATAATCAGATCAATAGTAAGTTGAAAGTTCTCTGTTTCTGATAGTCGATTAGACCTATACAGCACATGTAAATGTTCTGTCGCCACATTCAGTAATGTCAGGAGCTCAACTTCATAATTTTCTCTCCTTTTCTTTGCAAGGCAAATGATAGATCATGTTAATTTAGAGACCATACCTGAGTGAAGCTGGATGCTGGCTATAGCTACCGCTACACTGCTACTGCTCTACTTGGTGCGCCTGATTCACCCTGCTGAACCAAACCGAGTGCAGGATCATGTGGAAGATATCATACTTGACAGGCTTCGTGTGCCACAGAAAGTGCCTCTGCACCTTCTTCACATTAGACCGCATGGTTATGTACCTGCTCTCCGGGATCGCCAGCAGGATCTCCTTCAGCCTCGGCACGTCTTTCTCCGCCACCACCACGGAGAACGCGGTCCAGTCGAGCGCATCGTCGAACGGGAGCACAAAGTTGTCGGCGATGATCACCGGTACGCACTCGTAGTAGATCGCCTCCACAATACGGGGGCTGTTCACCTCGTACCCCATCGGACAGATGCAGTACTTGCTCGACTTCATGTGCTTGGCGTAGTTCATCCGCCGGGTGATTTGGCGTGGGATCCGGGTGTATATTCGCATGTCCGCGTCCTTGCCTCCCCAGTGCTTGACAAGGACGGGCCGAACGCGGCCATGCATCTGCCCTGCAAAGAACGCCAGGATAGATCTCTCTGCCGCTGGCTTTCCACCGATGTCTCTCACAGGTCTCCTTGCAGACTTGATATATGTTTCTGGAAGGGACACATCTCTTCCGCGGATGAAAACCCCTTCTGAAACATCGGCGTTACAGAGAGCTTTGATGGTGTTTTTCCGCAATTCGTCATGTAATTTGGTCGTATAAGGTCCCTGCGAAAAAAGACCTCACGTCAGGAATAGAATACAGTTTTGTATGTAAATATCTGATTTACAACAATTGACTAAAACACAGTGTACAATTTGTGTCATGACCAATGATTATTCAAAGATTCAAATATGCAGGTAGGCGAAGAAACATACCCAGTCATGGCAAGCAACGAAAAAATGATCAGCGCCTTTCGTCCTATTCCAATACGGAAACTTAGCAGAGATCATATCTATGTAGTTTTTCACAAATATAGAAAGTGGGTCAAGTGTATTTGATCCAGGCACATAAAGATTATGCTCCAGCTGCCGAGCGCTATATGGCAGGTAGAACAGATGAGCTCTGTTCGGATCCTTCACAACAAAATTCTGATCTGCCTCCATCAGTTTCATAAACCATCCCTCGGAAGCATAGATGCCTTTCAACTCTGGAGAATGAAAAATGGGTTTTGCTCCATCATGGTATATGAAAACCTTAAGAAGCCTCTCCATCAGTTCATAACTCCTACAAGCATAAGCTGAAAGTAATTTAATAAAACCATCTACTGAACTGAAGAAAATTAAACACTATTTCATTTTGTGGGCAAAATGAAAGAACAAAAAAGTTGCCTACATATAAGTGAGATGAGTGAGTTCATACTTTACAGGCTAGTACATACCAATTATAGCTAGAGAATATGAAGGCAAACCAGCACCTTACCTCCTAAAGGCAGATATGTTCCTGAATAGAGGTGCATACAAATCAGGGTCACCAACTACCAATGGCGCATCGGCAATCTCTTTCTTTGCATATATAAGCTCTTCATCTGCCGTTGTTGACCAAAGCGGCATCTGCTAAATCGACAAACATTTTTACCATGTTGACTCCAGATGCCGAATACAGAAATTGCATCACACGAGGGGTAAATCCCTAACCTCTGGCCTTGGAGGCGGTTCTGCATTTCCACTCTTGTCAAGGGGTTCACTGACATCAGAGCTCCTTGTAGGAGGACCACTGGAAATGGGCTTCACAATTACAAAGGTTAAAATTAGAAGCTTCTATTGCTAAAAAAAAAAGTCTACCCAGCGCTAGATATGTACCTCCTGGAGAAAAGGGGCCGATTCCTTCAGTGGATTTTCCTAGCGAATCAGTAAGATTTAATTAGAGGCCATAATAAGACATATGGATATTCTACGCGTATAAAAAACATAGCTCAGCATGCAAGCCTCCCTATCGTACATCAGCATAAGCACATCCAATAGAAATAAGGTTAATAAGCCTATGCATAAGCGTAACTGGACAACGCGGAGCACGACAAAACCAGCACTGTCTCGTCTTACCCTAATAAGAGAAGCAAAAAATTTCAGACAGAAATGCAAATACCTTCATATCGGGACGCTCGGGTTCCTCCGTTGACCCATCATCAAAATTCTCTGCCGGCGAAGGCACCGGCGCCGAAAACATGGAAGGGGCCGGCGAAATCTTAGATGGCAAACCAGCCTGCGAAACAAAACAGGCGCATTTCGCGCACTCAGATCCATCCAACTGTATCACATTCACCAATCCCACATATATGTTCAATTCAAATCACCCAAAGTCCAGCATTGCAGTGATGCTGCATTTCAGCTCATAATTAAGGATTATATGTTTAGAAATTAGAATGCACAAATGTTCAGCAAGAGTTATGCAGGTAACATAAGCCAGATTTGACTGCATTTCAACCGAGAACAGTAACGGCAGCCGGCAGTCGGCAGCTCATAATTTCAGATATGTGCTTTTTGCAATCTGCATCATGGACTTCGGGAGCACAAAATTAATCTCTGCGACGGAAGCTCGGCACGCACCTTGGCATTGAGGGGAGGAGGCGGCGCGGGGGCCGGCGGCAGCGAGGGGGCGTCGTCCGCGGAGCGCCCCGCCGCGGCGGCACGGGGCCTGGGGTGGAGGCGGGCGCCAGCCACGAGCAAGGCGCGGCCGGGGACCTCGGTGGTCGGAGCGGCCAGAAGCAGAGCCGCGGCCGCCGCGAGCACGGTGACGGCGGCGCAGGCGAGGACCACGCGGCGCCGGGTGAGGAGACGGCGCAGCGGAGTAGGGTGCGGCATTTCGGGGGCGGTGGTCGCCGGGGACGCGGCGGCGGAGGCGGAGTTGACTGCTAGCGGGGGGCGGCCGGTGATGGTGATGGTGATGGTGATGCGGCGGGCAGCGGTGGGCGAGGGATTGACGGATTTGCCCCCGGTGACACTCACACATGCCCATTGCTCATCCTCCTCTTGCAATAATTATTACTAGTAGTAGCTAAAGAATCCTCTTTTTTACAAGGAAGGATGTGATTAATATTTGTGTGGATACTGTGGTTTCATTTCCTTATATAGAATAAGAAGAACATATCTCAGTGGTTATTAATCAGATCTTGCATGTCTATAAGGTGGGCTCTGGTCAGGTGATAAACATGGCAAAAATATGTGGTTCTGTTCAATAAGAATAAGCCTAAAGCAAAGAAGCAGCAACTGCTCGAACTTCTTGGCCTTGATTCTGAATGTTTGCGGCGGGGGGAAGGAATATCTTGGTCTGCCGAGCTATGTTGGCCGCGCACGTAAAAGGTGCTTTGCGTATTAAGGAAAAGAATCTAGGAAATCTCTACTCTTAATGAAGCAGTTGGTAATCTCCGTTCTGGTTTATTTTCGTCCCACCTTCCATTTTTGTTTTTTTTCTCCTCCCACCTCCCCCGATCCGATCTGCAGTAACAAAATAACACTCAACTATGGCGTAGTGATTCCCCTTTGCACGAACAAAAAAACAGAAAAGGCACATTCCTCCCTCGCACTTAATAAACCCAGATGAATCATCCTGGGAGCAAGGACCCTCGCCACAGCCGCCGTCGCCGATCAGATCGTTATGTCCATGGAAATCAAGCCCTAGCAGCAGAACCCTTTCCCGGTGCCGAGATCCTAGAGGAGGCGCATCCGCCATCGCAGAACCCTTTCCCGGCGCCGAGGTCCTAGAGGAGGCGCTGGCGCCTTCGTTGCGTACCTTTCGGTCGCCGTCGGTTCACCGCTGCCGAGGTCCGCATTCGGCAGCCTGACAAGGGAGAGATAGAGAGAGAGAGAGAGAGAGAGAGAGAGAGAGAGAGAGAGGTGAGAGAAACCTGACAAGGGGGCCCCACCCAGGTCAAAACTGTCGTTGACTAATGCCACATCAGCAGCCGGTGGAGAAAAACTAGTCAGGGGGTGTTTTGTCCGGTTTGGGTTTGTGGGGGTGAAAGAAGCTAAAAACAGATCAGGGGGTAAAGTGAACCACCCACTTTATTCAGGATAGCAAATTGACTTTTCTTCTTCAATATAATCTAGAATATGCACAAAAATATATGGAAAAAATTATAATGTTTGGCTTCTTAAAAAAATATGTCTTATGTTTTGAAGTCAATGAAATTGAAAGGCACCTCTGACAGCAGAATTAAAAGGGATTTGGCGCACATGGAGTATCAAGTACCTTGTCATGTGACCGTCATGCATGATATGCACTAATCCTTAGCAACTGCCTCAAATTTAGGGTACCATGCCTCGAACAGAAAGGACTTAAAGCGGACTCATTGCATTATTCATTCCCTGCTCACTAGCTCTAAGATTACATGCAAAGTGGTAGGTGCACCATAGCGAGAGAAAATAATGAGAGGTAAAGATCAATAAACCACGCCTCCCACGGTTTTATATAAAGTCTCTCATGCAACACATCAAGATTACACTCCAACTGTGCTTGTTATATATCTACCACAACCTTCTCTGCCATCTTTTTAGGACCCTCGGAATCTAGAATGTATTATACTTGTGAGGAGAGCTCAAGATACACCAAGTATGACGAAGAATCGTAGACATGTGAATGCATTAGCATCCACACAAGTTAAGTCGATGACACAAATTAAGCATGACATGTCGTTCCAAATCATGGATAGTACGTACGATTGGGAGACATCGAGAGTTGCAAGATGCATTGACTGTAGATCATATGTTGTACTAACAGTGTTGGGAGCTCATGATTGGAAACGAGCCAACGAGGTTCAGTCAGGCTTTGCGGGAAAGCACCCAGTGACCTGGCTCTCCCAACCCAAGAGCTTGCTATCCTAATCATATTCCGCAAAATTAACTGGGTAGGGTAGCTTCAATTTATTATTGAGTAAGATGCATCATAAGTCCTAAACTATGGGAGGACTGATGTGTAAGTTTAATCCTGTAATTTTAAAACTGCAGTTTTAGGTCTTTAAACTATTGAAGATGGGTCAGCTTAGTTCTATAACTTCAAAACTGTTGTTTTGGGTCCCAAAACAAAGTATGTTTGTTCATCTCAATTCCTAAGCTTGCATGGACAGCATTGACCCGCCGTCGGGTCGCTTGGAGATGCTTTGGTTGTTGCCACGTTGACCAGTGGACCCACCGTGTTAACTTATGGAATGTAAATATGCAAGAAAATCCCTAGAGCATTGTCTCGCCTCATTCTCTTGCACCCGTCTTCTCCCACACATAGACTGCTCAAAGGCGACAGTACGGAGGCCATCACTGGCATGATGGCTTGAGCTCTAGCGAGGAGAGTAAATCGGTCATCTTAGCCTCACCCTGCAGTAGCAGAACGACACATCACAGAATGTCCAATTGCTACCCACATGTGGCTGCGGATGGGGTTGCATCACTCTTGCGACCTTTGTGCTAGCATCACTTTTGCGTGTTATAGACTCATAGACCTGTGATGATTACATTAGAATCCAAAAAAAAGCCAATGACACAAGTTAATCACGGAAACCTGCCGCAAACATGGATAATATGTACGATTGGTAGACACATGCAGAATTGCATGTTGCGTTGATCCTAGTTTATATGGAAAGTGTAGGGGCACAAGATTGGAAACGAGCAAGCCAAAGTGGTTCAGTTAGTGTGTTTTAAATGGTTCAGTTAATATTTTTGTGGAACTCACCCCGTGACTTGACTCCATGGATCAACGTTCAGTCATGTTCCACAAAATTGGCCTAAGAGGGTAGCTTGGCTTGGACGTCAAGCATGAGGATGCTCGCATGCTCGTCATGGCCTGAGCTGGCAAAAGATGAGTATGTTTGGTTCGTGTTATGGATTGGGGGCAATAGTGGAGCCAGCACTTACAAGAAGCATGGGCAGGGTTTGACAACTACTCCTTCCGTCCCATAATGTAAAACGTTTTTTGACACTACACTAGTGTCAGAAAACGTCTTACATTTTGAGACGGAGGGAGTATTTCCTTGGCAAAAAAATGCCTATCAAAGTTGAGACAGAACACTCGTACAACACTAAAATCAATGAAGGGTTTGTCGGTGGAGCCCGGGCAACTGCCCATGGTAGCTGGGCAGTGGCTTCACTATTGATTGGGGGCTCACACCAAGTCAGCAACATGCAAACCCAGGCCCCTCAAATCGGAAGCCGGAGATTGCTGCTTGGAGGAGGTGAATTGGCCAAAAGACAGTAACAAAACATGCCCGACATTCAGAGGAGTTAGCACGCAAAATGAAACTCAACGAAAATAGTTGTTTTGATGCATACATGCACAACATTGTAAGATTGATATGGACGTGGTGATTAATTTGCGGCATCATCTTAATCTCTACCACGGTAACGCACACGAGCCATAAAATTGAACTAATGGTCCACAATGTCAATTCAACAGCTATGTTTTTTGTTCTTGGCTTTGATGTCAATGATAGTCACGGAATGAGGGCATGTAATAATCATTTGGCCATCATTAAGTTTGTTGGTTTATTCAATTCAAACTAAACTCTAACAACTACCATAAGATCTTGGTCCACCTGCAAGGACATACCAACGCTGAGAGGCCACTACATTTCCCCCTTCTCACATGCTCTAAGAATACTTACAAAGTGGATAGGTATTCCATAGCGGGAGAATGTAATGAGAGTGATAATTTTTCGTGAGTTTCTTTTTCTCACAACCAAGATCACATTCATATCTGACTCAATATATATCCCCCTTGCTTCTCTCATTTTCCTCATTAGAACCCTACGATGCAAGCACACAACATACACCCTGTGGAGACCTTAGCTTATGGAGCACTAGCCAAACATGTCCTAGATATATACAGTTGCACTTTCATACAAACAGAGAAAAGATGACACGCATAGCATTGGTCACGGGTCATGTAGGCTTTGGAGACATCAAGAATTTCATGGTACACACTAATGTAACCGACTAAGGCCAAAGAAAGGCATGTTGCTGGTGCGATCATTGTCAACATTGCGGCATGTGCGCACCCTATCATGTTCCACGGTCACTCGCCACCAACCTTAATGCAACTATGTATGACATCCATGGATGCACATGAATGATACCTTGGCCAACTCCGTAGGCTATTGACCCTTGTTGGGGAGCTGAGCCAAGAAGGCGGTCGATGCTCTGTGGCATGCCCAGAACCTTCGCCTCCAGCTAGACGTCAACGCATGATGTTGCTAGATTTTCTTCTAAAGCTATATAGACTGATGCACCCGGTTGTCCGGCATGGCGAGGTTGTCCACGAAGACCGTCAAGGATCACCGTATGACACCCTCCGCCTGATTCTGCACTCGGGTTGGGTTAGCAGGGCCAATCAGGTATTGCCAGCCTATGAGTATAGCAGCAGCAGTGTGGCGGTAGCCAAGCCATCTTCCACCTTTTGATCAAGTATGTTATGTGTGAAGGAAGGAACCTTCAAAATGGTATCAGTTAGCAGCAGTGTGGCACTAGCTGATGTAACCTGATATTGAATACTAGCCTTCTTGTAATTGTGTCCTTGTATGCCTTGAAAGGAAAAATGGAGTTGTGTCCTTGTATGGCCTAAGAGCATCTCCAAAAACGCGCGACCACGCGCTAAAAAACATTTACAGCACCGAAATAGCATTTTCATGCGTGGGGGCTGGGTTACTTTACCAGGCGCTGCAAATTTTAGCGTGCTGCTATAGAGCAGTAGACACTGCAAAATCCAGCGCGCGCGATCAGCCGGCGCTTGGCACATATAAAACAACACATACCAATTTGACAATACAATGATCTCAAACATAACAAATATGCAAAATAATAAGTTGGAGCAACATAGCATAGTTCAAACGCATGGCATAGTTCAAAATCACCAAACCACAACCAAGTTCATGACAAATTAGTTCACACAAATGAATGAAACATCAACAATCATACCTCGTCTTCTTCATCCGTTTCTTCCTCCTCTTCTTTCTCGTCTTTCTCACTGGAAACTTGGATGGTGTTGGCACTATCTCTAAAGGCATCATGCGAAGGCATGTGAGGCACACCGAAAGCCATGCGTCCACCCATGTCATCCGGAGGTGCTCCCATGCCTCCCATGTCACCTGGAGGTGCTACCATGCCTCCCATTGAGAGACCCAAAAATCATGCCTCTCATGGTAGCTCCGAAGCCACTCATGCCTCCCGTAGGTCCTCCCATGCCACCCATGCCGCACATGGCGCTCATGGCTCCCATGCTTGTTCCCAAGCCTCTCATGGTAGCTCTCATGCCTCACATGCCTCCCATGGTAGCTCTCATACCTCCTAAGCCTCCCATGGTAGCTCCCAAGCCTCCCATGGCCGTCAACCTTTTTTGGACCAAGACTTCATCACGGAAAAGGTTGGTGAACTCCTTTTGCCTGGCATCGAGGTAGATGTGTCCGTGAAGAACAAATACTTCTCCCATTCCAATAATCTAGATCGCTCCTCTATGGACAATTTCTTCTCCTCCAACGCCACCCTCCTCTCCTCGGCCGCCACCCTCCTCTCCTCCGCCGCCGACTCTTGGCTCCTTACCAGCCTCCTATCCTCGTTTGCTTCCTTTCTTGCCTGCACTATAGCGTACACAACATTCTTTATCTCATCATCCACTCCCTTTTTCTTCTTCTTTTCTCTTGCTTGTTTATCTCCATTTGGTCTTTTAGGCTTGGAGTAGGCAATCGAGTTTCGTGTTGGGCTCCTCTTGCCGCCATCACTTGATGCCTCCTCCTCATCATCATCATCCAAATCAATAGTTCTCTTGTGTTTCTTTCTCCCCTCTCCGACATCATCATGGGGCTTCCATTTTTCTTCATCCTTCAACACTTCGTAGCAATGGGGCAACACAAATGCTCTCCTTCTCTTGACCTTGCCTTTCTTGGTCTTCTTCTCTTCTCCGTGCTGAAACAAGTTTTGTGCAATATTGAGCTACAAACAAAAGAAAAATTATTACTTAAAACACAAAAGATAAAGCGTCAACATGGAACATACAGAAATGTCACTTACCCTATCTCTATCATTAGTGCCACTTGGGTTCAACGTGTCAATCGACTTCATTGCCGCCACCCAATTTTGACAACCTTTGTTGATCGTCGACCACCGGGCGCAAAGATATTTATCAGTGCGCTCAATTCCACTCTTATTGTGTGTATCAAAGAACCCCTTCATTCGAAACCAATATGTATCTCTAGATTGGTCAACCATGTATTGCATAGCAAGACGTCGTCCTCAATGGTGTAGTTGCATGCCCCTTTTTGGGTGCATCGAAGATACCCTCACCATCCTCATCCACTTCATACTCATGATCATCTTCATGCACTTCATTGGTTTGAGACCAATGAGAATTGTTTGAGCCAACACCCATGGTTGACATGTAAATTGTGAGCTTTCCAGCGCTTCGGGCGGCGGACACGCGGCCGGACGCGATGCAAGTTTCTTCTTCGTGTGTCTAGGAGGGTCGTCCCCTTTCTTCGTCTTTTCGGTCACCGCCGCCGCCGCCGCCGCATTCGATCGCTTGGAGACGGAACCCCGTGGTTTCACGGCGGACGGCGGCGCCGTTTCGCCACCATGCGAGGTGGTTCGGGACGCCATGAAAAGGCCGTGCGCGAGACCGGTGCTTGGAGGAGGAGGGGCGCCGGCGGCGAAGCCGAAGCTCAAGCCCGCGCTAGGGTTTGCGGCGGCGACAACGGCGGGGGAGGGGTTGCGGGTATAAGGAGGGGTTGGGGGATGTCGGCGTGGCCTTCCATCGGTGCAATTTCACCGGCGACGGCGCCGGGCATGGCTGGGCGGCCGGAGAGGACGAGGGTGGTAGTCGGTCTCGCGCGCAAATATTCGCTGTCGAGCCCGCGGTAGCTGGCGCACCAAATACACAGCGCGCTAAACCAACTTTACCACGCGGGTGATTTTTACGCAGCTGCTGGAGCACTAGTTTCAGTCCGTGCGCTATAATTGTTTTTTTCTAGCGCACGGCTAAATTGGCGCGTTTGTTGGAAATGCTCTAATGTGTTGAGGTATTGAACTGAACTGTCTAATGTGTTGAGGTGTTGAACCGATTGGAGCCAAAGCCATCTCAGGAAGCTCGCTCTGAGGGGTTTGTTTTTAGAAAAGGAGGAGGTCCCCCGGCCTCTGCATCTGGGCGATGCATATGGCCACTTTATTAATTATTCTTACAAGACCTTACAAAGTCATACAACAGTAAGACTAAAGCCATCGTCTAAGCAACAACTGTCGCTACACCTATCCAATTGATAAAGGGGCGCTGATAGTCTGGGCCTAATCCCAAGAAGACATCGCAGCCAAAACTAAACATCTAAGACCTGAGGTCCCAACCAGGACGTCTGCCGGGTATGGGGCACCTACCAGTCCGGCGCACTCTTCAACCAGAACGCCTGCCGGGTATGAGGCCGTCGCAGCCACCTACCGGGTATGAGGCCGTCGCAGCCACCTGCCATCAATCCATCTTCAGTGTTGTACTGCTGCACCACCTTGCCCGGCCTCTCTTCCATCGATGCCACCACGACGCCTGGTGATGTTACCCTCCTGCGCGAGTCCCTCGCCACACATCGGGCGCCGAGTCTCCACTGCGCCACGCCGCGGAGAAACGCCACCATTAATGTGCAGGATAAAACACCGCTCCACCAATTATTCCGTCCACTGGTCCCTCAAGCCCGTGTACACCTCCAAGAATGACGCTACAAGAGGGAGACGACACAATAATGTCGCCGTCATCCGATCTACTAATCTAGGGTTTCCCCAGGAGGTAGCAGATAGTGGCCTGGAACTTCTCAACAACGATGACTTCAACAAGGGAACGACACCAAAGAGTGCTGTCATCGCCGGCCTCGGCAGCAGCCGCGAGCAGGTCTTGACCCAGATCTGTTCCAATGGCCTCCATCAAGCGTCTTGCGCACGGATCGTCCACCACCGCGGCCGCCGTGTCGCCCGTCGCGAGACCACAGCCGCCGACACATCCTCCGCCGTCCGGGGCCGCCGCCCCGGGATCCAGCCCTCGCTGGCCGCCGGAACGAAGCCACCGAGCCCCATCGAGGGCGGCCAACGGGGGCGGAGAAGCTAGATCCGGCCAAGCCCGGCCATGATCCGGCCTCTCCCCGCGCTGAAGCCACTCCCGCGGCCCTGCATCTCGCCCGCGCCCGAGGCGACGCAGGCAGCGCATGCGCGCACAACACCGCGGAGAGGGGAAACACCCCGCCGCCACCTTCCCTGGGGCGCGCACGGACTTCGCCGGCGGCCCCTACTGCGGCGGCGAAGCGAGGAGGCGAGGGACTGGCCAGGCGCTAGAGTTCCCGATGTCGCTCGGCGGCGAAGCGAGAAAATGGTTCTGTAGTTTCATTTTGCTCTGAGGATGAGGGTGACAGAGAAAGCCACGCGGAACCTACTTTTGGCCGCCTGATATCAGGCCAGTTTGTCTCTCCATGGGATTCCCATGTGAGAATCAGCTTGATTCAGTGAGACCTCATTCACTCGGGAAGTGTAAGGCCAACTCCACCGCGCGAACCCATTCTGTCCGGCCCTGTCCGTTTGGGGCAAAAGAGACAAAGGAGGCGGCCTAGCGCGCGACGGCCCGGACCCATCCTGTCTGTTTTATGTCCGGGCCGACCCATTTCGAGCGCAAACTTGCGCCGGGTTTGGGTCGCGGCGGACACCGCTTCGGGGCCCCGTGGCAGGCGGCCACCTACCTCCCACCCGCCCACATCAATGCGCACGAGCGGGCGGCCCCACCTGTCATCCGCACGTCGAGCGGTCGCCGCCCCACGCCACCCAGCGGCCTCCTCGAACCCCGACAGCGCAGAAACCCTAGCCCGCCTCCTCCTCGAGCTCGCCGGCCGCCCGCCTCACCATGGGCTTATGGAACGGCAAGGGCAAGCACGACTGCGAGGCCGGCTCCTCGGGGCGCCGCCGCGGCTCCGTGAAGAAGGAGGAGCCCGCGTCTCTGCCGCGCTCCTCCCGTCGAGCCCTGGCGTCTCCGTCGCGCTCCTCCCGTCGAGCCCCCGCGCCGGCCCCCTTCACCATTGCCCCTCGGCCCTCCGGCGAGCGCGACCGGCGATACATCTGCGTGGGCGTGTGCGGAGGTATCTGAAACGAGGCGCCCGGTCCCGTGGAGCGGCGCCCACCTCCCCAGCAGGTGGCACCTCTCCGCGGACGGGTCCCCATCCAGCCAGTGCGGCGGCTGGCGTGCCGCAGCGATGAGATCAACCGCCGCCGCCGCCTCCTCCCGGCGACCTGTACTACGACCACAGTACGCCCCGACTTCGCCGCTCACAGGACACATGGCTCCGGGGCCGAGCACGACGTGCGGCCGCGCGTCCTACTGCCGCCCGGCACCGTGTCGGGGCGCGGAGGCCACGTCTTGAGCCGCAGCGGGTGTCTGTGGTCGCGTGACTGGCATACGCCGTCGCCTTCCCCGTCTCCGTCGCCCCCTCCCCCTCTTTGCATGACAGCGGAGGAGGAGGCCCGTCTCCTGCAGCGTGTCATGGACGACTCCATGAACACGCACGACGAGCGGCAGTGGGACGGCCTGGAGGAGGCCATGGCCCTCTCTGCCGCCGGGGACGTCGCCTTCCCGGAGCTGCAGCTGGCGGCCGTCACGGCGGCCGCCACGGAGGAGCCGATGGAGGAGGACCCGCCCGCGTTCGAGAAGCTCCTGGGCCAGGGGTGGGGCTGGTCGTGCACTGCGCCGGAGATGGCCGCCGACCTGGGCGTGAACTGGTGCCCCACTCCGGAGCGGGAGGCGTCGCCGCGTGAGGAGGTGGTGCAGGCACCTCCGGCCGTCCAGCCCCGCCCCCGTGCACCACGGACCGTCGGCCCACCTGTGGACGCCGTCGGACTACGTCGACCTCGTCAGCGACGACGACGACACCGGCGGCCAGTGAAGACAGCGGCAACCCGCAGCACCCGGCAGTAGCGGCAGGAGCGCCGGAGGAGTTTTATTTTCTTATTATGTTAATTATGAATCTGGGCCTTTTAAGTGGCCGCTGAAACTGGGCCGTTTGTGGCCAACCCATATATATATATATATATATATATATATATATATATATATATATATATATATATATATATATATGTGTGTGTGTGTGTGTGTGTGTGTGTGTGTGTGTTTTATGTTTTTTTAAATGTGTTTATTTGCTTTTTTAGTTATTTAATTATTATTTTTAATTCCATCCACCCCGGACACGATTTGGGGTGCGGCCGCGCGGTGGGCGCACGCACGGCCCAATGGACACAGCCGGACACGGGAGTACCCATCGGCACCCCAAAAGGACAGATTCGGCCCAATCCGGACGTCCGTTTGGGGTCGTACGGTGGAGTTGGTCTAAGGCGGTCAAAGAGAACCAGGAAGCTCTGCTCAGGCACGCTGTACAGGAAACCGAGCTCTGCGCCACCAATGTGTGGGATTGCACTCTGCAAAAAAGAATCAATGTGTGGCGTCAAGGACAAAGCTGCGAAAGAGTTCAATAGCAAAATCGTCACTGTGGACATGTCAGCAAAGTAAAATGAACTGACAAATTGTGCTTCTATTTCCCTCCTACAGAAATTGGGGGTTCACCAGACCAGATGCACCCATGGGCATGGGGTGCTTTGAGCACTAAACCCATTTTTAGCCATGCAAAGCCAGCACAGGAGTGACGTCCAAGAATGCCTCCGGTTAAATATGCTCATTTGTTCCATCGGAAAGACAAACTATGTTGCAATCTATAGGTAGACTCCTCTCTAAAAAGAGTTACACTATTCGCGCGCCCAAAATAACCAAAATACGGTTCACAGAATGAATCTTACGCTGGAAATAAGATGTTATGTGAGCTCGATTGCTAGTGATATAACTCAATACTCTAAAAGTTTCCAAAATCGGCATAACTATTTCTGCATGTGCACAAACTTATACATCATGGCAATGCTTAATTATTTATTTCAGTAGCAGTGCTGCTCCAGGTGCAAAAGCAACAGTGTCGCATATTTTATTTTACCTTGCCATTGAGCACCAACAGCTCACCATCCACCCACCGCAGGTTTTTGAATACATGTTGCGCGATTCTCATGGGAGGGGCCTTAAATGGCAGCAGTGAAGAATAGCACACCGTATTTCCCGCCCAAAATGGCAAAAAAGTGACCACGGCGACAAGTGCCTCAAAGCTCCCCGGAGGTGTAGAAACGGGTATAGACACGTAGGAGGGAGTTTGGTGGGGCCCCAAAACCAGGGTGATGTCGAAAATTAGGGGCAAAATGGGCATTTCATATACGTTGGATAGCCTCGGGGAGGACTATGCACCGGGTGCATAGCTGCTCCGACGGCGACCCCGGGCGCGTCAGAGAGTTCGCGCGGAGAACACGACCCGGGAAGACTACCTCCCGCGTTCCGGATGCGCCCTCACCACACGCCGTGTCATGCCAAAGCGCAGAGGCCACACCTCCCTCCCTCCCTCACAAGCTCGGGTCCGTCATGGCTCCGTGAGTCCACGCGATCATAGCTCCGATCCCGCGAAGGCCGCGGTGAGCAAGAGAGGAGCCCGTAGGAGGGAGACACGCTCATTTTTTGCAGGAATGCCCACACTGGCGACTCATGTTCGCCGGAATTTGTATCTCGATGCCGATGCGGCCGATCACGACCCGTGCGGGACGAATATTTTGTTTTCCCGGCCAAAATTCCGTCTCCCTGTCGAAATATCATCTGTGTGCGCCCGTTATTCACTCTTTGCATCCCTCCATTTAGTGATTAATCTTTTTGGTTTTGTCGGAGGGACACCATGGTGAAAACGGTGAGGAATAGCACATCGTATTTTCCCTACCAAAATGGAAAAAAAATTACCATGGCAGCGAGTGCCTCAAAGCGCCCCGGAGGTGTAAAAACGGGTATAGGCGCGTACGATGGAGTTTGATGGGCCAAGCATCGTATCCAAAAGGACATGGTTGCACTCCTTTTTCCTTGGAATTTTCCCCAAGTTTCTCAACTCAAGGTTTTAATGAGGCAATTTGTGCAGCACATGCATCGACAAGGGTAATTTACCAACAATAAAAATTTGTGGGTTTGTACAATCACTCGATACAAACTCAACACCAAGGTAACAAAATCAGCAAAACGTCAGTATTTTCGGTTGGTACCGTAAATTTTAACCCTCAAATTCGAGCCAAAATTAATTCCAAGAAATTTTTTAGTTATATCAAAATTGGTTAAAATAAAGTGAATTTTGATATGTCAAAATCTGCAGAAAAAAAACTGAAATTTTGCATATTTCAGTGAGGACCAAAAAAAATTCTGCTTGTGAAATTAAAACCTTGCTCACCACTACCTGCCATAGTAAGTTCTTGGTCCAGTTGCAAGGACATACCAATACTCGAGAGTTGCGACCACTTCATCTCTGGCCTCCTCAGATGCTCAAAGGTTAGTTGCAGTGTGTAGGTGTGCCAAAAATAATGAGAGCTATATAATTGCCCGGAAGCTTTTTATTTTTCTTTATCACGATGAAGATCACACTCATATCTGACTCAATATATATATATGTGTCACCTTCGTTTCTCTCTTTTCTCACATCATATGCCTAGCCATGAAGCTAGCACACCACATACCTGTGTGCAGACCTTAGCGCATGGTGTCCCAGCCAAACATGTCATAGATATATATATATATATATATATATATATATATATATATATATATATATATATATATATATATATATATATATAGGGAAAATCCATCCTACCACCCGGTACAGAAGAAAAATGGATTGCACAGCATGAGTAATGCAGGCTTGGGACGCATCAAGAATTCTTGTCAGGGAGATATGTCGGGATGAGGCGATCAATGTTCTATGGCCTTTCCGGTATGTGTATCTCCGAGTAGACAACGACGCATGGCTAGGTTGTCTGGGTAGAACTATATACACTGATACACCCACTATTGCAAGCAGTGTAATCATTCTTTTCCTTCCTGCCACCCTAGCTTGTTTGGGTTTTGGCGCGGAAGTTCAGGTGGATTGTAGGCGAAATCAGCTGGGCAATATGGACGGATAGAACCAGAAAAGGGAGAGCATAAACTATCTGATACACGCATCCACAGCTTCACGAACAAAAAAGGGAACGCGGGTTGGGATCACTGATCCACAATTCTATCAAGAGAGAAGTCCATATTACAACCCTCAATCGTCACCAAAGTCTACAAAACAACCTAAAATTTCAAAACCGTCTAAGTTTGAACCCCTGAACTATTAGAACCGAGCAAGACTCAACCCTTCACTTCACAGACCCTAGTTTTGACCCCGTTGACCGCCCAATCAACAATCCAAAACAGCTTAGTCGTCTATGATGTTCTCCTGCCTCGGCCGACAAGAACTTAAAATTGACCTACCACATTCATTCTCTCCTCACTAGCTCTAAGATTACTTGCAAAGTGGTAGTTGCACCACGGGGAGAGAAAATAATGAGAGATAAAGATCAATAAACTTCTCACTCCTACAGTTCCGTATAAGCATTAAGACTACACTTCAATCGTGCTCGATATCTCACAACTTTTCTCTACCATCCTTCTTAGGACCCTGAGAAGCTAGCACATGTTATACTTGTGACGAGGGTTGGGGATGTATCGAGCGTGTTGTAGACTCATAGACCTGTGATGACTCATGATTGTATTAGAATCCACAAAAATCAAGTCAGTGACACAAGTTAATCACGCCAAAAATTAGAATTAACTAGAATTAACAGGTTGGTGGAGCCAGTGTCCAACCAGTCCCTAGGGCTTCCAAGCTTTACCATACTGGTATAGCTTTCCAGCTGACTTTGTCTAGAAGGGAAAATGCACTCTAATTTTCTTACACTTTGTAGTTGCTAAATGAGCACATCCAGTAAATACAATGCTTATTACTGTGTAGAAGAGATTATGAGATTTCACAAAACTGGCAACAAACTAAACATGCTCAAGCATACCTCAGCTCACTTTCTAAGCCAGACATATATAGTACAGCTAAACCGACGTCATTCTTACCTTGGAGGAACTCTTGGTAGTACTATTCGTTTGCGAGGCATTTCCACCATTTCAGTCGAAAGATCAAATGAAGAAACCCATCGGGCCACACGCATCTACGACCGTGGCGTTTGGAAGCCTCGGATTGGACCACATCACATGATAGCTCAATTTAGGATACAATGATATCAACTTTATTTTATTTTGTAGCATCAATGCAATGGTTTCATCCAAATTAACAAATGAAAGAAACCCGTCAAAAAGGTCTCGCCCGACATATCTATAACCGCGCCGCTTGTTTGACATCCTAAGTTCTGTTTTGTTGTATCACGTCACATGACAACTCAATATACCAGCCATATTCCTAGGAAGCAAAATGCTATGTTTCTCTGTACCCTCGAAAATGCTGAAGCGATTGGATCCTGTGAGGAGCTAGAGCCATCTCAGGAAGCTCGCTTTGAGGATGTGGATGACGGAGAGAGCCGCGTGGAACCTACTTTTAGCCGCCTAAAATTTGGCCAGTTTGTCCTCCATGGAACTCCCATGGGAGAACCAGCTCATCTCGGCGAGATCTCATTCATTGGGAAGTGTAAGGCGGTCAAAGAGAACTAGGAAGCCCTGCTCAGACTAGCTGTACAGGAAACCGAGCTATGCGCCACCAATGTGTGGGATTGCACTCTGCAAAAAGAATCCATCTGAGACGTCAAGGGCAATGTCGCTAAAAGAGTTCATAGCAAAATCATCAATGTGGGCTCAGGTATCTGTCCAAGAGAAAAGTAAAGTGCACTAAAAAGTTTCACTTCTCTTTCCTTCATCGGACTTTTAACAGTTCCATCCGCAAGACAAACAATGGCATGCAGTGTATAGATAGTTCCATCAGCAAGACAAACAATGTTGTGCAAACTTTAGATATAGTCTCTAAAGTACATCTATATATATCAGTATGTAGTCCTAATTGAAATCTCTAAAAAGACTTGTATTTTGGAACAAAGGGAGCAAGTGAAGACTTTGGCTGGCTATCAGTCCATCTACGAGGCCCAGCCGGCCTATTCTGTGTAGAA